>CM062252.1:19546124-20746124 GCA_031216285.1 Syzygium syzygioides | reverse complement strand
AAAGTGAGCTCCAGAAACTAAACTCACACAGAGAATTGGTAAAGAACATGAACCTTCTCTTAAACTTTCTCGAATTCTTTATATGAAAAAAAATTAACCTTTTGGTCAAAATAGGAAAAAAAACAAAACTATCTTAGTGAAGCCCAAAAGATATTTTCAAAATTGTGCTTTCCACCAACAATTCTCATTTTGGCTTACCAAACATCTTTTAAAAAAAATTAGGAAATGGAAGCGGAAAGTTGTTTTCATTTCATTTCCTATGGAATTGGGAACTAAAAACACTTCTCGAGCTAGACAGCCACTATGGTCACAGTTAAAAGGAGCATCGCATGTGAGAAAAAAGACACCAAGAGAGTTGTGCTTCATGTCAAACAAAAATATATACATATAAGTCAAGTGCAATACTTTATTTATAATTCAACCGCAATAACCTATATTCAAGTTTAAAATTCAATTATTGATAAAAAAAAATCGTCCCACCCACCCCTTCCCCCTCTTCCCAAGGCAATCTGTATACAAATCTTAAGGTAATTCAAGTGCAAAACTTAGAAGAAAACATCACCACCCCTTGGCACCCACATAACAGGAGAAGTGCACCTAAAGTCCTAAACCTTTGTGCAAAATGCAATTAAGTCGTCATTGTTTTGATTGGCAACCACTACAAAAAGTAAAATCAAGTCTTTTCAATGGACAATGCTGAAACTTGCCCAGCTAGCACTCAAAGCTTATGTGGCAACCTTAAGTTGCACTTCTTAATATAGGTTTAGGACCTTAGTGCACTTCGGAGTAAAGTTTTATGACTTGACTATACAAACCAAAAGTTTAGCTCAATTAGACTTTTCTATTTCCATAGCACCTTATTGCGGCAATTGAAAGGTTTGAGACTTGATTATATTGCGTACATAAGATGACTTGGGAGCGATTCCCCCAAAATATAACTGCCATTTTTAATAAAGCAAGCATTGCCAAAGTATGGAATTAGGTTAATCAGCTACAAGAAGCTATCAAATTAGAACAATTGATGTGCATGAGAAGAAACACATAGTTGGATTAAATTTAAAATTGTGTTACAAACTCATTCAAAAACCAAATTTACTTCGGTGGCATGTGTGCAAACTCATTATCATTAGAACTCACCAAAGTTGGGTCTTTAATCTACAAAAGACAAATTTAGCACGCAAGTTCCTCAATTTAGACCTGAATATTCAACCCAACCAGGATATCATGGCGTCCTTCTTTTCCCTGAATTAAGCCTACTATGCTGGAGTGCATGTCATATTTCATAATTTCCTTAAAACAATATACTTTAGCCAATATCTAACTCAGCAACTACAAGTTCGAGTAGATATAAAGTTATGTTGCACAAGTTGACAAGGACAGTGTCCCATAACCTCATCCAAACACCACATGAAATCAGTACTTCAAGGAAAATAACAAAAAAAATATGGTACCTAGACTCCAAAATCGTGCATTACACTAATATCATGCATTACACTAATTCATTATTAGTGAGCAATGCAACTCCAAAATCATTTATCAGCATCATGAATAGTGCAATACTTTAGATCAAGCAATAAAATGTGCACATCTCCATAGACACGTCGATGTTGCAGAATATATCAAGAAAGCTACCAACTACGTCAAAAAAACATGTTTTATATTTGAGTATCTAGCACATGCTCCATCCCATCACATCTACACAACAATCAAACATACACAAAGATGCACACAAATTCTAGAAGCATGCACCAAATTATTGGAAAACCATCTAGAATTGCACTATACTAATGCATCACACAAAGTACACACTCATTAGTATCAGGCATTGACATGTCAAGTTTAAGGAGAAAAAGAAAATTCACATTACCTCCAAGCTATGTGTAAAAGGAGACTCAACCCTCGTGCATCATATATGCATGACACAAGCCTTCACAACTCATCAGTGTCATGCATTAAAATATTACACTTGAGATATATCATTCGACGTTACCATCCGCTTATGCCACAGATTGGGAACAAAGCCTCAAATGCAGATCGTATGACGACAATAGAGAGCACGCTTATACACAGCCATGTCCCTTCTATGGATGCTAACTAGCGTGCTCTCTCTTGTTGTCAAGCAACGATATCACCTAGAGGCCCAAATTTGCAAAAAGAAAAGCTCAGAGGCGAATTCTACTAATGGCATGCTTGTATAAATCTTTGACCATAATCTATGGAGCATTGCACATTACATGACTGAATTCAATAGCAAATCCAATCCTCACCAACAAGAGTACTGTATTGGATTATTGTTATAGTATTCGCCAATTCAAATTAGAAGGATATAAGCAATATTTCAGAACATTTAAACATGAAATAGCCATTGAAATTTGTTTGCCTTATTTAAAAAAGGGTCTCAACTAAAATCTCCAGAAGCACAGATTGCTCTAAGCCAGGAAAAATGTCCCCATGCTGACTTTTAAACACAACAAGAGACGGAGAGCTTCGAAGGTTGAATCTTACTAGGCATATGTTTCAAAGGAATCAGCACAGACGTGAGTAAAAAGAGCACAAACAGCACTCAAATCTCGCAACTCAAGATCTTCAAAAGAAATAATCAAAAGGAAAGGAAAGAACATATTGCATGCCCATAACTTATCATCAGAAGAATAGACTACAAAACCAATACCTACGGGGCATTTATGACTTAATCAACATGCATCCGCATCTGGTGATGACAACATGAGGAGCAACAGCGTGGGAACCACACCATTTAAACAAAGAAAATTATCCAAAACCCGTGAGACTACACCGAAAGCCAGCGAGCCTAAAGATCCACAAGGGAGTATCTTTCAATAATAAATAGGCACTCGTGCCAGCTAGGGCAGTGAGCATGTGAATTCAGTAAAGCATGAGTATGTTCAACTAAACTCAAATGAACTCAGAGAAAAGTAAAATCCCTCTCCCTCAATGAGGAGCAACAAACTTAATCCGAACACACAACTTCCCCGAAACAAAACAAGGAGAACCACACAGAAAATGAAATGCGTCCGCGAAAGCAAACTCTTAACGATCTCCAGATCAAAAAACTACCAAACCCTAGCCCTAAACTGAAGAGAAGAAAAAACCCATCCGAGTTTCGCATCCAAAACAATCTCGCATTTTCCCGACGACTAGTAAACCAAACTCCAGAGAGTCGAACGGCACTAATTTTACACCTACCAAGAAAACCCAGTCCGATTCAATGAGCGGAAAAGAAATGAGTCAACCCATTGTAGGAAGCTACAAAAGAGAGCGCTTCCTGGAAGAAGCAGACGGGAAAATGGCCATTAAATCACGCCGAACAACACCGAAACGCAAGAGGGAAATCGCTTCTCCGAATCTTCGCTGAGGAGACCAATGAAACAGAGAACAAGAACAAGAAGATGAAACGCGGTGGAAGGATTCCCGCAAACCCCACAACGCAATGAGTGACCTCGAGCAGGCGAGGAGATGAGGATCGAAACAAGAAGACAACTTGCGCCTCCCACTGGTCCTAGAGAGAGGGGGGGGGTGGAGCACTCGCACTGTTCCACGAGGTTAGAGCGTGAAAATCGAGCTCAAAGCGTGATTATGAAAGCTAACAACTTCGATACAAAGAAAATTTAAAGAAAAGCAGGTACAACTTCCGGATCCTCCTCTTTTTCTTTGCCCCCGGTGGTAACCGCGGAGGAGGCTACCCGCAAGCATCGCCCCGGCCGATCCCGGTCATCCACGTGCGCATCAGGCGAAGCGGGGGTTATCGGTCGTCCGAGAAGGTACCAACCGAGTCATTGAGGGGGACGCCCCCTCCCCCGTGTGTCTGCAAATTTGACCTGATCAAATGGAGGAGTGTTTCGTCCCCCCCACGCAACTTGGACAGCGCGTCGCCGCCACGACTGGGACGCGGGGTTCAACCCGTTGCTGTCGGATTGGGTCAAGCCCGTACGTCTCGATTTGCCGAGAATGGTCCGGTCCGCTCATCATAACTGATTGATTCTTAGGCGAAGAAAAGAAAAATGACACAAACGGTATCCGAAATTTTATCTTGTCATTTCTGAATTTTTAATTCGTTCACTGTAATTGGACTATACATAAATGTTCAATATAGTTATTCCATTACAAATAAGATGCCAATTTGTGGAGAATCCTTCCTTCTTAGGCATCGATATCAACATATAAGCTACATGAATCCCAAAACTGATGCTTTCTCCTTTTTAAGGAAAGTATGGAGAGGGAAAATACAGGAAATGGATAAGAAAGTAGCCGACCAAAACCTGCTAAAAATATGCAAATAATTATCTGAAAATCAAACCACCGAAGAAAAGAACAGTAAGCATCCACTCATGAAGGCTTTTGGTCTGTCACAAGTAACCAATAGCATATTAGTTCCTATTTGCTAAAGATCCCCTCCTACTTCGAAAGGGAATTGTCAAAATTTTAACTTTTCAAACATCTCGGTACCTAAAATTATGTCCTTCAAATCCTCTTGGATGGCAGTGTGATCCCTTAAAAAATACCACATTTCAATCTAGAAGGTTTCACCTTCTTGTATTTTCACGGTCTAGATAGCCAGGCCATGATGCACCATGCCATATTGTTGCCCAGAATTACCACCCCTCCCTCCCTCCCTCCCTCCCTCTCTCTCTCTCTCTCTCTCTCTCTCTCTCTCTCTCTCTCTCTCTCTCTCTCTCTCTCTCTCTCACACACACACAGATTTAGTAGTCTTATTATTAATTTGTCTCAAAACATGAAAAAAATTAAATTAAAATGGTAAGAGGGTACCATCCATGTACAAAATGATTCGCCATTGGTATATACACGTTGTGTCAACTGTCTTTACACAAATCACCTTCATCGCCGTAGAAATAGTAGTTATACTACTACAAACTAACATCTAAATACGTAATGAGAGAGATGGCTTGTACTAGAAAACGGCTTCATAGAGAAGCCATCCATGTCCAAAATGATTGGCCATTGGTATATACATGTTGTGTCAACTTTCTTTACACAAATCACCTTCATCGTGGTAGAAATAGTAGCTATCCTACTAATAAACCAACATCTAAATAAGTAATGAGAGAGATGGCTCATGCAGAAAGCAATTTGCTGCTGGAACCTAACATCCAACAATGCTACAATTATGAAATTAAACTTTCCTATGTTACCCAATGTGAAGTCTCTATGACAAATTATCCCTAAGAGAATCCCCAGAGGACAACTGCTCCTTGTTCCTTTCTTTCTGGATGAGCCAAAACTCAAGGAGAGGAATTATCTTAGTCTCTTTCTTCTTTTCTGCACAAGAATCAAATTGGAATTTCTCCGCACCCAAATTGGCAAATTGTGTTGCACTATTTTTGATATATCCCACACTCCATAAAAACTAAAAAGACTACAGTCCTTATTGTAGAAAGAAGTATTTTGCTTCAATGCATGAGGTTTACAATTGTTTCGTATAGTACAATTTCATTCTCTACAAGATATAGTTACAAGGAGTGGACCAAAATAGGCCCTGAAAAAGTAGAACGACACCTTCTAGCATAAAAACGTTCTGGGATTCTACTCACAACTACAAATCACCATTCCTAGCAAAAGAAAACTACAAAAGAAAAGAAAATGGCAGGATTTCACCGATTGTTTGCTTGATAGGCAATTTTGAACTTCCACTTTCATTTCACTCAGAATGAAAAGGTCACTAGCAGCTTTGTTTGGCGCGATCATGGAAAAATTTTCGAATGGAAACATGGTCAGCTTGTTCTCATTTATTAGGCACAAAAGTGAAAACAGAATCATGGACTGAAAACACTTTGGTCTTTCCAGGTCCAAAATGAGAACACAGTATCACGGACTGAAAGACATTCTTTTCATGATGTCTTCTTCAAAGAATGGATCCAAGCATAAAACAAGGGATCTTCCAGATAGCTTGAGATAAGGCAGCACCTCAACAATGCAAAGCTGAATGGTGTTGAGGAGAGGAAAAAAGTGAGCTCCAGAAACATTACTCACACAGAGAATTGGTAAAGAACATGAACCTTCTCTAAAACTTTCTCAAATTCTATATATGAAAAAGAAATTAACCTATTGGTCAAAATAGGAAAAAAAACAAAACTATCTTAGTGAAGCCCAAAAGATATTTTCAAAATTGTGCTTTCCACCAAGAATTCTTATTTTGGCTTACCAAACATCTTTTAAAAAAATTAGGAAATGGAAGCGGAAAGTTGTTTTCATTTCATTTCCTATGGAATTGGAAACTAAAAACACTTCTCAAGCTAGACAGCCCCTATGGTCACAGTTAAAAGGAGCATCGCATGTGAGAAAAAAGACACCAAGAGAGTTGTGCTTCATGTCAAACAAAAATATATGCATATAAGTCAAGTGCAATACTTTATTTATAATTCAACCGCAATAACCTATATTCAAGTTTAAAATTCACTTATTGATAAGAAAATCATCCTACCCACCCACCCCCCCTTCTCTTCCCTGGCAATCTGTATAGAAATCTTAAGGTACTTCAAGTGCAAAACTTAAAAGCAAAAAACACCACCCCTTTGGCACCCACATAACAGGAGAAGCGCACCTAAAGTCCTAAACCTTTGTGCAAAATGCAATTAAGTCCTCATTGTTTTGATTGGCAACCACTGCAAAAAGTAAAATACAGTCTTTTCAATGGACAATGCTGAAACTTGCCCAGCTAGCACTCAAAGCTTATGTGGCAACCTTAAGTTGCACTTCTTAAGTTTTATGACTTGACTACACGAACTAAAAGTTTAGCGCCATTAGACTTTTCTATATCCCTAGGACCTTATTGCAGCAATTGAAAGGTTTGACACTTGATTATATTGCGTACATAAGATGACTTGGGAGCGATTCCCCCAAAATATAATTACCATTTTTAATAAAGAAAGCATTGCCAAAGTATGGAATTAGCTTAATCAGCTATAACAAACTTTCAAATTTCAACAATTGACGTACATGAGCAGAAATACATAGTTGGATTAAATTAATATTGCATTACAAACTCATTGAAAAACCAAATTTACTTCGGTGGCATGTGTGCAACCTCATTATCATTAGGACTGACCAAAGTTGGGTCTTTAATCTGCAAAAGACAAATTTAGCATGCAAGTTCCTCAATTTAGACCTGAATATTCAACCCAGCCAGGATGTCATGGCATCCTTCTTTTCCCTGAATTAAGCCTACTATGCTGGAGTGCACGTCATAATTCATAATTTCCTTAAAACAATATACTTTAGTCAATATCTAACTCAGCAACTACAAGTTCGAGTAGATTTAAAGTTATGCTTCATAAGTTGACAAGGACAATGTCCCATAACCTCATCCAAACACCACATGAAATCGGTATTTCAAGGAAAATAACAAACAATATGGTACCTAGACTCCAAAACCGTGCATTACACTAATTCATTATTAGTGAGCAATGCAACTCCAAAATCATTGATCAGCATCGTGAATAGTGACATACTTAAGATCAAGCAATAAAATGTGCACATCTCAATAGACACGTTGATGTTGCAAAATATATCGAGAAAGCTACTAGCTACGTCAAAAAAACATGTTTTATATGTGAGTATCTAGTACATGCTCCATCGCATCAAATCTACACAACAACCAAACATAAACAAAGATGCACACAAATTCTAGAAGCATGCACCAAATTATTGGAAAACCATCTAGAACTGTACAATACTAGTGCATCACACAAAGTACACACTCATTAGTATCAGGCATTGAAATGTCAAGTTTAAGGAGAAAAAGAAAATTCATATTACCTCCGAGCCATGTGTAAGGAGACTCAAGCCCGTTGCATCAAATATGCATGACACAAGCCTTCACAACTCATCAGTGTCATGCATTAAAATATTACACTTGAGACATATAATTTGAGGTTACCATCCGCTTATGCCACAGATTGGGAACAAAGCCTCAAATGCAGATCGTAGGACAACGATAGAGAGCACGCTTATACACAGCCGTGTCCCTTCTATGGATGCTAACTAGCATGCTCTCTCTCATTGTCAAGCAACGATATCACCTAGAGGCCCAAATCTGTGAAAAGAAAAGCTCAGAGGCGAATTCTACTAATGGCATGCTTGTATAAATCTTTGACCATAATCTATGGAGCATTGCACATTACATGACTGAATTCAATAGTAAATCCAATCCTCACCAACAAGAGTACTGTCTTGGATTATTGTTATAGTATTCCCCAATTCAAATTAGAAGGATATAAGCAATATTTCAGAACATTTAAACATGAAATAGCCATTGAAATTTGTTTGCCTTATTTAAAAAAGGGTCTCAACTAAAATCTCCAGAAGCACAGATTGCTCTAAGCCAGGAAAAATGTCCCCATACTGACTTTTAAACACAACAAGAGACGGAGAGCTTCGAAGGTTGAATCTTACTAGGCATATGTTTCAAAGGAATCAGCACAGACGTGAGTAAAAAGAGCACAAACAGCACTCAAATCTCGCAACTCAAGATCTTCAAAAGAAATAATCAAAAGGAAAGGAAAGAACATATTGCATGCCCATAACTTATCATCGGAAGAATAGACTACAAAACCAATACCTACGGGGCATTTATGACTTAATCAACATGCATCCGCATCTGGTGATGACAACATGGGGAGCAACAGCGTGGGAACCACACCATTTAAACAAAGAAAATTATCCAAAACCCGTGAGACTACACCGAAAGCCAGCGAGCCTAAAGATCCAAAAGGGAGTATATTTCAAAAATAAATGGAGTATATTTCAAAAATAAATAGGTACTCGTGCCAGCTAGGGCAGGGAGCATGTGAATTCAGTAAAGCATGAGTCAGTTCAACTAAACTCAAATGAACTCAGAGAAAAGTAAAATCCCTCTCCCTCAATGAGTAGCAACAAACTTAATCCGAACACACAACTTCTCCGAAACAAAACAAGGACAACCAAACAGAAAATGAAATGGGTCCGCGAAAGCAAACTCTGAACGATCTGCAGATCAAAAAACTACCAAACCCTAGCCCTAAACTGAAGAGAAGAAAAAACCCATCCGAGTTTCGTATCCAAAACAATCTCGCATTTTCGCAACGACGAGCAAACCAAACCCCAGAGAGTCGAACGGCACTAGTTTTAAACCCACCAAGAAAACCCAGTCCGATTCAACGAGCGGAAAAGAAACGAGTCACCCATTGTAGGAAACTACAAAAGAGAGCGCTTCCTGGAAGAAGCAGACGGGAAAATGCCCACTAAATCACGCCGAACAACACCGAAACGCGAGAGGGAAATCGCTTCCGCGAATCGTCGCTGAGGAGACCAATGAAACAGAGAACAAAAACAAGAAGATGAAGCGCGGTGGAAGAATTCCTGCAAACCCCACAACGCAATGAGTGATCTCGAGCATGCGCGGAGATGAGGATCGAAAGAAGGAGACAACTTGTGCCTCCACTGGTCCGAGAGAGAGAGAAAGAGAGAGCACTCGCACTGTTCCAAGAGGTTAGAGCGAGAACATCGAGCACAAAGCGTGATTATGAAAGCTAACAACTTCGATATAAAGAAAATTTAAAGAAAAGCAGGTACAACTTCCGGATCCTCCTCTTTTTCTTTGCCCCCGGTGGTACCCACGGAGGAGGCGACCCGCAAGAATCGCCCCGGCCGATCCCGGCCATCCACGTGTCCATCAGGCGCAGCGGGGGTGATCGGTCGTCTGAGAAGGTACCGACCGAGTCATTGAGCGGGACGCCCCCTCCCCCGTGTGTCTGCAAATTTGACCTAATCAAAGGGCGGAGTGTTTCGTCCCCCCAGCGTGACTTGGACAGCGCGTCGCCGCCACGACTGGGACACGGGGCTCGGCCCATTGCTGTCGGATTGGGTCAAGCCCATACATCTCGATTTGCCGAGAATGGTCTGGTCCGCTCATCATAACTAATCATTTCTTGGGCAAAGAAAAAATAAATGACAAATAGTATTCAAAATTTTATCATGTCATTCCTGAATTTTTAATTTGTTCATTGTGATCGCCAGCTAGACTATACGTAAATATTCAATATAGTTATTCCATTGCAAATAAGATGCCAATTTGTGGAGAATGTTAATCATTCCCGCCATCTTAGACATTGATATCAACACATAAGCCACATGAATCCCAAAACTGATGCTTTCTCCTTTTTAAGGAAAGTATGAAGAGGGAAAATACAAGAAATGGATAAGAAAACCGCCGACCAAAACCTGCTAAAAATATGCAAATAACTATCTGACAATCAAACCCCCGAAGAAAAGAACAGGAAGCCTCCACTCATGAAGGTTTTTATTAGGTCTGTCACAAGTAACCAGTAGCATATTAGTTCCTATTTGCCAAAGATCTCCTCCTACATCAAAAGAGAATTGTCAAAATTTTAACTTTTAAAACATCTCGGTATTTAAAATTATACTCTTCAAATCCTCTAGGATGGTTGTGTGATCCCTTAAAATATACCACATTTCAATCTAGAAGGTTTCACCTTCTTGTATTTTCACGGTCTAGATAGCCAGGCCATGATGCGCCAGGCCATATTGTTGCCCAGAATTACCCCCCCCCTCCATCTCTCTCTCTCTCTCTCTCTCTCTCTCTCTCTCTCTCTCTCTCTCTCACACACACACACACACACACACAGAGTTAGTAGTCTTATTATTAATTTGTCCCGAAACATGAATAAAATTCAATTCATATGGGAAGAGGGTATAATACATGTACAAAATGATTCACCATTGGTATATACATGCTGTGTCAACTGTCTTTACACAATTCACCTTCAACAATGTAGAAACAGTAGTTATACTACTACAAACTAACATCTAAATACGTAATGATTGAGATGGCTTGTACTAGAAAATGGCTTTCATAGAGAAGCTATCCATGTCCAAAATGATTGGCCATTGGTATATACATGTGTCAACTTTCGTTACACAAATCACCTTCATCGCGGTAGAAATAGTAGTTATCCTACTAATAAACTAACATCTAAATAAGTAATGAGAGAGATGGCTCATGCAGAAAGCAATTTGCTGCTGGAACCTAACATCCAAAAATACTAAAATTATGAAATTAAACTTTCCTATGTTACCCAAAAGTGAAGTCTCTATGGCAAATTATCCCTAAGAAAATCCCCAGAGGACAAATGCTCCTTGTTCCTTTCTTTCTGGATGAGCCAAAATACAAGGAGTGAAATTATCTTAGTCTCTTTCTTCTTTTCAAGACAAGCATCAAATTGGAATTTCTCCACCCAAATTGGCAAATTGTGTCGCCTTATTTTTTATATATCCCACACTCCACAAAAACTAAAAAGACCAGAGTCCTTATTGTAGAAATAAGTATTTTGCTTCAATGCATGAGGTTTACATTTTTTATGTATAGTACACTTTCATTCTCTACAAGATATAGTTACAAGGAGTGGACCAAAATGGGCCCCGAAAATAAAAATGTTTTAGGATTCTACTCACAACTATGAATCACCATTCCTAGCAAAAGAAAACTATAAAAAAAAAGAAAATGGCAGGATTTCAGGGAATGTTTGCTTGATAGGCAATTTCAAAATTCCACTTTCATTTCTCTGAGAATGAAAAGGTAACTAGCAACTTTGTTTGGTGGGATCATGGAAAAATTTTATAATGAAAATACGGTCAGCTTGTTCTCATTTATTAGGCACAAAAGTGAAAACGGTATCGTGTACTGAAAACACTTTGGTGTTTCCAGGTCCAAAATGAGAACACAGTATCACAGACTGAAAGACATTCTTTTCATGATGTCTTCTTCAAAGAATGGATCCAAGCATAAAACAAGGGATCTTCCAGATAGCTTGAGAGAAGGCAGCACCTCACCACCCCCACCCCCACCCCAACCCTCCAAAGTTGAATGGTGTTGAGGAGAGGAAAAAAGTGAGCTCCAGAAACTATACTCACATAGAGAATTGGTAAAGAACATGAACCTCCTCTAAAACTTTCTCGAATTCTATCTATGAAAAAAAAACTTAACCTTTTGGTCAAAATAGGAAAAAAAAAAAACTATCTTAGTGAAGCACAAAAGATACTTTCAAATTGTGCTTTCCACCAAGAATTCTCATGTTGGCTTACCAAAAATCTTTAAAAAATATTAGGAAATGGAAGCCGAAAATTGTTTTCATTTCATTTCCTATGGAATAGGAAACTAAAAACACTTCTAGAGCTGGACAGCCCCTACTGTCACAGTTAAAAGGAGCACGCATGTGAGAAAAAAGACACCAAGAGAGCTGTGGTTCATGTCAAACAAAAATATATACATATAAGTCAAGTGCAATACTTTATTTATAATTCAACCGCAATAACCTATATTCAAGTTTAAAATTCACTTCTTGATAAAAAAATCATCCCACCCACCCGCCCCCCCTTTCTTCGCTAGGCAATCTGTATAGAAATCTTCAGGTAATTCAAGTGCAAAACTTAAAAGAAAAAATCACCACCCCTTGGCACCAACATAACAGGAGAAGTGCACCTAAAGTTCTAAACCTTTGTGCAAAATGCAATTAAGTCCTCATTGTTTTGATTGGCAACCACCGAAAAAAGTGAAATCTAGTCTTTTCCATGAACAATGTTGAAACTTGCCCAGCTAGCACTCAAAGCTTATGCGGCAACCAGAAGTTGCACTTCTTAATATAGGTTTAGAACCTTAGTGCACGAACTAAAAGTTTAGCTCAATTAGACTTTTCTATTTCCATAGGACCTTATTGTAGCAATTGAAAGGTTCGAGACTTAATTATATTGCGTGCATAAGATGACTTGTGGAGCGATTCCCCTAAAACATAACTGCCATTTTTAATAAAGCAAGCATTGCCAAAGCATGGAATTAGGTTAATCAGCTATAACAAGCTATCAAATTAGAACAATTGATGTGCATGAGTAGAAACACATAGTTGGATTAAATTTAATATTGCATTACAAACTCATTGAAAAATTAAATTTACATCGGGGGCATGTGTGCAACCTCATTATCATTAGGACTGAACAAGTTGGGTCTTTAATCTACAAAAGATAAATTTAGCACGCAAGTTCCTCAATTTAGACCTGAATATTCAACCCAACCAGGATATCACGGCATCCTTTTCTTCCCTAAATTGAGCCTACTATGGTGGAGTGCACGTCATATTTCATA
Source organism: Syzygium syzygioides (assembly GCA_031216285.1). Taxonomy (NCBI): domain Eukaryota; kingdom Viridiplantae; phylum Streptophyta; class Magnoliopsida; order Myrtales; family Myrtaceae; genus Syzygium; species Syzygium syzygioides. Next base: position 20,732,956 of record CM062252.1, on the reverse strand, counting down.
ATTTCCTTAAAACAATATACATTAGTCAATATCTTACTAAGCAACTACAAGTTTGAATAGATTTAAAGTTATGTTGCACAAGTTGACAAGGAGAATGTCCCATAACCTCATCCATAGACCACATGAAATCAGTACTTCAAGGAAAATAACAAACAATATGGTACCTACACTCCAAAATCATGCATTACACTAATATCCTGCATCACACTAATTCATTATTAGTGAGCAATGCAACTCCAAAATCATTGATCAGTATCATGAATAGTGACATACTTCAGATCAACCAATAAAATGTGCACATCTCGATAGACACGTGTATGTTGCAAAATATATTGAGAAAGCTACCAACTACGTCAGAAAAACATGTTTCAATTACTTGAGTATCTAGTACATGCTCCATCGCATCACATCTACACAACAACCAAACATAAACAAAGATGCACACAAATTCTAGAAGCATGCACCAAATTATTGGAAAACCATCTAGAATTGCACTATACTAATGCATCACACAAAGTACACACTCATTAGTATTAGGCATTGAAATGTCAAGTTTAAGGAGAAAAAGAAAATTCACATTACCTCCCAGCTATGTGAAAAAGGAGACTCAACGTTCTTGCATCATATATGCATGACACAAGCCTTCACAACTCATCAGTGTCGTGCATTAAAATATTACACTTGAGACATTGAATTCGAAGTTACCATCCGCTTATGCCACAGATTGGGAACAAAGCCTCAAATGCAAATCGTATGACAACGATAGAGAGCACGCTTGTACACAGCCATGTCCCTTTTATGGATGCTAACTAGCGTGCTCTCTCTCGTTGTCAAGCAACGATATCACCTAGAGGCCCAAATCTGCAAAAAGAAAAGCTCAGAGGCGAATCCTACTGATGGCATGCTTGTATAAATCTTTGACCATCATCTATGGAGCATTGCACATTACATGACTGAAATTCAATAGCCAATCCAATCCTCACCAACTAGAGTACTGTATTGGATGATTGCTATAGTATTCCCCAATTCAAATTAGAAGGATATAAGCAATATTTCAAAACATTTAAACATGCAATAGCCACAGAAACTTGTTTGCCTTATCAATAAAAGGGTCGCAATTAAAATATCCAGAATCACAGATTACTCTAAGCCAGCAAAAATGTCCCCATGCGGACTTTCAAACACAAGAGATGGACAGCTTCGAAGGTTGAATCTTACTAGGCATATGTTTCAAAGGAATCAGCACAGACGTGAGTAAAAAGAGCACAAACAGCACTGAAATCTCGCAACTCAAGATCTTCAAAAGAAATAATCAAAAGGAAAGGAAAGAACATATTGCATGCCCATAAATTATCATCAGAAGAATAAACTACAAAACCAATGCCTAAGTGGCATTTATGACTTAATCATGACGCATCCGCATCTAGTGAGAACAATATGGGGGAGCAACAGCGGGGGAACCACACCATTTAAACAAAGAAAATTATCCAAAACCCGTGAGACTGCACCGAAAGCCAGCGAGCCTAAAGATCCACAAGGGAGTGTATTTCAAAAATAAATAGGTACTCGTGCCAGCTAGGTCAGTGAGCATGTGAATTCAGTAAAGTATGAGTATGTTCAACTAAACTCAAATGAACTCAGAGAAAAGTAAAATCCCTCTCCCTCAATGAGTAGCAACAAACCTAATCCGAAAACAAAACTTCCCCGAAACAAAATAAGGACAACCAAACAGAAAATGAAATGGGTCCGCGAAAGAAAACTCTGAACGATCTCCAGATCAAAAAACTGCCAAACCCTAGCCCTAAACTGAAGAGAAGAAAAAACACATCCGAGTTTCGTATCCAAACAATCTCGCAATTTCGCGACGACGAGCAAACCAAACCCCAGAGAGTCAAACGGTACTATTTTTACACCTACCAAGAAAACCCGGTCCGATTCAACGAGCGGAAAAGAAACGAGTCACCCATTGTAGGAAGCTGCAAAAGAGAGCGCTTCTTGGAAACACCTGACTGAAAATGCCCATTAAATCACGCCGAACAACACCGAAACGCGAGAGGGAAATCAATTCTCCGAATCTTCGCTGAGGAGACCAATGAAACAGAGAACAAGAACAAGAAGATGAAACGCGGTGGAAGAATTCTCGCAAACCCCACAAAGCAATGAGTGATCTCGAGCATGCGAGGAGATGAGGATCGAAAGAAGGAGACAACTTGTGCCTCCACTGGTCCTAGAGAGAGAGAAAGAGAGAGCACTCGCACTGTTCCACGAGGTTAGAGCGAGAACATCGAGCACAAAGCGTGATTATGAAAGCTAAGAACTTCGATGTAAAGAAAATTTAAAGAAAAGCAGGTACAACTTCCGGATCCTCCTCTTTTTCTTTGCCCCCGGCGGTACCCGCGGAGGAGGCGACCCGCAAGCATCGCCCTGCCTTATCCCGGCCGTCCACGTGTGCATCAGGCGCGGCGGGGGTGACCGGTCGTCCGAGAAGGTACCGACCGAGTCATTGAGGGGGACGCCCCCTCCCCCGTGTGTCTGCAAATTTGACCTGATGAAAGGGAGGAGTGTTTCATCCCCCCAACGCGACTGGGACAGCGCGTCGCCGCCACGACTGGGACGCAGGGCTCGACCCATCGCTGTCGGATTGGGTCAAGCTCATATGTCTCGATTTACCGAGAATGGTCCGGTCCGCTCATCATAACTAATCCTTTCTTGGGCGAAGAAAAATATATGACACAAACCGTATCCGAAATGTTATCACATCGTTCCTGAATTTTTAATTCGTTCAATTTGATCGCTAGCTGAACTATACGTAAATGTTCAATACAGTTATTCAATTACTAAAAAGATGCCAATTTGTGGAGAATCCTTCCATCTTAGGCATCGATATCAACATATAAGCTACATGAATCCCCAAACAGATGCTTTCTCCTTTTTAAGGAAAGTATGGAGAGGGAAAAGACAAGAAATGGATAAGAAAGCAGCCGACCAAAACCTGCTAAAAATATGCAAATAATTATCTGAATATCAAACCACCGAAGAAAAGAACAGTAAGCATCCACTCATGAAGGCTTTTGGTCTGTCACAAGTAACCAGTAGCATATTAGTTCCTATTTGCTAAAGATCTCCTCCTACATCAAAAGAGAATTGTCAAAATTTTAACTTTTAAAACATCTCGGTATTTAAAATTACATCCTTCAGATCCTCTAGGATGGTAGTGCGATCCCTTAAAATGTACCACATTTCAATCTTGAAGGTTTCACCTTCTTGTATTTTCACGGCCTAGATAGCCAGGCCATGATGCACCATGCCATATTGTTGCCCAGAATTACCACCCCTCCCTCCCTCCCTCCCTCCCTCCCCCTCCCTCCCCCTCTCTCTGTCTCTCTCGCTCTCTCACACAGAGTTAGTAGTCTTATTATTAATTTGTCTCGAAACATGAAAAAAAATTCAATTAAAATGGCAAGAGGGTACCATCCATGTACAAAATGATTCGTCATTGGAATATACATGTTGTGTCAACTGTCTTTACACAAATCACCTTCATCAACGTGGAAATAGTCATTATACTACTACAAACTAACATCTAAATACGTAAAGAGAGATATGGCTTGTACTAGAAAACGGCTTCATAGAGAAGCCATCCATGTCCAAAATGATTGGCCATTGGTATATACATGTTGTGTCAACTTTCTTTACACAAATCACCTTCATCGCGGTAGAAATAGTAGTTATCCTACTAATAAACTAACATCTAAATAAGTAATGAGAGAGTTGGCTCATGCAGAAAGCAATTTGCTACTGTTGTAACTTATAAAAAACCTAACATCCAACAATACTAAAATTATCAAATTAAACTTTCCTATGTTACTCAAAAGTGAAGTCTATATGGCAAATTATCCCTAAGAGAATCCCCAGAGGACAACTGCTCCTTGTTCCTTTCTTTCTGGATGAGCCAAAACTCAAGGAGAGGAATTATCTTAGTCTCTTTCTTCTTTTCTGCACAAGAATCAAATTGGAATTTCTCCACACCCAAATTGGCAAATTGTGTCGCATTATTTTTTATATATCCCACACTCCATAAAAACTAAAAAGACCACAGTCCTTATTGTAGAAAGAATTGCTTCAACTCATGAGGTTTACATTTTTTACGTATAGTACAATTTCATTCTCTACAAGATATAGTTACAAGCAGTGGACCGAAATAGGCCCCCAAAAAGGAGAACTACACCTTCTAGCATAAAAATGTTTTAGGATTCTACTCACAACTATAAACCACCCTTCCTAGCAAAGAAAACTACAAAAGAAAAGAAAATGGCAGGATTTCAGGGATTGTTTGCTTGATAGGCAATTTCGAACTTCCACTTTCATTTCACTCGGAATGAAAAAGGTCACTAGCAACTTTGGTTGGCGGGATCATGGAAAAATTTTCCAATGAAAACATGGTCAGCTTGTTCTCATTTAGTAGGCACAAAAGTGAAAACAATATCATGGACAGAAAACACTTTGGTGTTTCTATGTCCAAAATGAGAACACAGTATCACGGATTGAAAGACATTCTTTTCATGATGTCTTCTTCAAAGAATGGATCCAAGCATAAAACAAGGGATCTTCCGGATAGCTTGAGAGAAGGCAGCACCTAACACACCCCCCCCCCCCCCACAAAAGAGCTACATGCAAAGCTGAATGGTGTTGAGGAGAGGAAAAAAGTGAGCTCCAGAAACTTTACTCACACAGAGAATTGGTAAAGAACATGAACATTCTCTAAAACTTTCTGTAATTCTATCTATGGAAAAAAAACACTTAACCTTTTGGTCAAAATAGGAAAAAAAAACTACCTTAGTGAACGACAAAAGATATTTTCAAAAATTATGCTTTCCACCAAGAATTCTCATTTTGGCTAACCAAACATCTTTTTAAAATATTAGGAAATGGAAGCCGAAAATTGTTTTCATTTCATTTCCTATGGAATTGGAAATTAAAAACACTTCTCGAGCTAGACAGCCCCTATGGTCACAGTTAAAAGGAGCATCGCATGTGAGAAAAAAGACATCAAGAGAGTTGTGGTCCATGTCAAGCAAAAATATATACATATAAGTCAAGTGCAATACTTTATTTATACTGCAACTGCAATAACCTATATTCAAGTTTAAAATTCACTTCTTGATAAAAAATCATCCTACCCACCCGCCCACCCCTCCTCTCTTCCCAAGGGAATCTGTATAGAAATCTTAAGGTGATTCAAGTGCAAAACTTAAAAGAAAAAATCACCACCCCTTGGCACCCGCATAACAGGAGAAGTGCACCTGAAGTCCTAAACCTTTGTGCAAAATGCAATTAAGTCCTCAGTGTTTTGATTGGCAACCACTGCAAAAAACAAAATCTAGTCTTTTCAATGGACAATGCTGAAACTTGCCCAACTAGCACTCAAAGCTTATGCGGCAACCTTAAGTTGCACTTCTTAATATAGGTTTAGGACCTTAGTGCACTTTGGATTAACGTTTTATGACTTGACTACACGAACTAAAAGTTTAGCTCAATTAAAATTTTCTATTTCCATAGGACCTTATGCAGCATTTGAAAGGTTGGAGACATGATTATATTGCGTACATAAGATGACTTGTGGAGCGATTCCCCCAAACAATAACTGCCATTTTTAATAAAGCAAGCATTGCCAAAGCATGGAATTAGGTTAATCAGCTATAACAAGCTATCAAATTAGAACAATTGATGTGCATGAGTAGAAACACATGGTTGGATTAAATTTAATATTGCATTACAAACTCATTGAAAAATTAAATTTACATCGGGGGCATGTGTGCAACCTCATTATCATTAGGACTGACCAAAGTTGGGTCTTTAATCTACAAAAGATAAATTTAGCACGCAAGTTCCTCAATTTAGACCTGAATATTCAACCCAACCAGGATATCACGGCATCCTTTTCTTCCCTAAATTGAGCCTACTATGGTGGAGTGCACGTCATATTTCATAATTTCCTTAAAACAATATACATTAGTCAATATCTTACTCAGCAACTACAAGTTCGAATAGATTTAAAGTTATGTTGCACAAGTTGACAAGGAAAATGTCCCATAACCTCATCCATAGACCACATGAAATCAGTACTTCAAGGAAAATAACAAACAATATGGTACCTACACTCCAAAATCATGTATTACACTAATATCCTGCATCACACTAATTCATTATTAGTGAGCAATGCAACTCTAAAATCATTGATCAGTATCATGAATAGTGACATACTTCAGATCAACCAATAAAATGTGCACATCTCGATAGACACGTGTATGTTGCAAAATATATCGAGAAAGCTACCAGCTACATCAGAAAAACATGTTTTAATTACTTGAGTATCTAGTACATGCTCCATTGTATCACATCTACACAACAACCAAACTTAAACAAAGATGCACACATGCACCAAATTATTGGAAAACATCTAGGATTGCACTATACTAATGCATCACACAAAGTACACACTCATTAGTATGAGGCATTGAAATGTCAAGCTTAAGGAGAAAAAGAAAATTCACATTACCTCCCAGCTATGTGAAAAAGGAGACTCAACCCTCTTGTATCCTATATGCATGACACAAGCCTTCAGAACTCATCAATGTCATTCATTAAAATATTACACTTGAGACATATAATTCGAATTTACTATTCGCCTATGCCACAGACTGGGTACAAAGCCTCAAATGCAAATCGTATGACAACGATAGAGAGCACGCTTGTACACAGCCATGTCCCTTTTATGGATGCTAACTAGCGTGCTCTCTCTCGTTGTCAAGCAACGATATCACCTAGAGGCCCAAATCTACAAAAAGAAAAGCGTAGAGGCAAATTCTACTAATGGCAAGTTTCTATAAATCTTTGACCATAATCTATGGAGCATCGCACATTACATGACTGAAATTCAATAGCCAATCCAATCCTCACCAACTAGAGTACTGTATTGGATGATTGTTACAGTATTCCCCAATTCAAATTAGAAGGAGATAAGCAATATTTCAGAACATTTAAACATGCAATAGCCATATAAATTTGTTTGCCTTATCAATAAAAGGGTCTCAACTAAAATATCCAGAATCACAGATTACTCTATGACAGGAAAAATGTCCCCATGCTGACTTTCAAACACAACAAGAGATGGACAGCTTCGAAGGTTGAATCTTACTAGGCATATGTTTCCAAGGAATCAGCACAGACGTGAGTAAAACGAGCACAAACAGCACTGAAATCTCGCAACTCAAGATCTTCAAAAGAAATAATCACAAGGAAAGGAAAGAACATATTGCATGCCCATAAATTATCATCAGAAGAATAGACTACAAAACCAATACCTAAGTGGCATTTATGACTTAAACCTGACGCATCCGCATCTAGTGAGAACAACATGGGGAGCAACAGCGTGGGAACCACACCATTTAAACAAAGAAAACTATCCAAAACCCGTGAGACTAGACCGAAAGCCAGCGAGCCTAAAGATCCACAAGGGAGTATATTTCAATAATAAATAGGCACTCGTGCCAGCTAGGGCAGTGAGCATGCGAATTCAGTAAAGCATGAGTATGTTCAACTAAACTCAAATGAACTCAGAGAAAAGTAAAATCCCTCTCCCTCAATGAGGAGCAACAAACTTAATCCGAACACAAAACTTCCCCGAAACAAAACAAGGACAACCAAACAGAAAATGAAATGGGTCCGCGAAAGCAAACTCTTAACGATCTCCAGATCAAAAAACTACCAAACCCTAGCCTTAAACTGAAGAGAATAAAAAACCCATCCGAGTTTCGTATCCAAAACAATCTCGCATTTTCGCAACGACGAGCAAACCAAGCCCCAGAGAGTCGAACGGCACTATTTTTACAACTACCAAGGAAACCCAGTCCGATTCAACGAGCGGAAAAGAAACGAGTCACCCATTGTAGGAAGCTGCAAAAGAGAGCGCTTCCTGGAAGCACCTGACGGAAAATGCCGATCAAATCACGCCGAACAACACCGAAACGCGAGAGGGAAATCACTTCTCCGAATCTTCGCTGAGGAGGCCAGTGAAATAGAGAAGAAAAAGAACAACAACGAGAAGGAGGAGAAGAACAAGAACATGAAGGAAGATGATGCTGAAGATGAAACATCGCGGTGGAAGAATTCTCGAAAACCCACAAAGCAATGAGTGATCTCGAGCATGCGAGGAGATAAGGATCGAGACGAGGAGACAACTTGCGCTTCCGCTGGTCCTAGAGAGAGAGAGAGAGAGAGAGGGAGAGGGTGCACTGTTCCACGAGTTTAGAGCGAGAAAATCGAGCTCAAAGCGTGATTATGAAAGCTAACAACTTCGATTTAAAGAAAATTTAAAGAAAAGCGGGTACAACTCCCAGATCCTCCTCTTTTTCTTTGCCCCCCCCCCGGTGGGACCCGCGACCGCACCGGGGCGGTTGCATCTCGCCCCCGGGGGCGATCCCTGCCGTCCACGTGTACAGCTGGCGCGGCGGGGGGGATCGGTCGTCGGAGAAGGTACCGACCGAGTCATTGTGGGGGGAAGTCCTCTGCAAATTTGACCTGATCAAAGGGTAGGAGTTGTCGCCGTCCCCCCCCCACGCCCCCACGCGACTCGGATAGCGCGTCGCCGCCACGGCTGGGGCACGGGGCTCGCTGTCGGATTGGTCCGAGGCCCGTACGTCTCGATTTCCAGTGCGTGGTCCGGTCCGCCCATCATAACTTATCCTTTTACAAGCAAAGACAAAAATTGGCACGAATGATTCTTTAATATTTTGTTATATAATTTTTGAATTTTTAGTTCTCTCAATATGACCTCTCTGAACTATACATATTTACTCAATATAGTCGTTCCATTTGTTCAAGCGACAAATAAGATATTATTTGATGATGTGAAATTAAAATGATGAATTGACATGTTAATCTTTTTATTCATCTATTTTATATAAGGGGAAAAAAATCATTCGAGCGTTGACATTGATGTTAATTATTATATCATGTTTTTTAGATGAATATCCTTACTTGGATAATTAACGTGTAATTTTCTTTTGTTGTCCACCATTCCAATTTTAACTTATTAGAAGTCACCTCTGTAGATTCCGTTTACTTGAATTGGCAAAAAGATGACATTAAACATTTTCATATTGTATGGGGACTAGAATCAATATTTGTTAGTAATTCATGGATTACATTGAACAAATTATAAGTTTAAGCACGACATTGTATATTGAACCAAGGTTTAATGATCATTTGTGTTATTTTTCCTCGATTCATGGGATTTTCGAATTTGCTAACTTGGAACTATCTTAACGAATATGTCGAGAATTTAACAAATTTAAATTATTTATTTTTAAAACGATAATTGTGCACAACGCGGAAAGTCGAAAATGATTAATGCATTAAAACACGACATTTTTCGATTACTTATTCAATAATTGTCCTGGCCCCCCTTCACCCGTCCTTGTTCCTCCCAAATAGTAAAATTCCAATTTTATGGGACCATACCTTGTTCCTGCAAAAATTTTACGATTTCCTAGGGCCTCGCTTCTTTCAAGGGAGAAAACAAAAGAAAAAAAACATCAAATTGGTGTGTTTTTTTTAACGGGGTTCCATTTAATCTTAGCATGAGCTTTATCGCTTACCGACGTTTAATTATTAATTTATCTGGAAAACATCGAGGTGGATTAAAAAAGGTACTACTAAGGGTGGCCATAGAGAACCGATTCAATTCCCCATTCCAAGGCGAAAATCGCCAATTCAACCTGGATCGATTCCCAGGTTGAATCACTTTTAAATTAATTTTGAAGTTTTGTCTTAAGTATGAGCAAATAATAGTATAACTATTCATCCAACGATTGTATTTGTCATAAAATACTGCAACTTTCATGCTTTATAATAAGAATTTGACTTTTCAGCCTAAACTTAAAATAGGCCTCCTAGAAACCAGTAACAAATCGATCGGTCCAGGAATCAGCGGTTCTGAAACCAATTTAGTTTCTAGTTCCAATCTTTTGAAACTGGAGGTCATAAGGTTTGTTTCTGGTTCTAAGCAGACAATCAACTCACTCTAAAACCAATTGCCATTAGTTACTATCAACATACACTTAGAGCCTATTTGATGCATTTTTACACAACAACTATAGTTGCGAAAAGTCATGGCGAAACTTTCATTTACATTCACAGCTGCAACAACTTACAACAAACTGCCCCAGCCAATTTTAAAGCATATATATTATCAAAGTCACGCGTTACAACACCTCAGTACCAATTATAGCTATACCAAACATGCATTTGCGTTTTGCTCGCTGACTCGAAACTTCTGCAGTTAGCAAGTGAAGTCAGATTTGCGACGAGGGATATACATCTGTTATTGCCCAAGCTCCATTATTATATCGAGTCCGAGCAGATTATGTACAACTTAGAACTACGCCTTTTACATTTGTTTGGGATGTTGTTCTCATGTTCATAGGATGTTACTTGTCATTTTTACATGCATCAACCATATCCATCCTCTAAAATTCTAAAGCACGTCGAAATATTTACCTACCAAGATGTTGCTTCACTTTTCGTTTACTTTGTTAATAAAGTGACAATGATAGAGTAAGCTGATATGAGAAGGAGAGATTGACACTAGCATATTATCCCATTGAACCGATCACATCATTCTAATCTACGTAAATGGAGTGATTTCATTTGATAATCTCGAAATCATGTCCGATTCATTCAGAGAAAAACCTTTTTGAACATTTTTAATTTTGGGATAATAAGAACCACTTATCAAAATAAAACCATCTACATTGTAACCGATATAGTATATTTTTAGGTTCCAAAAACAAAACAAAATGCCACGATTTATGATCCCAAATCAACCGAATCTTCATAACTAATAATAACGAAAAATATTTAAAAAATCCAACACAAAAACTTAAATTGATAAGTGGAGGGACACACATGTATATGTAAAGACATATAGTGAATTATAGTGATATCCTTTCTATTGGTAAAAATTATTATAACAGCCCTGTGCAGAAAATGTTATTTGACTAATGCTTTTTGTGCCCCTTAATTTGAGTAGATTGTTGATTTGATTAATTTAATCATAATCGTCGAGAATTTGAGTGCATAATTACCTGATAACTGCCAATTACAAGTGGGATTTGTACCAACCATTGACCATGCACCAATGTCCTTTTTTCTTTATCTGATTAAAAAACAGGAAAGGACAATAAGGCGTTACAGTCTCTTTTCACATGAGATATGCTGAAGCTACGGCATGCAATGCATCACGAGCCACTTAGAGATATGCTTGTGGCATGAATCGAACGCGTGATCTCATGAAAAATCGGCAATCCCTTGACAGTAACCATGTGACAACATCTAAGTAGAGAGCTTAAGCTCTTCGGACTAGATTATCTACACAACTATTTAATGATAGATCATCAAAAGATCTACTCCTACTGCACGACATTTTCGTGCGCCCAAATCAATCGTTGCGCGGGGAAGCACTAGGGGGGAGAGTATTTCAAAAATTTCTCAAATGAAACTCCCACTCTACTCGAATATTGGGCTTGATTCTAACTATTTCTTTATAGAGGAAAACAAAAATCTCCACGTATCCAATTTGGGCTCCACTTTACGCTTGATAGGCCGTAGCGATTGGGTCCACCGTGTGCCTCCATTCTTCTTTTTGGGCCATGCATGGTATCCTTTCATTAGAATTCCCCTTCTTGGCTTCCTCGTTAGTAGATGTATCACTTTATATTTGAGTTCCTGTTCAGAAAAAGTACTTAGCAGAAATGGCGATGACAATTTATTTAGGGAGGCGCTATTTCCACCCACACATGACTAAATCCAACCCCATTTACACTAGGAAGCCTAAATCGACCTTAGTTAGTCAATTGCAATGTAAAGCGATGGCCCATTCCTTCTTTTTCCTATTTTTTTCTATTTTAATTGAGGATCCCGTTGCCATAATTATGCATTTCACATGTTTTATTTTTTTCTACATTCTTACACAATAATTATTGATGAATTTTTTTAGTGTACTCATTCTCTATCTAAAAGCCGCTAGCAAGGAAAAAAGATAAATCCTTTCATATAGTAAAAAACTTGAAAGCCTCTTCTTCATCATTGCTCTTATAAAAGCTTATTTATTTTGTCTACCTCTTATCTCGAAAGCTCACTTTTTTGGTAATTTTTTAAATTTTTAATTACAGCCTAAAATATATTTCAAGTCTCTTTATATACTATATTAAAGAACTTATTTTTTCCCTTACTATTGATAAGATGCCTTTATACGGATATAATACATTATGGAATATCTAGGTATATAAAAAAACATCATGCAAAATGAGGCATCTGATATTTTTTCGTACACACTTCATGGATGACATTAATTTGTGTCAACTCAATAATGAAATTTGACAAGCATTTTGAAAAGGTTTCTTATTTCATGCAATATTTTTATTTTTTAAAATTTCATCTTTTAAAGCTGTTCATGGGAGATTGTAATTGTGGTTTTTCTTTGGAAAATTTTCAAAGAGGGGTTTTTTTTTGCTTCATTCAATCATCCCATTATATCACCACAAAAAAACAAGGATTTTGTCACGGAAATCTGCGACGGGAAATTTATCGTCGCAAATTTGCGACGAACTTTGCAACGGATATAATTTTCTGTCATAAATTAGCGACGAAAATTAATCGTCGCTACTTTACAACAGAATTTGCCACGAAATAAAAATCCGTCGTAAATTTGCGATGGAAAATAAATTCGTTGCAAATTTGGGACGGAAAAAAATCCATGGGTAATTTGTGACGAAAAAGTAGTCGTCCCAAATTTGAGACGAAAAATATTTTCCATCTCAAATTCGTGACAGAATAATAATACATCGCAAAATCCGTCGCTAATTTGTGAAAACAAATGGCCTAGGATCTGGGGATTATAAATAGGAAAGATATAAATATAGAAGGTCAATTAAGCTATGCGTTTACGTTTATTAGAAAGGAATCCGGGAAATTGTAATAAAAAGATAAGAACAATAAAGACGTAAGTGATTTTTAATCGGTGTTCTAAATATTCAAAATATTCGTTATATTGAGAAAAGAGATATAGGATATGAGATATATCTCTTGTTCTGGCAACAGAGTAAATATATTCTAATATAAAAGTGCAGATCTCTACACAGAAGACTATTAAATAAATAAAATTAAATAAAAGCACGAGCATTAAGAATAATAAAAAGACCGTAAGCAATATAAAGAATGACGAGAAGAATAATCAGAAATTCTAGATCAACCATGAAGATGGTATATCTAAGCAAGAGTAAAAAGTAAGAAGATAAAGTTAACTGCAGATTATTATAGTACAAACCATCCACAGGCGGTTTAACCTGCCGTTTGTGGGGTATGTAAATGTAAATGCACAGGAGAAATTATAAATGACTGATATATAAATGATAATAGAATATTACAATAATGGTATTGAAAGATTACACAATATGGATATTGAAGTATAAGTGCAGAATAAAGAAAATTTCTTTGGTAGAAATTCTCCCGTTACTCAAACTATTTTGTAGTCTAGAACGACAAGATTTTCCACACTATATAACTAGAAAAGGTTTTGAAAAGATCTTGAAAATATGAGACAAGATCTTTACAGGGATAAGAAACTTACTGGATATGAAAAGGTTATAGAAAGGTTTGAGATGTAAAATCTCTTATTCCTTCGAAGAAGGTTTGGAGAGAAACTGGAGAGGTTTGAAAGAAAGGGTTTAGAATGGTTCTGAAGTTATTCGATCGAATGTCTCTTTCGGGTGAATGAGGTCTCTTTTTATAGGTGAGATGATATCATGTAGAAATAATTCACAAGTGGTACTGTAATGAGTGCACAATATTTACAGTGAACAGTATTCATAAAAGAGAAAGACTGACAGATTCTTTTTTGAGAATAGCAAAAGTCTTGGCATAATGATGAAAGTAGCACATGGAGTCTTTCGGTGTTATGATTTTTTCCCACCGACAGACTTCTTTCTTTCTAGAAATGATGATAATGTTGAAAATGGCTAGAGTCTTTTGTCCTTTTGTCATGGTTTAGACAAATCTTCAGCCGCTTCATTTCTTCTTCTTGACCTACTACGTCTCCCCATGGAATTCTTGGGAGGATCCAGTAGCAATCATCTTCATTAGAATTCCCACTATGATGAAAGCGAGAACTTTTCGATTCTTCTATTTCAGAAAGGGCTTGTTTCAGCAATCCTACCAATTGTTGGTGTGATTGTGCTGAGGCTAATTTAGAAAGAACGAATCCTCTATCATAAAGAAATGGGGTAGTTTCTCCGAGAGGAGAAGGACGAGCAGGGATTGATCGTCTGGCTACCAAAAATTGGTTGATTGCCTCTATGGAGACTCTATCAAAAAATTTAAAGCCATCCCACCATTTGACTTTGAAACGTCTGATCAGAATAGGGATGCTAGTTCTGGTTTCTTTTCTATAATCAAAATTCCATCCGAGTACCCAAGATACTCCGAAGAAGTAGAAAAAGAGTAAGAGTTTGGGAAATCTTTGCACATGAGGAGCAAGATTATTGAACCTCTCATTAAAATGTGGGTAACTGGGTTGAATTTTAGGATGAAGAATTTCTTCAATAGGTCTAAGTTGTTCCCACCATTGGAAGAACCAGTAAAGAACTTCTGTTATCTTAAAATTTTCAAAATAGAAAAGCCATATATGGGTATGATTTGGGTTTTATCTCCAGAAAGTATTCCACTAGGCTTGTTTTTAGTCAAAGTAAGAATAGGATGTCATGTATGGGAGTGAATCAGACATTTTGACATTGAATTTTCTCATAGACCAAGGATTTGGTTTCCATTCACGTGGGTGGATAACCTTGTGAATGATGGCCTTTGAGTAATTTATGTGTTCTTTATCTGAAAAATATTTAAAGATGACAGATTCTGTTTCTATCAAAATTCTTTCATAAAATTCAATGTTTTTGTAAATATCATGAGGGGGATATAGAAAATTTTCCGAAAATATGTTTTTAGCAAAATCAATGGGGTTTTTGTCATAAAATCCTTCTTCAATATTACATATATTTTGGAAATTCGTTTTAGTATAAAATTTTTATTTTGGAGGGGTTGTCTCCATCGACTGAATAGCCACCTCGCTAGAAATTCTTTTTCCCAATTGCTTTTGGGTAGCAATGGGAGAAGGGTCAGGACTTACCATTGTTGTAGATGGTTGTGACTGACTATTAAAAGCCTTTTGAAGAAGTTGTAAGGCCTCTTCATGAGAAATATTGGAAATATCAAAAGAGGGTCTCAGAGATAATTCAAGGTTTGGTTTTGCCTATTCAAAAATAGTGAGTAATTGCCTGCAACCACGTTCTTATGTTGGTGAGGCCAAGGGACCTTTTTTCTGAGGATGGTTCAGCAATTTCTTTGCCTTTGTCTCTCTTGGTTGGTTTGTTGGGAGGTTTTGGAGGCATTTTCCCTGTAAGAATTCTCGTGTGAGAAAATCAGGAAGAGAATTTGAAGAACCATTTATAAATTCTATATCAAAATCAAAAACAGATAAAATGGCTTACCATCTGACAAAAATTTGTTTAGAAGCAATATTTTGAATGTCCTTCTGCAAAACATCTTTTGCAGATTTGCAATCAATTCTTAGTAGAAATTTTTTGTTCAAAAGATCTTCTTGAAACTTAGAAATAGAAAGTACAATAGCAAGTATTTCCTTCTTAATGGTAGAGTAATTCTTCTGACAATCATTCCAATATTTGGAGACAAACTGAACAATTTGTTCCTTGTTGTCTTTAGATTGTTTAAGAATTCCTCCATAACTAATATCAGAAGAGTCGGTTTCAACAACTTTAAAAGCAAAATGATCAGCGAGATGTAAACAAAGAATTTCCTTGAAAGTTCGCTTGATCTGTTTAACAATATTAGTATGAACTTGAGTCCATGAGGGAGGATCCTTTTTGAGCCTTTGATGGAGAGGTTTGCAAATTATATTGATGCGAGAAAAGAATTCAATAATATAATCCAAACTTCCTAGAAATCTTTGTAATTGATTTTTGTCTCTGATTTCATCAGGAAATTTTTCTGAAAATATTATTGATCTTTCAATGGGTGTGATAGTTCTTTGATGGATATAATGTCCTAGAAAACAAATTTTGGTTTTAAAAAGAGATATTTTAGTAGGTGAGACTACTAAACCGTTTTCTTTTACAATATGAATAAAATGATTGATGTGTTTAAAATGCTCGTCTATTGATGTAGAAAATATTAAAACGTCATCAATATAAACAATAATATAATCAAAGCAGCGATTAAAAATCTCATTCATAATCCTTTGAAATTCAGAAGGGGCATTTTTTAATCCAAAAGGTATGACATTCCATTCATATTGGCCAAAAGGAACAGTAAAAGCTATTTTGTATCGATCCTTTTCGCTAATTTGAATTTGCCAGAAACCTGACTTCATATCAAATTTTGAAAAGATTTTCGCATCATAAAGTCTATTTAATAAATCCTTTTTATTAGGAATCAGGTACCTAATCCATTTTAAAGCTATATTTAAAGGTTTATAATTTATAACTAATCTTGGAACTCCTCTTTCTAATTCAGCATTTTTGTTGACATAGAAAGCAGAGCAACTCTAAGGGGATTGGCTTTTCCTAATAAGCTTTTTCTCAAGAACTTCTTGTATTTTTTTTGGCAGAAATTTAGAACTCCATGATTCATTTGAGAGGATCTAGCTTTAGTAGGAATATTCTTTTCAGAAAATTCTGGCTCATAAGGAAGATCAACTATATGACTTTTATGACACCAAAAGGCATTAGGAATATTGGAACATATGGAATTTTTGATTTGGTTTTCAAGATTAGAAATTCTTTTTTGAAGACTTGCTTCAGAAAGATTTTTATTAATCCTTTTGTATTCAAGATCTTCCTTAAGAAATTGGAGATGAATTTCCTTATCCCGAATCATACAATTGATTTCAGAAATAGAATGTTCTTGAAAAGTATTCAAATTTCTGGTTTCAGGTTTTGAAATGAAATTAAAGCAGATTTTCTTGCCTAAGGTTTCAGTTTCAATTCCTTTTTCAGAAACTTTGAAGGGTTGAAGTAAATTAATAAAAGGTGATCCCAAAATAACATTTTGTTTGATATTTTTAACAAGAAGAAAAAGAGTTTTAAAGGAAACTTGGTCTTTCACAATTTCGGCTTCGGGGATTTTGTAATTAATAATTACTTTATCACCAGATGCTGATTTAAGAGATTGGGAAGTTTTCTCAAAATATTTGGTTGGTATAAGACCTTCTTTTATACAGTTAAGGTCTGCACCAGTGTCAAAAAGGGCTGTTGTTTCCAAGATAATTTCATTTTGGATTTTAATAGAAATATTGATAATCCATTTTCTAGTGGTTATTTCAGAAAGTATCAAAAGAAGCTTATATTAGAAGAAGAAATTTGAGGAATATCATTTTCTTCAGTATCGTCTACCTTTTGTTTTTCTTTTAAAAATTTTAACTTAATATCTAAAATGTCTTTTTCCATAGAAATTTGAGCCGCTTTAAGTTCTTGAATTTCTTGCTTTTATTTATTGATTTCATGAGTAAGATCACTTATAGAAACTGGTTTAGAAACTGATCTTTTAGTTTTGTTAAGGATAGTAGAAATATTATAAGGATTATCAGATTGGACAGTAGGTTTTGGTTTTTGAAAATTATTCAAATATTTTATTTTTGTTTCAGGATTAGTAATTTGGTCAAAAGTTTGTAAAAGAATTTCTTCTTCTTTTGTCAAAACATTTATTTCAAAATCATTTGATTGTTCTTCTTCACTTTCTGAAGTTAATGAAGAAGAGATTTCTAAATCACAAACTTGTAATCCTTCTTCAAAATTAGATTCTTCGGAAGAACTATTATCAACTTCAATCATTAATTGATTGAGCTGGTTAATAGTTTCTTCGTCTAAATCTAGTTCATTGACTTTTTTGCTAATTTTGCAAGACCGTAAAGTGTGGCCCTTTTTACCACAATTATAACAAGTGATATTTTTTAAATCTCTTTTGGGTTTTTTGGTTTTATCAAAATTATCATTTTCTTTTCTCTTTGAAATCCTTTTGTCTAATTTCCCTTTATAAGGTTTTTTATAGAATTTTTTGTGCTCTTTTCTTTTAGAGGAGCACTTTCCTAAACACTTTAGTTTTTCAAAAGATTCAAAAGATGGGTCATATTGGGCACAAAAATCTCTTAATCTTTTTCTTAAAAGTTTTTTTTCTTTCTTGATTTGTTTTTGGAGATAAATATTGGTGCACAATTGTGTTCCTATTTTATACACATAAGAGGTTAATTCACCATAAGAAAGATGGTCATATGAAATTTGATTTCCATATTCTTCTCTTATCTTACTGCGAACTTGTTCTTCTATGAGTTTTGGTAAACCAGCAAAAAATCTTTCTTTCCAAAAAGACTGATTGCAATCTGATCTTTGAAAAACTCGTTACAAAAATATTTCTTTATATTCTCGAAATTCTCCTAAAGATCTACATTTCATATTGGACAAGAGATCTTGGTTTTTATCGAGAATATGGGAAAAATCTCCTAGAAAATGTTTGGATACAGAAAATATTAGAGTGTTCACCGTATCCTGAATGGGTTGATCATTTTCATCAAGAATATTTTGACCAAAGGGATCGAGTTTATAAGCATTTAGGATTTGAGACCTTTGCTCTTCATTTAAGTAGTTATCCCACCATCTTTGGAGCTAGCCTGTAAATCCAGCTATTAAAAGATATCCAACAGAATGATCAGAAGTATCTGGAATGGTTTTATAAGTGTTTGCAAGCATGACCATCTGGGTTAAGACATTTATAAGATTTTGTTCAGAAATGCCATCTATATTCCATTCATAAATAGCACCAGAAGAATATTTATTTTGAACTTTAGAAAAGGTTTCATCCGAGAGAATATCAGGAGGAGTGGCATGAGAATAATATAACTTTTGAGGATCCTTCCAGGTGATACGATTATCTTTGGGTGAGATTCAGTATCAGATTTATCTAAAAGATTGATTTGGTTAGAAGGTTCAATGCAGTCCGGGGTGTCTTTGACATTTAGATTTTGAATTAAAGGTGTATCTAAAAATATGGGATTTTTAGGAATTAAAACTGCTTTTCCCTTGAGAAGAATTTTTCTTTCCTCTAAGGCCTTAGCAAACTCAAGGCTAAAATTTTTTGGAATTTTAAAATTCTTAAAAAGTGGTGGTTTTAAATCCTTTTTTGGATTTGTTATCGAATAAGATAAAAGACTATTTTGAGTAAGATTTTCAATTCTATCTAGTTGTATTCCTATAGTATAAAGATGTTGATTAGAAAAATTATGTTATTCAACAATCTTTTTGATGTCTATGCCATCTATTTCTAAGGCTGTTTTGAAAGGAGAAGCTATTATTTCAGTTTCTCGATGTTCAATTTTGATTTTCCTTAGAGGGGGATGATTAGACTCAATGATATGCCCATCGTCTAATTTCCACTTATAAAATTGATCTAAAACAAAGATTTGTTTTTCTTTCAGAAATATATTTTCAAACCAATCAAAAAAGAATACTTCGATTTCATGCTGATACATGTAATCATAATATTCTTTTTTTATTTCAAATGCTTGGTTTCGGAAATTATTAAAGAACCATTCTCTGATATGTTTATTTTTAAAAGAATTGAACTCGTTATTTAAAATGATTTTATCAGGTTCAAAAGCTAATTCCAAAACGCTGATTTCAGGGTCTTCCATTTCGGAAGGAGTAGGATCAGGGAAATCAGGAATATGTTGATAGACTGGCCTGGAAATTCCTGACCTGTTATCTACTCCACTGATATTAGGAAAAGGAGGAGCACTTGTGGATGCTTCCTCAAGATTATTATAAGGGATATTCAGAGGGTTATCTACTGATCTACGAGAAGAAGTAGAATGCCAAGAAGGAATTGATCTGATATCACAAGAGTTTCTAGGAATATCTATTGATCTTCTGGTAAATTGGATAGTTACTCTTCCTTCGGGATGCTGGATTATATTAGTAGGGTCAGAATTTTGAATGATTGGTTGGGGAACTCGTTTTCTAGTTCCCATTGTTCTGGAAGAGTTATTTGGTTCCAAGGGATGGTCCTGGGAACAGTAATGTTTTCTTTAGAAATGTCTATCTGTAAAAGAAGGGTTTCTTTATTGGAATTTAATTTGAAGGCTTTGCTACCAAAAGCAGAATTCATTGCTTTGTAATAAACTCTGTAAATGAGGGCTATGGGGATAGATCCTTCAGCTATAGAATAATTATGGATTTTTATTTGAAGAGTGAAAGATTTTAAAATGTTTTTATCTTTAAGAGAAACAGTAAGATTATGATGACTATCAAAATGTATTGGTCCACTGCAAAGACTTATTTCTACGGCTCCAAGAATGGATTTTTCGTATTTTAAAAGTCTTGCATCTCTTAAGACAAGTAGTAAGGAGGTATCTAATCCTTCTTTGGTAAGAGGTTTTGCACCTACCTGTACTAGACCAATATGCATGTAATTCCATTTTTGGGAATGTTTCTTTATGGAATCCTTATTCAAAAGTTGGATTGAAGCAAAAGAATTAGAAAGTGGTACATCACGTTCTTCAGTAACAATGAAATAGTCATTATTCCCAAAGAATCTAAACTTATAATGTTCATAAATTTTATCAAGTTTAACTTTTGGAATGAATCAATTTTCAATAGATTTATTGAAATCTTCTATATTAATTTCTTCTCTATTTATTGGTCCTTGATTAAAGGAAATTTGTAATAAAGAACTAGAAAAAGACTCGAATCTTCTTAATAAATTCATTGCAAAAGACTACTTTCTTCTTTTCAATTGATTTCGGCGATGCTTACCAACGGACTTACTACCCCACTGGGTTTTACTGCTTGGAACACATCCAGAAATCACACGAAAAGACTACCACGAAGGAAATCGTCTTTACTGCGGATGAAATTATAAAGAATATTTTTATCTACCCCTTGGCTTGGATGAAATTAGAGATGGATTTATTTTCCGTTGCAAATTTACGACAGAATTTACGACGGATAAAAAAATTCATTGCTAATTAGCGACGGATTTTGCGACGAAAACGAATTCACCGCTAATTTATAGTTTATCACGGCAATTAACTTCCGTGATATTGCACCTCACCCGTCAATTTCTCTCTCTATACTGATTCCTCATATCCCTCTCACTTTTCTCCATCTTTTATATGTCTCAATAAACCCATATGTGCACGCACAAATCAATCTCGGTGAAGTTTTTTTACCGATAAGTATCATAGCTAACTTTGTGACTATTCATCGCTAGATTGGAGTTTTTTTTTATTTTATGGACTTTTTTTGTTGTTTTTTTTTGTAACTTTGTCGCTGGTCCAACGACCGACAACCGGAAAGACCTCGCCGACCATGGGGGGGAGGTTGAGCTTGTCACGCCCCGGACCCCACCGAGCCCGCGACACCCCGACCACGGTCGATTATTTAAACGCGACGTCCCAGGACGCGTCGCCGACCCAAAAGAAATGCGCAAGCGGAAGCATGTAAAATAACCCAGACAATAAAAACATGGCTAAGGAATAGACAGCGAAATTTAATAAACACTCAACATTATAAAGCCTTCAATATTACAAACTAGCAACCCGGCTTCCAAAATCAACCACAATTTTCAAAGGAGGGCGGTGGTTAACAAGCCTATCTTATGTACAAAAAGGAACTCAAAATACAGGATAAACTGGTCTATCCTTCAAATCCTGTGGTACTCTGGCAGCATCCCCGGATCCCTCACGGTCGCGGATATGAAAGTGGTTATATAATAACCATGAGACAGAGTCTCAATAAGCAACAACCTAAACCTAACCTAGGCTAATACGTACCCAGACCAATCTAACATGCGAACTACCAATAATACAATCAATTTCGTAAGAGAGGCTTACCTCGTCTCGATCCACGCGCCAATCCTGCATATTAGTTCAAGCATGATAATGCAAGAATAAATCACCGCCACATCACGATCACCAGCACACACATTTCCACTCGAAATCAATCAATCCAACCCAATACCCACACGCACATTGAACCAATCATCCACACGCACCATCAGTCAGTTCGATCTACATCCACATGCTTAACCAGCCAATTCAATCACACGCTCAACCAACCAATCCAGTCACACGCTCAACCAATCAATCCAGTCAAACTCAACCAGCCATTTCAATCACACTCAAATCACATGCGCATCCATCTAACTTTCTCACAACTCGGGTCAACACCTCTCAGGTCTTTTCTTGCTGCCCGCGTCAACACGCCTCAGGCCCGTTCTCACAGCCCGCGTAAACACGCCTCAGGCTCATTCTCATAGCCCGCGTAAACACGCCTCAGGCTGATTTTCACTACCCGCGTAAACACGCCTTAGGTCCAACTTTCTTTCCAATGACCCGCGTAAACACGCCTCATGTCTAACCATCCTTTCACAGCCCGCGTAAACACGCCTCAGGCTCAACTTTCTTTCCAATGACCCGCGTAAACACACCTCAGGTCCAATCATGCCTTATTCGCCACACCCGCGTAACCTACGCCTCAGGTTGGCAGCCCTCCGATCGATCCAGGCTAATTTCCCACAATCAAGCACACGCCACTTATTTAAATCAGATTCACGCCAATTCACATCAAATCACTCATACTCAACATTCAGTCCGAATTCACAGTCGCCACCTCATTCATCAACCCGACATTCTAGTCGGTCACGCACAATTATTCACTCAAGCACTCCACTCTAATCAGTTTAATTTAACTAAATTAAAACACCACATAATCTAATTTAATCATAAAATAATTAAACTAAATACACGCCCTAGCCATTCTAGCCCGAACTAGTCAATTAAATACCCAAAATACTAAGTAGGGTTTAGGGAGTCGCTTACCAAATTTTGGCCCGGGAAAAGTCGGCTCGGGCTCAAAATTGCCCGGGTGTGAGGTTCTGACTGGGCGCGTGCGCGGGCCACACGGGCGTGCTGACCGGCCAAAGTGGGCACAATGGCCGATCGGCGTGCCTAGTGCGCGGGCACGGCGAACGCATGGCGTGCCCGAGGCGCTCGGGCGCGCGGATGGGCAACGTGTTCGAGCGACGGGGCACGAGCACGGGCACGAGCTTGGCCGGCCGGTTGGCTGGCCGGCCGGGCTGGCTGGGCTGGGCGGCGAGGCTGGGCGGCGGTGACCGGCGGGCGGCTGAACAGGGCACGGGGAGGGCTGGCCGAGGGGGGTGAGGGGGAGAGAGAGGAAGGGAGAGGGAGGGCTGAGGGCTGCCAGACCGGCAGACGGACCGGCGCGGCGACGGCGGCGGCGACGGCGGGACGAGCCGACCGGCGGGCGGCGAGCTCGCTGGCTTGGCTCGGGCTGAGTCTGACGGGGAGGAGGCCGGGGGAAAAGAGAGGGGCAAGGGGGGAGGTGGTGGCCGCTGCAGAGGGCGGCGGCGACGGCGACGGGGCGGAGGCGGCGGCCGGGCGACACGCCGGCGGGCTGGGCCGGCTCCGGGCGCGGCGAGCAGCTCGCTGTCGCACTCGCGGGGGAGAGGAGGAAGCGGCCGAGGCGGTGACGCGACGGCGGCGAGGCTGGCCGGGCGGCGCGCCGCGGCGGGCTGGCGACGGCGGCGCGGCGCGGCGGCAGTCGAGCGGCGGTCGGCGGGCTGGGCAAGGCGGAGCAGAACCAGGAGCAGCGGCGGGCGACCGGGACCAGAGAAGAACAACGAAGAAGAAGAAGAAGGGAAGGAGAGAGAGGAGAGAGAGAGAGACCTGACAGGGGGGGACATGCATGCAGGGGGAGGGGACGTGCGCGCGTAGGGGGGGTAGCGTGCACGGCAACCGGGGGAGAGAGAGAGAGAGAGAGAGAAAAGAGAGAAGAGAGAGGGACGGATGCGCGCGTAGGAGGGAGGAGAGAGAGAAAGAGAGAGGAAAATGTACAAGATTCAAATTTTAAGCGCAAATCAACGGACACAATCCAAACTAAAAATCGACTTATCGATCCCGATTAAATTCGGGAAAAAGGCCTAACGACCCTCTAAAAATCCCAAATAATATTCTAGGGCACACGGCCAAAATAAAATAACCCAAATCGCACTACGAGAGAGGTCTACCAGTCCAAATTCGCACCCGGTTCAAACATACACTCTTCCACTATTCCTGATAATCTTGGTGCTGACCACAATAATATCAACACCGTCCAATTTATTTCGTCCCGAAACTCCCGGAAATCGATTGCCAAGTTCAGGGTATAAATAACGGCCAAATTCGATCGAGTGCGATTCTAGCAAAATTTCTATTTTTAAAAATAAGAACCCGAGAGTGATCAGTTCCCGGGTGAAATTCTATTATAAGCGCACTGACGAATTACACGTTTTATAATTCCCAAAAATGGGCCAAAATCCGGACCGTTACAGAGCTTGTGACGGAAATTTTGATTCTGTCGCAAGGTTGACCTCGCCGTCACCCAGCTGGGCAACAGCGAGATCGACTAGCACACCTGGGCAAGGCCGCTCAACCTCGCCCATGGCCGGCGAGGTCGAACTCGCTGGCCGCAGCTGGTCACCGGACCAGCAACCGGAGAAACATATTAGGGAAAAAAGAGAAGCAAAAATTAAAAAAAATTCGAAAAAATTAAAAATTATAAAATAATGAATCTTAAGTGATTTTTTTTAGGTATGTGTCTATTTGAAGATCTCGCAATTCAAGTAAACAGTGCAATTCTCATCAAATTAACCACTTTCTACTACAAATATTTCAATCAAATATTTGGGTAAGTCTTCTTTACACGGTAATTTTTTCATTTTTTTCATTTTCAAAGTAATTGTTGCGTCAAAAACAAAATTTTAATTTTCCTAATTTTATGATTTTAATTAAGAACAGTAGATATGATATATTTTAATATTTTACGAGATCTTTTTATTTTTATACAGATACAATGCAAAGAGAAAGGGCTTAGATATATAATAAGAACTTACCTAGACGTTGAGGATTGATAGATGAGTTTCATACTGGATTGGAACTATTTTTAGACTTTACTAGTAGTAAATATGAGTTCATGGATGGAAATAAATTAAGGTGTCTATGTAAATTTTATGTGTGTGATAAAGTTAGAGAACATCTTTGTAAATTCAAGTTTACACCGAACTATTATAATTGGACTTCCCATGGTAAACCATTTATATCTGATGAAAGGTATTGAAGAAGTAATCAATTTTTAATTAGGGAAGAATGTAACTATTATGATCAATTGAACCCATACAAGAAGATGGTGATTGATACAACAGGTCAAAATTTTGTTTTAGAATTGAATCATGTAAGTACTAGTTTTACTCCTACACTTGAACAAGTGAATACTAGTCATGCATCACAATTGAAAGAGATATGAGTAACGAATTTTGATTAGAATGTCTATAATGGAACTTTTCCATCTAATCAGTTCTGGAAAGTGTTAAAAGCAGCAGATGAACCTTTATGGGCAGGTTGTAAGGACCGCACTAAGTTATCAGTGATGGCAAGACTGTTAAATATCAAGGCAGTATATAATGTATCTGCGGATTGCTTCAACTTTTTTGTTGAAGTAATGCGAGAAATAATGCCTCATGATAACATCATGCTAAGTGATTTTTACGATATGAAAAATCTAGTGGAGAACTTAGATCTTCCGGTTGTAAAGATTGATGTATGTAGTAAGGGTTGTATGTTATATTGGAGAGATGATGAAAATGCAGAATTTTGTAAATTATGTAGCCGACCTAGGTATAAGATTAACAGGAGACCGGGTCGTAATCAGAAGCATAAACCATACAAGCAAATATTTTATGTGCCCTTAATCCCCATATTGCAAAGGCTTTATGCGTCTAAAGCCACTGCTGAACATATGACTTGGCGTGCAAATCATCAAACAGAAGAGGGTCTAATGTGTCATCCTTTAGATGCAGAGATATGGAAACATTTTGATAGAACATACCTTGAGTTTGCGATAGAGCCTCGAAACATTAGGTTAAGTCTCTGTACTAATGGATTTGGCCCATTTGGGAAATCAAGAAAAAGTTATTCATGTTGGCTAGTTATTTTAACGCCATACAATCTTCCACCTGGTATGTGCATGAAGATACCTTATATGTTTTTAACATTGATCGTGACTGGCCCGCAAAATCTGAAAAAGTTGATAGATATTTATATGCAACCATTGATTGAAGAGTTACAACGGCTATGGGATGAAGGTGTTCTTACATATGATATTTCTACCGATCAAATATTTGTAATGAAAGCTGCTCTTCTTTGGACGATAAATGACTTTCCAGCTTACGAATGTTATCTGAATGGAGTACAACTGGGATCTTGGGATGTCCGATATATTTGGAGAGATCAAAGTCATTTAGATTAAAACATGGAAAGAAACCCAGCTATTTTGACTGTCATAAGCAATTTTTACCGATAAATCATACATTCAGAAGGAATAAAAAAGAGTTAATCAAGAATAGGATTGAAAGAACACATTCACCATTGAGGTTGACCGGCGATTAAATTTGGAAGCGGGTGCAGGACTTTTCAACTATTGTTCAGAACCCTCACGGCATAACTATTGCGTACGGAAGTACACATAAATGGACTAAGCGCAGTATATTTTGGGATTTACCATATTGGAAGGCCTATCTTATTCATTGTAATCTTGACGTCATGTACATAGAAAAGAATGTTTTGGAAAATGTCATAAATACTGTGATGGATGTTACCGGAAAAATAAAAGACAACTTGAATGCAAAAAAAAATATGTGAGATATTTGTGATCAGCCAATAGTAGATGTGGATGCAAGCAGCAAGGGACCAAAACCAAAAGCAGTTTATGCATTGGATAAGAAGCAGAGACAAATTGTTTGTCAATGGTTAAAATCTGTGCGGTTTCTTGATGGATATGCTTCAAACCTCGAGAGATGTGTTGATTTGAATTAATGCAAGTTGACAGGTTTGAAGAGTCATGATTATCATATATTAATAGAAAGACTAATTCCAATAGCTTTCAAGGAAGTTCAACCGAACTTTGTATGGGGCGTCATTACAAAGTTAAGTAATTTCCTACATGATATTTGCTCGACAGTGTTAAAA
Source organism: Syzygium syzygioides (assembly GCA_031216285.1). Taxonomy (NCBI): domain Eukaryota; kingdom Viridiplantae; phylum Streptophyta; class Magnoliopsida; order Myrtales; family Myrtaceae; genus Syzygium; species Syzygium syzygioides. Next base: position 20,705,754 of record CM062252.1, on the reverse strand, counting down.
GAAGCACACATGGAGAAACTAGAGAGAGATATTCCAATTATTCTTTGCAAATCAGAAAGGATATTTCCTTCATCGTTTTTTGATTCGATGGAACATCTCTTAGTTCACTTGCCTTACGAGACCAAAGTTGCAAGTCCCGTCCAATTTCGATGGATGTATTCATTTGAGAGGTAAATTTTTTCAAAAAAATTCAATTCAAATTACTTTATTATATGTTATGTTTTGATAAACTTCTTTTTATTGCAACTAGATTCTTATATTATAAGCTTCAATTTGTAATGCATATATTGTATATGAAGTGACAACATTTGCATTACACTATTTTGAGCCGCACGTGTAGTGCAAGAGGCGACGAGCAGGCAGAAATGATGAGGGCCCAATTGATCTCAATTGCAAATCATTCTTTATTTTTAATTATTTAGGTCGACTAAGCGATGCATGTATGTTTCGTTACTTAATAGGCGAAGAATGGCATGCAACCCATACATATATTTTACTGAACTGCCCAAAAGTCGAGCCATACTTCGAGTAAGTGTAAATTTGCAAATATATGTATTATGTGTCAAATATTTGCTAATAGTTAAATGACATTTATTACTAGGATTTTTCAAACTTCAATGTATGGACTACCACCAAATGAGTTTGACCGTTTGTACAATGAACAACTTGCGGCATGGTTCAAAATATATGTAAGTTGCCTATGGATCAAAACCAAGTTATTAATATTTTATACATCATTTATTAAAATATATATTATTGACTTTGCGTGTGTAGCCTTAAGTTTAAAGTAATCATGATGCACTTGGAGAGTAAGTATTGCTATATTATCTGTCATGGGGTCCACAGTTACGGGTACGCAGTTAGCCATCATATTTCATAAACGGATATAATTTTCACACTCAAGAATATAGAATGGGAAAAGCCACAATGAATAGTAGTGTGTCTGTTCGGTCATCCAATGGTGGCAATTCGAAAGATGATTTTTATGGCTTGTTGGATGAAATCATAGAGATAGAGTATCTAGGAACATTAATGACGCGGGTTGTGTTATTTAAGTGCAAGTGATTCGACCCCGTCAAAGGAATGAAGGTGCATACAAAGTTTAATTTGGTTGAAATAAATCACAAGAAAAGGTATATGAAATATGAACCATTTGTGTTGGCACAACAAGCAATTCAAGTATATTATGCATCATATCCTAATTTCAAACGTGATAAAACTGATTGGTGGGCTGTATGTAAAACCAAGGCACGAAGAAAAATCAAGGAACATTGGAAGGATACAGTATATCAACAAGAGAAAGTTTGTAATACGGTTAAAACTGAGGAATATAACATTCCAAGTTTACGAGATCCACGTGGAGCAATGATAGATATAGATCTAACTGAAATTTGCAAATCAAATTTAGAAGGTGTTGCGTAATCTGATTTTGAGACAAATGATGAAGATGATGCTCATGAAAAATTTGAAGATGAAGATGAAGATCAAGACGAGGACGAAGACGAAAATGAAAACGAACATAAAGATTGAAATTTTTTTGACAAAACACTAATGTTGTGTAATTGTTATTGCGACATGTATTATTTTGATTGTCATAATTATTATTATTGTTATTGTTATTATCATTGTAATTCACGGCAATTTTTCGAATCCGTCGCAAATTTGCGATGGAACAGGATTTCATCGCAAATTTGTGACAGAACATAATCCCGTTCCGTCGCCAATTTGCAACAGAACAATTCTCTTCCGTCGTAAATTTACGATAGATTTTGCGACGGAAAAACAAAAAATTGCGCACATTTCAAAATTTTCGTCCCCCCTCTCTCTCTCTCTCTTTCCCCCGTTAACCGGTCTCTCTCTCTCCTCCGGCCGACACACCTACTCCTTTTCTTTTCTTCCTCCTTTCCCCCCGATGCCGTGCTACTCGCTGGACCAGCCCAACCACCGCCGCTGTCCACCTTGCGCCGCCGCTCGCCTAGCCGCCACGCCGTCCGTCCGGCCACCGTCTCTAACCCAACTGCCCTCTTCTCCCTCTCTCCCTCTGTTTTGGCTGACCGGCAGCCACAGCAGCTCATCGCTGCGGCTAGGCTCCGCCACGTCGCCGGCTAGCTTGGCCGACCTCACCCCACCGCCTGCGACGCCGCCACCCCACCCATTGTCGCCATGAGCCCAGCTCGCACCTGGCCGGCTCGAGCTCCCCCTACCCAACTCCACTCGTCGCTACGGCCAAGCTCCGCCACACCGTCGGCTCGCTTGGCTAGCCTCACCCCACCGCCTGCGACGCTGCCGTGCCGCCCATCGCCGCCACAAGCCCAGCTCACAGCCCACACCTGGCCAGACCGAGCTCCCCTTACCCAGCTCCGCTCACCATCGTGACCACCGCCGTCTAGCCGCTACTCCCGCCGGCCACCAGCCTAGCTCGTTGGACCAATGACCGTCGCCACCGCTATCCCGGCTGTCAAGAACAGCCCACAACAACCACTCCCATCGTCACTCCGATTTGTCGTCCATTCGCCGGCCACCGAGCTCGAGTCAGAAACCACCGAGGACCGCCCTCGTCGTCGTCGTCGTCCTCGTGTCGCCGCCGTTGTTAGCCGAGTAAATTCACCCCTAATCCCGTGTTTAGGGTGTTAAACTTGTTTAGGGTAGTTTAGTTTAAGTTTATGATTAATTAAGTGAGATTAGGTGATAGGTTATCGGTAAATTTGGTAATAGGTTATCGAGGATTGCTTCATTAGTTATCGGTAATTGTTTGATAGGCTATTGTTGGATTGCGATAAGTTATCGCGTATTTGTTGATAGGTTATCAATTATTTATATTATTATTTATTATTTTATTAAATAAATTATTTTTTTAGGTGCCGAAAAAAATTTAAAAATAATAATAAAATAAAAAATTTCTAAACTTCACAAAATGACTTAGAATACCTGTGGCCACCCACTTTGAGTGAAATTTAATTTTTTTTAGGTGACCAAAAAAATTTAAAAAATTGTAAAACTTCACAGAATGACTTAGCATACTTGTGGCCACTCATTTTGAGTGAAATTTACATTTTTTTAGGTGCCAAAAAAATTTTAAAAATCAAAAAATTCTAAACTTCATGGAATGTCTTATAATAACTGTGGCCACCCACTTTAAGTGAAATTTATAATTTTTAGGTGCCGAAAAAAATTTTAAAATAATAATAAAATAAAAAATTTCTAAACTTCACAAAATGGTTTAGAATACCTGTGGCCACTCACTTTGAGTGAAATTTGAATTTTTTTAGGTGACGAAAAAAAATTAAAAAAATTAAAAATTGCAAAACTTCACAAAATGGCTTAGAATACCTATAGCCACCAACTTTAGAAAAAATTTTAATTTTCTTAGGTGCCCAAAAAAAATTAAACAAATTAAAATATTTCATAACTTCACAGAATGACTTAAAATACCTGTGGCCACCCACTTTGAATAAAATTTATCTTTTTTTAAGTGCAAAAAAAATCAACAAATCATAACAGACTTTTATTACATAAATCAATATTTGGAGCAGAATTAGTCATGTTTTACCAAACAAATTTCTCCTTTGGAAATCAATTTCTAGCAATAATTCCAGAAATCAATTTATGGTAAAAATTTGATTTCTTGAGTAGAATGGTTAATATTCGCATCCTTAGTTGTTTAATGCCAAACGTATAGTTAATTAATTTAATCATGTGGTTGATTTTCTTATTTGTGGCTGATTGGTTAACTATGGCCCGATCGTCTGGGTTGCTTGATGATCGTGTAGCCGAGAACGGAGATTATGTGGCTGAAATTGATATTTCATGGTTAATCTTGTACTTGATGAATGATCGTGTGGTTTAAAAGTGGATCGTATGGGTAATTATAGCTATTGTTGGCTTAGCATCACATATTGTGATTATATATTGATATTTGATATCAAAATGAGTGCGATTCATACTATATTTGTCCGTAGGAAATTACAAATCATAATCACTCAGCATTGGCTAATTAAGAGGATACATTTTCTGCTTCTGAAATAAAATGGTAAGTTTTGTCATGTACATCATTATGTGTCCATAATACGTGTTCATATTTTTTTACATATTTGTCTAACATTCCTACTTGTCAGTATAAACGTGGAGGTCACATGCATAGAAGACCAGCCCTTTCCTCATCCTCGTCCCCGTTACTTTCCTCTTCCCCTGCCCTTTCAGCTAACCTTTAACCACTCTATGCTGATGGACAATATGGACACGTAGGCCCTTCCTCCAACACTCAAGAACATGTTAGGGGACTTGGACAAATGCGAACTGAATCCCCTTCAGTCCATCACCTTTAGATCCACCTCATTCCGTTCCACCTTATTATTTAGTGCAACAATCGAATAATGCCGAAAACACAGGTGAAGAAGATAACCGATTCATGATATGCCCATTTGGAGATTCAATAGTACTTCATTTTTTTAAGTATATGTAATATTTATGGTTTTAAATATAGATGTGAACTGAATTGACGATGTTGCACAATATCCGTATGTTTGCAGATTCACGGATACTCCGTTTGTTGTGAGGGAACTGAACAAAATAGTCAAAAACTATTGGATGGGGCAATATATTAATTACAGCAGTGCTCTACAAGAAGTGAAAGATTTTTGGTGAAATGAGTTCAAGGTAAGTTTTCAATATTCTATTTTCTCACAAACTAAGTTCGATGTAGTATAATGATGGTCAAGAATGATGTAAAGGGACTAAAACAACTCTTTAGTTTTCGGTACTAAAGGGATCAGATATTGGCCCGGAGATGACCTTTACAAAATTTATTACCGAATTGTCCGGTGCATGATAATAGATATGTGACCATCATAATAACTTTTAGTTTTTTTTCTCTTGATTACAACTGAGGCTCAAGTGGGAAGAAGAGGAAGAGAATGAAGTGAGAAGAATTTTTAAGAAGAAAGTCGGTGATTTTATACGAAATGTGATGAATAGAGCGAAGAGCAAGCAATCGAAGCTGGCTTTCATTACAGCTGACAATTGGACGGAAATTAACAGAATTTGGGAAACTGAAAAGAATCGGCAAATCAGTTAGCAGAATAAAAAGAATCGATCTTCTAGTTCTAGTGACGGGTCTGCTACATATGCTGGAGGCTCTATCAACATTGTAGAGTATCACAAACGATTGGTAAGTCTGTTAAATAAGTTATAAGTTAATTTAATTCAATTACTCATGTTGACATTTTGTAGGCACATGAATTGAGGACGGAACCTACATTTGCAGCTATATTTGAACACACATTTCAAAAAAAAGATAAGACATGAACTAGCGATCGAGCAAAAGCTATTAAGGTATGTAAAGTTATACTTTCGACTTTATGAAAACTAGAATGAAAACTGTGAATGCTTTTAATATTTATAATTGTTATATATACATGAAGTTATTTTATTTTCATCTATATTGTTAATGTAGGAAAAATATGATGAACTTTTAATGAGCAATGCTAGTGGTGGTGATGGTGTTGCTGCGTCTGAGCCATCAATTGACAGTATGGCATTATGGATGGAGGCAACGGGTAGGATGAAAAAAGAAAAAATATTTGGAATGGGATCCATGTCAAGGTTATACATGCCGACTCATGTTACAACTTCATTATCCAATGCGGCTGGTCGAAAGAGGACACGATATGACGAGAAATTGATCCAAGAAGTGAACCAACTGAAAAATATATTTGTATAGAAGGATGAAGAAATAAATGACTTCAAACAATAAATGCAAATCGTTATGCAACACCTCAATATCTATCGTAATGAGGTTCCTCCTGTACCTCCCGCCAATCCAATAGGTGATGGGCACAATGAGAAGCGACACAATGATGCTGAGATTGATGATGATGATGATGATGATTTTCTCGGGCCTTTCTAGTTAAAATTCTCAAAATCGGGGGTAAGTTTGCTTCACAATATTTTGTGCCATAAGTGCAATTTGCCCAACATCCTGCCCTACAATTACTTTCTGTGTACAACTCTCTCACAACTAGGTTCTTTGCTTGCGAAAAACTACAAATTTATTTCAACCCTAGGATGACATGCTTGTTAAAAAAATTCATGATATTTGAATATTGTAGAAATACATGCCTTAATTGACTTTGAATCCTCTCTTCCTGGGAATTGGTGTTGGTAATTCACCTCTATAATTCATTAAACTGTTGAATGCTGTTTGGAGAATGATCTAATTTTTCGTAGGTGATAGAAATATGGTTTACAAGGGTGAAAAAACTATAGTGGATGTCAAAGTTGACTCATGTTCATATGTAAGAACATTGATGTTCGTCCTGAAACGTTTTTTATTAACCCTCTTACTTGTTTTTTTATACCTACTTCCACATCCATGCATAAACGCTTTTTTTATATTCTGGACTGATTGAATATCTTTATTTATGTATCCACATTTCATCAGGTGTCAACAAAAGTGACTGCTTCTGGTGTCGTTCTGAGTACCAAAGCTGCCTAATCTTGTGTTTGGTTTGTCGATTTTTCGTTTTTGAAGCAGAATTTATGGTTATCCTGCCTCCTTTGAATGTTTTGACTCTATTATAAGATTAGATATCAAATAGCATCATGTCGGACTTTGCAACTTTGCATATATTATTATTTTTTGCGGACTAGCATTTTTCCTTCAATTATATTTTTCAATTATATGGCATTGTGTCTGATGTGGTCGTTTTCTTTTTTTGAGACGGAATCTATGATTGTCTTGTGTCCTTTGTTTGTTTTCAATGTATTACATGATGTTCATTAATGCGTAGCTATTGTTATGGACAAGATTTGATGGCCGAAATGGTGTATAATTTGCGACGAATTTTGCGACCAATACAGTTCATGGCTAATTTGCGACGAATAAGTACCGACGAATAAAGTTCATAGCTAATTTGCGACGAATAAATTTTGCGACGAATAAAGTTCATGGCTAATTTGCGACGAAAATCGTTTGTCGCTAAATTGCAATGAATTTTGTGATAAAATTTGCAACGAATTTTGCGATGAAATTTCCGACGAATTTTGCGATGAATAAACTTTGTGGCTAAATTGCAATGAATTTTACGATGGATTTTGCGACGAATAAAGTTCGTGGCTAATTTGCGATGAATTTTGCGACGGATAATGTTCGTGGCTAATTTGCGAAGAATTTTGGGACGATTAAAGTTCGTGGCTAATTTGCGATGAATTTTTTTCCGTCGCAATTTAGCGACAGAAGTTGAAATTTTCCGTCACAAAAATTTGCAACGCCGAATTAGCGACGGAATTTTTTCCGTCGCAAATTCGATATGCGACGGATTTTGTCATATTTTTCATCACAAAAATCGTCGCAAATCCCTTATTTTTTTTGTAGTGTATATATATGTATATGTATGTATATATTTATGTATATATTTGTGTAAAAGAAACCCAATAAGAAGGGGTTTGATGGTGATATGCACAGCAAAAGTGAAAATTTGTAAACAAAGTTATTGGGTTAAAAAATTATCTATGTAAAGTTTTTCTCTGGATTCTACTTGACAATTTATCCTTAAATTTTCCCAACAACGTAGAAATGAACTATCTTGGAAATTTATTTTTTAGGCAAAACTAATTTTTATAGAAGTAAAATCTAACAATTAAAAAAAGCGTAGTCCCTTTAATATATCGAGGATACCTACAATAAAGTGAAATTCTTAACTTTGGTAACTAGATCCTCCAAGTACAAAGAAATAGAAAAACTAAAAAACGAAAGTTAGTAAATTTTGGAGCCACCATTTAATTTGCAATTGAATGATTGAGGGAAATTTTTATCTTTTTGGTGAAAATTGGATGGATTTAGGTATTTAGGGGGTGGAAACAGCCTCCTTTTTTTATTAACTTTTTTTTTTCCTTGTGTTTTCTAGGGAAATGACACGTCATGAGTCCGGTCCATTTACTGGGGATCGAACTTTGAGTCCTCTTGCCAAGCGCCTAACGACGCACGACGGCATTTTCGTGCTTTTAGGTCAAAATAAAATGAATTCACTCGAGAATCAGAATAAAGTTTAGCACAATTCCACACGATTACAACTATAACCAAAAGTAATAGAGGGCCTCTATACGACACAATTCAAATTAAGGGTGATCAATTCCCCGTTCCCGAGTAGAAAATTGTTTATAATAAAATATAAAAGTTGCATTATTTGACTACAATGCCCGTGGTGATCAAGTGTTCAATTCTCAATGGTTGTAAAACTAATTTCATTTTTCTAGAAGAGGCTTCAAAACCGGTTTGGTTGAACATATTTGAACCAATTCCCTACTAGATCTAGCAATTTTGGCCTTCAAACCAACAAACCGAACCGATCGAATTTTCTTCGTGGGTATAACCGGACCCAATGCATACCCCTAATTCATTTCCTCGTATACATATTGAATGGGTTGACCATACTAGGGAATTTATGAATGACCTTGATATGGCACAGAATAAAACGAGGAAAGTTCTTAAAACTATGGACAGTCCTCAAGATATTTATGGTATCTATTTCCCCTTTTATTGGATTCTTGAGTTGCAACCCTGATTATGAATTTATAATGCTTTTCAAAATGGTCTACTACGACAAAGTCAACACCGAGAGTTTTGGGTGGCACGTCGTCTTTCAACTTCAAGTGACGCTGCCAAAAAGAAGGTGCAAACGTGGGTTCTACACTGGAGCAAGATCAACTCGTGCTGAAGATCATCTCTTTTGCCTTTTCCTGTCAATCTTGTTTACGGTCTCTCGCTCGCGGCCTCTCTCTCGTGGTTGACTTGGATCAACATCGTTCCGTGGTAAGCAAAGAGAAGGAAAGAAACGGGCTGATGCTGGGCATAAGTTCATTACGTAAACTTGATATCTTGTTGGGATCCGAATCGTTTAGCGCGACTTAAGAGTCGTCTCCTCAACTTTTTAGCAGTTCCAAGCAACCGTTCATTTCTTTGGGAATGCACATGCAGCCCTTTGATTTGTACGATGAGATCAAGCTGGCCTATTGCATTCAACAGGATCTTAATGAATCATCTCTTGCCTGCCACATGCCTTTTATTATAGGTTAAATATATCGTCTAATGCATCTCCCTTTTCACACAGGGACTTTGAGCGATATTCACTCACCTTTTTTGCTCAATTCTCCGTGCGTTCCACATATGGTAGATGAACGCCTTCCGTTTCGGGCCCAGTTGCGTTTGTAGTTATCACTCAGGATACAGCTGACATCTCTCGGCACTGAGTTGGTAAGTTGGCTTCCAAATCGCCAGCCAAGGTAATGAAGTAGTGCCCAGAAATGCACCCGCTGGGATAAGGATCTGTGGATTGGCAAGATCATGCTCGCCTATGCTGCTGTATCTAGACGGCCATGGGGGACGCGAGGAATCATTGTTCGTCTTAGTATCACTATAAGCATTTCCTAAGACCCGTGTGTCCGTTTTGTGCTTTCTAGGATATTGTCTTCTTCTGGAAGATGAAACTGCCAACCGATGTAAGTCTCCCTCCCATGTCGGCTCTCAATAAGTCACCTCTCCTTTAGTGTAATCTGACGTTGCTTATTCGACTGAGAGCCTGATCTTGTTCTACCTATGCTTTTTAGTTTTCTTTTCTGCGGGAACCGAAGAGGAACATATTGTCTCTGTGCAAGTTTGTGTTCTTGCTGTCCGCTGCTGTCCTGATTGGTGGAGCGTTTGTCACGAAAGATTATCCACAGCTTTGTTCATTCCAAAGCCCTTATTTTCTGGCATGTCACCTCGAGAATCCTCTAAGTTCTCACGAAAAGTTTCCTCGTTCAATTTGTGAGTTAGCTATATATGCCAATGGCATTGTGGCATCAACTAAGGCTTTTCTTTTGCAGAAGTTTCTCGCATTGCAAACTGTTAAAAATCAGCAGAATGTGACATCCCAGCAGAATGTGACGTACCTGCAGAATGCGACATCCCAGTGCGAGGTTGGGCTATGCAACACGACTTTGGTTGCAATTGCGTGCATTTTCTGTCTTTGTTCTTAACTTGGAATCAAGGAGTCTGTTTTGATCTATTGGTTACACTTTCCAATCAACAGACACCGTGCAAACCTCGTGGCAGTGAGATGCTACCCAGAGGCATTGTTTCAAGCACTTCGGATCTACAGTTGCGACCCTTATGGGACTCACATGATACAAAGGTGCATTTCTGCCGTTCTTTAAGTAGAATTTTCTACTTCGGATCTAAAATTGCAACCCTTATCTTTTTGTTCAGAGCTCAAACTCAACAAACTTACTGGCCATTTCAGCTGGAATAAAGCAAAAAAATAACGTAGACGAGATTGTCAAGAAGGTGAACGCTTAGACCTCCGCTCCATGTCTGACCTTCTTATCATTTACTTAATTTGATCGAATAATGTTGCAGTTTCTATCAAGTGATTTCCACGTGATGATTTTTCATTATGATGGGAATGTGGACGGATGGAGGGACACCGAATGGAGCGATCATGCTATTCATGTGTCTGCTATCAAACAAACCAAGTGGTAATAGTAGATAGCTGTTGAAGCTAGTTCTCTTTAAGTATAGTCTACAACCTCATCGATTTCTTCCATTCCAACTTGCGGTAAAGTTTTTCCATTTTGATTTCCTAGGTGGTTTGCAAAGCGTTTTCTACATCCAGACATTGTTTCTGAATACGCCTACATCTTCCTTTGGGATGAGGATCTTGGAGTGGAAAATTTCCATGTCGGAAGGTAATAGTTTTCGGCTTTACTTGTGAAAAATTTGATATGACACAGTACTGGATTCTAATGAGTGTGAGTTTTCCTTTCTGGGCAAGAAGTTGACATTAAATGAAAGCTCAATGCAGATATCTTTCGATTATCAAAGAAGAAGGGCTTGAAATATCGCAACCGGCACTTGACCCGAATAAATCAGAGATTCATCATCAAATCACTGAACGAGATACAAAATCAAAAGTACACAGGTCTGCTGTTTCTGTCAAAGAATAATAAGTTCGAGAATAATAAAAAATCCACAGTTACAGCGACTGTTTTTGACTTTGCAATGAGCCACAACAGCAGATGGAAATCTTATGTTCAATTCCTGGCACATCATAATTCGTTTATTTCTACTCTCGGTATCTAAGATAATGCATTTTCTTTGCGCTCTATGTGGATTGTAATCATTATAGTTCTACAGGAGGATCTTCAGACAGATGGGTGGAGGATTTACGTGCAATGAAAACAGTACAAGCCCTCCATGCACAGGGTAAAAGTGTGCACACTAGTCAGATTTACCGTGGTTTTTATGGATATCTCAGTTTACATCAGCATCCTTCTAGTCCAAAATTTCGATACACTTTAACAGTGAAATGCTCTTTACCTGATTGTTTGGGTAGCTAAAGGAAAAAAGCTTCATAAAATGCAATGTAGGTGGGTGGAAATTATGGCTCCTGTTTTCTCACGAGCATCATGGCGCTGTGTGTGGCATATGATTCAGGTATTGTGCAGTTTTTACAATATTACTAAGGCATACCAAAGGCATGGTAATATATTCAGTTAATTGATTGTACTGCACAATCAAAGCCTGTTTATGCTTCAGGAGGAACTTCTACCACAAAAGATTGACCTTGAAAACTTTGTACTGTTTTTCATTCTCTGTTGTTGGAGTCTGCGTCTTCTATCAATTCATCTCTTTCTCATATCTTTTCTGTTCTTTTTGCAGAATGACTTAAATCATGCATGGGGATTGGATTTTCAGCTCGGCTACTGTGCTCAGGCATTTTCTTGTCGCGAAATTTTCCTTTAAGATATAATGCTTTTTCTCCCCATATGACTAATCTCCCAAAGGTTCTTTCAACAGGGTGATCGAATGGAAAAGATTGGGGTCGTGGATTCCGAGTACATAGTTCATTCTGGATTTGTTACACTCGGGAGTGTGGTAAGGAAAAAGGTTATAACCTTTACCTATGTCCTGCTATCAATCGTCTTAAGGTCATTTTTGTCCCGAGCTCAGCTTGATAAATGCTGCTTTTTACTGGATTTAGTTCGTTTGCTTCAAGTGTGGATCTTCTGACTGAAAAAGCGCATCAGTGCCATGTCTGGCACTTAGCCAAACATTCCTATCATGGGGATTCCTGTATGTTAACTACAAAAGAAATCGTAATATCAACCTCTATTGCCCTCTTTGAAATTTTGCTCTCTAAAATTTCTAATTAACAAGGTTGGGAAATTTTCAAGAAAAAAATTACATCCTTTCAGTATGTGTTTGCATGTGATCTGCATGATCTTATGCATCTTAGCAAATATTTCGTTGATGTTCTTAATCTTGCTGTTGCCTCTCGGGTTCTTCTCTTTCCAAACTTTGGATCTTTTTACAAGCAGAAAAATATCTTACTTTCTCCATTTTTCGTAATTTGTAACCTGCGTAATTCAGTTATCGTATATAGTAGAACCTCAAGTTTATGCCTGGATGAACAGCAAAGAGTATATCTGTTGAAGCAAGCAGTTGTATGTGTTGAATAGTATGTGGTAATCAATGGCCACTGGTGCAGGCAAATCGTAAAGCGAAGGTACCTGATCAACCCGATACTAGAAGTTTGGTAAGTGCTCAAAGGCAGCAAATGCACGACATTACTCAGCAGGCTCAGATACATTTCTTTGAAATGTCAATCTGAAGAGGAATTTTGGCCACCAAAAAAAAAGCTAATAGACCATGACTAGATGGATACTTTCTTCATAGTTAGCAGCACAGTTTTAAAACCATTCCTCTGTTATGGCATCAATCTAGTCCTTGCTTGAACATTTGTTTTGTGCAGATTAGAAATGAGTCCTTTGCTCAGTGGAAGATCTTCCAGCACAGGTGGAAAAAATCAGTTGAGGACGATCACTGTTGGACTGATCCATATTAAGCGGGATAAAAAGGCTACATGAAAGCATTTCCAGCTCCTTCGCCGAGACGAACTGTAACATTTTTGGAAAATCTACTGAGGTATTGCCTCATGAGTTACAAAAGGTGGTAATTGATGCCATTCATCTCTCTGCAACAGTACTAGCTACAGCATGTGTTTCTCAATGCCGAGAAAAGAGGAGCTACTCAACCTGTTCTTTTCACAAAGTTTTGTATATGGAGAATCAGATCCTCGAGTTCTCTAACTCTTGAGTTCAACGTTATTTCAACCTCAGCTATACATTGAAGAGAACCTTGGAGTCCCACTATATTATTGAATGTAGCAGTTATGATAGTGATACATGTTACCGGAAAAAATTACAGAAAGGAACCTTCTAAGCAGACAATCAGCAGTATAAATCCATGGGATGTCACTTTGACTCGTGCAATTCAAACTTTGTTGGAAAGCTGAAATGTTACCTTTAGTTTAAGGGGACAGAGCAGTCTGCATCTTTTGCCTTTTTCATTGTCTTCCCAGATTGTAGTCAAAATCTCAATAGTTCAAGATCAGCAAATAGATACATGCAGGCACTTTCACATAAGAAGGGTCTTAGGAGGTTTACTTCAGGAAGTTGTCTTGTATGGGGAGGGCAATCAGAGAAGACTAAAACTTTGGTAGAGCGGACACATTAATCTAGTTAAAAGCATGGGTTTCTGTGACTTTTCAGTAAGTTGTAATATCTCATATCTATTTGCAAAGTAACGAAACATAGCAGAAAAAATACTGGACTGTGCAATGATCATTGCAAACAGGTTCAGTTCCTTGGTAGACATTCGCCAGAAACGCAACACAAAACCTGAAAGTGAGTGTTAACAAATGCGGACTCTCGCAAAGTCGACTTTTTTTCCATTCATTCATTCATTTGGGAAGGATCTTTCATTCCTGTCCTGTCATAGCTGAACTCTTCTGCCAACAATCTCCGCTATCAGTTTTCCAAGTTCTTCCCCTGAATCCTCCTGCACGTGATGCCCCGCCTGGAAAACACACTAACCTTTTTAATGCCTAAGCAGATAAAGATTGACTCAATAAAACGAAGGGATCATAATTGCATTTTGCTTGTACCATAGGAAGCTCAACCATCTTGAGTTTTGAGTCCTTGCAGAATTCTTCAACCCCATCATAGCTGAACCAACGGTCCCTTTGACCCCAGCATATCGTAGTTTTAACTTTCCAGTTTTCATCCTTGAGTATCGTCCTTGATTCTTCTACATAGTTCTATCAGGCACAAGAGTTGCAATAAGCATAAGAAATATGCAACGATCGAATGGCTCGATTCATCTCTCACCAAAAAATTCACAGCACTATCAGCTATTCTTCATGGTAAAATACCATTATCCAAGATCCTGGAAGCTATCCTAAAGGTTAAAAGCGAGCTCCATGTTTTCCCGTTCTGACTCTGGAGCAACGCCAGTTATTGGTGGTGCAGAGAAAAAAAGTAAAGCTTCATAGAATGTGATTAATGCAATTTTAAGGCCAACATACTAGTACCTCTACAACTTATCGTATCATGTTTCTCATCTTATTTATCTACTTCACAGTTATGTGCCCAAATTTTTATTACATTATTATATCCTTTTGATGGTTTGCAAATTATTAATTTTTTATATCTTCTAATAAAATTTATTTGAGTTTCTTACCAACGCCTTAGATTATCAACCTTTATATGAATTCATCAATCCTTATTAAGTGACTTATCAACCTTTTTTCGATCGATTACTGACTAGTTTTTGGTTACCAACTCTTGTTTGAGTTACTAACAAATGTTTATATTCTTTTTTCCAATTTATCAACTTTTGGTATCGTTTGCCAACTTTTATCTTGCTCTCTTACAAACACCTTAGATTTATCAATTCTTATATGAACTTCCCAACTTTAGTTTTTCTCCCATTAGGCTACTCACTAGTCTTGATTTACCAAGCCTCATTTGAGTTGCTTCCTGGTTTTTATTAAAATTTAGCAACTTTTTTTGTTCGTTATCAACTTTTATATGCTTTACTTACCAACCCGTTAAATTTACCGATTCTTTTTAGAAATTACCGACCTTGATTGAAGTAATTACCAACTTATATCCCAATGAGTTATAAACAAGTTTAGCTTTGTCCAATAAAAGCAAGTCCTTTGCAGGTGATAATTTATTACGATGCAATGGCTGCATCAGATAGCAGCTCAAGCTTCAGCAAAATCATGTGAAATAGACCTTTGTTCAGCTAACAAGTAAAGTATTCATCAGCGATGATATGCAATAAGGAAAAAGTGAGTTACCTTGAGCTCTCTCTTCATCGCCCTGCTAATTGCATTCAATGCAAAGCCAGAGGAGCCAGATGTGAGGTAAGGTCTCCTATAAACCATAGCATCATCCTCTTTCATTTTGTAAGGACCACAACTCGTTAGGGCCTTATCACTGGCCCTAAGCGGATCCTATTCAGGAAGAGGGGCTAACTAATGATCATTTAAGTCCTCAGAACATAAGAAATCATTCAAGATTGAAAGGAAGAGAGTCCAAACCTGAGAGAAAATCTCACCAAGCAAGAAGTTGCTGAATATGGACAAGCTTGATGGAAGGTTGGCATGTTTGCTTGTCAGCTTAGAGCAGAAACAAGAGAAAGAGTTAAACAGTATATATCACTCTAAATGATGCTGTAATTGCCCTACTTATTATCATCACGTGTCGCCACATCAAAATGGATTATGATCAAAGTTCAAAGTCAAGCAAATCACAATCCACTTGAAACGTACTGAAAAAAGATATGAGTATTTCAACTGCATGGTTTCATATGGAAAAAGAATGGATAGATGAAGATATTGGCGACAGCTTTTATCACCACCAAATGAAGACAGACAAACAACCATGCTTTGTATCACTTTCATGAAAAGCTCAAATAGAAAAAGGTCACATGTATCAGTCATGTACAAGTTGATCTGGTGATGACACATGAGACTTGAAAATGTTTAACTGAATGTGATTGACTTTGATCCTCTCCTAGTGTGATTGGGATTCCTTCAAGTATTAGTAGGCTAATGATTCTCTTATCATCCATATACATTTTCTTTAGAATAAGGAAAACTCATTCTTTAAGAATTGGAGCATTACCATCAATTTTGCAGTTGAATTTTTTGTTTGGCGTGAGAAAAGTCCTCAGAAGCCATTCGTTTCCGTCAAATTCAGTCTTCTTCTTTTTTCACAAATTCCGTTTGCAGTGTTCATGTTGTGAAAACAAGCAATCAAATACGATAGTAAACCAAGATTAAGAAGATAAATCGCATACTGTATTTATAAGGTTTGGTTGGTGTGACCTACTCGAGACATATGCTAATGATTCATTTCCAAACAAAATAAGCATTCATAGAAAATGTCGTTTGCCTTTCTATGTTAATTACCCCCAACTTGCAAACACCACTGAATGATTGGTTGGCATTTGATGAACTCAATTCGATCAGCCAATAGCAAGGTAGATTACAAAAAAGAATGACATGACTGGCAGGATAAGGTGTCAAGATATCTTACAGGTGGGTTTAAGAGGATCAAATGATTTAGCTTCTCCTGATGCTGGCTGGCATATTTAACAACAACTGGCGAAAAGTATCCCTGCACTTCACATCAGAAATCTATTGCCACAGAAAAACATTCCATCAAACTCAGAGAAAAAAATAATGCATTTATCAAAGGCAAACGTACCTGGACAACTAGAGAAACTTTATCGATGCCAAGACTGTTTATAATAGACTCCAAGGATGATACATATTCTGCAATCCAGAAGCAGAATTATCCATTGCAAACTCCATTGGTAACATCATGCTCAGATAGGGTCTAAAGAAACCGTCATGTAAAGTATATAGTAGGCTTTTATATACATTGAAGAGTACCATTCAATGTGTAGTTAAATCCATATCCAGGTTGGGGTTTATCTGAAAATCCAAAGCCTGTAAGGGGTAAGGACAAAACAAAAGAAGTTCTATGTCATTATTAACAATTGAGAAAGCTGGTCATCACAGCAATCAGCTTAATGAATGATATGGATATTTCTCTTGCAGAAGGAGAAAGATGAACAATGAAAGAACTAAATTTAGATTGTCTGCATAAGTATCATTGGCTTCTCAAAGGGCGCAAGTAGTGCCTACGGCATAAATTGCAGGACAAATTGATCAGGGTGAACTTTAGGACTGTTGACTGCATTCTCTACAAAGTGGGCTCGGATTATGGTCTGAATAAGCTCCATGCCATTAACCCACTTATAATTAGATGGAATACCATGCCTTTTCCTCCAGTAACCCTTGTATCTCTCCCATTGCTCAGAATTTGGATTCTGTACAAGCATAACACCTGATACTTTGATATTTTGCTATCCCAGGCTTCCACTATTCTTTTTGTGCTTCCTGGAGGCAGTGTGAGTGCATCTTAGTGGTGCAGTGGTTTTTTCTCTATCGAAACATATTGTTTACAAACGTTATTGTTGAGCATCTTTTCCCCTCAGGATATTGTGCAAAATGCATATTCATTGAGCATTAAGTCGTGCAAAATCTTGATAGAAATCATCTAGTTATCTGCAAGAATCAATTTGGATCAGAATTTGC
This sequence comes from Syzygium syzygioides, assembly GCA_031216285.1. Lineage (NCBI taxonomy): Eukaryota > Viridiplantae > Streptophyta > Magnoliopsida > Myrtales > Myrtaceae > Syzygium > Syzygium syzygioides. The sequence continues at coordinate 20,688,262 of CM062252.1, read as the reverse complement.
TACCGAGTTTAGAAGCTTAACTGGCCAAGGACATTTTAGAAGGAATTTTTTGAGTTGTTGATAGCGATTACTTATAGCAGGGATAAACCCCTCAAGCTCATATGTCGAGTATGGCCCATGTTTAGGAACACTAAAATTGGTGAGAAATCATCATCAGTTCAAAGTCGGTACTAATTCAAGTTTTTATGAGAATGAGAGAGAGCTAATGTACAATTTTGAAAAATTCAAAGCAATGTCAAGTGAATGATCTCACCTATCCAGTCAAAAGCAATTGCATGGTAGTCCTTCGAGAGAATTGGAAGAATTTTGCGGTATGAGTAAGCCTGTATTTCAAGCATAAAATTTTGTCATTCAAAGTGAGCACTACACAGACAGGATTGCTAACATTATCTTCTTCAGTGAAAAATGGCATAAGCCGTAGCCCACATCTGACTTGCTTATATATGAACATGTATGGTAGTTAATGAACTCAATGGTGTATCTGACATCTACTGTAAGGGGAAACAGGAGCTAAATTAGGATGCAGAAGACTAATCCGAACGTTACCACCCACATACATGATCACTTGCAGAAACATATGTATGAAAAGGCGTTAAATATGCCAAGCATTATTCCATAAAACAAATTACTAGTATAAAAAAAACTACATTATACTGACCTGAGAAGGAAAGCCATGAACTAACAAAACTGGAGGATTATCAGCAATTCCACTTTCAACGCAGAACCATCTAGGGGACAAAATCATTTATAGCATGTTTCAATCGGTTGTCCTGCAAATAATCCAATCTCAATTTCTGCACGCATGGAGTATCATATGAATTGATGGCTTATTATGGTTGATTGACATTCTAAAAGTTAAGCCAGTTCAGGTGACAGCTGCTTTCTAGTAGTAAACAATACCTGAAAACGTCTGCCGGAGACTGGGAACCAGAACCCATCGTTAGTCCAAAAATAGGGTCTTTGGCCTTCTCTCCAGAACCGAGAACTGGAAAAGCTTTCACCTGACAAATAAGAGGGTAAACAGAGCGGCCATATAAAATTGACTTGACCGGAATAACCAGCCTTGGTGCAATGATCAATATGACCTTGCTTTTTGCCTTCGCAAGACCCCCCCTAAATCTACAATGCAGGAGACTCATGCATACCTTGTTATTATTTATGACATACAGCAGAAAGTTGGCTATAAACGAAAGCCATGTTCAAAAGATAAAATAGGGTACAAGGACTCACCATCTTTCCTTGCTCAAACCATTCATCAGACCGGCTCGGGCCATCGGAATATTTACCTGGCAAGAAGGACTCTCAGCTGTAGTTCAGATTTTTGTGCACAAACTTTTCTATAGTGATATTCGTGTGTTCAGCGAAAAATATCTCTTCACTTTCTTTTATGGAGCTAAAAACAGAGAAAGGAGCAAGAACAAGACCTCCAGTGAATGAGAAGCCATCTCCAGCTGACACAGGAGCATCTATCAGATAATCCTGTCCACACATATACGAAAACGAAACCAACCATGATCTTGACAAAGAAGCAATGGCACGATTAACAATTAATCAACGAGTCGCTAATTTTCCAAAATGGAGTACCTCATCGCGGTCATCGACACTGGCCTTGCAAGCGAGTTTGTTCGAACCTCTGTGGCTAATGATCTGAGCCGCCAATTTGGGTCGATCACCGAACTGAGAGGATAGAGAGGGCTTATGGCTTCGGACGAGGCATTCGAGTTGGCATGCGTGAAGAAAAGGGATCGTGGCTTGGCTTGCTTGGATCGCCATGGCTGTGTTGTAGCGGGAAGCTGAGGGAGGGAGAGGCCAAGTGACCGTTAATGTTAACCGTTTCTTCGAGGGATAGGATGTGTCTGGTTGTCGTTAGTTGTCAAATAGCATTCACTCTTTTTCTTGAGTTTCTATTCTTTTTTTTTTTGGCTAAATATTCCTTTTCATTTTCTTTTAAGAAGTACTCTTTCTAATTTGTAAAAAAAACAATGTTAAATTATATTCCAGCAAAGGTCAGTGGCCACTAGACTTTAGTGAAATGTTGCTATCCAATAGCCGATCCTTAATTTCAATCACCCAAAACAATAATTTTCTTCTCAATTCGATGCACTTTGACTAAAATCCCAATAATCTTTTCCGTGAACTGCTAACATGGTGAGCCGCATCGCATAGATAGGAAGTCTAAATGGACATTATTTAGCCGGAAAGAAGTATTTTATGTGTTAGTCACACGGCTGATGTGATCCGATGATTAATCACATTGAATGGAGCTAATAATAAAAGAAAGCTTTTAAAACTAGGAATATGAGAGAATGAGGATTTCTTTCGATTAGATTATCTCCCATATCTAAAGAGTGCAATAGTCATAGAAGAAGCACATAACCCACTACCATGGCGCTTACTAATAACCTTTGAATCACCAGTCTTCTACTAACAACGCGTTTAATTCTCTAACACATATTTTTGCATATTGACAGGAGATAACAAAGGAGAAAAGCACTCTGCAGGACAGCACAAATTGAGTAGAACAGACATCGTCGTAAAACCAAATCCTGAAATGACTGGAACCATCCAAACAATCCCTTTTTGACAGCTTCTGAATTACAGAGCTAATGACAGTTCTCGCTCTGTTTCATTTTGGACTCTAAATTAGTACCGTCAAATATCAATAGCATGATAAAACGCCATGAAACACAAGTCATGGCAATCAACAGGGACACATTAAGTGTATTTGTCAAATGGCTGTAACCGCATTTGCTCTAGAATAAGCGCAAAATCTGTTCTGAACCTTGCTCGACATACAAATATCGGTTAGTCATTGAAATTCTCATGACGCTTATGCGGTCCTTATGATCCAGTTTTGCCTGAGGACACTTTATCCGTTGCTGATGATAACAATGACGCAAGTGAGCGCAATCAGAGCCTTCTACGAATGCACATTCTTTGACATAGTCCAGGGAAATTCTGGCTTACACAGAGCTAAATGACATGAAATTTCATCGATCCCATTCCTTCCCAAAGGGTTCAAATATACAGACATGACTCTTCAATTTCATCACTTTCGTCTGTATGAATTTACTTCACAAAGTAAGGAAGGTTGAGCACGTAGAGGAGGTAGTAGGCCCAGATGACCCCGGAGATCCCGCCGAAGAAGAACCCACCGGTGAACTTGGCCCACCCATCCGCAGTCTGCAACTGATCGGGCTCCTTCTTCCTCCCGGTCAAGGTTAGCGATGGTGCGGTCGAGGGCTCTCCTTCATTGAACGAGGCGATCCCATACATTGTCAAGCAGATGCTCAGGATCACAACCAGGCCGCCGGCGGCCAGTGATCCTGCTGCTCCTGCATACTCTGTGTTCCTCAATGGACCGGCCTTGACGAAGGGGCCCACCAAGAGGAATCCGTGGGCAAGGCCCACCTCGACACCTCGGAGGAGCGGACTCACGGCGGTCCTGTAGGCGGGGAGGTTGGAGAGGTACCATGCAATGATCGGGCTGGATGTGACCGGAGTCTCGAGGCTCCCAATGAAAGGGTCACCATTGAGGGGTTGAATCACTTGGAAAGTTGGCTGCATGCGAAAGGTAGATGCAGGAATTGAAACCCATCAACTAAGGTAATGAGTGAATGAAGGCACTCATAGGATATGTACTCACAAATGAATGATCTCATATGCTATATTCTCTTAGTTGTCTCTTTAGCAACCCATGAGAAACTACCGATAACAGAACAAAGCACACTGCAGAGATCCATTCATGGTGACTTTCATACTCCGATTAGCTGAATCAGTTCAAACATAGAAAGATTAGTTTCTTGCAACCCTATGCCGTGTGAATTATTCTTCTATATACACAGATCCAAAAGACTATGAAGGGTGAACCACGAATGAGAAACTAGACTGAATGATAGAAGAGAAAAACTTCCATTTCTTATCTTCAAGTCTCATTTCCTTCTTCCATCAAACACTAGCTCAACGAGTCAGATGACAACAAAATAACAGAAAGATGCTTAAATGACCAATTTTCTTCGATTTTACACTGTACAAGCACATTCGATTGAATCAAGACCCGCAGTATTGACTCGGTAAAAATAGAGGGACAAACATAATGCATGATGGACAAGATATGTGTACCTTCTCTGATTGGACAGCCTTGACAGTGAAGGAGTGAATCCTCTTGGAGGGCGAGGCTCTGAAGGAGGAACCCGAGAGGCCCTTGGGAGCAATCAGGCTCCTGGCCGAGGATGATGATGATGATGATGCAAAGCTGCTCCTGAGCTGACTGGCCATGGGAGATGCAGTTGCAGCAGCCATTTTTCTTCCGCAGTTCCTCTCCTGAAAACTCAAAAAGAGGAGATTCTTCAGCAGGGAAAAAGTATGCAGGTATTTAACAGAGAAGAGGGTGAGTTAGATTTTTGCAAACTGGGTGAGAGGATCAATTGCATGAAATCTCGTGGTAGGAGAGGAGTGAAGTGTGAGGTTGGAGGGCTTTGATTGGTTGGAGGGTGGCCGTGACCTTATCCACCTTATCCACACTGGCCAAGACACCCTATACTTAAGCCAGAAATCACAGCTTTTGCCCATTTTCATGTTATGTTTTGAACTGCTATCGTGTTGGGTGAAAACATTCTCAATGTTGGAGGTCTTAAGATGAAGTTTGCCCAAAGGAAAAGCAAAAAGAGAAATTTAATAAGATGTTTGCTTTAGAAGTCGAGCTATTATTAGGAAATCACGTGGTAATTTTCTTTTTACTATTCGTTATCAACTTTGTAATAACCATGTAAGATCCACTAAAAGAAAACGATTAATTCATCCTACATTGCTAGAAAAATTTACACAATTACCCAAAAAAGTTTTTCCCGAATTGTTAGAGATATGATGGAATTGGGTAGATGCCCATTTTAAAATAAAGATTATGTCTTTAAATCTACATTAATCGTGACAGTATCTAGGTATTGAAAGAAGCATCTATTACGAGAGCCTTTAATTCTGGTCGGGTTCCTCGTAGAGTTTGATTTCGTGGTCCATGACCAGCTAGCTATTGAAAACAGCACGCTACAATTTGACATTGCGGAGGATGAAACTTTTTGAAGTGAAAGCCATATTCACTCATTGATAACGACATTAGCTCCTCTTTTTTTTTTGGCCACAACATTAGCGCCTTTCAAAGTTCCGCCACGTAGAGAAGAGGGTATCTTGAATTTCTAATGATCATTGATCACTCCATGACTCTCCAGATTGGGGAATTTTTTTCACGTAATCAATTTTGCCTGATTCTCAATGTGCAATTCGTGGTGGAAGTGAACTTTCATGGAAAAATTGTCCAAAAGAATCTAAATTTATTGCACTTTTGCCAATTCAATCCTAAATCTTTCAATTTTGCCAATTGAATTCTACACATTTTTCATATTTTGTTAATTGAATCCATTCGGTCAATTATGATCAAAAATTGCTGACATGAAAGTCGGCCGTCTTATATGGTACAGTCAGCGCTAACGTGGCCAATTTTTAATAATAAAATACTTGTACTGTTTCATAAAATGCACATACATGATTTGGAATAAAAATTTTGTCTCCCACACATATAAAATTATTCGTGGAGTGAACCAAATCATACGTGTATAGATCACATGCCATATTATACTCAAATAAAAATTCTTCAATTTGAAACCTATCTTCTTTTTGATCAATAAACGATGTAACATGTTAATAACCATTTATATGACCAAAATAATGATTATCTTATTTCGCATTTACAAAAATAAATATAATATTATTGCAATATCTCATTAGATAACACGAACAATTAATAAAACTAAACTATTAGAAAACAATATTCCTATTAAATCTTGTGCTTTAAATAGTCATATCATAACACGTAAGCTTCCGTTGCTTATAATCCAATTGATGTAAAATCATGATCACATCATTTTACAATTCTATTATAGCTATACCGAACTTTCTTTGACGTACTTTTGAGGAAATGATAATGCATACTCGTTCGTATCCCGGACCGTACAAATTCCGCCCCGTATATTCCTAATAAAGGGAAAAAAAATATTATATTTATTCATGCGAATACGAGATGATATATAAATGACTGATATATATATATATATATATATATAAATGAACCCTGGACGGGCCCGAGCCCGACCATCCAGGACCCGAACCGTTCCGGGTTTCATTTTTAAAGGGAAAGCAATGGTGCTGGCGTGGGGAGAGAGGTAGAGAGATCGATCCGGACGAGCTGGGTTGAGCTTCGACTTCAATCGAAGCGAAACCAAGAGAGATGGCGCTTCGCTGCCTCCATATCCCTCTCGTATTCTCACGCCGCGCTGCTTCAAGCTTGCCTTACGCTTCTCATGGTATGCCCAGTAATTTTTGCGCTTGGACTGTGCTCGTGGGTAGTTCCGAGTTCTGATTCCATATGTTTCGTAACGTTTTCGTAATTTTTGTTGATGGCATTAGGAGATTCCTAGGAACAATATAAGAAGAGAGAGATCTTGAATACTGGGTATTGAGATTCTTGAGCTCTTGAGATATTTCATGCCTGTGTTTGTTCTTGCACTGCGGTTTCAGAATAGATATAGCTCGGTTACATCCCCTCAGCTCTGGGCAGAAACATTTGAAAACAGAGGGAAAATGAAAACCTTTTTATTCTTTTGGTTATCTGTGATTATGTTTAATTCTTCTATGTGCAAGTATGGTGAGAACCGAGTCGTAATGTTCGGTTCCTCGGTCTGTGATGCCATTGCCTTTGTGAATGTGTTGCGAATGAGCGTGCAAAACAGAGAGCTTGAGTGACTTTTTTTAAGCCTTTCAATGGGGATTCTGACTAAGGTGGTTTGGTTATTTGCATTGCAGTAAGACCAATTAGAGGCCATTTATATTGTCCGCTGAGAACTTTTGGTGCTGTCAAGTCGCCAAAGCTTCAGCCGCAGAAGAAGTAAGCTTTCTATTTCCTAATCCAAACTAGCGTGTCAAATGAAATCCTTTATAAGAATCAAGCGATCAATTTGGTTTGTTAAGCCCAAGGTATGGGCAGGTTATAATAAAAATCATTTGATAGGAAGTTCATGCTTTTCACTACCTTTTGATTTGCCTTCAGTATTGCTTAATATGGAATCTGCTTTTATTTTTGGGCATCTGTAGGAAAAAGAGACTTGATGAAGTGTGTCTTGAAAGGTATCAGCAATACAGTCGAAACATAATACAGTCATGGATTCTCCAAGGTACACACTTTTCGATGGATCCTGAGGCACCATGCAACGAAAATGGTCAAGCTTGTGTATTGATAAATGTGTGATCAGTATTCATGTATTAATTGGGGGAGCTCTGTGCAAGCTTCCACTTAACATGAAATATTTGTTCACGTTGATGATCAAGTGATGACCTTCATATCTGGAACTAAGAAATCCGCTGAATTAACTGAGTCATCATTGTTGGATTTCCAAATAATGGTTAGGGAGGTATTTGTTTGTACATTATGCTTCATCCACTTTTATATTTGTTTCACATGATATTGATCCATCTAAGAACTTAAAATCTAGTGAATCATTACTTTTGTTATCGAGAATTATATCTGATCCGACAAATTTTCCTTTCTGGTTTGACAAGAACTCTTATGTCACCTATTTGCAATCAAAGATGTTTTCCATATATCATTGGCATTGTCACTGTAACTGCTAAGCAGATGCTCTGGCAGTTAGTTCATGTCTCACCTCTCGCGATCTATGTCTCAGGAAAAGTTTTTGTGAATGGGAAAGTGGTCAATAAAGCAGGAGCACCTGTGTCAGATCAAGCAAATGTAGAGATAATAGCTGAAATTCCGAAATATGTATGTAGGTGATTATTCCACAGAGAAAACTCTTTGCATCTTTTCATTTTCCACAGTTTGGAGTCATTGTGAAAAACACTTTTGCTTTCCTATGATTATGTAACACAGAGCAGGATACAAGTTGGAAGCAGCCATTGAACAACTGGGTGTTGATGTTGAAGGAAAAGTAGCTCTTGATTCAGGACTGTCCACAGGAGGATTTACAGATTGCTTGCTTAAGTATGGTGCATCGTTTGTTTACGGAGTTGATGTTGGTTATGGACAGGTAAGTTCGCTAATGTGTTAACTTGTGCACTTGACAATAGTGTTCAAAGAAGCACTTGGTACCTTCCTTTTATTTATTCATTCCATTTCAATTTATATTGGAGAGAACAATAAACCCTATTCAATTTCATGTCAGGATTGTGATTATTCTTTTGAACCATTTAAATTTGGTGCCGGTCTCTTGATTAGGTGGCAGACAAGATTCGTCGAGATGAACGTGTCTCCGTAATAGAACGGACGAATTTGAGATACCTTCCCGGGCTCCCCCAAAAGGTTGATTTGGTGACACTAGACCTATCATTCATCTCAATTCTATTGGTAAGTCTGGAAGCTCTATAAAGAGTTCTTCTACGAGCCTTGCATCTTGTCTCTGATTTCTCTAAGAGTAGTTTTTTACTTGTCGCCAATTGGTGGCTGTTGTTATGGTCTGTTACTGAAGGTCATGCCAGCCGTCGTAAATGTGATGAAGGAAGAGGCCACATTGATTACCCTGGTCAAGCCTCAATTTGAGGCCCGCAGATCCCAAGTAAAAGTCTCAATTAATTGTGTTGTGTTCTCTATACAATTATGTGGAAGTAAGCACTCTGCATGCATTTACATTCTGGTTACAAAACAGTGAAGGAAGGATGCTTTTGTTTAGCAGTAAATGAAAATGCTTTGATTATAGTTAATTTTTTCTTCTTAATCTTTTGGCAGGTGGGAGGTGGCGGTATTGTTAGAGATCCCCTTGTTCACCAAGAGGTCAGCATTTACAGCCGACTTTTCGCTAATTGATGTTTTTGGCCTCACATCTCCAATTTCGTCAGCTCTGTCTATCCCACCTTGGATTTCACGAATCGAATAGGTTAACCATGTGTTTTTGTTATGTTGTGCAGGTTCTTGAAAAAATTACCGATGGTGTGGAAAATTTTGGGTTCCAGAAGAAAGGTTGGATCGAATCTCCTTTAAAGGGTGCCGAGGGCAATACAGAGTTCTTAGTCTGCTTTATCCGAACAGCCGAGAGAAAAGAAACTGACTCCACTTAGAAAATTATTATGCATTTGCCTTTTATGTCAATTCCCAGTCGTTGCAACGGAACGGGCAAGATCAGTTAGATGAATATCTACACAGACAGAGATGGATTCTCTCATAAGATTGGCTGCTTGCTACGGCACAATACGCATCAATCGTTGTTTTGAGGCCGAAAGAGTAGTTCAAACCAAAATTTTGATCTTGTTAAAGAGTTACATATATTGGTTAAGTGGTGTCCCAAGGATTTTCCTTGATCCATGGAAATGTGACATCTCTTGTTGTGATAACATGAAATGTAACTGATGCAACTGAGAAAGAAATGTTTGGTTGGTCGTACCCGGAGAATACTCTTTATCTTCTGCCTCATGTCATATTGAAAGCAGATGAAATGCAGATGTATTGGATGAGGACGTCTACATATAAAAATCACCTCTCCTATTTGTGCTTATTGAACTAGCGATGGTCCTTTAGAGGAAAAGAAATCGAACGTGAGAATGATTGATAATTGGGTAACAACTCTTTGCATTGAAACCAATTCTCAGCCGGATTGCAAATTGGGTGACACACCTTTGCATTAAAACCAATTCTGATATGATCACTAACTTCGAATTGCATATCAATTTGGTACGCACCCATTATGTTTGAAAGTTACATAACTGGTTAATGACAAGACATTCCGGCACTGCTGGGGCACCTGCAATGTTCACAGGTAGATACAATACAAGTGACACCCTAAGTGATGATGAAGTGGGTGACGACTAACATCCTCCACATGTCAACTGGAGTTCTTGACCGATAAGTGCAGGCATGAAGGAAAGCCTCCGTCGTGGCTAGAATGGCTTACCTTGATAGCCAATTTCCAAAATTGTTCCACTGTCCATTTGATCTGGTCATAGCTTATGGCCGAGTAAGAACTCAATGCTGTCTCAAGACGCCATACATACTGAACTACGTCTTGTTCTCACATTTCATCAATTCGTAAGGGATACTAAGACCCACCATCCGTCCAACCACAGAGAACCAAGAAAGCAAATATAGCTCAGCTGCGCTGGATGTTGCTCTGATTGAGGCGTCACTCTGGAAGAGCAACTTTATACATTCACTGGTCCCACATGGATGTAATTTGTACCATGGCCTGTTCAAGTATGGATGCTCCTGCAGCCCATGGTAGAAAGTCTTGTTATCCCGGCATGTCAACACAAAAGTCATCAGAAACAACGAAGAAATCAAGCAGAAACAATTTGATTTAAGAAGATCGCAACAAAAAAAAATTATATATCAGACGAGGACATTTACCTCCTGAGTTATAAATGTCCACTTTGATTTCACTAGTGCCTCTGAAGAGTCAGCTGGAAGGTCTCCTTCAAATTCACTTAAGAGTAGAGTCCGTCCATCTGATGAGATAGCAATAAGATTGCTTCATAATAGGTATAAAAAACAAAAACATTAGGTTTACAGTGGTAATAACAAGATTACCCCAGCACTTGCCGCCAGTTTTCAGCTTATGACATACCCAGATGACTAATACATGCTTTTTGTATAGAAAAGACCATTAATCCTCCCATAATAATCTAATTTGCCAATAACTCCCCAGTTAGCCATTGCACATTGAACTTGACTCACTATAGTCCTACATTTTCAATCGAATCTTTATTTAAGTTTTTCCACTTAGGAACATATCAAAGCAGTCTGTCAGTAGCCTAAAATTAGTGTTTTGCTAATTTTTGGGGAAAAACAACGAACTTTCAAGTTTCAAGTGCAAGTTCAGCACATATGTGTGGTTACCCCTAATCAAGGAAACAAGAAGCACTTCCTGTTGTCCCCTCTATTTTGTTCTCACTTAATAGAAAGCAGTTCCATCTCCAGTAACTCCCAAGTTTCACCCTTTTGAACTCCAAGTGACAAATGTTTTTCTTCCATTTGGTCATTTTGCACTGCGAATTAGTTCAACCAAACTCTGAAAGCATATCTTAGAATTAAATTCTTGAACTCTCAACATTCTTCAACACGTCACCTCAACGAGGATTTTGATCCTAGCTAGCAACCATCAAAACCATCATCATATTCCACTGTTGACCACATTTCCTTCCACAAATTCACCTCTAGGTTCCACTTGCTTCCAATCTTAGCAGAAGAGTAGCTATGGAAACAACATCAGAAGGTCTAAATCCAAATCCTCCACCTTCTGGAAGAAGACAACTTTCTTGTACAGAATCATGTTTTACTTGGGTTTTCATCTTCTCCTTTACAGAATTTGATATTCGATCCAATTTGCTACATTTGAAAGATAGATGGGGAACCTCCCCCGACTGCTTAAACAACTATTTTCTGCATTGCTAGTAGTACATTCAGTATGCATAGCGTTGAGGAAAAATAGAGATATATCACATAGAATCATATCATAACCCAAGAACGGCTGCAAATGAGGAATTCAAACTCATCCATCCATTGAGTTTGCAAGTGTAACCTAACCTAGCTTCTACCCTCACATGATCTCATATCATAACTACTTCATACCTCCACCATATGCACGGAAATATAGCACCGGAACCCTGTACGAAGAGTCGTAAATGACGTGGAAGTCATAGTAATGAACATCATCTCTACCGCTCTGAACCTGGCAAATGCAACAATATCAGAATCAGAATAACAACGCAACAGGAGCCAATATCCAACCTATGTCATTTTAAAACAGTCAACTAAATCATAGGTTACTCATTTTTCCATCAAAATACGATCGAAACCGAAGCGATTTCAATTCTATCAAGCATACCAACATCGCATCGTCAACAGGCTCGTCATCGCCGGAACAATTCGGCTCTTCCGAACCAGTGCAACATCCGACATGATTTTCCTGGTGAAAAGTCAGCAACTTTAGCTTAACCACTACGACCCCACTATCTGAGAACCAGCGCTACATTCAAATTCACGCGATAGAAACCTCACTGGAGTCGAGATGGCGCACGTTCTCGAGCGCCAAATACCCATCAACCTGAGATACGACGAGCAGCAACTAACCGCATCAGAGCTTCGGACCGAATCAATTCGGACGTGACGCGAACGAAAGGGGATTTACCTCGTTCGAAAGCCAAGGTTGCTTCGGACGAGGAAGCCACGACCACGGAGGGAAAGCCGACACCGCGCTCTTCCATCGCTCAGCGAAGGCGAGAGCAGCGACGCCGAACTGGGTCGGCGACAGGGTTCCGTCGCCGGCGATACCGCTCATCCTTCCCCAACTTCGACTTCTGGTGGTTGCTGTTCGTCGTCCGGCTGAGCCGGAGCTTGAAGAAGATACCCAGACGGGCCTGAAGGCCCAAAGGCCATGGGCCTCGGAAAGCCCGATCAAACACGCTCACATCAGCTCTTATCATCATCATCTTCTTCTTCTTCTTCTTCCTTCCGTGCTCGCCCCACGTCGCTTCCACCTTTCACAGTCATCCATGGAGTCTCTCTCCATCGTCCTCTCGTCTTCCTCGCTTCCGTTCCTAAACCACCCCAAGACCCTCAGACCCACCTCCTCCAAAGTCGCCCCTCTCCCTCTGCCCTCCATTTCGACCCCGAAAAATCCTCACTTCTTTCTCCTCGAGAGCCGCCGTCCCTTTCCTCGGCACTTGACCAGAGCCCATCTCTGTTTTCCCCTGTTTCACCTCTTCGGTTCGCTCCCTTCGCTCGCCGCCGAGGACGTCGTCTCCCCTGCCGCCGACCAGGTCTCCGACAGGATCAACCTGGAGTCGATCGTGGTCTCCATCGACGACTTCTTCAACAGGAACCCGTTCTTCGTTGCCGGGTGTGCCTTCATTTGGCTCGTGGTGATTCCCGTGGCGGAGTATTATCTGGGGAAGTACAAGTACGTCTCTGCCATCGATGCGTTCAGGAAATTGAGGGACGACCCGGATGCGCAGCTCCTGGATGTCAGGGACAGGGAGAGCTTGGCGGCCATGGCGTCTCCTGAATTGAAGTACATGAGCAAGACCGTGGCTCAGGTCCAGTTCGACGAGGGACGTGAGGATGAGTTTTTGAAGGCTGTTGTGGCGAGCTTCAAGGACCCTGCAGATACTGTCGTCTGTATTCTGGACAAGTATGTGCAAACACCAGTTTGCTTCTGTTGTGTGTTGTTTTGAGATTAAACAGTAGATTATGCGCTTGATCTTTGATTTTATCATCAGTTGAATTTATCTTATCTTTCGCAGTTGTGTGCCTGCCTGCCAAAACTGATGAAAATGGGACTCTTTGAGTCTTTAAGAAGAACGTGCCATTGGCATGTGTGGGTCATATGCTTGTTTTGATTTTCCACTTTTCTTCTGTGTGGAAGGTAGTTTCGACGGCAATTCGATGAAAGTTGCAGAACTATTGGTCAAGAATGGCTTCAAGGAGGCGTATGCAATCAAAGGAGGGGTTAGAGGCGAGAAAGGGTGGTTGGTATGTTCAGTGTTGTTTATTTTAAGCAACTCTTTCCCCTCGATACTGGTTTTTTACCCCTCTGTCGTTTCTATTGGGAATTTGTTTATTCGGATATGTCAAATGGATCACGGGTTCTTCCCGAAGGACCAAATGAGAATGGAGAACTGTTGCTTGACCTGGCCAGCTCGCAGTTTTCCTGCTACTCTTTTCCATTGCTTCCAGATGTAGGTGTAATTAGTGGAAGTCTTCTCTTTCTAGAAAAGTAGGTGGAGAAAAGGAATTGCAGTGCACATCCAGAATCCATAAATTGATTGTTTCGTCGTGAGTCAAATAGATAAGGAACAATAGACCCAATTATCAAATGTAGTCTGATCCATGGTCTTTGCTTGTTATTGTTCGTGAATCTCCTGTCCAGTTTCGGATTGGATGGCTGTTTTGGTGTTAAGTGTAGTCTTTATCTGATTGATCTTCCATCTTCTGCATCTCTCAGCCACATTACTTGGATCCAAGCAACGTATTGGAATTAGACTATTTGATGATGGTAGTTCGGGTTTTCTGTGTTATTTTGCAGGCGATACAAGAATCCCTTTTGCCACCTTCTGTACATATGTCTCCCAAGAAGAAGTCCAGACAAGAGCTTGGAACAAATGGCGCAGTTAGCCAGAAAAATGGCAAAAAAGCTGAAGTTTCATCTTCTTCAGGTCTTGCCGAGGGAGATAACCAAGTTCTAGACCATGGAAATCAGAATAATATAACAGCGCCTACACCACCGGAGAGAACTGCTCCTAGATCATCCTCACCATATCCAAATGTATGATCTCTTGCTCTCGCACACATAGTCCTGTCTTTGTGGAGCCAAAAAACATTTTCCCCGAATTTTCCGGTAAAAATTAAACTTTTATGAAGAAGCATTCATGCCGAGATCCTAAAGAAATTGGATGGTCCTTCCAAAAGTTTACGTGCGTTCTATGTGCAAGAACTAATAATATCTGTAGCCAATGCATCATATGCCTAGAACAAGTCTGCATAAGGAATTATAAATTGTACTGCGAGCTAGGTGACTGATGTTCCTGGATTTTAGGTTAACGTTCGATGTTTCTCGTGCAGTACCCAGATATGAAACCACCAGCCTCCCCCACTCCTTCGAAGCCACAGAGTTGACATCAGAGGCCTTCCTCCTCTCTCTCTCTCTCTCTCTCTCTCTCTCTCTCTCTCTCGATTCTCAGTTGAAATAATCAGGAATTCTTGCGTGTAGCTCGAGATTTGTTGCTCAAACTACAGTTTTGGTCTTCATTTTTTTGAGTAAGAAAGGAAGAGGATGCTTCGGTAAGGGTGTTGTTTCCGCTTCCATATTTACTTACTCCGCTCCTTTGCTAAAAGCCCTGAACAAATTGTGACGTTTTTCACTGTACGCAAGGAAGGGAAGGAGTCAATAAGGCGATCGGCACGAAATAAGACGTGGACTTTCTTTAACGCTTTCTACGCGGCTATTCTAGGTGTCTTGCTTATTCTGAAATGCCACTTAGCCTACCCATGGTAAACATTCTATGCCTAGAAATAGATTCTATTCAGAAATAATTTTTTTTATTCTTTGTCCGGAAATAATTTTTAAACATTTGAAAACGTTTGGTAATTGCTAAAAATTTCTATTCTTAAAATAGAAAAAGAATAGAAATGGGTTTGGTAACTACATAAAATTTCATTTTATTAATAATATTTTAAATTTTTAAATATTTCTTTTTTTTTCTTTATTTCCCTTTCCTTCCTTGGCCAAGGCCGGTCGCCGGCAAGGGCGTCGCGGCCCTCGCCGCCGCCCTCGCCATCGCCTATCGCCAACCCAGGTGACGGGCCTGGATGGCGACGGTGAGGTCGGCCTCGCCTTGGCTAGGTGAGGCCTCGCCGTCCCGATCGCGAGACGCCCTCGTCGGCCCTAGCCTGTGGCCGATCACCGACGACCGGCAGGCCAAAGAACAACAAAAAATCCAAAAAAGAAGAAAATGAAGAATCATAAATGAAAAAAATTGTTTCAGAATCAAGAAATTATTTTTTTTTTTTTGCTTCTTGATTCTGTTCCAAAACTGATTCTGGGAACAATTTTTTGCGAAATTGTGCCTGGGTACAAAAATTTAACAAACAGAATTTTGCTCCCAAATTGATTTTGAGAATAAAAAAATAGAAATTATTACTATTTGGCAAATTGCCAAAAAGGCACTTAACAAAAAGTACTATTCTCAAATTCTGGAGAGACTGACAAATCTCTACTTAGCATAACTTGTCTAATAATCACAGCTGCTGCTACATTTTCCCCAAAGCAAACAAACTCTAGACCATACCGTGGATCGAGGAATTTCGTATCAAAGGGTTTTTCGCTCCTGCCTAAAATTTAACGGGTATATTGAACATTTTTTGCCACAAAACAAGAAAGGTTATCAAGAACTAATGGTTGGCCATGCCTCCTTTTCAGCCCATCCTCAAATCCCATTCTGATCTGTGCATACAGCCCCATTCCTTGAAAAAGTGATAGATGCTCAAAACCATACACACAGAGAGGAACGACAGGAGGGAAATTACACTACTTTCGAAATCGTCAGCAAGTGATGAACAAAGAAACAGATACTCAGTTACCACAGTGATAGTTCACCACAGCGCTAAGCAAATCTTTAACTAACATGTAACAAGTACTTCACGAAACGAGTACGAGGACAAAGATGCTGGACATACAGAACTGCTCATAAGTTTCACAAAGTTAAAAGTACAGTACATAGATTAGAAATTAAAAGAGTCGCTGGAACATGAGACAAGATTAACATGGATTTATGCGGTTCCTAATAACTAGTCACCATACATCACAGTACAACATTCAAGGGGTTAAAACTAGCAGTTAAAAGAGGTTGCCTTCTCCTAACTAATGAAGAAAGGGGGCGTGGTAGTGGTAGGCGTTCCCATAGAAGTTGCCATGACTCGGCGGTAAGTTGTACGCTGCAGCAGCCAACATTGGCTGACCACGATTGTCGGTGGGTGCAGGGTAAACATAAGGCCTGTCATATACGTACTGCGGGTACCCATCGGCTACGTTCGGGTAGAAAGTCTTGTTGGCAGCAGCAAAGGTAACAACATGATGCCCATTAGCAACCCCACCAGCACGGGGTCTCTTCGGTTGAGGCTTTGCAACTTCAGCTGCAGTTTTCTTGTCCGCCTTAACCTTCTCCATCTGGAGGACCAGCTTTTGAAGCGGATCAACAGGAAACTGCTCCTCCAGCTTGTGTTCTTCAATGCACTTTATCACAGCCTTAAGTGCAGAGAGCTCCTTCTCATTCACTTCGATCTACAGCATTATAAGTTTGTTAGACATGCTAGACATGGTTATCACGCCTTCTTAAAGGCGTCATGAAACACACCAAAACAAGGTAAAAAAACACTGCCTCAAATTTAAAGCATGAGAATTACAGATGTCTCACAAGATCATCACTTGGGGACATTAAGCAAATTTTTCTAAGAATGTGGTTAAAGTGGCTATTGTCTAAGAGAAAAAGAAAGTGCTCACTGAACGGGCTAATTGTAGGATTTTGTTTTGTCATTCAAGGTACCCATAGTTTTAAAACGTGATGATTGGCCTTATCTTACATTGCAATCTGAGAAAGGACCCGTTGCCTTCAACAATAAGAAGTCAGAATGTCAACGACCTTATGCAACATCAAAGACAATATCTGACATCCAAATCACAGTGAACAAGCATGTCATGGCCACACAACAATTGTCCCCACACTGAGGCTCTCATCAGTTCATAAGCCACTTGAACTTAAAGCCATCCTTCTTCTCCAGAGAATCCACAGATCAACGATCTCAGACATTTCGCAACTGTTTGTGCTTCACGGTAGTGTCTTAGGACAAGCTACAATGGCTTACATAGTGATGTAGTACCCCTGTTCCGCATGCATTTGTCAGTAAAAAATCATTCCACTGTTATAGGGTGCATTTATCTGGTAAATCATTCAATTAGTTGTCTCAAAAGAACATGCAGAGGAACTTGCAACTCAAACGGATCGCATCATGCCTCAATATCATTGATTAACTAAGAGAATGATAATCATAAAGCTAAATGCCGCCCAATCATGTGTGCCCCAAACCAACAAATAAAGGGGCATCGTCACTGAACCATACAAAATAAATACAGTTAAGCCCAAAACAAACCTGTCCTGAAGGAGAGCTGTTTCCGGGTTTGACAGGTGAGGAGAATTTTTTGACATCTTTCAAGTAAGATTTCAGCAAAGGCACAGGAGAGAACCGGTTCGTTAGCTCAAATGCAAATGCCAAATTAACAGCATCTATTTGCCTACCACTATTGGCCAAAAGTTCAATAACACCTGTGAAATACAAGAGAGACAAATTACAAGTTAAAGCATGCAACAAGCAATTTAATTTATGCATGTGCAGGGCTAATGGGATAGTCGGCACATGCGAGCTTTGCTACAGTGACTAGTACATGAAACAGCCTGTTTGGATGCACCAGCTTTAAAGAACTTCTGTGGTCTTGTTTCTGCTAAAAGTGTACCGCAAAGGGAAGTAGTAGCATAAATATCTCAACAGTCGTGACCTCTTCAAATAATTTAGTCCAAGAAAAGCCATACCAGTAAACCAAAACAGCAGAAGATCATAGTTTCAACTTTTTAAACACACTGGCATCAGTAAAAGTACTTAGTCGTTCTATTTCCAAAATCAATCTTGTTATATAGAAATGGCAACGCAAGAGGAGTGGGCACATCAAAATAAACGGAAAGGGTAGAACAATGGCAGAATGTTCAACTAAGCAGCACAGATTGGTCGACAGTGACAACCTCGTAACCAAAGGAAAAACCAGTATGACTTGTTTTGGCTATTGGGGTCAATTCTGCAAGGTCAATATTCAAGATACAAGACCTTGGGAGTCAAACCTGGCATTTTTGAGGTCAAACCAAGGGAGCGACAAAGTTCAGCAGTTTGGCGGCGACGTGAAACCATAGGTATTAACCGTGATAAGTACTCCCCTTCAAAGTCAGAAGCAATTCCAAAGGTTGCCAGAAGTTGTAAAAACGCATGAGCCTCCAAAGAATTCCCATTGCTTGAATTCATGTCAAGAGCATCAAGTTTTGGTTTCCACTCTTCAGCAATCACTTTGGCCTGCTGCTTAACATCTTCCGAGATGATATCAGAAGCAGGGATACCATCATTTCCGAGCATAACCATAAGGCATTCCATAAGCATGATGCTGGTCCGCCGGAGACCCAAAAGGTTCGAGTCTTTCTTCCCATCTACATTTGGCAGATCCATGCTGTAAAAATCTTCAAGAGATCTCAAGATCAAACCAGCAGGGCTTGGGGCAGCTTTCAGAGCAAAAGGAATTTCATCTCTGATTATAGCAAGGTTCTTACGGTTGTCCGAGATAAATCTGTGGAGCCCTTCAGAATCCATGTCTTTGCATAATTTATCCAAGAGAGGATAGGATGTCACCTCTGCAGAGCAGACCTCAGAGTTATCTTCTGTGTCTTCCGAGTAACTCTCAGTAGTCACAACACTGGCAGAATTCTCTTCTGAGCTAGTCACTCCCGCATCATCCTCTCCCGCAACAACAGCAAGCTCCACAGATGAAGCCCTGCGGTGCTTCTTCAGAGCATTGGAAATTGCTAAGGCAGCTGCATCTCTGTTCACCTGGAGCCTCTCCAATGAAGCTTCTTCCTTGGCCAAGACATCAGCTTCGCGCTTCTCCAGCATCTCTCTGGCCTTTGTAGCTTTTGTTTCAAGTTCCTTTTCTTGGTCTTCAAGTTCATGAAACCGCCTCTTCAATGATCTTTCAAGTCCATGGAAATGCTCTTCCAGTTCTTTCCATTTCAAGTTAAGAGTTACAGCCCGGTGACTTTCAAGTTCAGCAAAAGCCTTCTGAAGCTGCTGGATCTTACAATTGGTAGAATCAATCAGTTTGGCAACTGAGTTGGTATCCTCCATGGTCTTCTGCACAAGTAACAGGACAAATATTTAAATGTTTGATATAGAAATTCCAGCTTTCTGCAGCAAAAACGAACATAGACTACGATGAGTGCCAAGACTATCCAATTTACACCTCTCAAAACGAATTCCCCTTCACAAATCAGCTGGAGATGATAATCAAATGGTCATAAGGGGAACAGTCCCAATGGCATGTTGCAAAGTCTGGCTGGTGTCCATGGCATAAGAAAAATCAAAAATTAGGAATTTTCTGACATTTTTTTTGGTTTTTGTGACAGCACTACAAGAAAAAGTTGATTTGGTGGCAGACGGTTCCAAGGACTATCGAGCAAATGCAAGAAAAATTCTAAAAGAACCAAATAATGCGGTTCTGACACAAGCCGAAGGATGTACAACAACGCAGTACTTGATATGATTCAAAGAAAGGTAGTTAGTGATCATATTAAGGAATACAACTTACTCAACTAATGAGCCACCCAGTCACCCATGAGGAAGTAAACTACAAAGCTTAAAGCTACAAAATGCTCGAAAGCGACTCTATGTGGGAAAGTCAAGTAATCATTGAAAGTACAAAGAGTCGAAATTTCTTATGTGTATGAATCGTGAAAGAGAGATCCGCGTGGTAGAACAAGAACTAGCGGAGAACTCAGAGGATCGAGGGGTCTGAAATTCACAGCCTTCGGCAGCTGGTTGTCCATTTGCGCACTAATTCGTAGGATCTTACAAGCTCCAGGTAACTATTACAGCTGACGCCAAACACTAACGCACTACAAGTAGCATCCTAGTTCCAATCGCCAGCGATTGCCCCCTACTACTTCTACTCCCATCTCCTTCTTCTTATTCACAAGCTTCAAGATGCACAGGGGCAAATTACGGTTCCCCCGAGGCTCGCGCAGGCTTATCCCGGCTCACTGTGCTAAGCACAGTGGACTGGTCATGCAATCTACTCAACCAGCACGAACAACAGCCCCAAACGAGAGATCCAAGGGCCACGGAGACGGAACCCCAAGAACCCTAGCGCAAGACCCTCAAACCAGCTCGCGAAACCCTAAAATTTGAACTCGAGCAACACAGAGAGATAACCCTAAAACCAGCTCCGTTCGCGAGAAGAACACAAACCCACTTCCAAAATCCGGACTTTCCCCCCGAAATACTCGGCCCTGTGAAGCGCTGAGGTCCAGCGAGCAAGGCATCGAGAAATCTCCGCACGAAAAGCCGAGATATCTTCCCCCCCGAAACGAAAGCAATCGCCGAACGAGCAAGAGCGAGAACAGTACGGACAAGCGCCCGCTTACCTCGTCGACGAAGCGGGAGCACGACCTGCGCGAGCGGTGCGACGGACTAGCTGCGAAGGAGCGACGATCGATCCATCGCGGGAATGGCGGATTTCCGGCTGCGCTGCTCTGCAATCCCTAGAAGAGGAAGAGAGAGAGAGAGAGAGAGAGAGAGAGAAGAGAGAGGGAATGTTTTTATCACTGACCGCTTGCTTTTCTGCTTTTTGCGGGGCACTCCCGTTTTTGGCTATCTCCCCGCCCGCCCGCCCAGGCAGAGGCTGTCCTTGTGGGGGTAGAGCGTCGCTAGTCAAAGCGGGAGCGCTCGAAGCAATGCCACGTGAGTGCGAGTGATAGTAAGTATTTTGGTTCGCTCGCGAGCGGCCAATGAGATGGCACGGAACCTTTTGTCTGTTAGGCCCGAAGACATTGGAGCTGGCATGCATCGGTCGGGGGGATTTTCATCTCCCGCATTGGGGACCCACCGGAGCAGATACATCGCGGCCGTTGACTTACGGGCCTACGAGGGCGACCTGTTTAGTAACATTTCCGTTTCTCTATATTTTTCTATTCTTTTGTTTTCGGAAAGAACAGAAATCTATTTATGTATGGATTTTCTATTCTACGGAATAGATCAGTAATCGGGAAATAAATTTAAAATTATTATTTTGTTTCCGAGAACAAAAAGAGAAACAAGGTCATTTTAGAAAAACAAGCTCGGCATACCTACACCCTAAAACCCTAAACCTGCCCCCAACAGCCTAATGCTCAAAAAGGTCTATGCACTTGTTTGTTGTAAAACCCAAAAATTTACTGTCAACTTCCTCGTATTGTGAGTTATAAACCAACGGAACTATCTACTACCATTTCCAACCATCTTTGATTGATTATTATGTTGGATTTTCTAAGGCTTTCTTAGAATATCTTGATCAGTGAAGCTCTTACAAAAGTCAAGTTTTATCTAAACATAAATTATTAAGTCTTCACTGATATTTTTATAATTAAATGAAAAAAATAGGGAATAGAACACATTTATGTTCTTTTTTTATTATGGAAATAGGAATTTTTTGTAATTACCAAATACATTTTTCTACTCTAAAACTCGTCCAAGAATAGAAATAGAAAAAAACTATTTATAAACAGAAATTGTTCTATTTGAAACAGAAATGTTATCGTACGCACCTTCAACGGATTTCATGTAATGGGCCCTAAAATCGACAATTGTGAGACACTCGATTCCTTGGACTCGAGTCCAAGATAATATATCTCGTGATTGATGATGTCGATTTAATAGGTTTCGAATTATGGTGAATTCGACATGCAACGTTCTAATTTACAACATGAGAACGCAATAGTGAAGGATTGATCTTGAGACCCATCAATGCAATCTTTGACTCTTTTCGAGGTTGTGTCTCTCATATTTCACACGATGTTCCAAAAGTAGGGGGAACAATAAGTGCACTTCAGCGCGGTCTTTCCGTCGCCGGGTAATAACTAGAGCTGTTATGCCTTTGAGAGCATAGCAGGAAGATGTTGCAAATGGTTACGCTCAAGCTAACAGAACATTAATAGCGAAGATGTCATCGAAGATACAAACCGTGTTGTGTCGTTAGCGATTGTCCCTTTAAGTGCTGGTGGAGGAAGAAGAGGAAGCGAATGGCATTTTGGAAATACCATATTCTACGTAAGTCGTAACAAACTATACAGCGAACATTGAATGGGCAAGTCATGTATATGGTCAATAAAAAACTCGGATGTGATTAGTTAGAAAGTCCAACAACAAAACTCGAGCTTAGAGAGAAAGAAGAAAAATCACACGTACATAAGATTCTTTGGAGCGCAAATGGACCGAAACGGTATGAAAGAGGACACGCAAACTGAATAACGGGGAGCTACGCACCCGAAACAAGCCCGTGACAGAAAAATGTGGCGGAACTTGACTAGAAGACCACGTCACAAAAGTTGAACCCATAAGCTTAAAACACGTACGTAAGAGAGGTCCAATCAAAAGTCGATCTCGAAGTAACGTGAAGCGACACTTCAATGTGACCCGGGCAGGTTTTAGAAATGAAGTCGCTGCAGTCTCTGGGAAGAGAGAGAGAGACGAATGGCGCTGCGTTACGCGGAACCGGTCAAGAAATCACGAGGACAAAATCGCCACGCGGGCAGATCTCCGCCTTGCATAATTTGCCCCGGAAACTGAGGGTACGTTTGGCAACGTACCAAATAGTAAAAATTTCTGTTTTTTTGTTCTCAAAAATAGTTTGAAAATAGAAATACGTTTGGTAAATTTTTTATTCCCCGGTATATTTTTACAAAAATTTATGCCCAGAAACAACTCTGGAGGAGAAATAAGAAAAAAAAAATTAGCTTCTTGTTTCTCGGCACAGAAATGAGAAACGATTTTGAAAGGGTTGGGCGTCCAAAATAAGAAACAATTTGGGAATAACTTTTTACTCCTCTGCTCAAAGATCGTTCTCCTCTGCTCCTTCACCGCTGCTGCTCCTTCACCCACGACGCTGCTGCTTCACCGATCGTTCTCGTTCAAGGTAAGTTCTTGCCAATGAGTTGCTCCTTCTGCTTCTTCTCATTCGACGGCGCTCGCTGGAGCCTCGCCGTCGCCGATCTGGGCAAGGGCTCACTCGAGCGAGCGCGGCCCTCGCCGATCTGGGCGACGGCGAGCTCGAGTGAGCGCGGCTGCTCCTTCTCGTTTGACGACGCTCGCCACGCTCGCTCGAGTGAGCCCTGGCCCAGATCGGCGACGGCGGCGCTCGCTCGAGTGAGCCTTTGCCCAGATGGGCGACGGCGAGGCTCGAGCGAGCGCCATCGAACGAGAAGGAGCAGCCGCACTCACTCGAGCTCGCCGTCGCCCAGATCGGCGAGGGCCGCGCTCGCTCGAGTGAGCCCTTGCCCAGATCGGCGACGGCGAGGCTCCAGCGAGCACTGGCCTCGCCCATCTGGGCTCGCTCTCGCTAGAGTGACCGCCGCCCTTACGAATCTGGGCTTGGGCGCGGTCACTCGAGCGAGGCCGCGCTCACTCAAGCCTCGCCGTCGCCCAGATCGACGACGGTTGCCCAAGCGAGCGCGTCCGCGGCCCTCGCCGATCTAGGCGACGGCGAGGCTTGAGCGGGCGCTACCCTCGCCCATTTAGGTACCGACCCGTCGGTCGTCGCCTCGTGTCTTTGGCTCCTGCACAATGTTGTCTTGCTGGTGGTCGTGGAAGGGGGTTTTTTTTTTTTGTCGCGCTCGATTTTTCCCTGTCTGCTTTCTTCTGGGCCATTTTGACTTCTGGGTTTTTCGAAATGCTGCTCTAGTTTCGCTCTGGGTCGGAGCTCTCTTGTGCTCCTCTGGTTGGCTCTTTCGATTGGTTTTCTTTTGGCGCACCCCCCCTTTTCCCCATTCTTTTGGGTTCCTTTCGAGCTCATTTTGGTCTTTGTCAGTTCGCTAATGGTCTGTGGTTTCACTCTCTACTGACATGCGAAGACAGGAGAGCTGTATCATTTCTGTTGTTTAAGATTGTTCTCTTTTTTTTGGCGTCCGTTCTGTTCGTGTGGCTTTCTTTTGTCTTCTAGCATTTTAAAGCGCAATTTTGTGGAATGTTGTTAGATGCATGCGTACCTGAACTGGGCTTAAGTGCCGGGGATGCTGAGTTTCTATGGTAGGGTTGCTTATTTTCTCTGTTCTGTCTTTCGTTGTTGTAGGATTCTGCCAAGATTCGACTTTCGGCTGAAGCTTCTCGTTTAGTGAGGTAATATTTTCTATAATGTGGTTTATCTCTTACTTGCGTGTGGCTTCAATGGATCGATGCAGCGTTTGACTCTTTTCCATGTATATTTTGTCGGAGTAGATCGTTGGTAAGTGGGTTTTGTCATTTTTCTTATTTCGTGGTCTAAGTTCTTGCTAAGCTTTATTGATCAGTTTCCAATGAACTGTGGGAACATCATCTGACTAGTGATATGCTTGGATGTTCAGCGGGGCGTGATTTTTGTTCTCTTCTCTTATCTTTACATGACTGTTATTGATTTAATGCATGACTCATATGATTCTCAATCTATCAAGGTTATATGGCATCTCAAAAAGAGATATTCAATGCAAAGTGGACTGAGCCTTTAACCAACATGGTTGTAAGTTTGTTGGTTGATGAGGTCAAAAAGGGAAATCGCACATCTTCTACTTACAACAAAGTTGGGTGGAATAATATACGGACTGAATTCATTAAACAGTCAGGATACCAATATACCCTAGTTCAGTTGAAGAACAAGGTGAACAAACTGAGGAAACAGTATGGTAGTTTAAAGAAGCTTCTTTCGCAATCCGGATTTGGCTGGGATAATGTGAATAGAACTGTTGTTGTCGACGATCCAAGTATTTGAGAATCTCACATCAAGGTATCGTTTAACTTTTGATTACTTTGATTTCATTGTACATGTAAGTTTTAAACTGTTTCATTATGTTTTTAACATGTTATTATTGTGAAAATTGTAGGAAAATAGTGAGTGGATAAAATTCAAGAAGGATGGATTTCCCCAGTATCCTGAACTGTGTATTGTATTTGGTGGTACATATGCTACTGGGGAGCATGCCATAGGAAATGCCGAAGATTTGACGGTGTCAGAGGAAGGTGACAATGGTGGTGGCAATGCAGACGGTGATCTAAATGACTTGAGTGATCACCACATTGATGAGACAGTCTTTACATCCGGCAATAGTGCTGATCCAGTTCATGTGAAGCACCATTTGGATAGGACTCCAAATGCCAAGAGGAGAAGAAAGAATACCTCATCTTGCATTGCTGACGCTTGCAAAGCTATACAGGAGCTGATCAAAACTAAGACAAGTCAATCTGTGAGTGGCTCTGCCACCTCACGGGTCACAGAACCACCTGTGGACTCTTACTCCGTATCCGCCGTCATTGATAGCCTACTTAGTATGCCTGACTTGGGACCGGATCGTTATAGCAAAGCTGTTGAACGAGCATGTGTTAGTGCCACATGGAGGGAAGCTTTCATCAAAACCCCAGCTGAATGGAAAAATGCACTTATTGAATCTCTTTACTAGATGTTGGGAAATGTTCAGTGGATTGTGTGAGGTTTCATTCGATTGTATGACTTATGTTAGTACTTGATATTTGATTTTTAGAGATATTGATCTTGAGACTCTTGTACTTTTGTGGTGCCATGGGTACACCAAACTGTTTAGGTGCTATTTATATATTTGGTTTGCTTTCACTTTATGACTTATGTTATTGGTTGTGATTGGATTTTTTTTTACATATCTATATTGATGTTCTTGTATTTGTGTGATAATATAGGTACTATGGAATGGGGATCAAATAGTGTGTCTAATGGGCAGGTAGATCCAGATGAACAATTATTGGATGATGATGATGTACATATATTGATAGGATGGTTGTGCATTATTGCGGAGGACATGTCCATGCATACAAGAGAACCTATTAGGGACAGCAAACTATCAGGACCTGAATGGATAAGGGAGATTGTTTATGGACATTTAGATAGATGCCAGCCTTCAGGATGGAGAGACATGTTTTTCTGAACCTATGTGAATTAATGAGGACAAAAGGTTGGTTGAAAGATAGTCGGTTTATTAGGATAGATGAACAAGTTGGGATATTCTTATCTATGGTTTGTCACAATAGCTCCAACAGAGATTTATGTGAGAGATTCCAACGTTCAGGACAAACAATTAGCAATTATTTCAATATAGTGTTGAAAGCAATTATCAAACTCTCAAAGGAAGTTATCAAACCACCGTCCTTCGATGTTGTCCCACAGGAAATTCTTATGAATCCTACTCATGAATGATACTTCAAGATATGGTTTTTATTTTTTGAGTTAACATCATCAAATTCATGTAGTTGATAATCTTGTATAACATTAGATTTTTATAAATGCACAGGGCTGCATAGGTGCTATTGATGGCACCCATATCAATGCTTCTATCCCTGTGTCTGAGCAGGTCCCATATAGAGGCAAAAAAGGGAATACTACCCAGAATGTGCTGTGTGTTTGTTCATTTGATATGAAGTTTACTTTCGTGTACTCTGGGTGGGAAGGATCTGCCAACGATTGTCGGGTGCTTTCGGCAGCACTCGAGACTCCTCGACTGCAATTTCCTCGACCACCACAAGGTATTTGCTTTGTCTATAAGAAAAACTTTCTTTATGATTGTTATGATTGCATATTATAACAAATTTATGTATACCATGTTATAGGCAAATACTATATGGTAGATTCTGGATATGCATCACTTCCGGGATTTTTAACTCCGTTTAAAGGTGAACGGTATCATTTGAATGATTATAGAGGGCGTGGGAGACGACCAAGCACAACAAGAGAATTGTTTAACCATAAGCACTCTTCACTAAGAAATGTCATTGAGAGGTCATTTGGGGCATTAAAGAATCGTTTCACCGTTTTGAGACACATGCCCCCATTTACAATAAAAAAGCAAGCACTTATTGTAATTGCATGTTGTGCTCTCCATAATTACATTCGTGAAGAGGACAAGATGGACAAAAACTTTTCCCATTATGGAGATCCAGACTACCCATTTGGAGCTAGAGAAGTGGAGGTTGCGGATGATACACCACTTGAGCAAGTAGCTGAGATAAACATGCTTAGGAAAAGTATTGCAAATAAAATGGCAAGGGATTACAATCTGCCCGAGATTCCATGATTTGTGTTTCCGACTTTTGTAATATTATTTTTAAATACTACATGACGACGGGAGAGGATCCTTACATGTACTTTTGTCATTTCCTTTGGTTTTACTACATGTACTTTACTGATGGTATGACATGAGTCGATCAACGAAAAATCTAGTAACTCAAGGTGCAATTTTAGTCCAGTCAAAATTGTTTGTACAATATTGCTTAGGTAGTTGCTTAGGGGGAAGTTTGACTTAAATAAGTTCCTGCCAGCACTTCCTTGTGATACCTAAAGTTTTAACTGATAAAACATCCACAAAAATTTTCTCCTTAATGAAAAAAAGGAAAAGGATTTAGATGAGATTCATCTTAAAGTCTTCAATACAAGCACTCACCTAATATTTGGATTTGGAGTAATGTTTCCATTCTAATTCCAGGTTCTTCGATAGGAGCAAAAATACGGTAAAGTCAAAATACGGTATACACTGCTAGGAGTGATAGAGGGAAGAGTTCTTTTTGGTAAGGATGATAGAGGGAAGAGTTTGTACCAACTATATACCATATTTATACATATCACCATGTTTCCTTTACTTACAAGAAAAAAATAAAATTGATAAGTGCTCCATAAGAATTAATACCAAGTTTTAAAAAACACTTCAAAAAAATTTAGAATAGAAATTTTTTGCAGTTACCAAACGCATTTCTGTTCTTTTTCTATTTCAGGAATAGAAATTTTCTGCAGTTACCAAACGCATTTCTGTTCATTTTTTATTTTAAGAATAGAAATTTTGGATAGTTACCAAACGCCTTCAAATACTCAGAAATTGTTTCCGGGCACAAAATAAAAAAAAATCATTTCTGTTCAGAAATTGTTTCGGGGCAGAGAATGGTTCTCATGCGCACCCTGAATTTACCCCAAAAAAAAGACTTAAAAACTAGAAGTTACTTTGATCAATCGTCGTAGTTATTATGCCTATCGGGCACAAAACCGAAAACCAAGGCATCCTCTTTCAAACCATCTTCGACTTCCTTCCTTTCGCGAGTGTGAAAAGGAGGAGAGGGAGCGAGGAAATTTTAGTCAAGAACACACCCACACACGATGCTGACGTGCAACGAGGGGTTCGTGGAATTCAAAGCGGGACAGAAGGATTCTCCCACAACTTTAATGGAAAGAACAAGGACAGTTCCCCCACTTTTCTTCTTTTCTCTCCCCCTTTGTTTTTCCCTCTTCCACTCTTTTCTTGCTTTAAATAATATAAAACGACGTAAAAATAAAATGGTAAAAAAATAGGCAAATTTGACCGTATACGTAGTAACGTTGCCTCGGTGGCATCTTTTCACGTGGAAAGGGAGAAATAGGAAGTTCGAATCTCTATCTTCTCGGGAAGGTTAGAGGTACGGACATTTAATTTTAAGCATGAGTTTTGATCCCGCACTTTATAAGAAGACAGGATCAAAATTCAAGAATGAATTTAGAGTTAAAAGTAGAATAAAATAAAAAAAGAGAGATAAAAAAAAGGCTTTTGCGTTGACCGGGTCCACGATGACAATGTGCGCGATGGGGACAGATGAACACGGAGACTTGCGAGGAAAGATCATCGGGTCATTTATTATTTATTTTTTTGTAAAGTCGGGTCATTTATTATTTTGAACCTGGCTTTTTCAATTTTCCTTCTTTCTTTTTTTCTTTTTTTTTTTTGGTGTTTTCACAAAGTTTCGTGGAAATCTCGTCTAGGGTGGGGGGGGGGGCGGCCTCATCCAAGGCTAAGAATTCGAGGGTCCCGTTAATGAATACCTCTAGGGTACCAGTTAATTATAGCTAAAGATAACACTTCTCGAGAGGTTTTGAAAATCGGAAGCCCTCGTGTTTTCGCGACCGACCATCCCATGCAAGGAAGATTATTCGAATCTATGCAGGATTCGTGTCTTCTTCATATGTCACGGATATGCGTTAACGTGTTAGCAAGTAAAATTCAAAGAGACAATGACGTGAAACATATATTACGAAGACCCATTTGTAGATTAAAACACTTGGGTTTGTGTGAAGTCACGTTTATACCGTAATTCTGTGAATTGAATGTGAAAACAGATGCAAGGAAAAATTGGTTGTTGAATAGTTAAAATCGAAGAAATGAAAATAAACTAAAAATGTATGGTGATGGGGGATATTTAATCGAGAGTGGGAGTTGGTAAAATGCCTCCTCCTCTCTTCTACTTTTATAGATAGGAGATTACGATATTATTGCTGTAGTAATATATTAAAGAGTAACGACACAAATAATCTATGTACACGTGATTTCTGAACTTTTAATCTGTTCAATATGGTCCATAAATTAAGCCTAATGTTCGATGTGATTGTTGAATTTTTAATTTTGTTCAGTGCGGTGCCTCGATTTTTAATACATGTTCGTTATAGTACTTGAATTATATGGAAATGTTTGATATAGTTTCAGATTTTGAATTAATGAAAGGACTATATTGAATAATTTCATGTGATTTGGGGACTAAATCGAACATATACCAAAAGTTCAGAGGCTATATTGAATAAATTAAAAATTCACGAATCGCATTACACATTAAGTTAAAAATTTATAAGCTTTTCTCATGCATTAATAATTATTTTTTTATTATTATCACCTCCCCATCTTATCTTGTATTAGTCAAGTGAATCCGAAACTTTACGAGACAAAAAGCAGAAAAAAGCCACCAAACGCACACTGACGACGTACGGTGCGAAACTTCGCCTTTCTTCACGCGCTTTGGGCTTTCAAGGGAATTCCCAAAAATGTCCACCAGTTCCCGGTCAATTTACGTCGCCATCACTCCTCTTTTCTTTTTCTTTTTTTCTCTGTTTTGGAAATAGAAATAGCAAGAAAAAAAAAAGATTTCGCTTTTTCATTTTCTACTGCGCTGATAGTTAATGCGTGCCACGAATAATACAAACTAAACCTATCGAACGAAGAAATTTACGGCTCGTAATTTTTTTCTTCCAATTTATTTTCTTAAATTCGAAACTCCTGAAATTTTCGGGACAATTTATCATTGATAAGTGCATCCATATCGATATGAAAAGGGGGGCAAGACTAAGTCGAGGTCGAGCCACGTGACAATTGACATGCCTGCATGCAAACTTTATTAATATCAGTGTTCGAGCAATTTTGTTCGTGTTTTATTTAAATTGGAGGATAAACTTGCAAGATGAGATTCGAGTTCACTTTAAATAAAAAGGGTCAATAGTGCGAAATTCCAAATCAGTATATTTGTGATAAATTAATGTTAAACTAATTTTTTGACTACCAAAAATCCTAAACCGGTATACCCATGATAAATTTACTCTTTGTTAGTTTTAGTTAAATTTTACAGTCAAATTGCTAAATTAGATGACATGTGGCACAGGTGTATTGATTTGGGGTTTTACCTCCATTCATCACATGTGTATTGGTTTGTGATTTTTCATGGCATTAATTCAATTTATTGAAAATTAACAGAGGATAAATTTATCACAAACGTATCGATTTATGGTTTTTGGCAAAGAGGTGTACTGATTTTGAGTTTTTATGGTCAAAAAATTAGTTTTGGATAAATTTGTCGCATGTGTACTGCATTGAGATTTTTCGTGATATTAACCGTAAATAAAACTCCACGCAAACTCTAGCGGAGGATTTAACTCGCGCAATTATCTATCATGTTATTCTTTCATGTATATTGTTGTATTTCTCTTGCGAAAATTATCGTCGACACCAATATTCAAAATAACACAAAACATGTAATCTTTGACCGTGCAACGCAAGGGGCATCTCGTTAGTCCACGTACAAATTTCTCGTAATATTCTGAAAGAGAAAAAGAAAGAAAAAGAGAGTGCATTTTTAAGTGTAAACAAAGCACGCCTCAAATTCTAGTATGTTTGACAAATGGGGGCAGGGCAAAGACTCTCTGTTCTTGTCGTTCTTATTACTAATTATTTTTATAATTAGTGTTGATAATAATTATTATTATTATTATGATTATTATAAGTATTCTTTTGGCAAGCAACAACGGGCGCGGAGTCTTTCCACTTTTTTTTTTTGGTGTTGTTTGGGGAGAGGTGGGGACTCCTTGAAGTCAACAAATCACAAATCGGACAAACAGAGGGTAAAACATAAAATTGGCACATCTAATAATCATCGTGTGTCACTTAACAAGGCAATTTGACAGTAAAATTTAACGAAAATAAATTGAGGTTAAATTTATCATAAATATACCGGTTTGGCATTTTTTATGGTCAAAAAATTAATTCGGAGTAAAATTATCATAAATATACCAGTTTGGGATTTTTCGTGATATTAATATAAACAAAACACGCCTCGAATTCCAATACGTTTGACAAACGGGGGGCAGGGGCAAAGGCTCCTTTATTCTTGTCCTTCTCATTATTAATTATTTTATTATCAGCGTTATTAATAATAATCATAATTATTATTAATTAAGATTATTATTATTATTATTATTATTATTATTATTATTATAAGCACTCTTTTGGCAAAACGAGTCAAGCAAACGGGCGGAGTCTTTCCACCGCTCGTTTTTTTCTCTCTCTTCTTCTTCTTTTTTTTTTATCAGGTGCTGTTGCGGGGTGCGGGGACTTGTTGAAGTCAACAGTCTTCGCGAAACCTTGACAAAAATGGCCGTCCCCTCTCACTCCTCCACCATCCCCTCCCCCCTGATCAGCGACTCCCTCTCTCTCTCTCTCTCTCTCTCTCTCCCTCTCTCCCTCTCCATTCCCTTCTTCCTCCCTCCTCCCTTCTTCCACGCGAACACCAGCCGAGCCACGCACAAAAAGGGGCGTCAGAGCTTCGTTCACACCCCGCTTACACACTAGTCTCGCCCCTCCTCTCACGCTCTCCCTCCCTCCGTCCCTCCCTCTCCCTCTCCCTCTCTGTCTTTCTTGCTTATAACTCGGTGTTCTTGCAGCTCCCCCCTGGATACGTGCGCCCGCCCTGCTTGGCTCCGCCTCCGCCCGCTCCTCTCTTTTCCCGTTGCGGGTGGACCCTCCCCTCCCCCCCGCTGTTCTTGGTGCGGTTTCTTGCCGTTTCATCGGCTGCGGGATCGGGATCGGCGGGGCACTTGGGTACGTGTCTCTGCCCCGTTGCTTTGGCTGCTGCTCTGTTCGCTTTCGTCTTTTGTGTTTTGAACCGATGGAATTCCCGTGCGGGTCGTGAACTTTTGGGTTGGTGGGTCTTTGGTTTGAGTCGTCCCCGAGAGGTCTTCTGTTCCTGTATCTGTGTGCTGATTGGTTTTGCGGCTCTTCCGATGGTTGAGATATGTCTCCTGTTAGGTGCTTTTGTTTGAGAAAACGGTGCATCCGGGTTGGATGTTCTGCTTCTCTCGATTTGGTTTCTTGGTTTCTTGGTTTCTTTTTTCTTTTATTAATGGGGCTGCGTTCGTAGTGGGAGGAGTGTCCGAAATCGAGCCATTTCAGCATGCGGCAGTAGCGAACTGAGGAGGTGTCCGTTTGCGGAATTCGAAAGGCTTCTTCGCGAGGGATGGAGCTGCAGAATCGAGTTTTGAGACTTGGGGCGGCGGTATTTCTCTGGGCCTTGCTTAGTTGTTGCGTGATCGACTGCGACGTGGACGATATCAACTGCTTGAAGAGCATAAAAGCGTCGGTTCAGGATCCCCTGAATTACTTGAACTATACGTGGAATTTCAATAACAACACTGCGGGCTTCATATGTCGATTCACTGGAGTTGAGTGCTGGCATCCTGATGAGGACAGGGTTCTTAATCTAAAGCTTTCTGATATGGGACTCAAGGGCCAGTTTCCTCGTGGCATCGAGCAATGTAAAAGCATTACAGGATTGGATCTCTCCAGCAATGAGTTCTCTGGACCAATCCCGGAAAATATAGCGAGTATAATTAAGTATGTAACATCTCTCGACCTGTCATCCAATAGATTTTCCGGACAAATCCCGGCAAACCTTTCAAACTGTACCTACTTAAATTCCCTTAAGCTCGACCACAACCAGTTGTCCGGTCAGATTCCGGCTGAACTCAGCCTTCTTGGTCGACTCAAAACATTTAGCGCGGCCAACAACCTTCTGGTTGGGCCAGTCCCCGCGTTTGGTGGTAATGCCACAATCAGTGCAGATGATTATGCGAATAATCCAGGACTTTGTGGTGGTCCTCTGCCTCCGTGCACGACAAAGAAGGGCTCCAACACTAAAATAATTGTTGCAGCAGCGGCCGGTAGCATAACTCTCACGGCCATAGGTATTGCGATCGGCATGTTCTTTTATCTGCGTAGAGTGTCTGTGAAGAAGAAGAAAGACGACGATCCTGAAGGCAATAAGTGGGCAAAGAGCTTAAAGGGAAGCAAAGGGGTCAAGGCAAGTTTGCTGAGTGCACTGCTTTTGAATTTGTTGCAAGAATTGCTTTTGCCTGCCTGCACTATAAATACCATCTCTCTCTCTCTCTCTCTCTCTCTCTCTCTCTCCATGCACATGTGCAGGCACACTTTGAATGGCAATGAATTTATGCATCTATAGAACTGTTTTTTAGTTGGACTGAGTATATTTAATGCTCTCTAGGTTTCCATGTTTGAGAAGTCAGTTTCCAAGATGAAACTAAGTGACCTGATGAAGGCTACAAATAATTTCAGCAAACACAGCATAATTGGATCAGGAAGGACAGGGACAACGTATAAGGCCGTGCTTGAGGATAATAGTTTACTCATGGTTAAGAGGTTACAGGATTCTCAACACTCTGAGAAAGAAGTGATGTCTGAGATGGCTACACTAGGAAGGGTCAAGCACCGCAACTTGGTTCCACTTTTGGGTTTTTGCATGGCCAAAAAGGAGAGGCTTCTGGTCTACAAGTACATGCCCAATGGTATTCTCCATGATCGTCTACATTCTCTGGATGATCCCAGCAAAGCTATGGAGTGGACTTTGAGGCTCAAAATTGGGATCGGAGCAGCACGAGGACTGGCATGGCTTCACCATAACTGCAATCCTCGTATTATCCACCGCAACATAAGCTCCAAGTGTATCCTTCTTGATGCGGACTTTGAGCCTCAGATATCTGATTTTGGGCTGGCTAGGCTCATGAACCCAATCGACACGCATTTGAGTACTTTTGTGAATGGGGAGTTCGGCGATCTGGGATATGTCGCACCTGAGTATGCACGTACCCTAATGGCCACCCCAAAGGGAGATGTGTACAGCTTTGGAGTCGTGCTCCTTGAGCTGGTAACTGGTGAGAGGCCCACTCAGGTTACTAAAGCACCTGAAAGCTTTAAGGGTAATTTGGTGGAGTGGATCACGGAGCTCCCAAAGAGCTCGCAACTCCGAGATGCTGTAGACAGATTTTTGGTTGGAAAGGGAATCGACGATGAAGTCAATAAAGTCCTTAAGGTGGCGTGTAGTTGTGTGTTGCCAGCTCCAAAGGAGAGGCCCACTATGTTTGAAGTCTATCAGTTTCTAAGGGCTATTGGGGATCGCTACCATTTCTCGACTGAAAATGAACTCATGATGCCCATAGACAGCGGCGACTCAGATTGCTTGGAGGAACTTATTGTTGCTCGAGAAGCAAGAGACTAGCACAGCTGAGCTCCTTTGGGTGAGAGATGGTCGACTCTGCGAGCCTCCCTCCTATGTTAGATGTAACTATTATGTGTGGTAAATGTTTAAATAGATATTACCCCGTAGCTGTGTATGTCTAGGCTCACTGCTTCTTGTCATGCTATTCGAAGAGGTGGATATCATCTCCATATTACTATATACGTGTTTTCTGCCGATTTGAGCCATTACTTCCGAAAATCCGACTCACGAAAAGGTGTGTGGACATGCGTTGGTAGTAAATGACGATACTGATTATCTTGTTTCTGTGCACTGAAACGAAGCTTTAGTTATATGTACTTGGAAGTTCGCAGTATGTTGCCGCCTTTCCTCTTCTGGAGCACTGTTGAGTTTCTTTTAGTTTGACAAAAAGGTTTGCCTGGATTTGTATGTTCATAAGCAGCCTATTTATTCGTTCTGCACTTTTTTTTGGCTTCATTCCCATGACATCAGTAGGCATTGCTGCATCGATTTTGTCTGCTATTAGTCTGTTGTTTTAAGTTGCTCTGGAGGTTTACATTACTGGTCTAGATCAAGTGCAAGTCTTGGAACAATGTTAAGTTTAAGTAGCCGACATCTGCTGCCGGACTCGCGCGTCATTGTTTTCTCTTAGAATTCAGAAATCAGATCATTCGAAGATTTTGGATATCATCATAGGTTCGTAACTTCGGTCTTCTGAGAACAAGTCGAGTCTAACATAAGATGAACCTTAGGTCAAGCTAACTAATTTACCCACAAAATCATTGATATTCCTGTCCGAACTTCCCCCTTCGTCAACTGCTTCTTTGGCCAACTTCCTCCATTTCTCTGCGTTTCTCTTGATCTCTTTCCCCCCTTCTCTCTCCATCACTTCCCTTATGCATCTCTCTATCTCTCCTCTCGCGATGGTCCCGTCTTTGTCCTTGGAAACCCTGACCCCCACTACCCAAACGTCCTCTGCGAACTTTGCGTTTGTGCCCTGGTCTGTTCATTGTGGTATCGCCACCATCGGCACCCCGAGGCTCAGAGCCTCAAGTATCGAGTTCCATCTGCAGTGCGTCACGAAGCACCCAGTCGACCCGTGGGCCAAGATCTCCAGCTGCGGGCCCCACGGCACAACGAGCCCCACCTTCGAGCAACTCTGCTCCGCGAACCCAGGAGGGAGCTTTGCCATCTCCGAGTCCCGGACCACCCACAAGAAGTGTTTGTTGGAGTTTTTCAAGCCCCGTGCGAGCTCTTCCATCTGGGAATTGTCTAGCTCAGCCATGCTTCCGAACGATACGTAGATGACCGAATTGGTAGGCTTGTCATCGAGCCAGCTCAGGCAGACGTGTGTGTTAGGCTCGAAGAGATCGATGCCATAGTCCCTGTCATCCTGCAGTCTCTTGTCCAAGTAGATTGATGGAATTGCTGGGCCAACCGTCTTCAGTGGCCAGAGCTTGGCCAAATGGTCTACCACCTCATCAACAATTGGATGAGTAGAACATCAACTTTCCCAAGAATAAAGATCAGATAATGGGTTAGAATTGCACAATGAAGTAGATGACCATGTCTAGGTGCAAATGTGCTCATCATTAACTTCACCTCATGTTGGTTAATGGTATCAAAGATCACTCAATTGCTTCAACTGCGAGATTTCTAAACTAGACAATCAATCCAAGCGTAAGGTGATGATTCTGGCTGACACGACAAACATTAATTACCTCGTTCTCCAACTCATAGAATGAGTTATACAGCACCAGATCCGCTTCATCAACATTCGAGAATTGATCATTCACGATCAAGTCGAAGAAAGCCGGGTATGACCCCGGGATGTACAGGAACGACGGGGTCTCCGCCGGCTCGAGAGGCGGCAACCCGGGAAGCGAAATTGTCATCCCCGGCAGCGGAAGCAGAAGTAGGCCTTGGTGCGCATGGTAATAGATGCTGTTCACGGCACAAGCTTGGGTGTAAAACGCCACTCCTAACTTCCCAAACTGCTTCGCCACATCAAGCGCCCAAGAAAGGAAGCCATCATAGATGACAGCATCGATGGCATCTCCCGAACTGTCGAGCTTCTTGATTAGTGCCACCAGTGTTCTCGATCCAACGGCTTGGAGGCTCGTCAAGTAAGCCCCAATGCTCTCTGCCTGTGCAGACCCGCCTTTGTAGCAGAAATAATGGGTAAGTTAGGCTCATCACAAAATGGTCATATACATGTATTTCATGAACTCTAATGTAAGTTCGACACGACTCTTGTTTGGAAAAATATATGACAGAAAACTCAAACCAATGAAGCTTCATCTCTGTCACCAAAGCGCCTACCCTCAACATGAAAGTCGTTCATTGGACAAACTTGTTCTTCATCATGTCTGCTCTTCAGATTGACCCTACTAATCATAACCAACAGATTGCCACAAAACCCAAGAACGGCACAATCGAGAGCTCACTCTAAGCAACTAGCTAATAGTCTCACCTTCGTTGAATCCATCTGAGATAGTCTCGATGCTAACGGAGTCATTTGGGGCAGCGTGCATGGATTTGGCGATGAAGACGGTGGTCGCAAGAGTCACTCCGACACCTCTGGCGACTAAACGCTTGGCGAACTGGAGCATCAGACTGATGTGTCCCTGCGCAGGGTAAGGGAGGACCAGGACACGACCTTTGCTGGGTCTCTTCACCTCCTCCTTCTCGTCCTCCATGACTAACTCTGGACTGTGCACGGTAAGAAGATATAGTGAACTTGCTAACTTCTCTACCGATATTGGTTGAGACTTATCTTTCAGATAGCTGCCATTACGTAGTGACAAAGAAGTATCTTGTATTCTGTTTTGAGTTCTTTTCAGCGGGTGCTGCCGGAGCACTTGCTGAGCAATCAAACGAGAAATTCATAGATTGCAATGCAATTTTTTATTTTGGCAGTGCTTGTAGAAATGCAATCATTTTTGTTATATATATTAAGTGTCCGAAAGTATTTAATAGGATGTAAAATCGTTTCGGAAGAGATTGATGAAGAAGCTAAGGGGACTGAATATGCCAGAGATGGGTCCAATTGTACTAACGATGGCACACCAGGAAAGAAGTTTCTTTTGAGAAAAGGGGATAGATTAATAACTATGCTTGTTTTGGCACGTATTGGTGAAGGTGATGTTTGGCCAAAATTACTCACTTCTTTGTGTTTTCTGGTCAGTGGGTGTTGCTTTCATGACTACGGAAAAAAAAATTGTGTCAATTGAAGACTTTCCGGAGAAAATTGCCCGATCAATAATAGTATAAATGTCAATTTAATTCTAAATTTTTTAATCACGCCAATTTAGTTTTAAATCTTTGCGCGAAATTCCAATATAGTCCTTCATGTCAATTTTTGCCGGAAAATGTTGATGTGGAATTCGAGTCAATGGGGGCAATGCTACAAGGCACACCGCCACGTCAACGATTTCTAGCGAAAATTGATAGAAATGATTACATTAGAATTTTGCGTAAATATTTAGTACTAAATCGATAAAATTGAAAAATTTAGGACTAGATTAATATCCGTACAATAAGTTTATGATTAATTGGACAATCTCTTACGACTTTTAGGGTCGATTAATTTAATGTTTCTCAATTTAATTTAGATTAACATGACAAAATTCAAAATTTTAACTAGGGAAGAACGCCATTGTGACCTGAAACATAATAATTACTGGTATCTAATATTATCGAGATCTGCTCAGAAAATGATGCTACAAAATATGACATACACGCAAATAGATATTTCATTCACATTCCTAACACAAGAGACCAAGCATGAGTAGATCGATCGCTGCTATGACAGTTCTTCGCATGTCGATCATTTCTCTTTTCCTTCTTTTTCAAGTCTTAGCGCCCAATTTAGCAACAAAATTCTCAATGTTCCTATCGGAACTCCCCCCCTCACCAACTGCGTGTTTGGCGATTTTCCTCCACTTTCCCGCATTTTCCCTCATTGTCTTCCATGTTTCACCTTCCGTTACCTTCCTAATGCAATCCTCTATCTCTTCACTCGTCACAACACCTCTTTCCTCATCAACTGGCGGCCTCAGCCCCGTCTTCCAGACATCCGTGATGTACTTAGCGTTCGTGGGCTGGTCGGTCCACTGCGGGATCGCCAGCATCGGCTCGCCCAAGCTGAGCGCTTCTAGGGTCGAGTTCCAACCGCAGTGTGTCACGAAAAGCCCTAGCGCCTCGTGCGCAAGGACTTCGAGCTGAGGACACCATGTCACGATTAGACCCTTTTGGGATGTCTCGGTACCCTTCGCAAAGCCCTGTGGGAGTTTCTCTGCTTCTGATGATCTGACCACCCAGAGGAAATAGCAGTTGCTTCTCTCTAGTCCCATTGCTAGCTCGTGCATTTGGTCAACCTTTAGCTCCGCCATGCTCCCAAAGGAGACGTACACAACTGACCCTTTTGGCTTTTTGCTGAGCCATCTCATGGTGGTGTCGTGGTCTGGCTGGAAGATGCCGAAGCCATATTCTTAGTCCTGTTCAAGCCTGTTGTCTAAAAAGGTTGATGGTACCGTTGGTCCTATGGTCCTGAAAGGCAAGATCTTCATGAACCAGTCCGCAACCTACAAAGAAGAAGAGGAAAAAGAAGAAAACTCGTTAAATGCTTAAAAGATCAAGCTGGACGACTCATGGATCAAAAAGTTGGCACGACAGCCAAAAGAGAGAAATGAGGACCAGTCTCATTATAATTAATTGATTGAGGATTGGAGGACACCTGAGCATCACATGTTTACGAATGATCCACTAGTATCTTTCATTTCGTTAAGACATTTTGAGTAACTTGACTTTAACATAAGAATCCACCAAGACATGTTGTGGTGTCAACATCGACATCCTATTGTCAAATAATTGAATGAGTACTTGACGGATGCATGATGTACGACAGAGCAAATGCCACAAAAGGTTATATATAGACAGTAAATTAGTAAGTACATCCAACTAGAACATCCCCCCTCCCCCAGCGTACTCACAAATAGTTCAGTTCCTAAGGTTCCAGTGTACTTACTTCTTGATCAAGTTCATATACTGTATTGCAAAGCACCCAGTCCACTTTGTCAAGATTGGAGAACTGGTTCACAAGCATGCCAGAGAAAGCTGGATATGACCCCTCATCACACACGAAAGATGGCATCTCTTGAGGGTCAAGAGGAGGCATTCCAGGAAGCAAAACCTGCTTCTTAACAGGAACTTCAAGCCATCCCTTTTGGCAGTGGTAAAACACACTGGCCACGGCACAAGGCATGGTGAAGAAAGCAGCCCCAACAAGCCCAAATTTTCGGGCCACGTCAAGAGCCCAAGGCAAGAACGAGTCGTAGATGATGCAAGTCGGCGGAAGGCCGCGGGAGATTAGCCTCTCGACCAGCTCGATCAGGGTCTTGGGTCCTACCTTCCAGAAGCGCTCGAGGTAGGCTTCGGGGCTATCCGCAGCCCCAATGCCACCGACGTCGAATCCGTCGGAGATCGCCTTGAGCTTGATTGAGGTGCATGAGGAGGATCCATGCAGGGTCTTGGACATGGATGTGGTGGTGACAAGAGTGACTTTGACTCCTCGGTGGAGTAGACGCTTGGAGAATTGGAGCATGGGGTTGATGTGGCCTTGGGTTGGTTATGACAGAAACAGGCAATGTGGTTGCAGGGGCTCGCTCGAATCCTCCATCCTCTGGCGTTTCTCTTGCAACGCAAGTGAAAGCGTGTCGTCACGGTCTTATATGCAATGTCACAACCTTAATGCAGCGCTTGATGGACCCTAGTTAGCATAAGAGAAAAAGTAGTGGGTCGGTCGGTACTTTAGATCTGGCAAATGATTTGCTGTGATATCATTTCAATGAGTGGCCAGGAAAAATTATCATCTTTCCAATTTCTTGTGAAATTGGTTGAAGAATGAAGGCGCGAATGAAAATATTTCTCTTCTCCAATCTTATTTCTGGCTAGAAATGGAAAAATCTATTTCTCTTTTGAAGATGAGTTTCTGAGCAAAAAGTAACATTTGATAACGACGTGAAATTTTTGTTCCCAGAATAGAAATTCGTTTGATAACAACACAAAATTTATGTCCCGCTGGTATGCGAGCAATGGCAGTGGGCTGATGGCTGGCAAGCGTTGAAGGGGGGTGGCCGGCGAGTGGCGGTAGTAGGGGGCGAACAAGCGATGGTGGCAAAGGATGAGCGGCGGTGGGTGGCGAGCGGTGGCAAATGGCCGGTGAGCGACAAGAGGCGGCGGCGGACAATCGGTGAGGGGCTGGCGGGCGACAAGCGGCGGCGGCGAACGATCGACTAGGGGGCCAGTGGGCAGCGGCGGACATGCCAGCTAGGGGCCGATAGGCGGCATGGGTAACGGACGGGCCAACAAGCGGTGGCAAGGGTAAGCAATAAAAGAAAGTTGTTATTTCTATTTCTATTTTAAAAATAGAAAAGTGGAAAATTTTTACTTCTCGTTTCTGTTTCAATTCTATTTTTGGGCCAAAATTTGTCCTAAAAATTAAAAAATGAAATTATTTTACCAAACGGATTTTTGTTCTAAATTTATTTTGAAGAACAAAAAAATAAAAGAATAGAAAAACAGAATGGTTATTATTCGCCCCATAAGGAGTTTATCAGTTAAAAGCTGACCCCGTCAATCACATTGTGGAGAGAGTATGAAATGAAAGAGCAAACAAAAGTTTGACAATGTGATCATGAAGCTAAAAATTGGATCTGAATCCTTTCAATCAACTAGACGAAGATGGCTGAACCAATCCACTCAACCCCAGTGGAGTCCCAGCAAAATAAAAAACAAAAGGAAACGTGCCACACGTTGTGGAGAGAGAGAGCGAGCGCTTCAAATCGCCATGAGAAATCATATACCTATCAGGAAAATTATCTAAAAAGTCATCGGCCAATTATAGTTTTGCTAATTCAATTATAAATATTTTGCTTCTTGCTAATTGAGTCATAAATGTTTTTGCTTTTTACCAATTGAGTTTATCCGATCAATTTTGGCCAGAAATTGTTAACATGGATGCTGGCCTGCCGGCCTCACCGGCCTCGAGTGAGCCTCACCCCCATCGACCCTTGGCGAGTGGCTGGAGGAAGAAGAAGGGGAGGAAAAAAAAAGTAAAAAAAGGAAAAAGGATCGAAGAGAAAAATAAGAAAATTCAAAAAATATTAAAATATTATTAAAAATTATCCGCGTCATCACCCTGTAAGCCGGTCGGCATCCACGTCGGCGATTTCTAGCCAAAATTAACTGAATAGACTAAATTTGCAAGAAGTAAAAAAATTTAGGATTCAATTAACAAAATTAAAAGGTTTATAACGGAATTGGATAATACAATAGATTTAGGATATTTTGGATAATTTTTCCTACTCCTACCTACTTCTCAAGTTTGGCCCCACTGAGGAACATCGTCATGTTTCAAATCTTTTCATTGTGTGGTTCTAGGATGAACATTATCAACATGTGCATAGGAGTAGAATTAGAAATGCTGAAGGAATGGTCACGTATTTCCAACTATAAATACATCATAACTTATGGATTTCTAGTTACCATATCTTTATCCAGCCGTATAAGCCTCATAATGATAAAAAGTTTTTAGCACAATTTAAGTTATTTTGTGGAGTTACAAATATATCCGGATTCATAAGAAATCATCTTCAAACCTGTGCAACCCGTTGGGTTTCACCTAAAGGGAAATATAAAATGTGACTATTTCGCATATTGAAGATTTCTCAATTTTCATCTTTTTAACAATAATTAACCCTCTAACCATAACAACTATCGCTTGACTCCATAAACAAACCGATAACTTAAATGATAGATAAACCCTAGTAAAACTCGCAACACATGCACATAGGCGCAAACACGCTCACAAACCCAAAGTAAAAAAAAAGGACAAAATGACACTATTGGTGCCATAACTTGTGTACGGAGATCACTTTAGTGCCATAACTTTTTTTCGGATCACTTTGGTGCCAAAATCGGAGAAAAAAGATCACTTTAGTGACTCCGGCCAAAATTTCGGCAAAAAAAAGAGTCACATTAGATTTTCGGCGAGCCACGTCAGATTTCCGACGAGCCATGTCAGCATCGGAAATTAATAAAAAAAGAGTCACGTCAGATTTCTGGCGGCCATGTCAGCATTGGCACTAAAGTGATCGTTTTTAAAAAAAGTTGGCACCAAAGTGATCCAAAAAAAAGTTATGACATCAAAATGATCTCCGTACACAAGTTATGACACTTGTGGTGTACTTTTGCCCAAAAAAAGTCTCTCGTAGTTTTTTCATTGATTCAGAGATAAACCGTTTTACAAAAGGACATTATGACAGCAAAAATATACTAAAATCCTACACCAAACTTGATTGAAAATGATTAGAAAATCTCTTAAAATAATGTCTAAAAACAACTTAAGTTCCTAAGATAATTATTTAAAATTCCGAAACCCTAAACCTAGGAAACATAAATCAAATTCGAATCCTTAAGATAATTTTGTCCCGTGCAACAAACACCATGCATGCAAGACTATTAAGCAGCCATATAAGATAGTTATATATGGATTCTAAACTCAATCGATACTAGTTACATGTACAAAGTGATGACTAGATTTGATATGCTAAATAACGTGACGTAATACATATAGTGTAACTCGATAAAAAAATAATATCTGTCTCATATTTGGCTTAAGACTTATTACTTGATTTAGCGACGAACTTTTGGCGTTGCTTTAATAACGAAGGAATTGGGATTTGAGTCAATTGACTTATATAAGAAAAACGAGTTAAAATGACAATTGCTCTATGATTAGGTAATTTTTTTTGATAAAATAGGTATTATTAATGCCAAAAGAGAACAGGAAGAGCAACCTTGCTATAGCTAAAGAATTGAAGTCAAAAGGCTAATCAGAGTTTCAAAATGATGAGATTTTACAACACTATGATTCTTGAATTCATAATGTAAATGATACAGCGGGAAAATGAAAGCTCGCACGCTATTTTTCGAAAGAAATTCGAACAAAAGGAAATTAAGGATGGCTGTGCCGGAGGGGGTCGTGTTACGAGCCGAATCTTTCTTCAAACCTCAGCATAAGAAAGAACAACATGAACAAAAAAAAAAGAACTTGTTTGAATGGAAGATAAGAAAATGACAATCTGAGCTGTAGTTTCG
Source organism: Syzygium syzygioides (assembly GCA_031216285.1). Taxonomy (NCBI): domain Eukaryota; kingdom Viridiplantae; phylum Streptophyta; class Magnoliopsida; order Myrtales; family Myrtaceae; genus Syzygium; species Syzygium syzygioides. The sequence continues at coordinate 20,644,119 of CM062252.1, read as the reverse complement.
TTATACGCAACTCTGTGAATTAAGTGTGCGAAGCTTCCTATTAGCTAGTGCCGAGATTGGAGAACAGATGAATGTGAATGATATAGAAAAAGGTTAGATGTTGCAACATGGTTTAGCTCAAACGAAACATATTCACCGTCGGACGTGTGCAGACAGAACCTCACACATGAAACATCATTCGTCAATGACGACACTCGATCATGAGCTCTCATCAAGAAAACCCAAAGAAAGAGGAAGAGAAAAGAGGGAGAGAGCTGAACGGGCAAGGGAGGGCACGGCAGAACAAGAAAAAGAAACGAGGGAGAGGGAGGAGGGTTCTGCGAGGGAGAAGAGGCAGCGACTTCCGGCGAAGGCTTGATGGGGAAACTTTGTCGGAATTGGCTGAAATTTTAGTAGGTTGTTCGTGAGATCAAGAGTAACAATTGAACGGTTATGATCGCTAAAAGGTCAGCCAATGGAGTTCTTATATCATTTCGTGGGTTTAGGGTGAACATTGTCAACATTGACGTGGGGAACGCTCAATAAGTCAAAACTGTAATCTCCTAACTTATAGCATTTTTCTAACTTCTTTTGGTACAACTGATGAAGATCTTCAACAACAAATTAATAGAAAAAAAAAATTTGACAGATATCACGCATGTCATTTAGAACTTAAGCAGTATTACGAATATGGAATCGATATCTGTTTAGAAAATGACGCGACCAAGTATAAAATTCACATTATCAACAAATGAGACCCACATGATATACATAGTCAAGTATATAGCGTGCCGCACATATTATTGCATATATCCTTTCACTAGGATAAGTAGATCGATTACTACTATATTCGTTAATCATAAATCTAGCATTTCTCTTTTCCTTTTTTCAGGTCTTAGCGCCCAATTTAGCAACAAACTCCTCAATGTTCCTGTCGGAACTACCACCCTCGCCAACTGCGTCTTTAGTGATTTTCCTCCACTTTCCCGCGTTTTCCCTCATTGTTTTCCTTGTGTCCCCTTCCATTACCTTCCTAATGCAATGCTCTATCTCTTCACTCGTCACAACACCTCTTTCCTCATCAACTAGTGGCCTCAGGCCCATCTTCCAGACATCCATAATGTACTTGGCGTTCGTGGGCTGGTCGGTCCACTGTGGGATCGCCAGCATCGGCACACCCAAACTGAGAGCTTCCAAAGTCGAGTTCCAACCGCAATGTGTCACGAAAAGCCCTAGTGCCTCGTGTGCAAGGACTTCAAGCTGAGGACACCATGTCACGATCAGACCCTTTTGGGATGTCTCGGTACCGTTTGCAAAGCCTTGTGGGAGTTTCTCTGCGTCTGATGATCTGACCACCCAGAGAAAATAGCTGTTGCTTCTCTTTAGTCCGATTGCTAGCTCGTGCATTTGTTCAATCTTTAGCTCGGCCATGCTCCCAAACGAGACATACACAACCGACCGTTTTGGCTTTGTGCTGAGCCATCTCATGGTGGTGTCATGGTCTGGTTTGAAGATGCTGAAGCCATATTCTTTGTCTTGTTCAAGCCTGTTGTCTAAATAGGTGGATGGTATTGTTGGTCCTATGGTCCTGAATGGCAAGATCTTCATGAACCAGTCCGCAACCTAAGAAGAAGAAGTTCTCGTTAAATGCTTGATAGATCAAGTTGGACCGACTCACGGATCAAAAAGGTGACAATACAGCTGAAAGAGAGAAATGGGGTTACAGTCTCATTCTAAGTAATTGATTGAAGATTGGAGGATAATTTGAGCATCGTATGTTTGCAATTAATAGACTAGTATCTTTAAGTTCATTACGATGTTTCAAGTAACCTAACTTTAATATAAGAACCTGTCGAGTCATGTCCTTGTGGTGTCAACATGGACGATCCTATCGTATGTGAATTTAATAAGTACTTGACGTATGCATGATCTACGGTAGAGTAGATGCCAGAAAGGTTATATAATCAGTGACCTTGTACATCCAATTAGAACCCAAAAACAAGGAAGGAGAAGAAGTAATCAAGACGAGTATTAGTGTACTGTCAAATGGTTTAGTTCCAAAGGTCTAGTGTGCTTACTTCTTGATCAAGTTCATATACTGTATTGCAAAGCACCCAGTCCACTTTGTCAAGATTGGAGAACTGGTTCACAAGCATGCCAGAGAAAGCTGGATATGACTCCACATCACACACTAAAGATGGCATATCTTGAGGGTCAAGAGGAGGCATCCCAGGAAGCAAAACCTGCTTCTTAACAGGAACTTCAACCCATCCCTTTTGGCAGTGGTAAAACAAACTGCTCACAGCACAAGGCATGGTGAAGAAAGCAGCCCCAACAAGACCAAATTTTTGGGCCACATCAAGAGCCCAAGGCAAGAACGAGTCATAGATGATGCAAGTTGGCGGTGGACCACCGGAGATTAGCCTCTTGACCAGCTCGCTCAGGGTCTCAGGGCCGACCTTCCAGAAGCGCTCGATGTAGGACTCTGGGCTAACTGCCGCCCCAATGCCACCGTCGTCGAAGCCGTCGGAGATCGCCTCTAGCGCAATTGAGGTGCATGAGGAGGATCCATGCAGGGTCTTGGACATGGATTTAGCGGTGACAAGAGTAACTTTGACTCCTTTGTGAAGTAGACGCTTGGAGAATTGGAGCAAGGGGTTGATGTGGCCTTGGGTTGGGTATGATAGAACTAAGCAATGCGGTTTCAGGGATTTACTTGAATCCTCCATTTTCTTGCGTTTCTCTTGCAATTCAACAGAAAAGTCTCTTTATGGTCTCATATGTAATGTCACAGCACAACGTGCTACGTTGACCCTTATTAGCATATGGCAATGAAGTGGTCGGTGCCTTGGTGGTTACTTCTAGTTCTGCCATTGGTTTGATATGTTTAAATGTCAACGATTGGCTCCATCTTTTAATATATCAGGCAAAAACCGGCCGATTGATCACTGTTAGGATGCTAAATTTTTCCCAAAGAAATTGAAGTTAGAGGACTGACCGTGTGAGGGAGAAGGTCCATTTGCGTTAATTATGTCACCAAAAGAGATTCTCTCTGACAATAAGGAATCGATGGATAGGTATGCTTACATTGGCGTGTACTAGTTGACCAAAAACCCTCATTCATTTGCATTTTAAGGTCAGTAGGTGTTAATCAACTTAATTTAGATTAACATAACACGGTTCGACAGCTTGTTATGGTAAATTAATAAAAAGGGTATCTGCTCAAAGATCGACCCGGGGGAGGGAACAAAGTCTGTTGCTCAAATTTAAAATCTGAAATCTAAAGACCCGGATCAAGTCAAATAAATAACATGGATCATTAGTGTACATCGTGGGTAGAGAAAAGCCTTACAATCCACGAGCATCTACTATCGTGGACCGGACAGGACTCTCATGATATTACAGACTAATTCTTCGACCAGTTGACCGTAAGAGGCTATTAAACAGCCTTTGTTTGATCAGATCAGATCAGATCAGTTGGAGAATGTCAATTTGAGTGTTTATCCAACAGCCATTGTTTGATCAGATCAGCTAAAACAATTCAAAAGGACATCAAATCAAATGCATGGATCTTCAAGGTTATCACGTCCCACGCGACAAACATCATGCGACACTATTGAGCATCTATACAAGATAGAACTTAGGGTGATAATTTCCAACTAATTGCTGTCCTTAACAATGCCTTATTTATTAGAAGTACTTTGGCTAAACGAGTATAACCAATCAATAATTAAAAATTTGCACAAGGTTATTGTAGTAAGTATAAAACGAGAGATTTAACGAGAAAAATCTGTCATGAGCATATAATATGAGTGGCAAAGTAAACCAATGAACCCTTATTTTAATGTGAACATTTGAATGTTAAAGAGGTTTAGCTGGATCATAAGCTGTTAAATGGAGAAGCAATATATCAGTACACTTTGACAATCTATATCTATATCAGTACAATATCGGATGAAATTTGCCAAGCTACTAGAGCAAATTTATCCAATCTGTACCGTACAGCCCTCTTAATATGAGAACCAATGGAAGCAATGTTGGATATGTTTGTTTGTAAAACAAACACTTAAGGTATTTTCCTTGTCCCACATAGGAAAGAAAGGAATGCTTTGGTCACTTTATCAGTGTAAAGTGGATTATACTATTTTGAAATAAGAAAATGGGCTAGTGGGCTAGACCCCACTATACCCGCGTGCGGGTGCGCGAGTAATTGCGCGTTTTTGACAATTCATTAATTTTTTTTATTTTCGAAATGAATTTTTAATTAATTTATTTTACTCCTTTTAGCTTGTGACTGTTCGGACATAGTTTTCATTTGTGACTGTTCGGAAAAAAATTGTCCGTTTTAGGACACGAAAAGGTGTGTCCGAATTGCAACTTCCGAATGCGAATGGTCATGTTCGAACGACGGTTATCACAAACGAAGAGTCATGTCCGAAATTTACTTTTCGGACATGAACAGGTGTGTCCGATTGTTTCACTTGTTATATATATATATATATATGAAAGAAAAACACAGCCTTTGATCCGTTTTTTTTGTTTTTTAGAGAGTTTAAGGAGATTTTCTGGAATTGCTATCCAAAAAATCTCATGTGACTTTGTTGTATCCTGAAGGGAATTTGCCAGAAACCTATAGCAACTTTGTGGGGCAAATTGATCCTAAAAGAAAGTGATTACACGCCTCAAAGTCCGATTAAATTTCGACTCCATTTCTTCCCCGTACAATATTTTCCCAACAAGCAACACTAACAGAAGTAGCAGTAGGAGTGCGCAAACGACCATTCCTAGCTCGCTGAACAGAAATAAATGAAAGCATTCCCAGAGAGTATGCACTATAGACTGTTGGAGAAAATTCAAATGGCATAATCTTAAATAGTACAAACAATACGGAATTACAAGGAAACGAAATTGTAATAACAAAATTGGAATCGATACAACCGAATACCGAATACCGAGGCCTGTGTTTGACACAGTTTCCTTAAAACAGATTCGTTCCCTCCCGCACGCGATTGAGGTTTTACGAACGTCTGTCTCCCAGGATACAACGGTTAACAGCTAAGAAGAGATCGCGGCACTTCCAAGCTTCCGGCGAACTTGAACAAACTCGAAACTGAACACTATCGAAAACAATGCAAATGCAAAGAACGTTTTTGCAGAAGGAAAAAGGGAGAGAACGTTTTTCAGAAGGAAAACCAGCGAACCATTTTTCAGAAGCTGCTTCGCTCCAGCAGCGAACGTTTTCCAGAAGCTGCTTCGCTCCGGCAGCGAACGTTTTCCAGAAACTGCTTTGCTCTGGCAGCGAACGATTTCTAGAAGCTGCTTCGCTCTGGCAGCGAACGTTTCCTAGAAGCTGCTTCGCTCTAACAGCGAACGTTTTCTAGAAGCTGCAGCACTCAACTTTTTTCTGAAAGAATGAATCCGATAAATATATAACAGAGGGGAGAGCTGTTCGGGACTAATAACGGGCGATTAAATTAGCCGTTACAAAATCAATACGCATCAAGAATAACGGCCAATTAAATCCGCCGTTACAAAATCAATTGCGTCTGGAATAATGGCCGATTAATTCTTCCGTTACAAAATCAATTTCGTAACAGCTTGCCGTTTAACGCACCATTAATTGAGTCGGAAAAATTAAATTAGAAGGCTAGCAAAATTGGGCTTGTTGCAAGGCCCACTTTTCGGTCCTGCAATCGTGTACGCAGGATGCGCGCTCGCGCCCAAGTCTCAGCTTGTCGGGCGTCGGATTAGCACCCCCTGCGCCTGCGCGCGAGGCAGAGAGTTTGTGCTACAATAGTTATCACTTCAAATAAGTGTAACTCTATATAAACCACTCTTTAGCCTTCTTCCTTTTCCAATGTGGGACTAGTGCTTTTCACTTCCCACTTCCAACTCAAGGGTGTTCTTTGAGCATCAATTTCTCATTCACCCATCCATCAATTTGTCCCAAATTTCCAACATAGACTAGGGAGAGCTTTGCCTTTGAAGTTAATCACAACCCAATCAACCTCAAACTTGCGGTCACCAATCCCTCTTGATACCTGGTGAAGCTGCTACATCGTAGATTGGACTTGAAGAGACATGACAGCCAAAAAACAAGTGATTCTTATTCTCCGTGCAGGGACAGCAAGTAGGAGAAACGGGCAAGTTCCGCTTAATCAATCTGTCATTTTGCCAACCTATTGTGCATCACAAGCCATGTGATAAAGCAATGCTTTGGAATACATGGATTAAACCAACCAAGTTCACACCAATGCACTCTTAAACCTTTAACTCACAAAGAGTTCTATCAACCAAATATATGGTTATCGGTTTTGGAAACCTATCTTTGGAAGTTGAAAAGTTTTCTATTTAGGTGTTTTTTTTCTATTTATATCTCAACACGTTCCATGCACTTGCCACGTGAAACATCCAGATGTGGTCAACTTCTGGAAGACCCTATTAAGGACAGTAGAGTTTGGCTGCAAAAAATCAACAAATGCCAGCTGGAACATGCACTAAAGACTTTGATATAGCAGGAGGATAAGTCACATGTACCATTAGCTGCATTTGATTGAGAAAACAGAACAGAATCATAGATGATAAAATATGTCTTGCGTCCGTTGAACAAATAATAAAATTAAAGCGTGCGAGTTTGTCTCGATAGATAAAGTCTAAGTTGGGTTTTTGTGATCGTCTGAGATTTTTTTTAGCACACCGGTTGTATTTCATATAATAAATGCTCTGCGTGTGAAAAGAAGAAGGAAGGATAAGGACAAGAAAGCAGCAAACTCACACGCTGCCATTCAATGAAGGGTATTGTCCTCTTGTTCTTTTTGTTCAATGAAGCAAGTTAGACAGACCATTTCAAAGAAAGCATGGGAGTTGGCGTGTATAAAGAAGAGTACAATGATGGGCATTCTTTGAATGGGTCAGAGAGAAAAGAGATGGCCACCATGAAGATAGAGAAAGGGAAGATGAAGTGCAATGATGAGCATGGGCATTCCTTCTTCCTTCCTCTTTCCCCTCTGAGCCTCCTCTACAAATCACGAAGGGGAAGTGTGAAGACGGAGAGAGATCCGAGACTACACAAAAGAGATTGACGAAAATGTGTAGAGAGTTCATCTCCAGATATTTCGAAGTGATTTGCTTGTTGTAATTACACTTAGTAGTGATTTAGCCAGTTAAATTCTCAAGTGAGATTTCACTATGAATTATGATGGCTAAATACTGAGTGAGTTATTACGTGTAATTAAGGATTAAAAAACAATGAGAGTATTTGCGTGCTCGAGTGATTATAATTTCCGCTGTATTGATAGAATTTTGTTCTACTCTTCCCGTGGATGTAAATAGACATTTGCACCAAATCACATAAATCCGGTGTTAGATTTTTTTCCTTTCTTCTGTCTATTGTCCAATTCGCTTGTCCCATATTTTCACAACAATAGATAATTCTACTAGTGAAATGATTGACCAGAGAGCCAAGGGGACATGCTTGATACAAGGCCTGACATCATTTCTAAGCTTCAAAAACTTCCTCCAAATGAACGAGGAATTTAGCTTAGATCGGAAGAGTCCAAAAGGACCTACCTATAGCCTATAAGCAACCAACCAAGCAACCCAACTGGATCCTGCCTGTGAAAATACAGCCTTATACATCTCATAACACAAGCCTTATTCGACCACTCAATCCTTTTGAGTCCAATTTCACCCTCTTTTTTAGGCAAGCTAATAGTATCCAAACTTACTTTGGCCCCTTTAGCACAAGAGTCATTACCAAAAAAGAAGAGGATAAAACTAAGATTTTCTGGCCAATCAAGTTAATGAACTTTTTGGTGAGTAGGAATACATTGCACCAGCAGTAAACAATGCTTTGTATAACGGAACTAATCAACTGGAGTCTTGCAGCATAAGAGAGCTTTCAAGTGGTCCACATAATGCAAATTAATAGTGACTTTATCAATCAAAGATTTGCAGTCATGAGAGGGACTCCCAGATATCTCACAGGAAGCTCACCAACTGGGGAACGAGAAATTCCACCATCCCCTGCATTAAGTCTTCTGAATACCAGAAGTATAGAGCTCTGTCTTAGCTGGGTTAAGCTCAAGACCTGAAAGAGCTTTAAATATATCAAACACAACCAAAAGAGAGAGCAATCAGTCCTTATATTCATGAAAATGAGAAGATCATCTGCAAATCCCAAGTGAGTAGCTTACTCACTTGGGATTTTCTACATGAAGCATAATATTTCAGAGGTTCCCATTTGTAGCTGCAACATCAAGTAATCTGGAAAGCACCCCAATGGCCACGACAAAAAGAAAGGGAGATAAGTGATCTCCTTGTCTGAATCCCTTCTTTCCTCTAAAATAGCCTGCTAACTACCCAATAACATTGATCGAAAATTTAAGAGTAGTAATCATGCTGCAATCCACTAAGCAAAATGATGAGGAGCCTCAACAGCATGAAATATGTTAAGAATAAATCTCAAATCCACTGAGTCAAAAGGCTTTCATAATATCAGCCTTAACAACACATCTTGGAGATACAGCCCTTCCTGTGATAATTATTCACCAGCTCATGGGCAAAAAGAACATTCTCAACAATCCTCTTCCCCCATATAAAGGCAGTCTGATTCAAGCTAACAAAAGCATACCTCTCAATTTCTTGATCAGGATAGTGGTAATACACTTACAGATGTATTGCAATTGGGGACTTCAGGAACCAAAGTAATGGCTATGGAGTTCACAGCACCAAGAAGTTTAGAGGATCTAAAAAGTCAGCAACAGCAGCAACCAGCAGTAACATCACTTCCAACAATATTTCCAAGGTTTCTTGAAGAAATGAGCTGTTAACCATCCGGACAAGGGTTTTTCTCACCATAATTTTATGTCAATCAACTTAATTTAGATTAACATAACAAAACTTAATCCATGAGTACTTATTTCAAGTACTAGACTAATACAAGAATATGAGCAACCATTTCTTGACAAATTGGCCATAAGAGGCTTTTAAGCATTCTTAATATGAGGAATCAGGAGATTTTAGGTATCGGGGAATGCCAATTTAAAGACCCGCAACATTAATTACTTGTATGTAACAGGAAGTTGTGCATTTTCCTTAGCTAATTATTCATCAACTTTTCTTGGTGATCAGATTGGCTGAAAGAAATTAAAATCATAAAATGAAGTCAAATGCACGTGAGACGTATCTCCAGTAGAACAGCATGATTTCGTCCTTAGTTGTTCAATACGTGCACTCGGCTCTGTTCTTTCTTGGAAAAACCTTGATAAGGTAATTGTAATTAGTCTGGAGCCATTTTGCATAGTGCAGCACTCTCCCCATATTGTTCTTCATTTTGAAAAAGGATTAAGTCCAATTATAATCATTTCAATTTGTTGATTTTTTTGTACAGTCAACTTCTTGCCTGTTCCAATCAAGTTCTTCCACAACAAATCAGCATAGACGAAGTTCGATAAATTCACACGCATTGTGTAGAAGTTGTAGGTACTACACGCACAATGCTACAGTGTAGTTTGCATTAGGATTTGTCAATGTCAATACAAATGATACGGTGGGTAAATGAAATCTCGTATACCAGTATTTGGAAGAGATTCGACTAAAGAAAAATTCTAACGACATTACTAGACGGGCTTACTGTTTGCTACTTCCAAGATTGAAAGACAGATGAATGCTGATGGCATAGATGGAGGTTTGATATTGCAGCATGACTCGACTCAAACGAAACTTTTTCACCATCAGAGTTGCAAGGATCCCTATGCATGACGATACCTCGAATAAGTTAATCTAGGGATGTCATGTGTATTAAAGGGACACTCATGTATTTACAACATCTCTTTATCCAGCTGTGAAAATTCATAATAACACGCACCCAGGCTCAAACACGCTTACCGGCGCAAATTCGGAGAAAAGCCTCTCATAATTCTTTTGTTGATTCAAAAGATACGTTGCTTTATAAAAGACATAATAGCAATATAAAGATTAAAAAACCTAACGAAATCCGAGGCCAAATTTATATTCGAAATTGTTAAGCAAGTAAAGAAAATCTCTGAAAATACTATCTGAAATCTGATCAAATATCTGATATAAAGGAAATAAAGCAATCCAAATCTCCAAGGTAATTATATAAGATTCTGAAACTCGAGAACTAGGAGAAAAAAGTTAATTTCGAATCTTCTAAATTATCCCATTTGGCACAACATACGCTATGCAAGACTATTGACCATCCATATAACATAGAGCTAAGGGCCATAGTTTCCAACTAATTGCGGGTCATTAACAATGCCTTACTTATTAGATCTACTTTCGCTAATCGAGTATAACTATTCAGTAATTACATATTCTCATAATCGGATCTTGGTAAGTGTAAAACTAGATATTTAATGTTAAAAACTCTCCATAACAGAGCATATATATTAGTAGAAAAGTAGAACATTTAAACCTTAATGATGCGAATATTTGAATGTTTAGAGGTTTAGCTGGATCATAAGCTGTTGAATAGAGAAGCACTATCGGTTTATCGGTACACTTTCACAGTCTATATCTATCTCAATATACTTTCGGATGAAACTTGCTGAGCTACTAGAGCACATCTAGCCAACCTACTCTGAACATGTCTCTTCACCTGAGAACCAATGCAAGCAACTCTAATAGAAGTAGCAGTAGGAGAGTGCAAACAACCATTCCTAGCTGGCTAAATATAATAAATGAGAGCATTCCAAGAGAGTTTGAACAATAGACTAGGGAGAGCTTGGCCTTCGAAGTTAGCCTTGACTTCCAGTCACCAACCCGTATTGATACCTGATGAAGCTGCAATATCGTAGACTGGACCCGAACAGAGACAAGACAACCAAGCACTAAATTGTACGGGCAGCAAGAAGGAGAAGTGGGCAAGTTCCACTTAACCAATCTATCTTTCGGCTTACCTATCGTGCATTGCAACCCACTTACTAACACAGGTGTGTATTTATTCACTGCCCATCACTAGTCAGCACTCATCACGACTAATAAGACATCATCATTAGAGACGGAATCACAAACCCGACTTTGCCATGCCTCGGCCCATCCATCAAAGGTATGAATTTTTGGGGACGGAATCACAAACACGTCTTTGCCACGCTTCAACTCATCTATTACAGAGCGAGAATAAATACACCGCTGTACAACTGCATAATGATATTATTCCATATTCATTCTCATATCAGGCTACACAAGTTATATCATTTAGTGTATAAATCATAAGACTTCAAATCCTCTCAAGTCTATAAAAACCGTCTTGGATAGTAAAAAATTTGTCTTTTTCCTGAGTCTTATACACATACTCATGCAAGGGAGTTAGGCCATGGTAAAAATATTCATTACATGATCATTGACATGCAAATCATAATAACATAACAACTAACATGTACAATTATATAATAATAGTGCAAATAATATCACACTATTCTGTTGGCATTTTCCATATCTACAATGGAAACCAAATATTCATTTATCATCATTTCAAAACACAAACTCTTCTTCATGAAACAATCATCAATCAATATACAACATTATCACATGCAAATCATTATTACATAACAATCGCCATCATCAACGCAAATTGGCATTTCTCGCATAAATAGTGGTAATCAAATAGTTTTACGTTTTTCAATATACAAACCTCCATCCTCAAAACACCATTAATTGAGAAATTATGAATTTTTGTAAATCATTCAGATGAACTAAACCTTAAAATATCAACTCTTCAATAACTTAAGTAGCTCATATAATTTTCATTTTTAAGACCACGCCTTGATTAAATTTACCTTAATCATAAAAATTAAAGATTATTTCATCTAATTTCATATTCCAAAATTACATAATTGCCCCAATAAAGTTTCACATTTACAATTTTCATCCCTAACTTCCAATCTTCACTTAATCAAGCCATATTAATTAAATCAAATGTCAAAGGCCATTCATTTGTTGTCTAAAACATATTTAAATTTTACTTACACTATGGATATTCCACAGATTCTATAATATTAGCAGAATAGCCCACTTCTAGATTAAACGTGCAATTAATTATAATTTTGTCTAGTTAGACAAATTGTCTATTTTAAGCAATTATCATTAAAAATAACTTAAATATCTATCACTATATGGTTTCTCCTTCTTGATTAGCGCCTGGATGTTCTAGTTTTAACGGATAAGTTCCCCAGTTAGGTGAAATTACAAATTTGCCTCTAAAGTTTCAAAACTAGTTATTTTCAATGGGTGAATTCCTTAAAAACCCAAGTTTTAGATCAAGTCCCAAATATGTCAGAACTTTTCTTTGTCTCAGAAAAAACCCAAAACTTTAGGTCTAATCCTAAATTTTCCCCGAATTTTTTTTTGCTTAGAAAAAACCTGAAACTTTCAATTTAGTCCCAAATTTGCCCCGAATTTTGTTGTGTAAAAAAATCCGCAAATTTCAATTTATTTTAAAAAATATACCGCCGAAATTCAGTTCCAACTTAATGTAGCACTTCCACGTCAATAACAAATCCACATCAGCAAAGTAATGGGACGATAGGTATAGATCAACATTACATTTTTACTTCGATAATAAATCTAACCCAATAAAAATTGTTGAAATTCTCCAAAATAAAAACCATTCTATGATATGAAAGTTAGGGACAATAACAAATCCACCTCAAAAAACTTTTTTTTAATTTAAAACGAAACCTAATTTTTTGGTTTAGTCCAAATTTGCTCCAAACTTTTCTTTATCTAGAAAAAAGCCCCATTACTTTGTTGATGTGGATTCGTTATCGACATGAAAGTACCACGTCTGCCTAGGACTAGATCACAAGGGTATATTTTTTAAAATAAATTGAAATTTTGTTGATTTTTTTACACAAAACAATATTCATGGCAGATTTGGGACTAGACTTAAAATTTGATTTTTTTTAGACAGAAAAAAGTTCGGGGTAGATTTAGGACTTGACCTAAAGTTGGGGGTTTTCTAAGGAATTAGGCCAATTTTCAACTGGTTTAATTTCCTTTAATTAATGTAATTTAATAACCCACTAATTAACCCTTACAACCATAAAATCACACTATTAAAAGAGCACTATCATTTATAGAAATTTACATAATTGCACCTATACATGTCAAAAATTACTAACATACTCCTTTTAGGTCTAGTTTTGCTATTTGCTCATTTTTTTTTCCATCCAAGATGCAATAAAACATATGGGTATTCATTGACACGCCTTCTAGGCATATAGAAAAGATTTCAATTTATTCAAGCAATCACCGTAGCTCAACATGCCAATCTTGAAGTCCAACTAAACTTAACGTGCACATTTTTCTGAAATGAGCAAACATCAACCAACCAAGTGTGCCAAGTAGATCAATCTAACTTTGGATAAGTGCACTGAAAGTCTTAAAACTTGTCAAGAAAGTACAATTGTGCAATCAAGTTCTACAACTTGCAAAAAATGCGATCAAGTCCTAAAACTTGTTAACTTTTTCCATATATCCTTAACACATGAGACCCACAAAGACATGGCGCATAGTCGAGTGTGAATTTCCAGATTTCGCTGGAAAGGATGAACAAATTTGGCTGATATTGAGTATCAAACAAAGAGAAAGAAGGAAATAAACAAAAAATTCAAGGAGACACACGTTGATCAGAATCTTCTCAACTCAACAGGAAGAAGATGAACAAACCAACCATGCATTCAAACCCAGTAGAGTACAAGCAATAGATAACAAAGGAAACGAGTCACACGATGAAGAGAGATAGAATGGTTCGTCAAATCACCATGAGAGATCATATCTCAACCTCATTTTCAAACTCACTGACCCAGAGGATCATCATGTCTCATGCAATCCTATCAATTACATTGTTCTAGAATGAACCTTGTCAGCGTGTAGGTATAGATTATGATCCTCTCCTTAACTTTGACGATGTATCTTTATACAATAAGCTTTATCACTTCAGATCGATCTGAAGTTTGAATATTGAAAAGGAAAAAATAGAGATTTTGCAAGACCTTAAGCTGCTGAATAGAGAAGCACATTATTGGTTTATCAGTACAACTTTGATATCATTTGTGGTATGCATCATTCGGTGGTATTAGGACGCATTTAGCAATCATTATGTTCTGGAAGATGATTCTGCTCAGAAATGATTCTTTTTAATTCCGTGCCCGAGAACAATGTTTAAACATTTGAAAATGTTTAATAACTGCTCAAAATTCCTATTCTTGAAATAGAAAAAAGAATAGAAATGTGTTTGGTAACCGCATAAAATTTCTTTTTATTAATAATATTTTGAATTTTTTTTTATAATTCTTTACTCTGGTTTTTTTTCCCCTTCCTTGGCCGTGGCGACCAACCACAGACCAGGGCTGGCGACAGTGTCGCGGCCCTCATTGCTATCCTCGCTAGATATGGCAAGAGCGGCCTAGGCAAAGGTCGCCCTCGCTAGATTTGGTGAGGGCAGCGACAAGGGTCGCCCACGCCAAATCTAGTGAGGGCAGCTCTCGCCGGCCCTGGCCTATGGCCGGTCGTCGGCGGTAGGGCAAGAATGAAGAAGAAGAAAAAGAAACCAAGGAAAAAGAAGAAAACTAAGAAGAAGAAGAAAATTCTTTTCCATTTCTGATTCTTGTTCTCATAATCAAGAAGTTACTTTTTTTTGCTTTTTGATTCTATTCCAAAACTGATTCTAGGAATAAATTTTTGCAAATTTGTGCTTAGGAACAAAAAATTTACCAAACGGATTTTTGTTCCAAAATTGATTCTGGAAACAAAAAAACAGAAATAGTTACTATTTGGTAACTTGCCAAAAGTACCCTTAACCTCAACTGTAATTTTATTGGAATGACATGGACGATTCCTAGTTAAGACGTTGGATTACATACTGTGCTGCTAGGCCGCTTACTCAGTTACGAGGCCAACTCAATTACGGTGTTGGCATGAGCGATTAGGGATGATCAAGGTCATGGAATAATTAAGAGTACGCAACAAAAGCTTAGTGGTTTTTTATTATTTTGAGGTTGATATTGTATTCAAAATAATTTGTTTTGATTGAGGTTAATTAATATATGCTTCTGTGTCATTCAAGGTTAAATTATGCACGAAGATGTTACCTAATGAATCTCATGACCATGACTTACAGATATTGTCACTATAATGCAACATCATTTATCATTCTCACCCTGTCATAAGCAAGAAATGGTTGCTTGAATTTTATCCATACATCCACCAGTAGTTTCTCTTAAAACTTATCAATCAATTTAGCAACAAACTCCTCGATGTTTCTATCAGAGCTTCCACCTTCATAGACTGCTTCTTTGGTGATTTTCGTCCACTTTCCTGCATTTTCTCTCATCTCCTTCCCTCTTTCCCCTACCATTATCTCCCTAATGCAATACTCTATATCTTCGCTCCTCACAACACCTCTCTCATCAACAGGTGGCCTCAGCCCCATCTTCCACACATCCATTATGTACTTGGCATTCATGGGCTGGTCGGTCCATTGTGGGATTGCCAACATCGGCGCACCCAAAATGAGCGCTTCCAAAGTTGAGTTCCAACCGCAATGCGTCACAAAAAGCCCCAGTGCTTCATGTGCTAGGACTTCCAGTTGAGGACACCATGTCACAATTAGACCCTTATGGGCTGTCTCTTTTGCATAGTCTTGTGGGAGTTTGTCTTCTTCAAATGACCTCACCACCCAGAGGAAATAACAGTTGCTTCTCTTTAGTCCCATTGCAAGCTCTTGCATTTGGTCAATCTTTAGCTCTGATAGGCTCCCAAAAGAGACATACACAACTGACCCCTTTGGCTTTGTGCTCAGCCATTTCATGGTGGTGTCGTGTTCTGGTTGGAAGATGCTGAGACCATATTCTCTGTCTTGTTCAAGCCTATTGTCTAAATAGTTGGAAGGCACTGTTGGCCCTATGGTCCTAAATGGCATGACCTTCATGAACCAGTCCACTACCTGCCAGGCAAAACCAATGTCATAAAATATTAGCTAAGTGCTTCAATGATCAAGTTGAAAGACTCATGGATCAAAAAAGCTGATAGCTGAGAGGGAGAGCATGGGACTCGACTCTTGCCCTAATTAGGTGATTGACGATAGGGAAATATTTGAGCATCGCGTGTTTATATTAGTAAAATTTCAATCTTTACTAACATGTAAAGTCATATACGCTTCCTAGCTACAACTCCAAATCGTGTACCACTCTTGTTTTCGTCTTATCTTCTCATGTGGTCCTTGGTCATGCTTAATATCAACGATCATATCTTCAAACGTTTCCAATAAATATTCTACACTTGCAAGATATGTGCTAATATATATGCCGAGAATGTTATGTGTGTTAATAATGTGTGCTTAGTCCATGCAACCTCGTACATCGGATGGGACCCCAGTTTACCCCTCCTGAAGTAATATAAAAAGATTAAGAAGTAGATTAAAATAAAGATTTTCCATTCACAAATGGTTTAGTTCCAAAAAAAGGTTTTAGGGTACCTACTTCATGTTCCAGCTCATACACTGTGTTGCAAAGCACCCAGTCCACTTTGTCAATATTGGAGAACTGACCGGCAAGCATGCCAAGGTAAGCTGGGTATGACTCCGGATCAACCACATAACTTGGCATGTCCTGAGGCTCAAGAGGAGGAATTCCAGGAATCAAAACCTGCTCCCTCACAGGGACCTCAAGCAGTCCCTTTTGGCGGCGGTAAAACACACTACATACAGCAGCGGACATGGTGAAGAAAGCAGCCCCAACCAGCCCGAACTTTTGGGCCACATCAAGAGCCCAAGGCAAGAACGAGTTGTAGACGATGCAACACGGTGGCCGGCCGCCGGAGATCAGCCTCTCGACCAGTTCGCTCAGCGTCTCTGGACCGACCTCCCAGAAGCGCTCGAGGTAGGCTTGGGGGCTGCCGGCGGCCTTGACGCCGCCGTCATCGAAGCCGTCAGAGATAGTTTCAAGTGAAATCGAGGGGTTTGAGGACAGTCCATGAAGGGTCTTCGACATGTGTTTGGTGGTGACAAGAGTGACTCCGGCGCCTCTGTGTATCAGGCGCTTGGAGAATTGGAGCATGGGGTTGATGTGGCCCTGGGCTGGGTATGATACGACCAAACAAAGTGGCTTGTGGGATTCTCTTGAATCCTCCATTTCCTGTGGTTCGTTTGCAATTCGGTGGAGTCTCTTTGTGGGCTTATATGCAATGTGACAACATTAGGCAGTGCATGATTGACCCTTGTTAGCACAAGAGGGAAAGAGAGTTGTCGGTGGGTACATCAGGCAATGGTTTGATATGCTGCAATATCAATGAGCGGCCAAGAAAAATTCGTTCTTTTTTAAGTTTCTTTGGAGATTCTTTTGGGATACGTAGCATATGAGGCTACGACGCAAAAAACAAGCCGGGTGGTCCCGTCAATCACAGTTCGAAATTTACGTGATTCCTAATATTATGATCCGCCGGTCCTGTTAGGTGGGAGAATGGCAGCATGTAAAATTGCTAGAAGACATATACTTACGTTGCTTGATAGACTTGAGTTATAACTGGAATTCTCCTTCACTTATCAACATAAAGAAGGTAAAAAAAATTTAAAAAAATAATAATCAGCACGTTCGAATGAAAGATGCGAAGATGAAATTCTAAGATTTAGTTTCGTATGAACATAATTACATGCAGTGTCGGAAGATTTCTAATAGTTACCTCCGAGATGAGAAAACTAATGATGAAAATCATAAGAAGTTAGACGCACTGCAATTCTGACTTAAACAACGCTAATTGTGTTGTGACGCCCAACAATCCTTGTTTAGATAATATACAAACATACATCACATAGACACGGCATTTGTAAGGGACAACTTATTTAGGACCCATTTGTTTGAGAGAAAACTATTTTCAAAATATTATTTTTCGACTTTTCAGTATTTGAACGACGAAAAGGTAATCGATCTTCAAAAACATGTTTTGCATAAACTAACAACGATAAGCTTAGATTAGGAACATGACTTCCCGTTCTCACTAAAAGAGAAATCACTTGTCCTAAACCATGCAAAAAAAAATGAAAAATAAGCATTTTTCTTAAAAATGTTTTCGATGGAATATATTTTCCATTAGGATAAAAGCCACCAAAAACTCTAAACTATACCTACCGTGGCACATTTACCCCAAATTTTTTTTTCAACATTAAAACCCCCAAACATGTACCTATAAGACACATTTACCTCAAACTTGTACAGTGTGACACATCTACCCCAAACTTTTTCATGTGACACCAAAAGCCCGTACACACAGGTATAAGTTTAAAGTTTTTTATGTCATTGAAAAAAATTTAAAATAAATATATCACACAAGTACAAATTTAAGATTTGTGATGTCACAGACAAGGTTTAGGTAAATGTATCACAGTGAGCCAAATTTGAGGTTTTATGTGATTTTTTTCCTTTCCTTTATCATGAAAGTTTTCAACAAAATAAACACACTCTTTAACTCTTGGTGGCAACATTTCTCATTGAGACGACTCATTGTTAGTTTGAATGAAGTACTTAAATCCGAAAATTTTGTCTACTTGCCATCACTTGAAAGAATTCAATGTGCAACTATACTGAAAAAGAAACACAGATCCCAGAGAATCTACTACGGAATCCGAAAATTTTCAAGGCCAACCATAATTTTTTACTGAGAAAAATAACGCAATGATAACAGCAAATCGCTTACAACAGCAGATCGCACGTAGAAATTGCCACTTTTGAGTTTTCAGCTATATAGATATCCAACAGTACATCTAAAGCCACACCACGATGAAATAAGCCAAGTCATTCCTATGTTGGAACTTGTTAATGTCGAGATTCGCTGGTCCGACAGTAAATAAGGATTAGCAAATCTTGCTCTTTCAAAGGAAGAGGGCGAACAAAATTTGGCCAATTTACGAATATCGGGCAAAGATTGTAGAAGAAAAAAAGTCCCAGGGGTAATCAAGAGAGTAAACATGTGAAAAGAATCCTCACAAAAAGAAGACAACCAAACCAACCAACCATTCAACCCTGGTCGAAAACAAATGGAAACAAGTTACATCGAAGAGAGAGATTCACGGGACCACTACGAAAGACCATATCATCCCAACCTGATTTTCAGCCCCCAACCGAAAATCATTATGCGTCGGATTCCGTCGTTACATGGGTCTAGCATCAACATTGTCATAATGTATAAACAAATTAGGACCCGATTCATAACTCCAGGAAGATATCCATATATACAAGTGTATGATAAGCTTCATTTGAGATTCAAAGTTTGAATGTTGGATCCACTAAAACAAAAACAAGAGGTTTTCTTGTTCCATTGAACGGTACTAGTATCCATCTTGGCAAGTAAAAGATAGGAAAGAAAAGAATAGTCTGTAACACCAAACACGAAACATGATGGGTTAACCACAAGTTGGGTGCGGCCATCTTATGAAATAAACTGCAAATTATGCAGTTAACAGGATTTCTGGCTAGCTAAAAAGCATATAGCTGCACGTTTCCAGAAGATTGTGATTTCAATAGATCATAGCAGATCATGATTTGCAGGCACAAGATAGATGATCAAAGCAAACTTTCCGGACAAAACAAGGAAGCACTGTAACACTTTCCATGTACAACAACTAGCACCATCTTTTTCCCCTTGAAACACCATCAGTAATTAATTGAAGGCAATTGCTGTTGTTTGACATAACAATACACTGAACATTATGTCCTGAGGTATCATTGTGCACGACATATTCCTCAATGCTTGCAACCCTCTTAGTAAATTACGCATATTAGACATAACTAATTTGATACTGTGATGAGGGGAAAAGAATACCAATATACACATCCCCTCTAAAGTCCAAAATAAATTTTCCTCAGGAGTCAAAACTGGACACTCTGGTTCAGACTAAGTATAGAACTATGCTTCCAAATTAAAGAAATAATTAACAATGTTAAAGAGCTGGACATCCAATTCTGCCATTAAGCTGATGGAAAAAAAAATTAGTTTCAACTATATGAAATCCCCAGTTGTAATACAAAGAAATCAAATTCAGCAATTATACCTCACATCTGAATATTCTTCAAAGGTGAATTCACCTTCAAATCTTTGGTCAATTTTCAGTCACTCTGCATGAACAGAAAAACAGAATGTCAAAGTTCTGTAGTTACTTGAGCAGCCCCTCACAAACCACCCGCCCACAACACCCCCACCCACCCCCCACACCACCCCCCCCCCAACCCCACCCCCAACCTCCCTCCCTCTCTGTGGTAAACCAAATTCACTAGGGGATCTGAGTTGCATTACAGATTTGATGTCGAAAAGATAACTTTGGTACCAAGCAAGCAATCAGAAAAGCATCATACTAGCAAACTAAAACTTAAAATGGTACATTTGGTCCAAACTTAAACCAGTATTATTGTCCCTTGTGCCAAAATTTTGAAAATGTTTGTAGCAGCCGGTTTAGCTGGACCACCAGCTGCTAAACAGAGAATCGCTATCTAAACCAGTCTAAATTTTTCAGATCAAATTCATTAAGCCGATAGGAGTTTGACAGTTGAAGAAAAGAGGAGGGAAGGGGCAGGAGGGTGCAGGCTATGCAATTTATACTCCTGCGTGTTTGCCTAGTTTTCATCAGCAAATGTTCTTATGCCCGAAATGCAATATGTAGCCATATGTTCACTTAAGGTACACTCCCTCAATGGCCATAGAAAAAAAAAAATTATCGCAAAATTACGTTATAGAGATAAGCATGTCTTTTATTTGGACAAAATAATCTAGTCTAGTAGACAGCTATTATCAACTATAGTGCTCAATGTTCACTAAACGCAAATACATTATCAGAAATTGATGGTTGATTGTGGACTGCTGCAAAGAATAATCAAAATTTCAATTAATTACAAGCAAGAGCTCTCAGGTGGAAAAGAACCGACTAATTAAAGTTCCATAAAAGTAAAAGCATAGAATTAAGGTGTGTGGAGCATCAAGAATGTACCTTAAGTAACAGCAAGAGAAATCCCCAGACTGATAAAACATGAAGGCGGCACGTGAACTATTATAATATGCCACCACATCATCCCGCAACTCTTATGACTCCCACCTCATCAAGTTTTGCGCTCTTATGCTGTAAAACATCAAACAATACGGTCGCCAGCTTGATAAGCACAAATAGATAAAGGACTGAAGGAATATATGGAGGAAACTATCATGCAACCAGAGAAGTACCGCAGCATTTAAAGATTCAGAAACAAAGAAGAAGAAGAAGAAGAAGAAAATAGTCCCAAGTTTAGCACAGAATGTAATACCTTACTTTTCTTGTGTTTGTGCTCGTTAAGATCTTCATCTCCATCATGCTTTCTTTTCTGTTGACGCACAATGTACAGTCATAATAAAATCCACCAAAATACTATTAACTGACTATTTTTTTCTTTTTAAATATTTTAAAGAATGGCTGCTTCTGGCTTTTTGATTTTTTGGCTAAGAAATCCGAATGTGACATATTGGAAGCCCATCCAAACAGGCTCCTGATTTCTGGCCTTGTTGTCTCCTTACTTGATAAAAAAAGATAAATGATTGACAAAATCAAGAATAAAGGTCTTATATTTTAAACTTTCATCCGATCAAAAGTACACATCATTTTATTTTTTGGCTCACAAAGGTATACATCAATCGTCATTCAAAGTTTCTTCGTGTATATCAGTATAAGAAAAATGGCAATTATCCAGTTCCATCATAACCGACTTTAGGCTTAAGAAAGAGCAGGGGGAAGGTAGACTAGTTTAATATTCAAAAGTCAAACCTTTTCATGATGCTTTTTGGAGTTGTCGACTCCTGAATCATGTTGCCCAACTTTGTCCTTTTTCCTTTCCTTGTCTTTGTCTTTTCCCCGATCTTTATGACGATGCTTGTGCTTCTTATGCTCTCTATCTTTCTCCTTATCTTTATTCTTTTTATGCTTTTTCTCCTTATCCTTTGATTCACTTCTTGATTTTCCTGAAATGGTCGGAATCCCCTTCTCCGTCTAACAAAGTAAATGTAAGATCAGCAAGCCAGCAATAACAACATGCAAAGGCACTAAATAGCTACAAAAAAGGAACAGAATGGAAAACCAGAGAAAACTTCACAACAGGAGTAGCATAAATCTTACTGCAGGCAAGTCAACACGGGTTGTTTCCCTAAGAAGGAATGCATCTCCGAGAGAATCTAGGTCAAAAGGTTGAATGCGGAAGTGAGAATCTCTTCCGTTTGATGTACTCTGAATAAGCTGATCCAACTGCATCCCCTCTCCTTTCCGAATTTCAGTATCTCCCACCAAATTATGAAGATAGTGGGTGTCAGAAAGTGACAATGGCAGGGACTTCTTGCAGAAAAATTCATGATGGGGCGACAGCTTAAAGTGAGTTATGAGATCTACGGCACCAGTCAATTCTCTCGGTCCTAAAAGTTCAAATAGAACGATACAGCAAGTAGAAATGTAAGCTAACCAAAAAATCAAGCTTTAAAGGGAACACTGCAACATCAGTGCAGCGAGATTCAACATGCACAAAGTGAACATAGAGTCAATATGAATAAGTGCAAGCAAAAAGTAGAAACATCCCTGCAAAAAAGGAGATGTGCACATTCATCATAATTTACGAGACCGGATGACTAATACATAAGTGTAGATCAGCAATCCAGAAAAGAAACAGAAATGGTGCTAACTGTGCAAAATATTGCATAAGAATTAAAGTGCAATTAAAAGTTACCTTCTCCTGCTCTCATCCTGTGTAAATATAACATTCACACCAACTCCAACATTTTCACCAATTTCAGTAAAATGTGCATGCAAAGCAGATTTATAAATCATTATTGCCCTTAACATAGTGCATCTGATCACCATATAGATGTTTCCTGGATGGAGGATAATCAATAGGGACACTCTCCCCTAACATGGAATGCTGAGTACATAATTATACCATCTCTCAAAGTGAAGAAAAGCACGCAAGAAGCATCAGTTCACCCTCAGATCCTATTAACATCAGATGCAAAATGATGAAGGAAGAAAATTAAAAAAGGGCTTGTTGATTAAGATCTAGCAAAAGCAAATAGGATGTTTCAGCTTTCCCGCCAAAACTTAATATATTACTCAAATTTGAAAACTATGAGCGAATTATATGAGAATCTATGTGTTAATATTATTGAAATCTGAAAGTTTCAACTGTTTAGGATTAAAAAAAAAAAAGAAGTGTATGAGCCACTAGATTAAGCAAAAAGTAAAAAGCAAAAGTCAATTCAGACGGATCGTAAGATTTTTATTTGTCAATTGAAAATGGTGCTGATCGGTGTGTTTTGTCCAATGATCATGACATGTACTTAAAAAAATGAACAGACAAACAAAACGCTTTTTAACAAAGATCCAATCCCATAACAACATGATACCTTTTCCAAAATTCTTGCTTTCTGGATCCATATCAATCTTTCATGGTGCAGCTAACCACAGCTATTACTGCAATTTCAAACAAGAAATATTGTTACTTAGATGGCTCAAGAAACGCGGGAATTCATTAAAAATCAAGGCATAAAGAGATGCCGAACACATTGTTCCATTCTATGGACAGCACAAAGGCTACAAGAAAACATCAATTCAAGTAAGCCTGATAATAACATCTACTATTGACATCAAATAAGTAAATAGAATAGTCTTCACAGTAACAAACAGATACGTCAACCTTCCAAGAACCATTCTTTTGCAAGAAATAAAAAATTCAGATATTTCTGTCCTCTAGCAGTGCAAGTATGTGAAGCTCTAACATCCAGTTAATGAGGCACTTAACGAATAGGCTATCTATCTTCTACAAAACTGTGCATATTTTCTATCTATTAGCCCAGGGACACTGACTATCTTTTCAAAGCACAAAATGGCTGAGATAGGATATCCATCAGGAGACAGTCTGACAGAATTCTATAACAGCAAAAAAATGAACTTCATTAACGGGGGCTGGTAAAATGGGATACAGCAAGTTAACTTATAACTGCTCCAATGATAGTAGAGTTTCAGCAATCTCCTTGACAAGCTTAAATAACAAGATCTTATGATAAGAGTGCAAAATCACGAAAGGCAGAAGAAAAAAATTTTGTGTCGATTTTTCAATGATTATTCGTAATCCTAGTTTTAGGAAGGGATACCAACTGCATCAAGCATACAATATAACAGCATTCATCATTTCTCTCATCCCCCAACCCCCAAAAGAAAAGAAAAGAGAAGAAAAGAAATCGATTCCTCTAAAGAAAGTCTTTGTCCAAGTCCTCTTGAAAATCTTCCTTTCATCAGCTCTTCTTCCTAAGATAGTCAATCAACTTACTGAAAAGTTGAATTTAATTGTTAGCACTCCTCCAGGTAAAAAAGTTCAGTTTCTTTTTTTTTCACTTATCTTTGAAGCTTGAAGGACAGGTTCAAAAGTACAATATACATGAAATGAAGGAAGTTCCAAACCACGATGGACAAGGCTTGGCCATGATACAATATCAATAGACATCATAAACCAAGTGACAAAGCAATGTCCATGGAGTTGCTGTTCAAGTGTCACCTTGGGTGGGCAATTCGGGGTTCATCATCGACCCCATTACCAAAGCAGATTTCTAAGATTAAGCTGAATCCAGACCAAATCTGCACGTTAATTATGAGTTTAAAAACCATCACCTTTTTCACAGCTATCTTTTACTTTCCCTAGAAGGTGAAATATTTACAAGAAAAAAGTTCATAATTTCATTACTGCACGGATCACGTATTCATCAAGAAAAACTATAACAAGTGGGAGGTATGGAAAACCAGAAGTTAAGGGGCACCACTTTAATTGAAATATGGAGGAAATGAAAACCAAGGGATGCATTGTTTTTGTTTCTCTTTGTTGCGATAAGATTTAATGATCCAACAAGAAATTCGACTAAAAAAAATTTGGACTAATTTAAGCACTACATAAATGATCTAGTACAAAATCTGGCAAAACCACAGATTTTATACAGAGATTAAATATTCAAACAGATCTAATCATATGAAGCAGAGTAAAACCACAAACTACGGACAGATGCCTAGATCAATCAAAGTATTGATTAATTAAAACAAATACAAACAAACTGAGGTGATTTAGCAAAATTGGGAAATTAAAGAGCTTCCAGGTGTACATACATTGCCATATTAAACCATGCTTGAAGATGTCAGAAATTTTTATAATAAATTACTGAGTTGATCTCAAATTATAAAACCAAATATGAAATATTTATAAGTTGATCTTGAATTCCAAAATGATAAATCAACATAAGTAGATATGGTGGATACTATAAACAACAAGTACCACATAATTACACAAGAAACTCCTATTGTACAATACCAGCAGTACTGAAGACAGAGATATGATACATCAAATACCATGACTTGCGGAGATACCCTTCGGAAAGCCCTCATGGGAGTTACCCCGCTAATGGAACGTAGGAAAACGGTAGAATTCTGAAGAGTTTTCTCATATGAAAAGTACTACGGGACTAGATTATGGAAAAAAAACTGCCATAGTATGGACTAAACACACAAAACAGGAACGGGCATAATATATAACGAAAATATTCTTTTCTAAAAGCTCAAGGTTCCATATGAACATGCTATTTGGTCTTTTAGCAAGAGCTTATACTTAAACTGGATAAATTAAGTACACGAAGTTCCAGCAATCTAAGAATATGAGAAATGCAAGGGAAATTTATTGAACAGGAAGTACTATGACAATTTAGATTAATAGCAGAGACAGTATAAAATCGTCATTCATGACTAGCACAGCTCTTCTAATGATGTGGACATTAACTGAAAAATACAAAATAACAAATAACGAGGGTAGAATATCTGATTGTTGTGTGAAGTACAATGGAACTCCATCAATTTTAGGATGCTTTTCTCTTACCAATATAAGGTTATTAGTAAGGGACAACAAGTACATCATTAATAACTGAACTACACAAATCCACGAGGAGGTAACATAGTTCTCTATAACTGAAATGTTGCCAACTCACTTGGCTGGTCTCTTTCTAAGGTGTTGAATTGCTATACTGGCTCGTCTGCAATGATTCCGCATTCTCATATAGTTACATAACGAGTCAATTAGATTCATCTTTGTGAGCCAACATAGCATCATATAGACATTTCCCTATTTGTATTTCTCCTTTTTTCAACTTCAGCCAATTGGGATGTAGGAGATGGACTGAAAAAACAGGTTCAAGCCTCATTAATGGACCCTAGATAAACCAATTATAAATGAAAGTTCAATTGAGAGTTGTATATTCAAGCCTCATGCTTAGCCCTTTAGAAAAAACACCCTGATGCATCCAATTTGCTTATTAGGGTGGTGGCCACACGCTGTAATAGATACATTTCTACCTTTGGTTTCCCTTTTTGGCATGGGTAACTAGATCAGGAGGCAGACTCAAGGCCTAATAAAGGATAAACAACCAAATAAATCAACTCTGGATTACTTCAAATTCAAGATCCAAGTCTTATTTCAAAGATGAGCTCCATGACAAATTTGTGCATTGATGACGATTTTATGAATGTTTGAAAAAACACCCAACTGAATAAGATTTGCATACTAGGAAGCGCCTTTTTAGATGCAATTATTATATTTCTCTTTTCTACTTTCGGTTCTAACTGACAGGTATGTGAGGGAGAGACTCAAAGCCAGATCTACACAATATCAAGGCCATAATACCAACAAGTAAATCATAGATGAAAACAATGCAAGAACATGCTTATAGAACCAATTTATTGATGACGTCACAAACTTGGGCCCTAAGACTGATTTGAGCATAGCATTAATGCTCTCGGTAGACAACAACCACAATGCACTGCATATGCATTTCAAGGAGCAAAATTCAACCAATCATGAACACTTAATAAAGCGATGATTAGACCAAAGCAAAAATCGCTAGTTTTGCTATCTATGCAATCTTTGAAAATTTTAGGGATAGTTTTAAGCAGCAAAGTCTCCCGAGTACTTAAGAAGAATTACTTGATGTATGGTGCCAACCATGTTACAATTATGTGTAGCAGCTAGCAAGCAACCCTTACAATAGCATTTATGAGTTTCCTTAACGTGCTAAAATGGCACACTATCAGAATGAAGAAAAGCGCATATTCACCGATAAACCCGCCAATCTATTAATAACCCTCTGGAAAATCATAACTAAGCTGAAACTGCAATTATGGATCTAGACAAACATGGCACTCTTGACATGTCCACCGTGTTACGAGTTTTGAGGCAAAGATTAGGCGATATCGGAATTGAAACCTCACGCACGTCCAAGTATAAGGAAAGAAACTCCGCCGAGCATTCTCGAACTCCAATCAGCAATGGCACAGAAGACCATTAACTACCCAACAGACCCTTTTTGCCCAAGAAAACACTCGCATCTAAAGCCCGGAGCAAGTCCGTAGTTCCATAACGACAGGGACTCCAAAAAGAACACGGATACCGCAAAGAGAAACTTCAAGGAATCAAAACCCAAGAATTCGACTCCACTAAAGCGAAGAAAAGTTCGTACCTTTAGCAACAACCCGGGACGCCGCTTATTCTTCTACAGATCACAGTGACAGGAAGAATTCAAAACCTCTCTCTCTCTCTCTCTCTCTCTCTCTCTCTCTCTCTCTCTCTCTCTACCCAAACTTAGTCCCTGAAACAGCTGAAAAGCTTTACACTGATTCGAATCCCACCTCAAGTAAGACTCGAACTTGAAACCAGGCAACAGCAACAAAAACAAGAAGCCCAGATGAGTTCTTGAATTCAGCTTCGCCGAACCAATTCGCCCGCGAACAGAGAGACGAATTCGGGATGTTGTTCCATCGGCCGCGTGGGCGGGACTGAGCAAAGAGAGAGCAAAACAATGGGAATTGAGCTGGTTAGGAGGAGGCTTCGATCGAGTCGATGCGGGGAGATGGGAAGTGTTCTGACGGGCGAAACGAATTGGAGAAGGAGGAGGAGGAGAAGAAGAAGATTTCGCTTTCTTGGGAGAGCGGGGGAAATTATTAGGGTTTCAAACGTTAGTTTTCTTGGTTTGGTCCCTCTCTCCCTGGTATATGATGACCACCTCGTCACCTGGCTGTGTAATGTAGGATTTTGTCTTGGTCAATAAAATATGATTTGTCTCCTTTTGCATTTGACAAGCTTGCCCTCGATTTTTCACGTAAAATTTGGTGCATTTCGTTCATAAGCTTAAGCTCCCTGAAAAAATATAATTTTTGGATATTTGTCGATTGGCGGCGACTCTAAACTGACTACCGATCTTCACAACCATAGCCACCGTTCGATCGCCATAGCAGACACCACGAGCCGGTGACGTGTTGTCATCTCAGTTACCGTTCTTTCTCGTTAAACGTATCTGATTTGGTAAATATGAGGATCTAGAAAAGGAATTGAAATTAATCGTATAACAAAATTAAGAGTAATTGTTCATCTTCTCTAGAAGGCTTGTAATTTTCTGGAGGCGATCTTGATAATAAAAAATATCATACTCGATTTGATAATACCGATCGATAACGCCCAATTCGATCACCACTAGATGGCTGTCACCACCACTGGAAGTCAAATAGCTTCAACAACCATGGCGACGCATCACTCCCACCCTCACTATGTCGTAATTGTTAAGACGGATCGCCGCCTGATACACGAACGTTGGCCATAGCTAAATGGTGTTGTCAAGCTAGCATATCGCGAAGGTTCGGATGATTGACCCAATTGGGAAACGAATTCAACCGAGGTCAATCACGGATACAACATACTCTACATGCTCCCAAGCGAAAACAAAGGATGTGCATATTCTACACTAACTATGCTCTTTCGACTCTGCACGCTGATTAAAGTAGTTTAAAGTTACAGAGCTCGTGAACAGAGTCTCTAACATATCACTTCTCCAAGCTAGGGATATTGTGCGGCGAACCCGAGCACATGGCCACTCGCTCTGCTTTGGCCAACCAGGCCTTCTTGAGAATTTCTTGTCCACATCAAGCCTTGGGCGAACTGGGCAGATTTGGGCAATCAGTCCAGAACATTCCACGTGACCTGGATTCAACCTGAGCCAAAGAACCCGATCCAGAAGCAGTGCCGTTCTTCCAGACAGCTTCGTACCGACATCTGTGGCTATTGATGGTCATGACCCAAAAATCAAGTGGTAAACTACACATGGGACGCTTGGAAGTCAGACTTCAGCTTAGTATCCACTGAAGAAAACCAAAACATTACCTTGTTCTTTACCCTAGGCTGCAAGAATCTACACAACATGGACCTTAAAAAAAATCGGTACCATGTCCACCTTCCAAATACATCCCAATGAACTACTTCAAACAGCATGTTGTTGGGCCAATCGTGCAGTTGTAAACTACATCGTATCTTCCGAATATGACCAAGCTCAGTGACGACACCATTCTGAGAAGTGCTTCAATCAGATTGTGTTTAAATGAAACCCCCAATCCAAACTATTTGGCTCCAAGGGATGCAGGGCAAGGTTTTCGAAGAAAATAAGTTTTGTTAACCGCTTGCTGGTGCACCTGGCAGCCACAGGGCCGTAAACCAAATAAACAATAAACATTCACATAACAACGCATAATATTAATAAGGAAAATCATCAGTGGAATGCATAATCTGATACCTGTTCATCAGAAGAATAGGAACTCGGAATATTCGATGAGGATAAAACCATAGTTTTGGAGCAACCTGCACGTTCAAATCAATCTAGAGTTATTTCCACCGATTTTATTTATAATTGCCCTTCCTGCACATGTAGGACTGCTTGGCATGCATAGGAAACCTGAATGTCTAATTTCTCCTCTTAAAAAATTTGATCAACCTATCCAATGACTTAGATTGATTAAATTTTAATTGCAACAAGAAACATGCATATCTACTTTCTCTTCTTGGCAATTCAATTAATAGCAACTTTTTCAGTCGGCCAGAAGAACTTTTTCGCACAAGAGAGTACAGAAATTACCTGTAACAGAACCACTAATGTTGGACCAAACATGTTAGGCTGCATCTGTTTGCTTTGTGAAAACCCACTTCATCCATACAGAGAAGCAGTGCTTCGCAAGGTGCTCTGGCAAGTCTGGCTAAAAGACCATCACAGATCAGAACGTACAAATTCAATTAGTGACCTTCTCATCTATCTGCAGTAAAAATGTCCTGGAGCTCCTAGTGGTTAAGCAAAAAAAGGACAATCCCCTAAGAAAAGCGCAATATTGCAGCTTAAATATCACTAATCGATCAGAGGTTCCAAAAAACAAAAAGCATCTAGGTCCAAAAAAAGAAGCAGAACCCCTGTTTTCATCCATTCAGAAATCCAAACAGGCCACACCAAGCTAGCTGAATAGCTGGGGATAAGCCTTGGCTTAAACACTTCGAAAATTAGAGATTATAGAGAGCTCCAAAACATCCGACTTATCCAATATCAAGTCAAAATCTTGTTCAAAGTCCTTGCGAAAATCTATCTTCATGCATATATGCTTGTTAGAGCAGTGATGAATAACTAAAGCCATGGATCTGAGGGGGCATTGACTTCCAAACATGTTAAAATCAATGTAATGTTGATTACAACTTTTATGAAGTCGATGTTCAAAGGCATCTGGCCCAAAAAATAAAAAGCTCAAAGGGCAAAACCTCAAATGCAAAGCAACCTCACAGTGGGCCATTGATCATATGATGATGAGGTTGACAAAATTTTCTAACTTCTACTTCTTCAGTTTTGCAGATTTTGCTCTAGGGCTAAAAGAAAACCTTCAACCAGAACCTCACAAAAAATTTTGTTCCAATTTCTTTGAAATTAGGAGTCCAGCTCACAATGCTGAAATAGCCAATGGTTTTTCAGGTCAAACCAACGGGCTGCCCACACCAAGAAAGTGCATAGCAAAACGGATAGCAAAGATACCAAACACAGAAAAAGAAGTGCCAGAACAAATATGCTATCGCACTTACCATGGTCCATGGTGTGGAAAAACCGTCTGTGGACAGCAGCCAACTTCTGGTCCGAGATTGCACGTCCAGCCCATCAGCCCCCAAAAAAAGATCATCATCATCACTGCCATCATCATTGAAGACAACAGTCCTCCTCCTTTTCTTTCGCCTTTTCTCCTTCTTCTTAGAATAAATAGCACCTGGTGATTTATTATCCAACTTAGACCGATTTTCTTCCTGTTTTATTCCATCATGATCCAGGATTGGATATGTACCAGATTTCCTAAAAGTTATCCCATTAATTATAAACAAAGACTCCCATGACTCCAAGGTCTGACATTCTTTGGAAAGTACATAATGAATAACCCAAGAGTAAAGTCCCAACAGTTTCACCACATCAAGGGTCCGCATGCCAAGGCACCCCTCCAGGATTGCAGCAAAGCCGCTGGAACTGCTTGAGGCGTTGAAAATCTGCGATACTATATCTTGCACCTTTTCCTTTTCCTCCTGACACTCTTCATCCTGCATGAGGCGCAGAAGCTGGCGACCTTGATTAACAACCATATTTAACAGGAGCAACTGATCAATAGATGCAAAATCTTTGCACTTGGAGAGGACAATTTCTAACCAGCAGGACGAGTTGCCAAGTTCCATATTTTCTACAGGTGAGCTGAAAGATTTGCTAAGCGATTTCAGGAAAATGAGAAGTTCACTCTCTTGGAGAGAAATGAGAAGGTGGTTACATAGAGACGAGAATGATGCGTCCATGAGAAAATCATCTACAGCTTCCCATACATCTCTCGAGTCATCCTTATACATCAAATCAATGAAAAGTTCGACAAAATATTTTGTGTCCAGAGACAAAATCTCACCATCTTTCAGCGAGTCAGCAAACTCACTGGAGGACCAAAAGTCAGGCACGTATTCAACAAAGTTCTCAACTGTCCTCAAAACATCCAAATCAAGAAAGTAATGTGGCTTGGTGGCAACCATTGCAGGTGACTGACCATGCTTTCCCTTCCACTCGAGTTCTTCCCAACAAATATCACGATTAATGAAAGCAAATTGAGACAAGGCCTTTGCTCCTTTTTTATGATCTGACCCACCACCAGCATCGAAGTTAGAAAACCACTTTAATATACGCCTTGGATTTCCTGCATTGTCCATCATAGATGTGAAAATCATTTACAACCAAACACCATTGAATATAAGCTCTACCTTAACATATTGCCAATTGACAGACTGGTACGCCACGTGACAAGCATTCATCTCATCAGAAAATTGCAATAATGAAAGGCCAGGTAAATTATCTGCCAGAGAACTTCAAATTTATTCGTTTTTGTTATCTTTGCCAAAAGTAGTGACCCTTTTCTTTCTAGGATTACATAAGACAGCTCTCTTCCCACAGTACAATGCCCAAAGCTGCTCATCGATATTTACCTTGAAAAAATTTCTCCAGCATGTGGCTTCTCTTGGCTAGGATTGAGCCTGCCAAGCGTGGCCTCTTCTCGAATAACATTTGCAAGAGTTGCGATGCCAACTCCAGATTAGCTGACTTAGACCTCAGCATGTTCCGGAATAGATCTCGCTGATCACGGGGAGACAACGGCGTCATCATTGATACACTTTTGCAAAGCCATAGTCGAGCCTCAGATTTTGCTCCGGAAGACACTATTATCGACCAGATGGCAGTTCCCAACTGATGCAAGAGAGCGACAATCGCCTCGGCAGAGGCACTATCTCCTTGATCATTAGCATCAGGTTTCGAAAGAGACAGATGAATCATGATGGCATCCCAACTTTCGGAAACTCCTCGGCGCCCGAAAAACTCGAGGTGCTTTATCGAGACCCCTCCTGCTTTGAGACAGCGAGCAAAAGACTAAGAGGGTATCGCCCTATTGAAGAAGCGAACGGTTCAAACGAACATAGCTCGATAATGTAACAAAAGGCGCGAATTTGGAAGAAGAACCCTAATCGAGCGCATTCCGGCTCATCGCCATCGGCGCCTACCGACCAGAGACTGCTCGGAATACGCCATCGGAAGCGTAGCCGGAAGCCGAGATACAGAGCGACACATCGGAATTCAACAGCAGACATCGTCCCGAAAAGATACAGCGACGGAGACGAATTGTGGCTCTAAGGATGCGCGCAGATGCATAGAAGGAGGAGGAGGAGGAGGAGGAGGAGAAGGGTACCCGATTCGGCGGAGCGGCGGGCGCACGACGGAGTCCGGCGACGGACGGGGTTGAGTTTCAGGGTTCTCCTCTTTCGTGTCGACGACGGGTTCAACGGCGGACTAGACCGCCGCTTTCGAGTTTTGTCCACCTTGGACAGTCGCCTCCGCTCGGTTCGCACCCGACCAGAGTTCTCTTTCCCTAAAATGATGCAAATACTTTCTGAAATTTGGCCCAACTTGTGACGTTACCTTGTACTTCCAACTTGTTCGAGGTAATGTTTCAACTGTTACTAAATTTCGATCTAGTTTCTAATTTTTTATTTATTCAATTTAGGGTATGCATGATAAGCATACTATTTCTCTATTTATTGAAATAGAAAAACGTTTGGTAACGCAATTTCATTGTTTTATTTCTGGAATAAATTTTGATTTCAGAAATAAATTTGAAACAAAAATGAGAAGAAAATTCTTTCTATTCTTTATTTCTGGAACAAAAATGATAAATAAAAACTCTTCTCATCGTTCGCCCTTGCTACTACTGGCCTGCTCGCCTGCCGCCACCGTCCACCTCCCGCTGTCGGCCGTCGGCCACCTCCCATCATCGTTCGCCGACGATTGCCATTCGTTGTCCTCTGCCACCACCGGTCAACATTTGCCATCCTCCGTCACCGCCCGACGCCAGTCGCCTCCCATCGTCATTTGCCGTAGCCTGTCGCCTGCCTCCTGTCGCCCACTACTCGCCATCCATCTCCCACCGACGCTCACCCGCCAGCCATCCAGGAGGTAGAAATTTTATGTCGTTCTTATATGCGTATTTTGGTTCAGAAACTCGTATGGGGAATAGAAACAGGCCATAAATTATCATTCGCGACCTTAGTCTCTCGATTATTTCTAAGGCCGTGTTTAGTAAGCCTAATTTGACTCCAGATATGATATGAAATTATCATATTCGGTGTTTGGTGAAATTCTTCAAATCGGATAAAATGCCGAATAAGAAATCCAACATAGGGAGTGAGATAAACCTGAATTAGATATAAAATTTTAAAGAGGATAGCGCTTTTTTCACTCCACGTTTAGCTCAAACACTCCATTTTACAATATACTGATCATATTACCCTTCACTTTTTCCTCCTTAGAATGATGTATCTCATAGAGTCAAATATGGGGCCCATTTGAGGTCTTTTCTTTTTATTTTTTTTATTTTTGTCTTCCCCTTCTTCTTCTTGTTCTCGCTTGTGTTGATTCGTATCGTCCGTGCGTCTTCATCTTCCTCCTCCAAGACCTTCATGCACGCCAATATGCGCGCGGTCTTCACAAAACCTCACGAACTTCCTCTCTACCTTGCCATCCCCCCCTCGCAAACCCTGGGCATGTCCGGGAGAACCACCCCGATGCCAACACGAGGGATAGCTTGATCTCATCCTCAGCTTCTAGTCTTGCGTAGTCCGCGACATCTGTTTCCAGTACTCCTCCTTAAACGTTGTGTCGAACTCTGGAAACACATCCTTGCCACCTTTGGCGATCATCCCTCAGCCGCCGCCTCTAGCAGCGACGAGAAGACCTTACTCTACTCCACGGCCACATAGTTCGCCGCGTACTGCCACACCCTTTTCACATGCCTCGCATACTTGAGGTTCATCAATTTCGCCTTTTCCACCACATAGTTTGGATTATAAGTGAGGAATAAGTAGGAGAGCGAGGCTTTCTTGTAGAGCTTGGCCTTAGTGTTGAACCACCATCGCAGGACAAGGATTGACACACTAATCATGATCGCTCCAATCTTTACCAGCGTAGAGAGGGCTTGTAATTCTCTCCGGCGATCCTTTCATTCTCACGATGATTTTCAAGCGTCGGAATAGAATGATCGAGCTGCTTGAGCCCATGAGCAACGCGAGAAAGAGGATAATCTTGATGCATCTGTAGCTAGCCATTCAGGATGATAAAGAGCTCAATACTCTCATCAAGGAACCATTGTGGGAAATGGTATCATTTTTACATCCCTGGTCCCTAATCAAAACCACTAAGAAGAAAAAGGAAAGTGGAAGAAAAAAAAATAGATAAAAAAATCCCAAATGGACCCCACTTTTGACTCTTAGTAAGGGTAATATGGTCAATACAATGTAAAAGGGAGTGGAGTGTGAGAGTCAAGAGAGGAATGAAAAAAGCGCCACCCTTTTAAAAATTAGTTTAACAATTCCACTCATCAGGAAAATCCTATCTCAAACGAGATTGATCGTCCTTACATTTCTAACCTGCGGCACCCATCACCACTCTACTGTCCACCGTGACGGCTCCTCACGTTCTTGAGTATCCTCGCTTGCTCGTGGCTCACTTGGAAGGCTAAGGCTCACCATCTCATCCATGGCTCCCTCTCTTTCTTAGTCGGTTTTCAAGCTTTTCCATCATCATTGAATCATCTCTTGGTTCCTCTCTTTATTTTACCTTTGATTACTCATTCTCGACATTCATTGTTCCACAAAGCTCTCTTGGTTGACTCTGAAGTAAGCATTCATCAAGTGTTTGATGAAACGCCAGTCTTCAGTTCGGAATTTTGCTTAATGGAAGAGGTCACCTCTGATGAAAGTCGTTAAACTCCCGAGGCTGAGAGAGTGCTTGTTGACAACAGCGGTTAAGGGAGTTAGAGTCGTCGTACATGAGGAGCCCATCAAAGATGGGATATTAAAAGATTTTAACAAGAAGGATTTTAAAAGATTTTCAATTCTCTCTTAAGTTGTGCTTTTTAAAGATTTCAAATATTATTTTAGGTTGCACCGAACATTTGATAGGATATTTCTAAAATGTGAAGGATAGTTGGAGGATTTCAAATCCCCTTTATTCTATCATATCCCGATCCGAATCCAGACTACCAAACGCAGTATAAAAATAAATGTTTTCATAAGGATATAGAAGAATGTATACATATCTATAGATCATTATCATCAAAATAACCTTTATTTAGTTCCTACTTTTTTATATAGATAAAATTTTTAAATTCTCGTGTTCTGTGGTTTCTTAATTTTTGGTTAAATCTATTAATTAAAAAAATAAAATAACAAGAATATCAACCTGATACTGCTCTAGATGAGGTTCTATTTTTCCTACTGTAGAGATAATGAGTTACAATATTCTTAAATGGAACTATCGTACTAATAAGAGAAATAAAAATATCAAATTTGTTTTGTTGATTAAGATAATGGATTGAAATGAAAATACATTTTAATATATGGACAATAGTGTAATTATAAAAACTTGTAAATAGTACTGAAAGGTGAAATTGAACATTTTATGAATAGCTGAGGGACTAGATTGAGCAAATTGAAAATCTAGGGACTAGATTCAACATTTATGAATAATTTAAGGGCCGCATTAAATAAATTAAAATTCAAAAGATAATATTGCACATTAGGCTAAAGAATATGAACATCACTATCATTTTCCATTTTTTTTTAATTCGACAACCAATACTGACGAAGATGTTTCAGTTGGAGGCATAATCACCACTCGTGTTAAGCGAGCTTGTCATAATTGCACAACGGGATGCAAGTTGGAGTAAGATAGAGGTGATTTTTATACTAGCCACAGATGAATCTGAATATTGTAAGATCAAAAAGGTAATTTAGAAATTTGAATCCATGGTCAAGTGAGATACAAACCAAGTAAGAGTATGCCTTCAATAACTTAATTAACCATTTCGATAGCATACGAACCATGATTAGCTCAGCTCGATTAAGTGAAAAAGAAGAAAAATTCGTGATAAATGAATTAAAAGTATTAAAATTTGTCACAAAAGTGCAATTGAGTACTATAAATTGCAAAAAATGCAATCGAGTCATTCCGTTAATTCTATCTAACCTGATCAACGGAAAATGCTGATGTGATTTTTTTTAATATTTTCTCTCTCCTACATGGTGATGACATGGCTAAAACAAGAAATATAAGACAAAACGACGTCATTTTAGTCCAAATATGATCTTTTATATAAATTTTATTTTAATAAAATTAAAAGGAGCCTAAATTTTAAAACAGGATAGTTGAAACAAGATGATGCGGCCTTGATTATTGCTAACCATGCTTTGTAACCAAAACGACATTGTTTTAGCTCAATATTTATGTTTTAGCCACGTCATCGTTACGTAAAAGAGACAAAATATATAAAAAAAAGGTTATGTCAGTATTTTTCGTCAGCTAAGTTGGACAGAGTAAGCAAAATGACTTGATTGCACTTTTTGCAAGTTTTAGAATTCAATTATACTTTCGTAATAAATTTTAGGATTTTCGATATACTCATCCCAAAATTTTCTTATGCGAATTAAAAGTTCTCTTTGGTCTTCTAACCACCATTGTTAACGGTGCGCATCTTGTCCTAGCTACATGATCGTTGGAATACTGCGCCATGGTCAGAGAATTGTTATCGCAGAGAGTCAGAGTTGTCTTGTCTGTCACGAGGAATTGAGCTACGAAGAGCCGGTATCAACGGTGTTCGTCTTCTCCCATTGTATGTGCACCATCTTCGATGAAGAAAAGCTGATTAATATTGCGAAATTGAAGTGAGATCACAATTCAATTGCACCATCGAAGAGCAAGAAGAAGCTTGCGATCGTCTTATTCGGCCATAATTTGTCCTTGTAACGTCATCTGTTGCTTTGGTCGCTGCCAGGACATCGCTCCTAAAGTACAAGTCATTTTCCAGATCAGGCTTATTGCATCCCCACCCTAGACCGAAGACAACAAATTCAAAATTTTAATGAAGGGAATCTCGATTGATTTGGTGTTGACTGTTGAGTACGCCGTGGAAATAGGATTGGACATACGCTACCTGCTATACGAGCTATCAAATGCATCTATTCACTCCTAAAATAGTAACTCTCAAGATACCAACTTCTTGTCGTGAAAAAAAAAAGGGGGAGGGATGATCTCGACTACTCGATAGGAGCGTTATCATGAGGATTTTATACTCGTTACGGAGCATTTCAATTTAATCCCATGGAGATATTGTCGCTTGATATCGCCTAATACCCATCGACGACGGTCCGTGCATGAGTAATTTCACAAGTAAATTCTAATTTATATCACTTATAAACTACTAGGGTCTTAAAGATTTGAACTTTTTTCTTTCTTTCAAGAAATTTTGGAAGAAAATCATTAGAAGAACACAATTTGCCGTGATCTCTATATGACCATCGTTTCAAAGACAGCGGTATCGAATTTTTCTGTCTATTCAGCGTAGGGATAAGTAAAAGAAATCGTCCGAACTGAGAATCACCATGATCGGATCGGCCGATTCTAGATGACTCTTAGAGGCACCGGTCCTTTTCTCGATTTCATAATAATAGAATCAGTGAAGTTTGATTTGGTTTCTGATTTCAAGTGTGGAACAGCCCACTCAGATCATTTGGACCTGATCGCATTTTTTCTTATTTCTTAAAAACTTGTTTAAAAATAATCCTAATCTATCTTTCATTTCGCAAAAGAAAACCCTTCAAAGCTGGAGAGGAACCAATTCCACAACAGCTACTGAGTTCTGGTGCATAAACCCACTTAGAGGAGAAATGCTCTAAGCAGTAGTAGTTGCTCATTTCAATCAAATTTTAGCCCAAATTAAAAAAAAATTATGTGAAATCTACGATATTATAAGTAACTCATTGATTGTACAAATTTCTTAATTATCAAGAAGATTTTTAATTTTATCTTGAACATTAAAGATATATCAAAAAAAGAAAAACTGAATACGTCACCCGTTCTAGAGGGCCCCGGTGCGCTTTTCGATTCTCGGGTAAAAATCAGACCGCTCGAAAACGATCACCCTAAGTTCACAAGACAGTCCGCGGTCAAGATTCGTGGACGAGGCTGTGCTTTACAACGTGCGACCATCGACGGACGAGATTGGTGCTCGAGAAATCCGATCATGATGGCATGGGGACCAAACCCCCGCATAGATTGCCCTTTGTCCTTTGTTTTCGTCCTCCTCCTCGTCTTTTCAAAAGTCAACCACGCCTCTAAAGTCCAAATCATCTCAGAAAAGGACAAGGCACGCACCGAGGAGAGAGAGAGAGAGAGAGAGAAACGCCAAAGGCGAAGGAAGGGATGCAGACGTGAGGCCACCCCACGATTGCTCTGACTGAAGTTTTTGCCTCCGATGTCAACGGCTCAACCGCTTTGCTGAAAAGTCCACCGCCCCCGTCTTGTCCCTTCCACGCTGTTTAACTTCTTCTCTCTCCGCTGGTAGAATTTCACCAAAAGTCCAACCTCGCGGAACGGACAAAAGGCTCCAAAGAACACCGACCAGAACCGAAAGCCTCTCCATCTCATTGGCCTCCGATCACTCCGAGTCTCGCCAAGATATCATTTTTTCCTCAGCGAAATCCGCCGTCTTTCTCGGATCACCGACTCGAAGCATGTCGGAAAGCGACGTCTCTTACTGGTACTCTGTCTCTGTCTCTGTCTCTGTCTTTCTCTTTCTCTTTCTCTGGCTGCAGTGCGTTGGTAGACTCTTGGATGCTTGGCCCCGGTACTGGGTTTCGATACCGGAAAGAATGTGGTCTCGGCGCTTGTTTGTCTATTTGATGTGCTCCCTTTCTTATCTGGGTTGTGGTTTTCTTGATGATTGATTTCGTGGTTATGTTGCTGCTTGTGATGGCGGCGGCTTCGATGTCGAGGACGATGATGGGATTTTGTATGGTTGCTGCATTTGTCACGCGAGTTTGGGACAAGAACTTCGTGACGGGATTTACATGCTTCTTTTCTTGTCTCCTGTCTGTGTTGCCGTTTCCTTTTCAGAGATGTGTGGTTGTTTGATCCAGTTTAAGGCAACAAAGTCAAAGCTAACTCGCATAGGCTAGAAAGTGTCGGCTTTTTCTGGTTGATCGATCTTACTAGGCCGAGTTTGTATGACTGATTTTGGTTATTAAAAAGATTCCATCTTTTTGGGTCTTTTGGAGTTAGGGAATGGAGGCAGATGGAATGGTGCTCATGCAGTATTCTTTCATTGGCTTCTAAATGACCCATTTCCTTGTTCTCCTTCAAGGGAAGGAAAAAGGAAAGGAAGTGCTTTTTTACTGGTGAAAGTGTAGATTTGTCGGACTGTGCTTATTGAACAAAAAGATATTTTCGAGCTCCGGTAAGTTCGGTTGGCCATGTGTACGATTACTGTGATTTATGGCTACATTATACGTATAACTGATTACCATGGTTCACGGCGATTTTACACGTCCGTTACCTCCATCTCATTCGACCATGAAAATGTGGAGGCTCAAAGTTGAGGAACAACATTTCGGCAAAGCAAAACATTTCCTCGCGCAGCCTAGCAGTGACTAGTTACAGTTTCACTTGCCGCAACATCCTTAATTACAAGTCCAAGTTTTTGCATCCTCAGTTTTGGAATCTTAAGGTTCCTGACTAAATCCAGGTTCCTGACTAAATCCAAGTTCCCTCTAGTTTCTTTACTGTTTTTCATAGTGGTTGTTTTAGGCACCCAAATTCTGTTAGATTCTCATCTTATAGCTCTTACATGGCCCTTTTTCTTGATTAAACTGTGCTTCTAACCACCTCTTCTTTCAAATCCTGCATGTTTCAGTTACTTAAACATGCACATTCGTCAGCATTTACTTTATACCGCAACTTCAGTTTCCCTGTAGTCAAAACGACTGTTCCTCATAGCTCATATACTTATAATCTTCTTTGCTGGTAAAGCATTTAGATTTTCCAACTCGTGCTTCTAGTTGCATGGTTTCTCTTTTCTAGACTAGTACAGAACTGATGCAGTGACAAAATACCAATACAAGGAGTTGCTAGAGGCTAGAGCGCCGAAATGGTCTTGTGCTGTACAATAACTCATTAGCATCGGTTTGGTCACTCGTGTATATCTACACGCATATATATATCTTTAGTACTTTGCTATAATTATAATTCTGTGATGCAGCATGCCAGTCGAGTTTTAAGTACATCGATGCCCATTCTTGGGTAAAATTCACGTTCTTCCTTTGCCTCGCAGCTGTGGTTCCTGTGGATATCCTCTGAACTTGGCATCTTCCAATCGGATTGCTGCTGGAGTGGGTTCGGAATATGATAAAGACTTGAAGAAAGGTTTCATTACCTTTCCTTCGATTGATCTCAGCAGATTCACCCAGGTGGATGAAGTTACTTGTTTTCTGCTTTATTGGGGTTGTAACCACTTGAAGACAAAACTTCTCTGCCGTAAGTGTGGTGCCCACATTGGGTATGGTTATAGGGAGTCACCAGCTCTTTGTGGTTTTCACTCGCCCAACTCATCTAGATCTTCTTACAATAAGTTCACCGTGAAGATTCTAGCTATACAGCCTTCGGGGAACTGCTAATTCTTTGACAATAAATGCTTCAGAAAGTTAGTCTAACCTTCATTGAGCAAGTTGCAATGATTGCTTTACCCATATAGCCATACTTCATCTGGTTGCAGAGTTCAAATCACATTGGTGGCTTAGTACAAGAATACTGACTATTCATCCTAACAACTCCATTTCTTGCTTTCCCTTTAAAGTGTCATTCGTTTTAGAACGTTCTTAATTCTCATGATTAGTTCTTCAAATCACTTTGTTGCTTACCCGTCTCTGTAGAGTCTTTCTTTTCCTATATCTGGCTGCAAGAAATACGCCAGTTGCAACCAAAAGGTGCAAATCCATAAACTCTTTGCTGACTGTTGCTTGAGAACTGTCTATTTCCGCTAGCTGCTGGTTATCCGTTTTCAGCAGTTGTTCTATGACAGTACGACTGCAACGTTGGTAATGGTGGATGGTGGCGTGAGATCTCCTTCACAAGAATGGTTCTGGATTTGCCAGCTATTTCAGCTATCTCTGGATTTGCCAGCTATTTCAGCTATCTCATGGATGCAACTGCTTTTCACATTAGAGGTTTCCAAAACTTCACTAACTTCGC
The DNA here is from genome assembly GCA_031216285.1 of Syzygium syzygioides. Classification (NCBI taxonomy): domain Eukaryota; kingdom Viridiplantae; phylum Streptophyta; class Magnoliopsida; order Myrtales; family Myrtaceae; genus Syzygium; species Syzygium syzygioides. Next base: position 20,602,098 of record CM062252.1, on the reverse strand, counting down.
CGGCCTTGTTGCAATTTGGAGAAACACTTTTGTGCTTCTAACAGAAGCTAGTCATCAATACTCAAAGTTGAGGCTTGTTAAGTTATAGAGTGGAGAGCTCAAATTAATGAAGGAAATGGAATGTATAGCGTTCACAGTGCTTTGGTGAGACACAGTATCGATGTAATTCGAAAAATTTATGTTTTTTGTAAAAGCGGTTATTTCTTGATCTCTCTCCTGGTCAATATACTGATTCTAATGAATGCTTTAGAGTTTCACCTCGCTCGGCTTTTAGCATGGTTCTTGGTGCAACACTTTTTATGCTGCCTCTCCTTAATTCAGGCAAGTCTTCTGTCGCAACTCTCAAGGGGGTCAACTAGTTTTTACTTGGACTTACCAACTAGCATGATGGTTCGGGGTTTTCTTCAGGGATCTTGCAGAAACTAGTATGGTGCCCATCTGGAAATAGAGGCACCGACTCGAACTAGTTCCCTGCAGCAGCAACTGCCTAGGATTTGGTGAACTCTCAGAAGTGATTTTTAAGCTCTTCGGCGTTTGGGATTTGAAGATCTTTTGCTTTAGTCTTAAGAAAGGAAAAGAAACCAATAGTGGCTGGTTTTGTTGGGCTGTTGTCCATCTCATTAATGGAGTTGCTGGTCGCAGGTCCTGGTTGCTCTGATGTCAGCTATCATGTGCAATGCAATTGAATAAGCCATTAACTTTTTAGATAATCAGCATAAGGTATTCCGTCTTAAGGGCCTCCATTGGCGTGGAGGCCTATTAGCTCAGTTGGTTAGAGAGTCGTGCTAATAATGCGAAGTTTGCAGGTTCGAGACCTGCATTGGCCAAATATATCCGATCCCTTTTAGCTGTTTGTTTTTCCATTTGAAATTGAGTTTTGAGCCATTCAATTTTTCTTGTTAACTAAGGCATGGTAAGAGATATAGTAAGCTTGACACATATCAAGATTAATTGGCTATTTGCAGACTTTCAATATCACACAAAGACATACATCACGAGAAGATACGGAATAGAATAACCCCTTGATGCAGAGATTTTTTCGCAGGTTTTCATCCCGCGAAGCTGATAACATATTCCTAAGAAATTTCAAATCTTTCGGAGATAACATTTTTGCGGGCACGCGCATTTCACCTAACGTAATGGAAATCCTATATGAAATGCATTAGGTGCGGTGATGGGATCCTGACACGGGACAACGTCAACATGCGATGACTAGTCTAATTCTCATTGTCATCGTTGGATAACCAAACCGGCACTTCCCCAAGTGCAAACTAACCTGGATTAGTTATGATCTTAGTGCAAACTTGATATGTTCATTGTTTTACATTGCCAACAACCCCCATTGCATCCAAAAACAACGAGAATTGATGTTGTCATTGTTTTAACTGGATGCTAATTACAATTTTCTGTTTTGCCATTAGTCACCAATCGGTAGTATCTAGTATGAGAATGAACGAGACTGATTCTGTTGCTCGAGTATGCGAGCAAGTGTTTGAAACGCACGATCTTATGAGTACTCAAATCGAATTTCATTTAATATACATGCTAGACTACGATTGATTTGTAAAGAGATAAACTAACGTTTCCTACTAGAAAAATGTTAAAAGGTACTGTTTTTTTACTTGCGACTGTTTTAGCTGGAGGCAAATGAATCCGATGGTCATTTTAATTCTGAACATCGCGAACTTCATCTGTTCTCGTGCTCCCTTTCTTTTTCCTTTTTTTTTTTACCAAAGTACAACTTTGAGTCGCATTCGAAATCGATTCAGACGAGTAGAATGGAGTTAATTGAATCGGAGGAGCGAAAGAAGGAATTGAATTGGCCCAACACCAGTAAATTTCTACTTAGCGTAGCAAGATTACTCTACCATTTGGAATAGACTGGAGACCTAATCTTGACAGCAATTCGCACGGATGGCTGTGGATTAGGTGTCGAGAGATTTGGCAGTCAGAGAGCTATTCAGCGCACTTCAAGCCCAAAAAAATATGATTTTTTTCTTCCCAACAATTGACAAGAGCAGCGGGAGGTCCCCATTTCAAGAGACTTTCTGCTAAGTCACACTACCTTAGTGGGACAAATATTATTTTTAACCAGGATTCCGTTTATTAATTGCTTGTCTTGTATATTCATTCGAGCGCAAGAATAAGAAAAGAAAAAGGGAAAAAGCTTGGGGAAGGCACCAAACCGATTATTAAGGACTGTGCATAAGCACAGGCCAGCAGTGTAGGAAGGTAAGGTTCAACCTTATTACTCCAAGCGTGAGAGGCTACCATACCTACTTACCAGTTTAAGGTTAGCCAAAACTGACGTGGGATTTATCTTCACCATTCAAGGCCCCCTAAATTTCGTTCCAATCTTTTTCTTCTCGAGAGGGAACTTACGGGAGATCCCTCTACCATACCAGAAGTTGTAACCTTTGAAAGACTTTTTCCGGTCCGATTATTTATTAAAGAGAAAGGGGAGATATAAAAAAAAGAAGGAAGAAATTTGCGTTTCTTAGAAGCCAAAGAAAAACAACTGGAAAGTAAATTTCTCTTTTATTATCCCCAAAAGGACAGCCACCGTGAGCTTTTCCCATTACATTACACGACACCTCAAAAAACAATATTTTGAGTCCCTCTCCTCTCCCCTCTCTCCTCTCCCTCTCCTCTCTTTCTCTTCATGGCTTTGGACTCACTTTGACTCTTGTACGGCAGTGCTGTCACTGTAGCAACTGCTCTCCCTCTCTCTCGCTCTCGCTCTCGCTCTCGCTCTCGCTCTGCAGTTAGGGTTGGTAGTGGTGCGGTAGTTTTTGGTCCCGCAAGGAAAGTCATCCCCCCCGCATTGCCTTTTCTTGAATCCCCCCACCCGTGAAATCCCGTCAATGATTCAAACCGCATAAAGAATCGAAAAGGGTTCGTTTCTCTTTTTGCTCCCAAATCTCTGTTGAAATCCCATTTTTCCTCTTCGCTTCTTTCCTCCGGCGAATGGTTGGGTGAGCCTTGGGTCCTAGATCTACCACGATACAGGGCGTCGCCCGTACTTGTTTGTTTGCTCTTGTTTTGTTCGTACCAGCATTGCGGGCGCGAGTGGTTTGTACGGCTAGATTTGGGTTCCCAAGAACGCTGATTTCTTGGCTGAAGATGCGCGCATTGACTCGGCATTGCTGGGTTTTTTGGTGTTTCCAGGGCTAGATAGGCAGGTGGGTCGGGGGCTGTTTTCGCGATGGAGGGTTCGCAGTCGTCGAATCGTTTTCGAAGGATTCCGCGCCAGTCTAGCAACGGCGCCGCCTGCGCTCATCTTAAGTTGGACCCATTGGTTAGTTTTTTTTTTCCCGTTTCTTGATCATTGTGCTAACTGAAGTGTTGACTGTTCGGAACTCCTTGTGTTGGCATTCGCCCCTTCAGTGGCATACTTGAGAAAGAACTCCGAAAAAGAGAGAAAGTAGTCCGGGTAGGTGCGTCGTGGTCAAGAGATGTTGCCCATGACTTGCTGGGTTTCGACAAACTTGTTGCCACTTTGCAGTTTTAGTGGGAATGGCCAGTTCTGCTGCTGTGAACTAATCTTATTCACTTGCGAAATGTAGTTGGCAGAACTCCTATCGCAATATCCTATTGAAATGTATCACAAGATGTCCTATTGAAAGGGGTGATATCCCTGGGTGCTGCCAAAAGTTTTTCGATTGGCCGGCAGCTTCCTCTTCCTGAGATCGCTTTTGCAAAGGGTTCTCAGGAAAGGGTTTCGCGCAAAATTCTCATGACTTGGCGAATAAACGGAGCCTTCTCTAGGATGACATGTGGTGAATCGAAGGACATCAGGACGGATAGTTTTTCTTAAACATGATCTGCTTATCTCAACTTGTAAAAGGTCATGTGCATGATTTGGACTGTAGAGGAAGCATGCAAGTATTCACTTAGTCGCTTTGATCCATGAATCTTTGTTTGATTATGCAAAAACAACCTTTATGAATCTGGCTAGATGCCGTTACTTTTCAATTGTTTGGATATCTTGAATCTCAGTCTTTCATTTACTACGTAGTAATTTTTCTCCTGCATGTGTGGTGCACTGCCCCTGAACTATAATCAGCTATTTATTGGAATTATCTTTCGAATGTCTTGTGAATTTGTAATAGATGTCTCTCTTCTATAACCCACGATGAACGAGCCACTACTCTTGTCTTTTTCTCATCGTTTATGGATGCCTATCACTTTCTTGAGAATTGTCTGGAGTTCACATCTGTTAGAGTCTTTCAGGCTTCCCCACCCTCTACATTTGGCTGAAAACATTTATTTTGATTGTTGAATGTTCACATCAATTTTTCATTTTCTCATCCATGAACCATTCATGCGCAGTGAGTTTTAGCTTTTTTTTCATCCTTCTCATTTTCAGAAGGATATGACTAGTTGACAGATTGGCACTGTGCTGATCTCAGTTGTTTGATGGAACTGACATCATTTTAGCTGTCTGAAGGCCTATCGAAGATATCATTTTCTTTTGCAAAGATCGCCTAAAGTGTCTTTTCTGATCATCTCTACTGCTTGATTGAACGTGGTGTCGATTATTTTTCTGTCATCATAAGTATTTAAAATCTGCTTACATCCAATAATTGGTGCTGAATGGTAAAATGCTTGATCTGGAGAATTTGAGGGCTTTCCTAACAAATTCTTCTCGTTTATCTCAGCTTGATGAAAATATGGAGCAATGGCCGCATTTAAATGAACTTGTCCATTGCTACAAAACTGACTGGGTTAAGGATGATAGCAAGTATGGGCACTATGAAAGTGTCAGTCCAGTTCATCTTCAAAATCAAATATTTGAAGGACCTGACACTGATATTGAGACAGGTAATATTAGCTCAGATGTATGGCTCATATTTTGAAAAACCAAAACTAAATTTGGTGGAAAGGAAAGAAAAGTGGTTTAAACTCTGATTACATCTAAAAGAGGAGCAATCTGGTTTTGGTGGCTCTGTTTGGTACATGCAATGGAGGAATGTATTAATCAACTTGCTATGGTTGTGTGGCCTCCTACACTTCTGGCCCGTGTTATGTGGCTTGTTGTGGTGAGGAAACTTAGCGCTCTGATTCTCTGAATCCCTTCAATCAATTTGTCTTAACTAGTGGCATTATTTATGTCATGGTAATGTAGAAGAGACTTTAATTATTTATCCTACTTAATGGAGAAAGACTTACTTATTGATTGTTTGCTTCCTGTCACTTAACATCATTGGTTTATTGTGAATTTCCCTTTCATTGATCTACAGAGATGCGTCTTGCCAGTGCCAGGCAAGCAAAGGCAGATGACACGACCGATGATGACGTCCCTAGTACTTCGGGAAGACAATTTGTGGAGGCTACATCTTCTGACTCTAAGGTTGCACTTTTGTGGGCTTGCTTATCGAGTATATACTTTCATCTATCTATAGTGCAAGTTAGTTTTCCTCTCATATAGTAACAGTGATTACCATATACAATACGAGAGGTAATTTTTAGACTGCAAAGCTGCTGTGGACTGGTCTGTTTACTTCTTAGTCACACAATGAATTTGATTGATCTTATATTTGCCTCCAATCTGCTTTGTGTTTTGATTAAACGTTTTACAGTTCTTGGTTTTGGTAGCACGCTACCATACGGTTCAATCTTTTTAGTTTACCTTAGTAGTGACGAGGTTTAGTTGTATTATGTATGTGCGTACAGCATTTTGGTCTATCTCCACTGCCTGCTTATGAACCGGCGTTCGATTGGCAAAATGAGAGGTCAATGATATATGGCCAGAGGATTCCGGATTCTCATATCTCACAGCACAGCAGGTTATCTACAAGCATTGAAGACTTTCAACATTGTTTCATATTTCACATTTCAGTTTTCAATTTAATTTGCCATTCTTTTGTTCTACCTCTCAGCCATATTTTTTTCCCTTGGTTTCCAGTGGATTGAAGATCTCGGTGAAAGTGTTATCTCTCTCATTTCAAGCAGGATTAGTCGGTATGTGTCAGACTGCAGTTTGGCTTTACGTATAAGTGCTGCTTTCTATATTCTCGATGCGCCTAAGTATTTTCCTGATGAATAATGATCTTCTTGCCTGGGAATCTTGTCCCACTATTTCTATTTTCAATAGAGCCATTCCACGGTACAATATGCCTGTACAATAGGGAGAGGAGAGAAAAGTTGTCAGAAGATTTTTATTTTCGAGCGCTACCAACTGAGACACAGGATGTAAGTGAATCAGTTTTCCTTTCCTTTTCCTATGATCTAGCTAAGTTTGATGATAAATATCCTTCCACTAATGAAGTTGTGTTTGGATATCATCATCAGAGCAAAATGTCAAATGAGCCACGTGGAATCTTCTATCTGGATGCACCATCAGCATCAGTTTGTTTGTTAATCCAGCTGGAGAAACTTGCCACTGAAGAAGGCGGAGTTACTTCGTCCGTTTATTCACGCAAGGAGCCTGTATGTGTTTCTACTCCTTAATATTTCTTCTGTGATTCAACACTCCAACAGTGATGGATGAACGATCTTTTCACGATTGTGATTTATATTTTTTATATGAATTTGAATAGTGTGGTGGCCTCTTACTACCTAACAACCTCCTTTTGTTAATTAAAAAGAGATCCAAATGGTATCGTGCTTATTTAGAACTATAATCTGATTGTTTGGTTTCTCAGTTGCATTTTTGTGTATAATTTCTTCTACTAGGCAAATATTGTTATGGGATTCCATCAAGGACTCCCTTTTTAGACTGTCAACCTTAGAAATTAGTTGATACCAACTCCATGAACACCTTTGCTTTGTGTCCCTGCTAGCTACTAGATTTACCCGATCATTTCCCTATACTGGTATCATATGGGGAGAAATGAACACAGGTTCTTAGTACTTTTTTTTTATCAATCTTGTAATGATGAAAACTTGTTGAGTGAGTTATACTAGATTGAGTTTGATTACTTGCAAATTATACTATTCTTGCACCAACCTTCAGCTAACCTTCATTCACGAGTTGAGATACACCGTTTCCAGTGACTTGAAGATTGACCTGTATAATGCAATGAACGTCCTTACTCTTTCAGCAAGACTTCTCCTCAGATAGATCACAACAAGCAGATTATTCATTTCTATTTTCTTGTCTGATGTTGAAGGAGTTTGAAATTTGAGAGATTGAAGTACATTCACTCAAAGTTAGCTTAATATGCGTGATTAATTCCTTGTAGTTCTTGGGAGCTACTTGTTTCTGAATGATCCACCCCTGTAGATAGTCTTGTAATTGGGTCCACATCCTTGCTGGTCTTTTGCTAACTTCCTTTAGCTAATAAAAAAGGGTCCATTACTTCTTTTGTAGTTAATATGTTGAGTTTTGTGGGTGTATAGAAAATGAAAAAGCAGAAACAAAATGTTGCATTCTACTATCTCATCTGTCAAAACCATGAAGCTGCCTGTATTGGACACGTTAAATGGCTGGATAGTAGGGAAACAGTATATCAGTTGATCTCTGTATGGACAGGAACTGGAGGTTAGAAAAGGCCAATTTCAAACTCTGCTGTTTACTAGATTGTATTCTCACCCATACATGTAAATCTCCTCAAGGATCTGATTGAAACGCTTCGTTTGATCCCTCATAATTAGTTGTATAGGGAGGTTGCACTTGTTAGTGTTTCAAGTAAAATTTTAGTTAGTTGTTAAACAGAATCCTTTGAATCAGGTGTTGTGCTATATCAATTATATTTGCAGGTACAGTTAACTGAGAGAGAGAGGCAGAAATTGCAGGTGTGGTCCCGAATCATGCCATACAGAGAGTCCTTCGCCTGGGCTATTGTTCCATTATTTGATAACACCATTGGTGCAGCTTCTGGTGGTTCTGCTTCTCCAAGTAGCCCTCTTGCTCCTAGCATTTCTGGGTCCAACTCCCATGATGGTGGAGTGGAACCTGTTTCAAAGATCACATTACATGGGAAGCTGGGTTATTCAAGTGGAAGCTCGGTTGTAGTTGAAATATCGAACTTAAACAAGGTTAAAGAAAGCTACACTGAGGATTCACTTCAGGTACAGCATGAGCTTGTTTGTTAGATCAATCATTTTCCCTTTGTGTTTGCTTGTTTTTCTATTGGAACCATGGGCTTATTCTGTATCTCCACACACACACACACATCCCTTGGATGGTTCATATATTGTTTCTCCAAGCTAAGACAATAAACAAAAGAATGTCATTCCAAAATAAGCAAGCTGTTAGCCCTTTATAATGATTAGGAACTTTGATATTTCGAGTTTTATTATTTCCTTTGTTAATTTAACTCGTCATCTTTCTGTCAACTCTTTTTATTATAGGTTATGAAAATCATATACTTTTAATTGGGCATTCGATGTCTCTTCTATTAACTTTCACCACCCTAAAGAACTAGTAGATATTGTTGTACTCTTTTTTTGCTCAAACTCGGGGAACCATTGAAGTACTGACGCAGTTAAAAAAAGCTCCAACTTGAATGATCGTGAAGGATATGGTGTTTCTGATTAATATATTCAATGTTGCGTTGCCCGAATTTTTTGGGAATGACCCAATGTTTTCATTCTATGAGAAGGATAGTCAATTTGTGTTATTATTTACTTTCTAGTCTAAGAGCTCTGTAAGAGTTGCTTGGTTCAAATAACAGGCTCTTCCGCACGATTTCAAATTAATTATGTTGAAGGCATTGCCTGGTGAAGAAGAAATTTTCAGATCTAGCTCTCATTTATTCTGTGCGGTGGAGTTGGGGGCCGGGTTTAAATTTTATGACTTTCTCAATAGGTTAGTTCTGTTGCAGTTTGGAAGCTTTGGAGATGTGACAGTCATCTGGCATTGATTTTAAGATGTAGGAAGGGGCAAGTCTTATTTGGATTCTCTTTGAAACCTAGTTCCACTTCCAGGGTAGAAAAGCATATAGGATTACGAGCGAACAATTTTTTTTATCAGTACAAGTACTAATTCCACTTATATTGTTGCTTGTCTGTGGTTTCCTTTATTTTGTAGGATCCAAAGCGCAAGGTTCATAAGCCTGTGAGAGGTGTTTTGAAACTTGAAATTGAAAAACACCAGACTGGTCATGTGGATTTGGAGAATGCATCAGAAAATGGTAGCATGACCAATGATTCTGTTGATCCTGGCGATGCTATTGCTGCTTCTAGTTTTTCAAAATGTCCCAGTAATGGTTCTGATGGGACCCAAAGTAGCAATATCAAACGGCATTCCTTTGATGGACAAGAAGCCTCTGACAATAGATTGAACAGCCAAGGAAATTCAGATTTCAATGCTGATGATGTAAGTAATATAGCCCATCATTCTTTCGATGAGGACATAATTATGGCTAGGGAAGGAAAACGAAAATAGCTGCATGATTTTATCATAGTTAGTTTTATGAATTAACCTCTGAAGTAATTCTTTTGTAGGTGTATAAATGTATGTATTTGTATGAATATTGGATTTGCCGTGACATCGTGGACCAATTAATAGTTGGGTTGGAGGAAGTATTAATCGAGTATTTATATTTCTCTGACTTAACTGATTTGATTGCATAACTTTAATGGGCTCAGTGTTAGAGCTCATTCTGCAATTGGGTGTCTACTTTTTTTTTTTAATAGCAGTATTATTTAAAAGCTTCCATTACAAACAGAAGCATCAAAGAGCAAAGCCTTAAAGGCAGGTTCAGGAAAATATTCAAAATAACAGAGCATCAGGTGTCTACAGACGAGGTAGTGGATGGTCTCAAATAAGCTGTTAGAAAAAGGAAAATGCAGGAATTCACTAGGATATCCTGTCGTGGGATTAGAGTGACAAAAAAAATGACAGACTGCGCTTGCGTTAAAATGTTCCATTAATATTTCCCAGGCCAGATTGTGTGCATGTTCGAGGGTTGTTGACTTGTGGCTTGCATTGTCTTGTGGATTCTCCATTGATCCCCTTTCACTGTGCTCAAATGAACTGTGGTTTTTAGTATGCAGCAGCAGAATTGAATGCTTGCTAGTATTGGTGGGATAGTTGACGTATAATAAATCTTTCAGCTGGAATAATTCTCGTGAACTACTTATCTTGTGAAGGTTTTTTGTGCCATGCTTGCAACTCCTTAATGTTTTTGTTGAACTTCTTTCACTTCTAGTAGAGTATTTAAAGCAAGAAGAAAAGAGAAATGTTTGGAGGCTTGAGAGGGCTAGGAAGGGGGGGGGGGGTTTCTTTAAGAGGTACAAAAGAAGTTGGTCAGACCTAATCTAGGTCATGCTTTTGTTTTGTGGGTTCGGTTTACATTTTTGTTTTTAGTGAGTAATTGCACTTTTACTATCCTGCTATTGTAGATCATTACGTGCCTTTACAAGCTACCTACTAGCATTTTCATCTTGAAGATATAATTGCTGACGTTCAAGCACTTACTTTTGTATTTTCCAGTTCCAAGCCTTTGACTTCCGCACCACAACAAGGAATGAGCCTTTCCTGCAGCTGTTTCATTCTCTCTATGTATATCCCCTAACAGTGGCTTTGAGTCGGAAGAGGAACCTGTTTATACGGGTTGAACTTAGAAAGGATGATGCTGATGTGCGTAGACAGCCTCTGGAGGTAAATCAAGGACAACATATTTGTCAGTTCTTACATTCTCATTCAATACTCTTTCTTGTGAATGATTTATACACAGGTTGGCACCCCCTTAGTGCCTATGGCTGCAATTATCTATTTCCCTACGAATATTCTTCCTCAATTTTATGAATTATCTCGTAGGCACTGTATCCAAGGGAGCCAGGTGTATCACTACAGAAGTGGGTCCACACGCAAGTTGCTGTTGGAGCTAGGACAGCTTGCTATCATGATGAAGTTAAACTTCTTCTTCCTGCCATTTGGACCTCGCTTCATCACCTATTATTCACTTTCTTCCACATTGATCTTCAAACAAAGCTTGAAGCTCCAAAGCCGGTAATCTTTCCTTTTAGTTGTATATTCCTTTTGCTGAACGATCTCTTATCGTGCCTAAATTGTTGACTTTGGTTTCTTAACTTTCTTATGCTCCATACTCAATTTTACCTGGCTACTTCCATTTTCTCATGTTCATTGCATTAATGTAATCTTTCTTTTCCCATTTAATTGATTTTCAGGTGGTGATTGGTTATGCAGCACTTCCACTTTCTACACATGCTCAGTAAGTACATGCATTTGGCCCTGTGTTCTGTTTGCTATGCTTACAAATGGAAATAGTGGTTCAACTGTTGCACATGTGTTTGACCCTGTCTTGAACCTTTGTTGAAGTTCATCATGATGTACATGTAAAAACCAGTGTCAATGCCTTATGTCATGGTTGAGTATTTACAAAATGTTCTTTACCTGAAACATGATAAAATGGCTCGCTTATTCTGCTAATTAAGGAGCTTGTTTATATCTGTTTACCTTTATTTTCGGTGTAGTTGAATCTTGCTGTATTAATATGAAGTTCTTTTTCTATATATATGTGGTTACTCTAGACTTTTAACAGGTGTGGTTTTGTTCAGGTTGCGATCTGAAATTTCTTTGCCAATCATGAGAGAGCTAGTTCCACATTATCTTCAGGATGCTGGAAAGGTACAAGTTCTGTCGGTCAGCAGAATAAAACCTGTACTATTTTTTGTTTTCCATGTCAATAATGCCTTCATATCATTATCTAATAATATGAATGACTTTAGAGATGTTCTTGATCTAGGATATAACTTGTTTGACAGGATTCTTTACATGCTTTAACTTTAGACTAAGCTAAACTGCTCTTTCGAATTTTGGTGGTCTATGCTGTGCCTGCCATCCTAGTTGCTTCTGGGTTTCCTGCATTATCAATATCTCAACTCTTAGTTAATATTTATTTTCTCCTTTGGGCCAAACTGGAGCAAGTCAGATGCCGTTACTGATGGCACTTGCGAGCATATTTATGTCTAGCGATGAAGTTCTTCATGAATTTCAAGCACTTATACAAAAGACAAAGAGGTTATATATGCATATGCACGCACGGACGCACGCGCACGCATATATATGCTGCCAGGTTTCGATGCCGGGGGATCCTGAAAATGAGAGGCTTCTTTGAAAACCATTAGGTTATTAGTCTATAGAACACAATGATTACTGCTAAGGAGTTTTTTGAAATTTATTGTTGGATTTCTTGTAGAAGAACAGATGTGATTTGGCTAATAGGATGTTTGGCTCTTGTCCTTGCATTAAATTTGTAAATAAAGAATGTGCCTCTCTTTTGCAGGAGAGGTTGGACTACTTGGAAGATGGGAAAAACGTGTTTAGATTGCGCTTAAGACTCTGCTCATCTTTGCACCCTATTAATGAGCGAGTTAGGGATTTTTTTCTTGAATATGATAGACACACGCTGCGGACAAGCCCACCCTGGGGTTCTGAACTTCTGGAGGTACTATTTTAATAGATGCTATCTTCAATAAGCATTTGGTCTCTTCTTTATGCCTAATATGTCTGCTGCACAAGTGTAAATGGGCCCCTTCACGTCAGCATTATTTGGTCCTATTATCCTTTTGAAAGATATTTCAATGTCTCTCTATGGAATTTGTTCTAATTTCTGTGGATGATGGTTTGTTATGACTTTACCTGTTTTGATTTCATTGCAAATGTTCTTTTGCAGGCTATTAACAGTCTAAAGAACGTCGATTCTACTGCTTTACTTCAGTTCCTTCACCCGATCTTGAATATGCTACTACATCTTATAGGCAATGGTGGAGAAACTCTTCAGGTCTTTCAATAAATTCACTCCCTGATTTTTCTCTTTGTTCTTTCATGGAAGGATATTCACTGGAAAAAGTGTAGACATTGTAGGATGACAGATCTTTTAAAATCAAACGGACCATTTGAAGGAAAAGAAATATAATAAGGAGCTGTAGAAATGAGTCACTGTAATGGAAGTACTCAAATGAGCTCTCTCTTTCTCACTAATTGCCTTAGTGTTTTTTCTTCTTCTTCTTTTTTTTATGGGCCAGCGTTGGGGTTTTTTCTCTATCCTTTAATAACAAGCAGTGTCATCATTGACTAGTGCATAATGCATATAGTTTGATGTTCATTCTACTTTCAATCGGTTCTTATGGTTTGCGACCTCATATTTTACTTGTTATGTTCAGGTTGCGGCTTTCAGAGCTGTGGTGAATATTCTGACTAGGTTTGCTCTTCACTTTTGATGCTTAATGTATGGACTAGTGCACACCTTATGTTCATGCTGAACATGAATTTTAAGCCTTTTATGTCTGGAAATTGTTGATGATGACATGCGTATCTTTAAATGGAGTTTTGATAAATGCCATATGTGGATTCTTTGCCATGTGAAAAAGGAATTAAGAAATAGATGCATATGCAAAAACCGACCATTTTCTCGTACATCAAACTGCCTTTTCACCTTTACGAGTAATTCATTCTCTTGGAATATAGTATATGCTCTTTGAACTGTAGTGGTCACATCTGGTCCCTTGGCATTTGATAACATGTGGAAGTTTGTACCATAGGGCGCAACAGGAGTCTGTGGATGACAATGAAAGAAATCGTTTTCTTGTTAACTACGTTGATTATGCATTCGATGACTTTGGGGGGCGCCAACCACCAGTTTATCCTGGTCTCTCCGCTGTTTGGGGGAGCTTGGCTCGAAGTAAGGTAAAAGCGTGCTGGCTGATCATCTGTTTAGGCTGTTAAACTATGAGCACAGTGTGATGGATTATACTCAGTTTTTGGGTACCATATATGTATGACGTGTTGATTAAGTTCTCTCCAATTCACCCACTATTTCAGTGATTGCTTGCTGACACAAGACACCATTTCCTAGTTACAATGAAGTGCCTTAGTTCATAATTTCATGCTTTTGTTTTCTTTCTGGAACCATCTTCATACCAGGATTTTCTTGTGCTTCATTTCATTTAAAGAGCTGCTGTTTCTGGCTATATTTTCATAAGTAGTCTTAGCTTTGGTTGTCAAGATTAATTTTCCTTGTTATTGATTTTAATGAAGAGCAGACTAATAACAGTCAATTCAGCTCTCCTGGTTTAGGCAGTCGGTTATAAAACAGCAATGTTAATGAGAGAGAAACTGTTTGCTAGTTAGTATACAATACCTTTTGCAAATGGAAAAACATGCTGCATGGATGCTGCACCCTTCCGCAGGACATTAATGTACAGCTAATACTATGCTACTGCCATATTTACCTGATCCCTTTGTTCAGGCTAAAGGCTACCGTGTCGGACCGGTCTATGATGACGTATTGGCTATGGCTTGGTTTTTCCTTGAACTAATTGTCAAGTCAATGGCCTTGGAGCAGACTCGACTTTTCTATCACGTTCTTTCACTAGGTAGGTTTTGAAAGCGTCAAAACATCCTTTTTGCATCTTCATTAAATATGAGTATGTCTGAAGAGAGGTCTATTCTTACGTAAACTGATGCTTGCTTAAAACGTTTATGCTAGGGTTTTCTCTGCTTCTATTTTCGCAACAATTGCAATAGTTAATCTTAGGTCTGTAAACAACAGCTCTTATTAAAAAAGTGCAGTCATTTCACCATCTAATTTGCATTCTGAATCATTGCACAATTCTTAATTAGTCTTATCGTCCTTTATTTTGTAGGTGAAGATATTCCACCTATGCAGCTGAAAGAAGGTGTATTTAAATGCATATTGCAGTTGTACGATTGCCTTCTAACAGAAGTCCACGAGCGTTGTAAGAAGGGATTGAGCCTGGCAAAGCGGTTGAATAGTAGCTTGGCCTTTTTCTGTTATGATCTCTTATCAGTGATTGAACCACGCCAAGTTTTTGAACTAGTACGCTTTTCCTTTCCAAATAATGTTCGATTATCTCTTACTAGTTCGGATTTGACTCTTTTTTGTTAGAGGGATCCTGACTTACGGCAAAAATATCTGCTTTATTCATATTAAACTGGATTTCTACACTTAAGAATGGATAGCTTATGTTGAAGCGATTAACGTAGCGACAATTTCACTTATGGTTTCGAGTAGTTTAAATATGTTTTTTGTGTCAATTACAGTTCCATATTCTGTATTCTTACTTCTCATTTATCTGTTACAGGTGTCCTTGTACCTGGACAAATTTTCTGGAGTATGTCAATCTGTTCTTCATGATTGCAAGCTCACATTCTTACAGATTATATGTGATCATGATCTTTTTGTGGAAATGCCTGGAAGAGACCCTTCAGATAGGTAACTGTATGAGTTCCAGAAATGAGATTTGCCTCATCTGACTCTGCAAATGCAAAATAATTTGCACACCAATTCGCACCCACCACTTCAGATCCTCTACATGGGTAATCTAGTTTGTTGGAAAATGTGGTGGAGCAATTCACAATCTGGTGCTACTTGATGGCCTGTCGATTACATATACTTTTAGGAGATCTCTTGTATGCCCTTGAGCAATCATCAATTCCCAGTCTTGCTCTATGAAGTTTTACAAGTTTGTCTTGATAAACTAGTCCTCGTAACTGCTTCATACTTTCTTTCCTGGCCTCAACATATTGTGACTTACATTGCGCACACTGCTGGTGTTAGTCTCCTTGGATTCTCCAGAAATATGTTGGATACGGAAGATCTTATCTATATTTACATGCTGCAGGAACTACCTTTCATCTGTCTTGATACAAGAGATTTTCCTTAGCTGGGATCATGATGATTTGTCTCAGCGTGCAAAGGTTGGGACTGTGCTAATAATTTGTACAAACATATGCTTAAATTTGAGTTGGTTTCTGATGATATTTTCCTTTATTTGCTATTGTAGTTTGCAAAGTTGGCAAACATGCTTGTTTCTTCTGTATGTTGACCTTTATCATACAATTTCTGCAGGCAGCTAGAATATTAGTCATCCTCCTATGCAAGCATGAGTTTGATGCTCGATACCAGAAGCCTGAAGATAAGCTCTACATTGCACAGCTGTATTTCCCACTCATCGGACAGGTACCTTTCCCTACCTAGATCCCAGACCGTTTGTTTTTTGGTGCTTTCCACTAAATTTTTATTCAATTTTCAATCTCACCTGCTTCCTTTCCAAACAGATTACGAGACAAATTTGTTTTGATGCCCAGCTTTTAGGGGTTCTTCTTGTACACCTTAATGTATCATATCAAGTATCCTTTCCTGCCTTTCTCCATAGTTAGAATGCATAAATGTCAAACACGGGCCAGTTGGAAGATTAATTTTCATCTGTTCTTTTATAAGTGAAATTTCTGCTTTTCTGATTGTCTTGTGATGACAAACAATTAGGTCATACCTTCTTTTGATCTGGATAATATATAGTATTAATTTTTGAGAAATCAGAATATGAGAGGACTGTCTATGTATTAATTTGCTGCATAATCTGTACTTCTTCACTGGGTCTAGTGAGTGTAGAATCTGTTGGTGGTATGACTAAAGGTGCAGAGTTTTATATTCACCATCTCAAGCAGATTTATGTCAGTTACTGAGGTGGTTACACAGTATTCTGCCACTTATCTTTCGATGCATCTGAACAGGAAGATTAATAATTGATTAGGCTTGATGCGTCAGGTTGAAAGTATTAACCTCGATTATAACATCTCTGATCCTGGAAGATGTTCAAAAAAGAATCTAGAAGCTTAAGCTTAATTAACTTTATGTCATGATGTTTGATTTTTGTAACGGCAGGCCTATGTTGAGGGTTCATCTTTGCTACCAAGAAATTACATTTTGCCCTAGTCATTGCTTTAAAATTAGGCAATCATTGTGACTATTTTGTGGTTGCACCTTTCGTGGCTTAAAAAGAAATTGATACTTGCAAATGCAACCCCAATCCTGGGGGTTAGTTGCAATACCACCTCTATCATTGTGCCAATATCCCCATCATTTTATTGTCTCTATCTATAATGAATGTACTGATAATAGTGTGCAAATTGAAGCTACTTGATGTCCCTAGTGTGACAACGATATGGATGATAGACTTACATTTGTCTAGTGGAAGTCATTTTTCCTTCTTCAGATCTTTTGGTTCTCTCATTTTAGTTTGCTTTCATTACATGTGGGGAAAAATTTTATACTAAATAAACAAATCTAGCATAAAAAAGCAACTTGGGGGGTAACGTAGTTTCTCACTGGGAAGTTCCTAGCATTTTCATGGTCTCGAATTGCAGTGTTATTCTATATCCGTTTCTCTAAGTTCTGAAAGTTTCAAATTTGAATTTATTGCAGATCTTAGATGAAATGCCTGTCTTTTACAACCTGAATGCTGTGGAGAAGCGTGAAGTTCTGATTGTTATTTTGCAAATTGTGCGCAACCTAGATGATGCATCACTTGTCAAGGCATGGCAGCAAAGCATTGCTCGAACCCGACTATTTTTCAAACTCCTGGAAGAGGGCCTTACTCTCTTTGAGGTTCCAGTCCATTTTAAATATTTCGATTTCTTTCTGGCTTGACCTCTGATTAGCTCATTTGCCCCTTATCTGTGCTACTGGAATATTAATTGTAGATTTGAGTTGTATTCTTTGTATTGGAATTCTTAAGACTTGTTTGGTTTAATGCTGACCAGAGACTGAGAAATTTGCTTCATTTCTTTCTTCTTTTTCGTTTATGAGTAAATTCATTGGAGGCATTTAGTTCTTTTAGTGGATCAATAGATGGAAAGTAAATTCCTCAGCATATAGAGGTGCTTTATGAGACAGTAATTATAATGGTTCATTATCAGCTAGATGCTTCACGAGAATTCTGCTTTTGGTTTGTCAATTCTTTGCGGATTTGTCATTTGTCGTGAATCTTCCTTATACTTGACTGATAACAATGTTCTTGATTCATTCCTTTTTTCTCCTTTGCTGTTAGGATTTTCCTATTTCAATCACCATAAATTATCTGTTTGTCCTTGCAGCATGGAAGTCAGATTTACTTGGATGACTGAGTAGTCTGAGCGCTTTCCTTCTTGCCCAGAATAGTAATTGCATTTTACATGATTTTGCAGCATAGAAAACCTTCTGATGGCATGCTCCTCGGCTGCAGTTCTCGCAGCCCCGCTGGGGATGGACCCGTCTCCCCAAAGTACTCTGAGAGACTTTCTCCTGCAATTAACACATATCTTTCGGAGGCATCAAGACAAGAAGTTAGAGTAAGTGAACTTTTGTAAAGCATTTAATTTGAGAGTAAGGTAAATATATTTTGTCTGTTGTCGTAATTACTGATCTCAGAGGCCATCCTGGTGATTATTCTTTGTAATACTGGAAGCCATCATCTTGAATATTGGTTTTCACTCAAAGCCACTAAAGTTCTGCTGCAATATGTATATGCAGCCTCAGGGAACACCTGAGAATGGTTATTTATGGCAGAGAGTGAACTCCCAGTTGAGCTCCCCAAGTCAGCCGTATTCTTTGAGAGAAGCCCTAGCTCAGGCTCAATCTTCAAGGATCGGAGCTTCAGCTCAAGCTCTTAGAGAATCCTTGCACCCGATATTGAGGCAAAAGCTGGTATAGAGTTCACTGTATTCACTATGCTGCTGCTCTTGTTTATCTTATTTGAAGAAGTTTGTATCATATGATATTTCACTTAATTTAATGAAGACAGCTTATAATCTTGGCAATTTCTACAGGAGCTTTGGGAAGAGAATTTAAGTGCTGCTGTCAGTCTTCAAGTTCTGGAAATAACTGAGAAATTTTCCACAATGGCATCAACTCATAGCATTGCAACGGACTATGGGAAACTCGATTGCATAACCGCTATATTTATGAATTTCTTCTCCCGAAATCAACCCCTGGAGTTTTGGAAAGCTTTATTACCTGTCTTCAGCAGTGTCTTTGGTCTTCATGGAGCTACCCTTATATCCAGGGAGAATGATCGATTCTTAAAACAAGTTGCTTTTCATCTGCTGCGGCTAGCTGTTTTCAGAAATGACAGTATTCGGAAACGGGCTGTTGCTGGGCTTCAGATACTTGTTAAGGTAAGTTCTCTAGGCTTAATATCATACTCTCTCTGCTAGCTAGTACAACCAGATTATTGATGGTATGCATTTCATAATCAATTTGCAGAGTTCTTTCTATCACTTAATGCAATCTGCAAGGTTAAGGGTCATGCTGACTATTACAATATCAGAGTTGATGTCTGAGGTGCAAGTCACTCAGATGAAATCTGATGGTATGCTAGAGGAGAGTGGTGAGGCACGGCGACTTAGAAAATCTTTGGAGGAAATGGCAGACGAAGGCAATAGCCCTAACATATTGAGGGAATGTGGTCTTTCTGAAAATGCTCTCTTCTCAATTCCAGAAAGAATGACAGAAAATCGGTGGTCCTGGTCGGAGGTCAAATATCTCTCTGATAGCCTTCTTTTGGCACTAGATGCAAGCCTTGAGCATTCTCTTTTGGTAAGTTATGATTGCATGTGTGGTAGCATATTTGTGTTATGACTTATGAGTGAGGTGAACCTCATATATTGGTAACATATCAACCACCATTCTTCAGATTGGATCAATTACAAATAGTTGGGGTAGTTCCGTCATCTGATTCACGATTCTGGTTGACGTCAGTGGGTTGTGTTATAGTTAAAGTTGTTGGCTATACCACATCTGATCCAGCGAGCTTGCTGACAATAGAAATCTTGGCTTTATCATTAATTACGCGGTAATAGTTTTTGGGCTTGTGTTAAGTTAGCCTTTCTATGATTTTTGTTGTTCAGGGAACTTTGATGAATATGGATAGATATGCTGCTGCAGAGAGTTATCACAAACTTGCTATGGCTTTTGCCCCTGTCCCCGATCTTCACATTATGTGGTTGTTGCACTTGTGTGATGCACACCAGGAGATGCAGTCTTCGGCTGAAGCTGCACAATGTGCTGTGGCTGTTGCTGGTGTTGTAATGCAGGTACATACATTTAAACTATTAAATATAGTCACACGCAGCTTTCTTTTAGCAATCATACTCTTTTAAGCTTGATAGTTGGATTCTGTGTGCTGTCACAAAAAAGGTTCCTCTATACAATCACATTTTACTGACTCTCCAAGGAAGAATTGTCGTTTATAAATAGAAGATCCAATGTACTCTGCCTCTTATATTTTAGGAAGGACCTAAGTTATGCTTTAATTTCCAGTCAAATACTTGTATACGTAATAGAAACAAAGACACAGGGTACAAACGAGTTCCCTACTCTTAATGGACAAGAGATACTGTCAGTAGGACATCATTTTCTTCAACCAAAGTGAGTTCTTTTCTGATTTGTGAGTTATCTTGAGTTTACCTCTCTAGACTTCTCTACGAAGACTGCTCAGAGTGTTGTCTGAGATCTATTTATAGGGGATATTGCTGATTGATTAGAACAATATTTTTCATTAGACACTCACGCAGTCCTTCTATATCTTACTATTCTTATTGCAGGCCCTAGTAGCTAGAAATGATGGTGTCTGGAGTAAAGACCATGTGACGGCACTACGTAAAATTTGCCCAATGGTCAGCAGTGAGATTAGCTGTGAGGCATCTGCTGCGGAGGTCGAGGGCTATGGTGCTTCAAAACTCACAGTAGACTCTGCTGTGAAATATCTGCAGCTTGCAAACAAGCTTTTCTCTCAAGCTGAGCTTCATCATTTCTGCGCAAGCATTCTGGAGCTCGTGATTCCAGTGTACAAAAGCAGGAGAGCATATGGACAGCTGGCAAAATGTCACACCTTGCTTACCAATATCTATGAGTCAATCCTTGAGCAGGAATCGAGCCCAATACCTTTTACCGATGCTACATATTACAGGGTGGGGTTCTACGGTAAAAAATTTGGGAAGCTGGATAAGAAGGAATACGTTTATCGGGAGCCCCGTGATGTGCGCCTTGGTGATATTATGGAGAAGCTTAGTCATATTTATGAGTCCCGGATGGATGGAAATCATACACTGCACATTATTCCGGATTCTAGACAAGTAAAAGCCGAAGAGTTGCAGCCAGGAGTCTGCTATCTACAGATTACTGCTGTTGATCCCGTGATGGAAGATGAGGATTTGGGGAGCAGAAGGGAGAGGATCTTTTCTCTATC
The DNA here is from genome assembly GCA_031216285.1 of Syzygium syzygioides. Classification (NCBI taxonomy): domain Eukaryota; kingdom Viridiplantae; phylum Streptophyta; class Magnoliopsida; order Myrtales; family Myrtaceae; genus Syzygium; species Syzygium syzygioides. Next base: position 20,581,152 of record CM062252.1, on the reverse strand, counting down.
TACTGGCGGGGTCCGTGCTCGTGTTTTTGATCGCTTTTTGTTCGATACCCCATTTACTAAAAATGGCAAGACTCAAGGTGGGTTAGAAGACCAATGGAAGAGGCGGACGGTTCTTCAGACTGAGGGCTCATTCCCTGCCCTTGTGAACAGGCTTTTGGTGACTAAATCCGAGTCTCTTGAGTTTTCTCCTGTAGAAAATGCAATTGGCATGATTGAAACCCGAACAGCTGCACTGCGCAATGAACTCGAGGAGCCTCGCAGTTCTGAAGGAGATCAACTCCCACGCTTGCAAAGTCTTCAGAGAATTCTTCAAGGCAGTGTTGCCGTCCAAGTGAGTGCATACTGATGGCCTTTGACAAATAACTGGCTTATGCTTGACCAAATAACTAGATTCATGCACCTCTTTCTTCATGATGACCTTTTTTGACATTTAATCTCATTGTTGTAGGTGAATAGTGGGGTTCTTAGTGTTTGCACGGCTTTCTTGTCCGGTGAGCCTGCCACGAGGTTGCGGTCCCAAGAACTACAGCAACTCATCGCTGCACTTCTTGAATTCATGGCTGTTTGCAAACGTGCAATACGGGTTCACTTCAGATTGATCGGGGAGGAAGATCAAGAATTCCACACGCAGCTCGTGAACGGTTTTCAATCTCTCACTGCAGAGTTATCTCACTACATCCCTGCCATCCTCTCGGAGCTTTGAAAATGTTGTACTATCACTTGTACTGAGTGTATGTGCCTAGGCTTTTGGTTTTCATTAGCATCTTTTGTAGTTTTAAGTGCCTCCTTCCACATCTTCTTGCCAAATAGCGTCATTTGTGGTTTATGTTGGTAGGAGAATGTGTTCATATCACGTCATGTGTAATGTCATCTGTAATTTCCGTCACTGAAGATGTGGATGCGTTCAACAATTGTTCATATCTGACCTTGTTTTTGAATGTGAATTGCCCAACGAAAATCTGCTTTCCTTTTCTTCTTATTCTTTTTTTAAGTTTCAATTATCTTAGCACATGTCAGACAACCTGACTAAGTCGCAAGAGGAGTCTCGATGATCGTTCCGAGAATGTATAATGGCATGCAAAGAGCATATATGTGCCTGAAAATTCACTTGCATTAGTTGTATTAAAGTGCCATGTCAGTTAACCTGGAATGCGTTTACCAGTCAGATCCATTCACGACTTGACACATGGCAATAGAATTAAAATTAGACAAACAAAATTTTTTACGTTTCAAACTGTTGGTCGACCTCCACGCTTCGAAGACCTCCATAACTTTGAGATTGCATAATGTTGAGCCGGGTGAGCTTGATATTGAGCTTGAATGTGGACCTCTCACTCAGTAGGTTGAAATTAGCCTGATTGGATTATAGTGATGCGTGTCTAATACAGTCTTACATTGTTTGGTAATGGAGGTCTTCGAAGCGCAGAGTCAGGCGATGGTCTTCTAAGCGAATTTGAAGCGCAATGGTCAAGCAGGGGTCTGAAACGTAAAAGATTGAGCTGCTAAAAGAAAGAAGGAAGATTTTCTTTGAAACTAAACATGGCTGTACCATGGTTGAAGAGAGAGACGGTTGGACGGGACTTCAAATTTTCCCGAAAGCTGCTCTGCATTCCTTTTTAGGTAATCAGAAATTCTGTTTTTATTCAAATTTAACTCAATTTCCACATGTCAAGTCAAGAATGGATCTGACTGGGGTAAATGCGCGCCGTATCAGCTAGTGCAGTGCTTTGATGCCACGGCTTGTTCACGCGATCCTTCTCAAAACCAAAAAGTTGCAGGCCTTTAGTATTTGGACTTATGTGCCGACTTTTTTGTCATGATTCTCAAAGGATGTGTTTTCTGTTTGTTTAATCTTAAATAAGATGCAAGTGTATTTCCACTCAGTTCCTCTAGCTGTTTGGACAGGACTTTTGTTGTGGTGCAACAATTTTTCTTTCATTTTTTGAAAGAACGCAATAGTCGAACAAATACACCTTTGGCGTTTAATGCCTTTCAGTCTTCACTTTTGAGCTGCAACAGTGTCTGCATAATTTAACTAAGGTGCAATGTGTTATATATTACCATAAAATTTTTACCCATGCTTGAGCATGCACGCACATTTGCATGAGCTCATGCGCTTGAACTCATGCTTGGGCATGTTAATCTGTGAGGGTCACAGAGGGGGGGGGGGGGAGAGAGAGAGAGAGAGAGAGAGGGTTGAAGCAACCACTAGCATTTAATGGCGTCTCAAACATCAGTTTAGCATTCCGTCCCAAAAGGAAATACAGTCGTATGTCTAGGTTGAAACCTCTTAACAACTTGAGAACCAAGAAACTCCCGCTTCTCAAGTAGTAAATTTCATCTCTTTGGCATCAATCATCATTCTCCGCGACCCGACAACAATGAAGATGCATCTTCCAGAAACCAGACCAAGATTTCACGCATACCTATGTCTCACCATGTCCTTTTGCATCATGATGAATGTTTGAGCAACTTCACGGCCTCAAAAACGGCAGAAAAGTCTAAATCACCCAGTCCCAAGCTCCTGGCCTTTTTGAAAGCCTACAAGCAGTGGAGACGACAATGTGAATTCATCTAAAATCACTTTGGAAACGGTGTGACGTATATTCAATTAAAAGAAAACAAAAGGGTAACAGAATATCAGAGCTTAATATTAGTCTCAACATTCCCTGAAGAAGTGAATGGTTATTCATCAAGAATTAAAGTATGTTCAATGAAAGCACTACGGAACCGTCTGTTCATCTCTCCAACCCCTACACTGTTAGCATTACCCAGAAAGTTGTCACCCCAAGAAACTCAGTACACGGATATAAAATGGAAGGAACAAAGTCCTCAAAATTCATTTGTTTTATGATGATTTCTATTTCATCATGGAGAATAATGTCTTGCAGTTCATGACTATGACTTTTCAATTCACGGTGTACTTGAAAGTAAATGTTATTTGAATTGGAAAGAGCAAGCACCACCCCACAGTGGATGCGATCAAATTCCTAGCAATAATTCACCTGAGTTCTAATGAGAGTAGAGTATAAAAAATCAGTGCAAGAAAACAACCTCATTGGAAGCAGCTGCGATCGGCATTGAAAGGGCATTTTCATCCCCAAGAGCAAGAGCCAGCCTCATGTCCTTCTGCTGATGTTTCAGAGGAAAGGCTGGGGCGTAACTGTTCTTTATCATAGTGGGTCCTTTAAGTTTGAACATTGGGTTAGCAATTGCACCGAGATCCTGCCAAGAAAAGATTTTTATCAGCCATCCATGCTTTAACTGGAGTAAATCTGAACAGGTTGATCATTGTCGTACCAGTACGTCGAGAAGAGTATGAGGGTCCAATCCACTTCGGCTGGCGAGTTCAAGTCCCTCTGAAAATGCGTTCATCATGCTGCGACAATAAAAATACTCAGTGAGCCAAAAAATTCCAATGTACTAGTACTATAACCAAACTAAAAGAACGTAAATTTCTTTTGGTAAATCTTGAACGAAACTGATTTAGTTCTGTGGGACCAGACCAAGTACAGAATTTAACGTCTGATGCATTTATATTGATAGTACACAAGGCTTGCATAGGTGCAGACATGACAGTAGGGCTTGCAGATGCTTCTACTGCAATCACAATGCTCTCACATCAGAGCCACAGAGACCATTAACATGCCATTACCAAGAGCTGCTAGGACTTTCTGCACCTGGATATCTACATGGTAATGGCAACTCACGTTGACTTCCCAATCGCTATACCATCATAACTTGCGGATGCAGACAATGACATCCTTCTCATTGATTATCTAACTGATGCTTTTTTATTCCCGTTGCACAAAGAATGGTTTCTTTGAGATATGCAGATCAAAATGCGGTTGCAACGTATTGGCTGCATAAGCCTCAAGATCCATGCAAGTGGTTTACAGTGCAATGAGTTATTATTATACACTAAGATTCTGGTTTATGCTAATCCTAACATTAAAGGATATTGCTGTCAAGATTATCTAGTATGGAACTGGCTCACGAGAACTTCCATATAAGTTTCTGTTTCAGTATTCAGTTTCGTCTTTCACCTAGTAAAAACTACAATGAGCTTCACCAGGCTATCTACTTAAACCTTTTAGTTTGGCTGCACCTCTTCTAGTCTCAAAGTATCAAAAAACTATCAGGATTCACCAATTGCAGATAGACAGAAACAAATACCAGCCCATTATCATGTTCACTACAAGCTTCATTTTAGCTCCATTTCCAACTGGGCCCAGGAAAAAAGACTTCTTCCCCATGACATCGAAAGCTGGAAGTGCTTCCTCAAACAATGCCTGCAGATACAATGTCAAAATGATAAACAAGTGTTACAGATTGAATGAAGAGCATTTAGCCCTTAGAGAACTAGGTTCTTGCATTTTCATCTTGATGCTCTCACAGTGCAGTAGTCCGTCTAATAACATGATATTTGCCAAAGACAAAGATGCATTGCCACTGCCAGAGCCTGAAATAAGTAGTTATTTTGCTTCACCTCCAGATATATCTTCTCGACACATTCTCTCTCTTAATATCTTACAGTTATCTTTGCAATTTACACTAGGAATTCAGAAAAATGGCCAAAACCCTTTGAAAGAAGGAAATCGTAACTGACAAAATGCAGCGCTGGCGTAAAGTTTCTGAAAAGGCCACTGGATAACCTACCAAAAAAATAAGCCTTGACAAGACTTCAAACGATCTATAACTCAGGGAATAAACTCATCCTCCTTGGAGGTTCATTTGCATTAGTGTCTTTTTGACCAGGAAGCTATTGTCATATGCGATATCATCATTTAGAAAAGTTGTGACCTTGGGATTGTGCAGAAGTGGATGTAACTTATAGACAGGACCATGGTAAATCTTGGACCAAAGATAGGTGCTTTCATCTTTATCAAAATCATTGCCTTCAAGATTCAGCTAGGAATTTATGTGGAGTTGGCCAATGTGATTCTCCTTTCCCAGCTAGCAGTACAACGGAAAACATCTTTGTACTATGTGCAGGCAGAAATTAGTCTTGGAGTGGCCACATGAACACAAATGATGAACTAGCTAACAGAGAATCTGAACCACCATGTAGAACTAGGTTCAATTTGTTTTCATCGACCTGTTTCTATTGTCCATCAGATGCAAAACAGTGCCAAAGAAAGCCAAAAAGGCACAGAGATGGAAAAATCATTATAGCACATGCCTTTTCTCCAGCTGCAAGTATAATTAATTGTCCATCTTCGGCAGGCTTTTTACTACCCGAGACAGGGCCTTCAAGGAAATGACCGCCCTTTGATTGAATGGCCTGGAAAGTATCAGCAAAAAAGCTAAGCCACTCATGGCCAACACTCAATCTCTCTGTAGCGTAGTCCATGTGGAAACCTCCTAGGAAATCTTGACAAAGATGATATGTAGAAAAAAGAGAGAGACCATTGACACCAAGAGTCATTCAGCTGGGTTACTAGTGAATGGACATTTTTTTGGTAATTTCCAGAAAACACTATGAACCACCTGATATTTGTAATGAGTCAAAGCATCAATTCAGACCTCGCTTATCTTAATAGAAGTTTCGGCATCAACTGTTGACATGTCTATGTAACCTTTTCCGGTACAGATCTCCTCAAGAACGCCGTCTTTGTCAAAAACCACCTAGCAGTTACCGGACAGACAATTGTAATTAGGATACAGAAAGACAAGCGGAAGTCAAAACCAAAGTATTCATTACCAACCGAAAGAGCAGCTGAAGGGTCAGATAACATTGCAATAGTATACTTGCACTTCTTGACTACTGCGGCTGGGGTTTGTCCAACTGAAGCACCATGCTCCACTAGTTCATCACACTGAGACAGAAATGCATCAGAAGTGAAACAAAGACTGCATGAGAATACAACTCTCAGCAAATTAATTTGATGAGATTTGGGAAATCTAAAGGCAGACCATGCTGGATGCATGATCCAGACACCATAAATCCTTGAACAAGTGCGGATCCAATCAAGTCCGGTGGAACCAACTTTCATCAGTTTTACTTTCGAAACTGATCCTCGTGTAAGCACCCTCATATTTCGTGTTTCGCTGTCCACTTAATTGATAAAGAACTAGAGCAAGACTTCAGTATGGTATTTGCAAGATAAGATGATCGTTTACACACATCATTCTTTGCCTCGTTCCTTGCTCCCACTGTTCTATCCTTATATGTGATTGTAATTTACAAATGTTTACACAAATCTCCAAACCAATCAAATTAAGTGAATCCATTTGGACTGGTGCAGGATATTCAATAATCAGCACAAAATCAACTATCCAATCGCAACTCGACCCTCCATGCTATTGCCCGAGTCACAGAATTTTGGAAGAAAAAACTTGTGATTGAGAAGCAAGAACATCGAACAGCATTGGGGGAACAACTTAATCTGAAACTACATAAAAAAATTAATCTCAGAAGTCAAGAAGACTATTTATCGGCATAGCAAAATCAGAGGGAACACATTACCAGAAAGGAATAAATCTGAACACCATGAACGAAGAATCATGACCGACGCATAAACAGCTAACCAGTTTAAAGACCCATTAAAACATGTTGCTTCCTTATTCTTTCTTTCACGAAATTTTGGCAGAAAAATCGATTTCCAGAAGCAATGAATTAAGCCGCATCTCTCTTCTATTCGGCCATTTGGAAAATTTGATTCCTTTTTATCCTTGTCCTACTTCACCAGATTATACAATCAAACACTCAGTGAAGGGGACAGTGGCCATTCATTAGCTGTGGACAATATCGTCAGAAGTCTGGAAATACAATGAAACATCACACCAAGAATCGCAATCGCAACTAAACGAGCTAACATCAATGAAAGAATCGTAAACACCGTCCACCCAAACGAGCTCACGAGGAAAGAGACACGTAAGAACGCGAGAGCAAGAACGTCGTCAGCCACTCCAGAACAAGCGATGGGAGAGCACCTTGGAGAGGGTCCTGTTCCAAACAGTGACCTTGAAGCCGTGCTTGAGCAGGTTCATCGCCATGGCCTTCCCCATTATCCCCAGTCCCAAGAACCCAACTTCCATCTTCTCCCTCCCTCTCTTCTCTCTCTCTCTCTCTCTCTCTCTCTCTCTCTCTGTGGATCGATGCTGCTGAAAAACCAAGAAACAGAGTTCTTGAATCTGAGACTAGACCATTAGCACCATGCACACGAGCATGCTTTATTCACGCTTCCTTCCTACCAGAGAGCATCGTTATTGAAGTGAAACAAAAATATATTTTCTGGGGATCAAAAAACTTAGACAAAAACTAAAGACCGGGTTATCCTTGTCGCCACCAAACTCACCCTATCCTAAAATAATATCCAATACCCATGTTAGAGGGTAAAGAATTTTTTTTTTTTGGTAAAGATGTTAGAGCGTAAAGAATTGATTGTGATTCTATCAAGAAAGTGAAATATGGTAATTTTTTTTAATAGACCCGGTGGAAACAAATTCTTTGTGATTGCCCTCTCGATGTGATGCGTGAAAATGGACTGGATTCGTCTTGTCCGAATAAGCGCATTAGGCAAGAAGCAGCACCACAAGATTCCTTCCTCCGTCGCATGACGGCGGAGCTTAGTTAGGCTATCGAGGGGTTTTCAAGTCAAGAATAGGAGGGTTATCCGTTCAAATCACGCTGACTACCTGAAATTTGCTCCGGATAAAGTTATCCTTTCCGACCAAAAACTTGGACTTAATCGGGTTTGTGCAACTCTATTCTCATTGTTATCATATGGTAATTAATATTGTTATCATAATGATTGTAACCCGATGTGTATGTTTTGTACAGCCTAGATGGAACAACGCCGTATTGGAAGTGTTTCGTAATGTGTATATTGGAACAGCACCTTATCTCTCCTGCTCGCCTTCTCTTCGCCACCATAAGCTTCACCCAAGGGATCAATTTTTAATCCTGTCATCTGATGGTTTATATCAGTACCTGAGCAATCAGGAAGTTGTTGCTTATGTAGAAAGTTTTATGGAGAAGTTTCCAGATGGAGATCCAGCTCAACACTTGATTGAGGAACTTCTATCTCGTGCAGCCAAGAAAGCTGGTACATCTCTTATGGCATTTTGCGTTTAAGAAGAAAATTGTTTCTTAGAATGTGGTAAAGGGCCTCTAAGGGGTAGAGGCAAAAGTAGGCTGCTGACATTGCGATTATACTAAGTTCTTACTGTAGTATTCATTTTATTATGATATGAAGTATTCTTGCATCTCGGCTCTCAATTGTTCGTCTCAAGATTCCCTCTGGTTTGTTGTCAGTGCAGTTTTTAGAATCCGTAGTATGTTAATGGGTTTATTTAGAAGGCCAAGTAGTCCCTTTGTTTTTGTTTAGAAAAGTTTGTTAAAAGTGGATGCAAAAACCATTTTCACACTTCCCTTGGGTATGAAGGACTTCAAGACATGGATCGCTGCAGGGTTTTCTGGATTAACTGCTCTGATTTATAACCCACCTGCATCTTCTGTATTCTTTGTAGGTATGGACTTCCATGATTTGCTAGACATTCCTCAAGGTGATCGAAGAAAGTACCATGATGATGTCACGGTTATGGTGATATCGCTTGAGGGAAGAATATGGAAATCTTCTGGAAAATATTTTTGACCTTGATATAAGGAAAGATCTTCAAATCAGCAATGCTCGTACAAACGCATGTTGCAGTCAGTTCGTCTGCGAGCGACTGGAGAGTTGAGTTTGACCACCCTTTGTACAAACGGGTACCGTTAGGATCGGCGGCCTCGAAGCGTAAGCTGCGTTAACAAAGACATGACCCCAGCCGACTATGAGTAAAAAAACCGATCGAGTAGTTTATGTAGCAATATGGTCCCGAGATGGGTATAACTAGAAGCTAGGAGGGTCTGGCTGCGAATTGCGAAATGCCTACCGGGGGCAAAATGTTTCTCCTTCTTTTCTTCTCTTTTCTTCTCTTGTTTGCTCTTTTCATTTCGTTCTGATTTTAGGTTCTTTGGGTAGAAATATTTTGTAGGGCAATGATGGTGAAGAAGTCTGTCTTCAATTCGCGCCTTCTTATTTCTTCTTTGTTTCTCCATATGTAGAGGCCAAAAGAGCTGCTGTTGCCAAAAAAAGAAAGCTTTGGGTTGGGGCGGGGTATAGAGTTGCTTACAGAAAAGAGATGAGAGAATCCCTTTTGACATATTCGAGAGAGAAATCTGTAATTCTTCTCAAATGGTGGTTTTATTGAAAGGTCTTAAAAAAAGGTGGTTTTATTGAAAGGGCATTTTAGGTTCTTTGGGTAGAAATATTTTGTAGGGCAATGATGGTGAAGAAGTCTGTCTTCAATTCGCGCCTTCTTATTTCTTCTTTGTTTCTCCATATGTAGAGGCCAAAAGAGCTGCTGTTGCCAAAAAAAGAAAGCTTTGGGTTGGGGCGGGGTATAGAGTTGCTTACAGAAAAGAGATGAGAGAATCCCTTTTGACATATTCGAGAGAGAAATCTGTAATTCTTCTCAAATGGTGGTTTTATTGAAAGGTCTTAAAAAAAGGTGGTTTTATTGAAAGGTCTTAAAAAAAAAAATTGGGTTATAGATCCACCATGAGGTGGGCAGCCTTAACCGGATGTATGATAACAGGCAAGGCCCGCGGGCCGTTCCCGTCCCTGTCAGGGGAGATGCCAACCATCTCTCCTTTCTAAGAACACAGTCTTCACTTCCAATGGCAAACACTATGTATACAAGCAAAGCTTTGCAAACAGCCGATGTGGGACTCTCTTTTCTTTATTAAGCTAGCTATTTTGTCCCACATAAAGATTGAATCCTATATGTGTATAGATGTCGTATTGGGCATAAATAAAAATTTAACAAATTAGATTTCACCCTGTAAATCTTATGATTTGTGCTTTTTAGCTCTGCGTTGCATCTGATAGCACAAAGCAACACGGCTGAAGCATCAAGAAGCAATTTCATTTCGGCAGCAAACGCTGCTAGCCGAGCACGACGGGGATGGATGCTTTAAGGGATTTGATCCTGGATCCATCGTCCATGATCTCGATGCCTTAACCTCTCTCCACGCTTCCAAATCTCGAGCAAACGATCTTATTTAGAAATCACAGTGGCAAACAAACTCCCTCTCGCTAACAGCGTATTTGAAATGTGTTAGAACCATGTCGATGTGGCTGACATCCAGACCAAAGACAATGACATAGTGTAAATCAAGACGCACACCATCAACAGTTCAAAGGTTGAACAATTGGACTAGCTAGAGACATATTATAAGCAATAGCAGCGTGAATGCCCTCATTGCAAGTTGGGAAAAAGTACCGAAAAAGCCATAAATTTATTGTATTGATACTAGTTCTAAATCTTTTAATTAGATCAAATTAGTCCTAAATTTTTTAATTGGACCAAAAAATTCCTAAATCTACATAATAGGACTGGTGCTTATGTGGATATTTTTTTAAACATAATTTTTAAATAATTTTTTTGAATTTTTATCTTTTTTTATTCTTTTTTTTTCTACAGTGGCCGGTGCTGGCACAGGCCATGGCTGGCGAGGGCGAGCGCCGGTATTTGATCACAGGACTAGTTATGAAGCTTTGCTTGCGTACATATTGTAGACAAAAGATTGAATTTCTCCTTAAACCCGTGAACACATACGTTAAAAGAATTGACTCACGAAGTTCATATCCGAGCAAGCATCAGCCCTGTAATCAAATACTGACAGCGTTAGGCGTTAGCCCTCATTCGACAATGTTCATAGTCCTTTTATAGAATAAGTCCGGAGTGGATGGTGGAAGCTGCAACTTTTGATGAACGGATCGGATTGCTCCATGTGGCGCTCAGGCGCGAGCATTAGGTTTTTCCCTTGCCGTTTTCCGGCTGTCCGGAGTTCGCTGATGGGGAGATTTGGGCCCATCCAATAGCGATCATCCACGTCGCTCCTTGAGCCCGGCTCAAATGACGAAACAACCCATACCCTCGTGCCCGCTACTAGACATGGCCACGGGCCGGTTTCGGCCTAAAACCAGCCCGGGTCAAACTCAGGACCGGCCCGTTGACTGGGCCCACTGTTCGGAACCGGCCCGTGGCCTACAGGCCTGGTTCCAGTTCCAACAATTTTGGAACCGGCCCGGTTACAAAAAAAAAAACTTTGATTACATTTTAAGTTCAAGTCCCATCTCTCTCTCTTTTTTTTTTCCAAATTTGATCATAATGTACATTTTGATTACATTTTATATTGAATAATTTATTATTTCATAATTTGATAATCTATTATTTATTATTTCATAATTTATTTTTAAAATTTTTAGTAGTCGGTTCCGAACCAGGCTAGAACTGGAACCGGCCCGGAATTGCCGGTTTCGAACCGTGGCCATGTCTACCCGCTAGAGTCCCCCCCGCCACGCATGCTCGGTCGTAGCGCCACGTCATCGACTGGAATCATTGACCGAGACAATAAATTCACCCTCTGTTCTTTTTGGGCTTAATAAGGTTAAAAAAAAAGAATAAACGCCCTTACCAAAAAAAAAGAATAAACGCGATAATTTGATCGTTAAGTATAATTAAGTCTATTATATAATTTTTTTAAAAAACTTTGACACGCATAGATACCGAGCCGACGATTTCCCTTATCAATCTCAATGTCCCTGCCAGAGCAAGCACAAATAAAAAAAATAAAGATGGATAGCTCCCACGCCTAATTATTGACAGTCAGTAGTTTAAAGAATCAAATTTGTACCACGTGTTTAATCTTATACTCTTGTCCCTTCTTTCGATTGGGGGGAAATTCAACAAAAAAAAAAAAAGGGGGCAATCGATTTTTTCCTATGGAATCCGAAGCAGCTCGAAATGGAAGCGTTGATACAATTCCGATTTCAACTTGTCATTGAAATGAATCGAAACACTCAAGAACCCAACGGAAGGTCCTGATGGAACTCGAGCTACTTATATGTACATGAAAGAACATGATCTTGTAAGGTCCGAACATGTAGGGCTGTCAAATGGATGGGTCGGGTCGCGTCGAAAATGATCCGATCCAAATTGACTTGTTTAACTTGTTTTAACCCATTCATATGCAATACGAATTTAGCAACCCATGGGATAATTGTTCAAAAAGCCATAAATCTATTGTATGGCGATCAATCCAGTCCTAAACCTTTTAATCGTACAAATTTAATCTTGAACCTTTTGATGATTTGCTAATTTAGTCCTAAATCATTCGATTGTGTCAACTTTGCCAGATAGTCCTGAATCTATTATTTAGATATTTGGCATGAAGGATTACATTGACAAATCATCAAAAGGTTTAGAACTAAATTGGCACAATTAAAAAATTCACGACTTTTTGGATAATTTTCCCAGCGACTAATACCTTACCCATATTACTAAAACACACACATATTTAATTCAACATATGAAAACCCATAACCACCTATTTAATCCATTTCAAGCTGTTGTATGTGTATATCTCACTTGGATTAAAAAAAAAATAGATTGCCACAATAAAAAAAAAAGGTTAGTAATTCCGATTCAGAAAGCTATGAGTGCTTGCACTAGTTGCCCACAGGCCCACACTACAACTGGGATGCTAAGAACTCCAAATAAAAGAAGGGTGCTACTAACACGAGCACGACCACCAATTAGTGTCATTTCCCAATTAGAACCTCAAAGAACCTATATTCATTTCAGTTTTACTTGACAGAGAAGACTGGAATAATCACTGCACATCGCTCAGAAGCCCCAAATTCTAAGCAATCAATGTATCAAACCAGATTTTGACCTAAACCCAAAATCCTTGCAGAGGGGCAAAGGCCAATGCAGTCAGATAGAGCCAACACAAACGCATGCATTGTGACACTTACGTAAATTAAGTAAAAAAAGTGTTCCTCTTTTTTTAGTCAGAAAGTTAAAAATGTTGAAGAGTGCTAAAAGGACCGACTTAATAAAAAAAGGGCAATTCCAACGTATACGCATACTGAGCCACAAATCACACAAATGGTGCAGAGGGAGAGGGAGGGAGATATTCAATATCGGGAAAAGCGAGGCCGAAGGTTCGAAGTAAAGTGAAAGGTGAAAAGGTCGTCAGCATGGAGAAGCTACCTTTTAAGAGAGAGAGAGAGAGAGCGAGCGAGCGACTTTGAGAGCGGGAGTAGTGGATTCTGGTGGCCAAAATGGGACACTCTGGCTAGGAAGGGCCGGAGCGAAGCTGAAACAGCTTCCAATATGCATTGCAATCTGCTGCACACTGCATTTCAAGGGAACGAGTGAAGGCGAGAGAGACAGAGGGCTAACAGAGTTGTAAGTGTCACAGGCCTTTGCGAGTGGGTTGGGTCTAAATAGAGTCTAATCCCATTAAGACCCAAACTGACGTAGGTTACATTACTCCGAACCCATATATAACCCATCTTTCAAGTAAAATGGGTTTGATAGTTCTACAACATGTGATCACTTATCCAGTAGAATGGTCTGATCAGTGCATATTTAATCATCGTTCTTTGAAGCTCACAGAAAAGATACAAGAAGATGGACATTCGGTGTCTCTAAAATCAATTGCATCAAAACAGATTCAGAGAGAAATAGGTGGAGGAGGACAAGTGAGAACAAGCTATTATATTAGACCGAAAAAACTAAAACAGTTTTCAATCACTGTTTCAAAGAAACTCAATTCGAAATGATTGCACATGCACAACAACAGACACAAGGACCTACTGCTACTCCCCGTGCGCACATGCACACTACTTGCACAGAGGCATTCGTGACGAGGTCATAATGAGCTACTCAAAACGGTTAGTACTAATGCCGTCAAGGAAGACAGCAGTGGAAAGCATATTTATAGGTGCTCGTCTTCGGGCAACGCATCCTAATTTTGCTCCACAGACGGAGGATAGCCAACTGGGTACATGGTGTTTGCCACAACTCGCCAGTCTCTTGAAAAGTGAAAGCTGCAACCGTTTATGTCCACTTCCAAAACCAATAACTTCATCTTGTGTACGGATGCCAAATTGCTACACCTAAGAACCTGCATTTGCATTGCGCATTGCCCGGCGAAGTTCACTTAAGAAGTCCATCTGGGAATTGGGAGATCCAACACCTGATGGAGCTATTAACTGGACAAATAAAATAATAAGCATGATCAGAGAGAGAGGTTCTTTTCTTGTTCTTTTTTCATTTAGGAAAGGGATTTCAGAAATGGAGACCTGATGAGGAAGTTTGACGGCTCCCCATGCAGGTGCGGTGCTTCCAGAGTACATAACAGGTCTTTCTGAAACAACAAAACACAAAAGGGAAAACCAGGTTAGTCAAGGATGACAACCTAATAAACAGGATCTTCACAGAGCTGCAATGCCGTGCAATTCTCAACAAGAAAACAATGATGCATCTTAAGCATTTAAGGACGAGAAACATGGAAGGTCCAACAAAATATCACTAGAAACTTATGCTTGTTTAGTTCAGGATACCGCATTAAAGAAGTAAAGCATAAGATCCTAAATATAGGGCTGCAACTCGACATACCGAGTAAGTCCTTCAAATTCTCTCTCTACACTGTGACCATCCAAAAGTTAAGTTGACCAGAGATATAACAGGTCAGACATGAAGGATCTCTATTCATATTATTCCTTCATGGATTCTCTCTTTGGCATCGAATGCTCAAAGGGTAACACACCTTGGGTATCCAGAAAACAAATCATAAAAGATCTCATTAATGTAGCAGCCAACAGGAAGCATAACGTTGCCATTACTCTTCCATAGGCAATCAAAAATGTAAATCATCTGCTCACAAAAGAACAAGACAATATTAAAGGCCAGGCATATTTCTTGCCACGAGATTCTTTTCATTTCAAGCCAAAAAGAAAAAGTTCATGCCCAGTAACTGTTGACAGCATGCGATCTGATTTCATGGGATAAGTAAATTAGTTTAGTCAGCAAATTAGCAATAAGATATCCACATTCACATTTGATAGCAAAGGAGACTGAATCTGTTCAATGGAGCTGAAATATAGCGCGCATTGCTTAATTTCTTTTTTGATATAAAAGTTGTCCCCACACAAATTTATAGTTAAAAAAATGCAATTTTGATGAAGATGGTGATGTCTTCCATCCATCAACACTCATATGAAATGCTTGAGTGAAAAGTAGAGAACTATTTTACGTACCAGATGACTCTATAGATAAATCATTGCAGTCGCGAATTGTAGCTTCCCATCCTGAGAACAAAATCAACAAGTTAGGAAGCAATGACTTACAACATAGAAGCAAAATCTTCTCCAAGACGTGCCAATTTTGACTATTAAATGCCAAACATATATGCTAGATGTGAACAGTACAAGTGCATAACTTTTTCTTCTTCTAGAACTCAAATGCATTACCATGGAGAATGAGGAGAACACCTCAACAAAAGATTGAACAGTCTACTGAACTCGAGTCAGTGCAACCTTGTGAATCCCTTAAAATAATGCACTGACTTTATTTTACATATAATGTTTCGAACCATGATTTTCTTCTGACCTATTCAATCTTCTAACGCTGAAATTCCAGTGGATTATAAGCTTTACAGCTTTCACATGCTACATTAACCAGACTCTAACATGAAAAGTCCACACTTCACACACGCACAGAAGAAAACGCTGTCCAAATCCTAGTAACCGTACACGAACTTTGAGTTCTCCAAATCAAAATTGTTTAATTATCTGCCTAACAGTATTTATAAATCCGAAATCATTTGAATTTTCAAAAGAACAAAACTTTATAAACTCGAAATAATTTAGCATCAGGACATCATATTTCAAAAGCTGACTGTGTAACCCCAAAATTTTAGCAAAAAACAAAAAAAAAAAAACTATGTAACCCCAAAAGAGAAAACGACTCTTCACATCGACAATGGTAATATAACGATCAATATTTTTAGGACAGTCCCTTTTCACCACATCTCTGACAGACAAAGCAAATTAAATCCAGACAGATTTTCCTTTTACACAAACCTAGAAAAGAAACATTATCATGCAACAACGCGCAAGAATGACCATGTTTGTGAGGACACCAATTTATATTCAAAAAATTGCGGGATAAAAAGAATGATCTACAAACTACAACAAAAAAACTGTATGAGACCACCATACGGTCATTTAGAAGACGAGAAGCTGCGCCGTTAGAGCACCCTTCTAAGGCAATCGATCCCAGATGAGGGTTTTCCTTTGGAAGGTTGCTTCTCCCTGCATCCCTCTGATCATTGATGGTGTTCCTTGAAGCAGCTGTGTGATTCTTCTCTCCATCACTTGCATAAAAATTGTTCGGTCGATCAAGTTGCTCTATGAGAGCAAATGAAAGCACATTTTAGCACATACCAGTATGATTGTTTATGTACAGAACACACTAATACAGGAGGTGCATGCTGGCAATATCCCAAACCTACTTTATTATCAAGTGCATAAGAGACATTCATTCACAAGTTGTCGCAGATTGCAGACCTATTCATCGACTCCCAAACCTAATCGACCTCTCTCTCTCTCTAGAGTGGCTACACCAACCACAGAACTAGAGTGGCAGTAGGGTGATCAGTGAGTTGTCAAACGAGTGTGCCTGAGAGGCAAAGTGCAACCTTTTCTTCTATGTCTTTCCTTGTCTAGGCAGACAAGAAGCACCTTTCAATTGACTAGCAAGATACAGCATAAGGCCACTGCTTGTCCCCAACCTCCATCAGAATCGATTAATCATTACTACAGTTCTCATAACAGCTTGCTTTCGCCATTTCCTTGGTTTCGACACAGGCATTTGAAATGACCCAAGAACCATCAGCGCGAGACATCTCATACAGAAACCAACGATCAGCAATCACAATCCCATTCTCGTATAAATAACCCCTCAAACAAATGATCCCACGCAAAACCCATCAACACGAATCTACGGAAAGAGATGGCGGGGTACTTAGAAAAAATAAATAAAAAAACAATCATTTTCAGACCTCCCGATTTGCGCCTGTTGAGAGAGCGATTCCTGCGAGCGCGACCGCAAGAGGCAGTTAATAAAGCTGATCAAAAGCCACGCGGGTGGCATGCGAACTGCGAGGAGTTCGACGGATCGGAAAATGGGGGAGGGCGGAAACAAAAACCTCTGATTCGGAGGAGCGTAGCGCTTGACGGCGGCGGCGGCGGCGGCGGCCGGATCGGCGGCTGAAGCTGAAGAAGGGTTCTCAGGCATCTTCCCCTCTCTCTCTCTCTCTCTCTCTAGAGCTTCGCCGGAGCTTGCCCGGTACCGTCTCGGAGCACCCTTCGTCGACGGCGGCGGCAGCAGATGAAGAAGACGAAGCTCCGATCAGATGGGATCGACCTCACTGGATCCGTCGCTGCTTCTCTTGGATAAGTCAAAAATCCTCCTCAGTCTTTACGTTTTCTTTTCCTTTCGCCAAAAAGTTGATACGACGTGGCGTATTTGGGAGATTTGAAAAAAGAGAGTGGTTTTTTTTTTCCTTCTCTTTTCCTACTTCTTTTTTTTTTTTTGAATTGGGAAATGAGTTTAATGTTTTTTTTTCCTTCCTTTTGTTCTCCAAAGCCTAAAAAAATTCGCTGCGATGCAAATTATGGTGGTTTGAGTAGAATTAAGTCCCATGTCATTACACTCATCTTTATCCTTAGTTTGATCGGCGACGAGGCTCGAGGCCAGCTAGCTACCCACCTCGAGCTCGCGAAACCGCGACTTGCGAGGCGACGGCGAGCTCACTCGCCTCTGGCAACGCTCGAGCGTCGCCGATCTGGCGATGCCCGAGCACGGCCATACTCTAGCAAGGCTCCAGCTCAATTGTGGCTGGTCACCGGCCTTCGTTGGGGCCGGTGACCGGCCGAAGAAGAAGGTCAAAAAGAGAAAGAAAAGAAAAAAGAAAAAGAGAACAAATAATTTTAAATGGAATTTTTAAAATTAATATATACAAAATTATGAAAAGTAGTGTATGGAGGATTAGATTTTCCACACCAAAGGAAAGAAAATATTTTCCAAGTCTTTTTCAAATTTCAGACAAACACCAGAAAATTGCAAGAGATTCATCATTCTCTTTCTTTTTTTATGAAAAATATCCCGAACTAAGAATTTCATCTTTATTTTATTTAAAAGATGAAACAATATATAAAATTAAGGGTTACTATTACGAAAAACCTTAAATCCATTAACATGTAACAAATTATCCCAAAACTAATTTTTTGACCATCAAATATTTCAAACTGATATATATGTGATAAATTTATCCTATACACAAAAAAAAAATTCAAACTGATATATTTACGATAAACTTATGCTCCGTTAAATTGAATACATCTGTGACAAATGGAGAGTAAAATTTTAAACTGGTACACCCGTCAAACGTCACGTGTCGTTGAATTCAGAAATTTAACGATAAAATTTAAGAAAACTGACGGAGGGTAAAATTATCACAGATATAACAATTTGAGATTTTTCAAAATAAATTTATTATAATTATATTATTTTATAATTTTTCGTGGTATTAACCTAAAATTAATCAACAATTATCGTTAAAACACACACACACATATATTCCAAGAGGCGATATAAAATACCAGACGAAACCACCGAAAAATTCTCTCTCTAGAATCCAGAAGTGGAAGAAGCTCTTCGAACCGGAACGGAAGATCGCCGAGCATCACCGCCGAACATGGAGGATCTCGGTCGAGCCCCCGCGGAAGCGGCGATTGCGAGGCGGACGTCCCTGAAGGCTCGCTCCGGCTTCAACAACTACTCCGCTTGGAAGCACAAGGTCTGGTCGCTCGCCTGCTTTTGTTTCGATACGGTCCGTATTATGTTCAGACCCTTCGTAAATCTGCATGTATCGGTCGAATTCGCGCTGTTGGCTGTTCTTGTGATGCGGTGTCGAGTAATGGGTTGGAGAGGAAATGGTCGTTGGTGTTCTTCTGATGGGTTCGTGACGATGTAGCTCAGGGAAAATTGCTACCGGAGGGTCCGGGAGGATCGAGGCCGGCTGCTGTGGAGAGTGAGGTTGCCCGATTCCGAGCCCTGCACTAGCAAGGTGCAGTGATTTTTTGCCCCCTCACCACCCTCGTTTGTTTTTGGCCTCTTTCGAATGAATTCGAAGTCATCGTGTCGTTTGAGTTGTTTTATAACGAGGTAGTCCGCTCAAATTATCCTCATTCTGGTGTCTTTTTCTCTTTTGATGGACTCATTATTGAGTAAACCGTGTCCTTCGCTGTTGTCCATGCGTTTCGGCTTGATTCACTGCCCATTGTAATGCTCTCTTTTTTCCAAAGTCCTGAAGTTGAACTGATCGAATGGGACGCAACATGAAGGGATTTTTATAGGGTGGCAACTGCAGATTCAAATGATTAGCAAATATAAGTCCAGACGGCTTTGTCAATTATGTGGAGGATTTTAGAATATGTGATCTTCTGTTGGGGGTTTACCGGATTCTGGAATTTATGCTTTGACCGTGACAGTTTTTTATGAGGTGCATGGAGTATGGACTACCGCAAATTATCGAACTGGTTTTGCCAATGTCTTGGTGGACTAGTGTTTGGAATATTCCTAATTATGTGGAGTGGAGAGTCTAGGTTCTTGTCTTGCCAACCAGAGCTCCAGTAATCATGTCCGATGAGTTAAATATTTCCGGGTCAGAATTTTCGTGTCAATCAGTGAAGGAAGGATCATGCATACGCTATAGGTCCCAATAAAGGATGTTCAGTAACCTTTGTTTGATTGTTTGCCCAAGCTTGAGGGGTTGATGTTCTTATCTCGAAAGTGAAGGAGCTCCCAGTAAAGTCTGATATCCATATTGCAGTAGTTCCCTGCCATAGCAACCGAAGCAAGCCTGCTTAATTTCCCTTGTATTAGTTGCAGCTAACTTGTTTTCGCTCGATGGGGAAGCTAACTATCCAATTGAAATCAATGTTCTTGTCTTTTTAACAAGGTGGGAAAATAATGTTGTTTATCCAGCGGTTGTTCTTGCAGGAATTGATAAAATCTGCTTTTAGGGACATTGTCTCTGATGAATTGAAGAAAATAAAAAGTACCTCAGTTACTGACAGTCTGAAAACCGTGCATGGAGCCCATGAACCAGATGATATCCTTTGGGAATACGATGGGCTTCATAATGCTTATCAAGGTGATTGTGAAGAGATATTGTTGGAAATGCAAAGGATATTTTACGAGGATCTCGATTCAGAGCGGAACAGACAAGGTAATGGTCTTTAGCAAGATGAAGTTTCTTGCAAGCACTATCTAATCGTTTAGATTATAATTTAAGAAGAACACAAACTAGGAGGTACACCACCGCCCACAGCGGTTGCGTTGGCTTGCGCTCTTGTCCCCCCACAAAGGAATCAGAGTTCGAACCCCAGCGTAGTCGTTAGGGATTCTTAAGTGTGACGCCGTGGTGGTGGGTCCTGCGCTAGTGTCACCCCAGGTTTACCCCTCCGGCTGTCGGCCATGTGGGGGTTCCTGGGTTACCAAAAAAAAAAAAAACTAAGAGGTAGAGAATTGTTGTCTTTTTAGATACACTTCCACAATTTAATGAGGTTGACCCTTTTGCACGGTGCTTTCCTCCCTTTATCATACTAGATCTTATCCTCTTAGGTCAAGTGGTTCTGCTCCCTGGATTGGCTTCATCTGTGCCCAACATATGGATGCTTGACTGTACAACTTGACTGCTGAACTAAAGTATTCCGTTCACTGTGCAGAGAAAGAAAGCTGTGTTGACAATTGGGAAGATGAAGAAGATGAGCTTTTGGCTTGTGCGGTTTTTGAACACATGCAGTTGAATGAGAATGAGGTATAATTAGTGTGCTCAATGGTTGTGATGAAATTCATTTAACTAATCGATCAAAACATATCCTACACGGAAAGGGGAAAGAAGCTTCTCGTTGAAAGTCTGTCATATATTCCTGAGTTGATTAAGTTATCAATTTTATGCAAACTAAATGCAGATACAATTATGTGTTTGTGTGAAATGAAAAGCAGTTCAAATTGTTGATTCATTGCCAGAGATGGCTTAGAACCAATAGTTCATTGTCTAATGGTTTTTTCCATTCTAATACTCCATCCGAGTGTCATCAGTATCTATCAAATCTGTTCCTATCTAACGGAAGGCTATTGGATCAAATGGTGTCATTATCGTGAAGTTCATTCTTATTTTTAATCTTGGGATTGAGCTCTCTTTTTCATCTTTAAGAGAACTGTTCGAAAGCCTTCTCTGTTATGTTTTTTGGCCTTAATTTGGAGATACATGTTCCTAATCCTACATAAAAATCGCTGATGCTAGGTAAGCAAGAGGATTTGGTGCCCAATCTGTAAGCAAGGAGAGTTGCAAGAGAACCATAGTCTGATTTATTGCACCCTCTGCAATCTGAAGCTCAACAAAGGCAGTGAGGTCCTGGTCTCCTCCCCTGATCTTGTTATCTGAATATGTAAAATGCAAGTAACTTGTATCAATCTCTGATGGCTGATGGTGTTAAAATATACTAGCTGAATGAGGTATAATTAGCGGATAATCATGGACAAATATCTGAATGTTATGTTTAAACTTGCTCCTTCAATCACAATGAAAGATCATTTATATGTCTGTTAATGTCGAGTATACAATTGCATAATGTGTCGAGTGATAGGGTGGTTGCTAATATTTTTACTCAGTTTACTCAATTCACAATTACTTAGGAGCTCTACTACAGAGCATGGAGAGACGATCACGCTTAATACCTCAAAAGTGACCATCTACTACCAATTGATTAACATCACTAAATATGCTTCAATAGTTGATGACACAGTGAAATCATTGTATTTCAGGTTAACTTGGACTTGTTGAGGTTTCGGCTTGCAGAAGCTCATTCGGAACATCTTGATCGAGGTTGCAGATTAAAACCCAACTTTAGTGTTGAGACAATTATTGATCTCACAGCTCTGTATATAGTCTGCTCTGGCTGTCATACATTTGAGGTTATCATTTAGCTTATTTTCTTGCTAAAGTGTTTCTTTTTAAATTTAAGGACAAGATTTTCCTTTGTCTAGAATTTAATTATGTTATAGAATTATTTCATTGATTTGTTTTGGCTCCTGCAAACTTTCGTGCACAGGCATGAAATGTCATGTCTTTGCTAAGATTGGTTAACTGGATCGTCTCTTTTTGCGACTCCAATCATCATATCCCAGGAGTAGAATTTGAGGCATGTCATCCCTAAATTTTAACCAGTCTCCTGAGCTATCATTGTTGCTGCTAGATGTTACTTCCTTCAAAACATGTTACGGCAGGTAAATTCAACCAAATATGTGTCAAAATGTCAGAGATCTGATTCTGTACAGTTGTTATGCCTCGACTTTTTTAGAAAAGTTCCCGGCCATATCTGATCATGCCGTTGTGACCATAGAAGAGAGTAGAATAGTAGATGAATATGCGGCGAATGATTCGTGATCGTGAAATTTAAGATTTCAATGATGATCTACTTTTGTGTTCCATTTATTGAATGTTTCACCAAAGAAAATGAGTGTTCATCAAAGAGGCAATCCTGTGCAATAATGGGGCTCAAAGAGCCTACTGATGTCGTAGAAGCCAATTTCAGACGGGCTGGGCGAAGGGAAGGTTGTTCTACAGAAATGGGGACTTCTCTAGATTCACCGGGGGATCAATTCCTTGGTCATAAGCCGTTGTAACCGCGTACATTTTATAATAATTCTTGTACAAAGTGCCGTAACACGTAAAAACTTAAAAAATTTGCGATCAAAGGGGGAGATTTTCTTGCTTGATGGCATGGCTACCGATCACTCGCTGCTGCGAGAGTAGATGCATAAACAGATATCCCTTTCCAGAAAAGAGAATTGCAGAAATAGAGGAAGCAAATGTTTTGCATGTTATGAGCATTGAATTACCATCCATCTACTTTGGCCCAAGTGAAGAAAAAGAACCTAAATTCATGTTTTCAGTTATAGAAGTTCCCTGATCATAATCAAGTGCGATTAAGTCATAGATACGAATTATACCACAGGTTAAGCTAAAAATTGATAACAAGACCACACCAAATCCTATATAGCAACGATCTTCCTACACTCCACCATCAAATTTTGTTTTAAGGGTCTGCTTATCATTACAATATTACCGATTCAATAGCTAATTTCTACCAGTCCTGTTTCCATGGTTACTCACATAGGCCCTTAAAGAAGGCGACTGGCTCAGGACATCAGGAGTGACTGTGGTGTTCTGAGTCCCGTTCTTCAGCTGCATTCTCCTCCTGGCTATGTAACCCCTGAGCCAAGGAGTCACATCCTCATTGATCTTGATCATGATGAAGAAGATGACGCGGTATATCACGATCATGCTGAAGAGCACTGTGAGGTCTACCCATTTCGATCGGCTCGCGTCAATCTGAAACACGTTCACCAGAATATACTCTCCCGGGATCTTGGGGAGGTCCGGTGACTTGTTGTCGAACAGCAAGCCCTTCAGGTCATTCTGGTATTGGCCCTGGAATAATTGTCAGACTGATTTTTAGTATCTTAAGAATCTTATTATTTCGAGCAATGAGATTGATGAAATTGTTCTTTACCTGAAGAGCCCAGAAGTGGAAACTGATATAGGACATCGGATACCGCCACACGGGCTTTGGGATGTCCTTCGGGAGCCTGAAGTAGCCGGAAACTAGCATGAATATGCCCTGGGATAAGGATGATAATATAAGCAAGTATTAGGTGGACTGAAATTGAAAAAGGATACAAGATTGGTTAGTGAAGGAGTTCAGCTCATATCACTTGGCTGCATTTTCTGCCAGTTTCAGCAAATTTAACTCGACTACTGGAACAACAGACTTTAAAGACTACTGTAGGTTTCTGAAAGGAAGGGCTAGTTTTTCCTAAGTCCAATTACTGAATAATGATGCAAAACTTATATGCAATGTATTGCACTTGGTCAGACTCATTCATTTGTGTCAAAAATAAAATGAACAGCAATGAATAGTAAACCTGTATTCCAGCCCCTATGACGATGCCCATGAGGAAGTTAGGAACCACGCTGGCAATTGCCATCATCAGGCTCTCGACAACAGTGACGCTTGCGTAAAGGGTAAGTATGAAGAACAGGTAGTGTACGAATCCAGGGTGGAGGTGAACCATGAAGTAACAAATGGTCCCCGAGAGGAACGTGATCAATACGAGGAATGGCATTGCAGAGAATGTGTTGCTGACGACAAATGCGGCAACTCCGTAGTGACCGTTCATTCTCTCCCTTTGGAAAACCTGAAATGTTCGGACCATCGTATACAGTTCAGTCTCATAGCCATTGATGGTTTGTGAGGCGTAAACCAGTGAACATCACCTTCATATCTTCCACAAAAGATGGAAATCCTCCAATTGACATGAACGTGACAAAGCCAAAGACGAAAGATGCACAAGCACCTCTTGCCTGTATAACGAACAAATTTGAGAGATCAAAAGGCACAAGCCATAGGCGATACTTCCTTTGATAAGGTGAGACGGGGAAAAAATTGATTAATTGTCCACCGGTCATGTTATGTAAACGTAGCCGAGAACGGGAATTTTAACATACCAAGATTGAACTATAGCCGGTCCCTACATTCATATAGATCGTTCCAATGCAGAATGTGACCACAACATAGATCACCAGCCTCAGCCAGTAATACCCAAAGTCCCTCGACATGTTAGTGAAGGAACGCTTGGTCAAGGAGAAAGCTTGCATGAAGAAACTAGCTTGACTCCCTCCTGAATCGAGAACCGTTCCTTTCTGCAACAACATGGTGTGGAGGATATCTTAAACCAGAAGGACTCCACAAGGAACGGTCACGACGTGAAAGAAGTCGAATAGCATATACAAGAAACGGAAGCTGACTTACAACTCTGGACATGTCCTCTACCCTTTGCCTAGTCGAGTAGTAGTATTGGGAAGACCGATAAAAATCAATGAGAGCTCGGGTAGCTTCAGCTGTAGTGGTCCTATCCAAAGGATCATCACTTGCCAAATTCTGCGTAAGTCATCGGAATTACCTCGTCCCAGTTTAGATTTGAATGCAATGCTAAATTCTGAGATGCTATGATGTCCATACAATGCATACATATAACTCAAAGAGATTTGAAGAAAAGAAAGTTGTGTACCTTATGTTTCATAGACCCCTTGAGAGTGGCTTTGACTTTATCAAAGTCAGAGTTGATGCATCTGAGGAAATGATCAGATGGATTCCTCAGAGCAGGGCATGGGAATCCAGCTTGAGCAAAGAACTGCAACATTACCAAGCTTCACGTTAGGCTCGAGAGCAGTTTCAAAACATCAGAACAATTTCGCGTCTTGAGAACCAGAATCAATCACCTCGTACGCTTCTGAAGCAGGACCGAAATAAACGTTCTTGCCGCCGGAAAGCAGGCACAGCCTATCGAACAGCTCGAAGACTTCGCTGCTCGGCTGGTGTACTGATGCAATCACAGTCCTGCCGTCCCTTGATAGGCTGCGGAGCGTCTGGGTCACGAAGAAAGCTGAAGCACTGCCACAAAATTGAATTGCTAGGAGTAAATTCAAGTTCAATCTACTATACTTCACGCTGAATTTTCATGTTTACCACATTACAGTTGAGTTTGGCTATAATTATGATTAAATCAGTACCTGTCGAGGCCGCTAGTGGGCTCGTCGAGGAAGAGCAGCCGGGGGCGCATGAGAATCTCGAGGGCGATGCTGACACGCCGCTTCTCGCCGCCGCTGATCCCACGCAGGTGCCAGTTCCCGATCACCGTGTCACCGCAGTCCTGGAGGCCCATCTCAATGATGGTGCCCTCGACCAGCGCCTGCTTCTCCTCCCACAGCATCTTGTCCGGCAGCCGCAGCCTTGCCGAGTACATTATCGTCTCCCTCACCGTCAGCGTCCCGATCAGCGTGTCATCTTGCGTCACATACGCCTACATCAAGCAAAATTCAAAAAAATCATACTCTCGCATACAGAATCAAAACCTAAAGCAACGCGATTAATTGATGATTGAAATTCATTATCTCCCTTCTAAAGTATTTAATGTGAACGCTTCAAGAAATGAATTTCTGTTGTGCCCTCAAGGTACGGAGCAATGTGCTCATATGAAATGAGAGGTCTTTGGGTACGTTCAGCGTATACTCCACTCTCCTCGTATACAGAAATGTGGATCCTACACTCATTGGAGGCTCATTAACTATGAAGAACAGTATACACATAAAGAAGAAAGTGTACAGAAGGCTCTCCATAATAATCAATTGTGCAGTATAACTTCCCAACGAAGGGGTACCATCTCACTCCCGATTTATTCCACCAAATGAACCGGACACCTAAAACGTCACGTCCAAATCGAACGAATATATTCCAACTTCGTTTTATTGTGCCTGACTTAAGACCTGACCCTCGTACCAACATTTACCTGTTCTGACCAAACTTTAGTACCTTTAAGGACGATGATCATTTAATTGACCCTGTCTCGTCAAGTACTATTTTGGCCTTACGTAGCCTCAGACAGCCAAGTTCCACATAAAAATGGAGATAATTGAACTACACGTTCGAAAAATCCATCATCTTGTTGATCTTATTACAATTTCTTAACCGTTGTTTTTGATTTTCATAGAATCATAGCAATTAAGAGGGGGGTAAAAAGACAATGAGAGTAACAAGATTACTCACGGCACTTCCAAAAGAGAGCTTGGCCTTGCGGCCGTTGAGCAAGACGGTGCCGGAGTGGAAGGCATTGGCGGCAAGCCGGCCTGCGAGGGCATCAAGGAGCGTGGACTTGCCAGAGCCGGACGGCCCCATAAGCGCCGTGAGCGTCCCCGGCTCGGCGTACCCCGTGAGCCCTTCGAGCACCTTCTGGGCCTCCCCGTTCCCATGCGTCACCGTCACGGTCAGATCCTGCCACACGAGCCGAGCCAACACGTCGCCACCACCGCGCTCCACGTCGCAGCTCCTGTCCCTCCACAGCGTTTGGCTCAGCGGACTCAGCCCGATCACGAACCCTCCGTTAGCATTACCGTTGCTGTTGCTGGTAGTACCGTCAGTGTCGCCGTGAGTGCTGCCGTCGTTCGCGCTGCTGGCTCCGTGCCGACTCGCGTCAATCTCCATCTCAGTGTGTGCAGAAGATTTGACCCCCGGATAAATTATGTCTAGCTCAGAGAGAGAGAGAGTAAGAGAGTTATGAACAGAACATTTCAAGAAGGATGGTGTGAGAGGGTGAGAGGGATGAGAGTGAAGAGAGCATAGTATGTGAATGAATGTAATGGAGAGAGAGAGAGAGAGAGAGAGGACAGAAATGCAGAGTTTGTGACGCTATCTCAACATAAACTTTCATGCAAAAAGAGCCTGCAACGGAAAAGGTTCATGACCAAAATGGTCGAAGCTTCGGCCACGTAAATGGCCAGAAGCTCTTCACGTCTATGTCAAGATAGGAAAAAAAAAGAACAGCATACAGCTCTCGACGAGCAAGGGCAGCTTCTTTCTTGAATATTTTTTCAACGACTGATACTTTCTCGCTCTCTTTCCAGGTTAAAACTCAGGGAACGTCTCTCTCTTCTCCCTTCTTTCTTTCTTGAACTTGAAGAAGAGGGAAGGGGGTTGATACAGATCATGATGATCGAAAGGGGGACTCATATATGGAACATTGATGGATTCTGGTGGGTGTTGGGTAGGGCCATTCAATGCGAATTAACCGACCCGCCATAAGAAAAAACCCTAAATGAAAAATTTCTAAGCCTAGAAGAACTAGTTCCTCCGAGAAGGCGACAGAAGAGATCAGACGGGCTTCCGAGCTCTGTTTCTGGTGCTATGGCGATTGAAGAGGGACCAAATGTCACCAAGCATCACGATGATGGAGTGCCAACTCCAATGGGAACCCTAGTAATGCGCCTTCTCAAATTGTAGAGAGAGAGAGAGAGAGAGAGAGAGAGAGAGAGAGAGATAGAGAGAGAGAGAAGGTGTCTACGACATCGATGTAGTAAACGACACGACAGATTATTGTCGGGACTTGAATATGGTTCGTCGTTTGTTCAAACGCCGTCTTGCAGTCTTGCACATCGCTTCGCACGCCGACTTTAGGTATCCGGCTTGTTGAACCACGCATTGCTTTTACACTACTAAAGCTTGCTCTCTTTTTCTCGATACTTGCTAATGCATGGTATTTGCAAAGCTTTTATCTTACTCAATCACGTGATAAGCATGCGATGCCAATTACTTTAGAATGATTTAGTTTCGCTTGTAAACGCGGCACCGATGATCTTGTTTTAATTCATTGCCATTATGAGCCGATGAACCCATATCGCATCGTAATTAATGCCTTAAGATCATCTTTTAAATGTCCCAAAAGTACAATCTAATTTCGATGGACCGAGAGAGAGATCATGATAAAGAGTTGATTGGATTAGTGTAACATCTAACCGCAGATTAATACAAAGTAGATGGATGGCGGGTTCACGAGCGACCTCTGGCGTCACATATGTCGTCACTTGATTATGTTACATGGTTTTCAGTTTGGTGGTCGAACTTTGGGGTTCCATGCAGAGATGGGTGGCCAAACCTCGGCGGCTATTCAATGCCCCGTGGACACTTCGACGGTGTAGATCCTCCCGCATCCCCACTAGGCCGCATGCGATGTCGGCACGTGGCCACGCTTGGGATGGTACAGGAATGTCTTTTGTGGGTTTACTTATCAATTGTCACTCTCGCGGTAACATGCAACGTGCAACCCAAATTTGCGCACCATCGTCCGTCCTAATTAGGAGGAGCCACCTGGCCCAAAATCGTCACCAAAAGCAAAAAAAAATTGAAAAAACAATGGAGAGAAAACTTCGTATATTAATTTTTTGAAAATGATACATATGACACCTTGGGTTTCGTATCGAATTGAAGAGATCTTATCGAGTGACCGACATATGAGATCACTCTCCAAAATTGTTACACCGTCTTGCTGTGCTCTTTTCGAGAGATTGGCCCATGTGGGTCAAGCCAAGCAATTAATGAATGGTATCGAAACAAGATGGGGAAATTATAGAAATGATGAATGAACTTTGGTTTAATGCGTGATATCATTCATAAACTTTTAATTTATTCAATGATTTTTATGAACTTTAAGTTTAATGTGCAATGTCGCCCTAAAACTTTTAATTTATTCAACAAGTTCCCTGAACTCCGGTCCACTGTTTTAATGTGGTCCTTAATAGTCTAGAGACTACATTAAGAATTTACTAATAGTTTATGAACTATATTGAACAAATAGAAAATTTAGTGAAGACATTCCACATTGGACTAAAGTTTAGGGACCACACTGCTCAAATTAAAAACTCAAGGCCCAATTTGCATATTGAACCAAAATTCAAAGACTATTTATGCTATTATCCCAAACACGATTATCTTTTGTGGTAATGAGTGGTTTGAGGACAGATTAGGCTTTCGCCAAACCCTGATCTGAGGACAGTGGAGAGCAGTTTTTGAAGTGAGAGGGCTCGGGCAAGATGCAGTTCCTAATAAGCCTCTCAAGATAATAGCGAGTGCGCGAACTACACCCCGAACAGTGACCTAACATGGCTAATATTGACGCCGATGCAACATTTTAAGTGGAGGAAGTCTGTGACATCACAAGTAATCGGGTATGAACCCGGCTTCTATACGGTTCTATTTTGGCCGGTTTCGTGAATGCAATTTGATTTTTGGAATTATCCTCAAATTCAAAACGTGTATGTCGTGGGCCTAGCTACTAATGAATCCTCATCAATATGCGATGATCCGCAGTTCGAAAGAAGTCGGGATCACCCCTCGACTCTTTCACCGAGCGAAATCAAATTACGAAATCTACGAGGCTACGATGGTAAATTCGGGGTGGACACTAATGTCCGAAAGTTAGATATTTTCATGTTTGCTTATGCTTTGGTATGGGCGTTGCGGGTCATAAATTGATCGTAAATGAATTTACAACTTACTTGGACCCAATCATCCCTACAATTCTCTCCCTATTCTCTTGCCCTCACTCGCTCTACCCTCTTACTTCAGTTCGAGTATAAATTTTTTTAAATTGAGTTAAATATAGAAGTGTTTTATGAATATAGGTCAGGTGGTATATGGTTTTGGTATGGACCGAATTAGGTATTGATCACTGGATTTACATTATATAAAAAATGGATCTATTTGGATCGGGTCATTCTCGAACGGACCCACCCGTTTGACGGTTCCATGCTTTGGTTTGATTTGGACACCACGAGACAAAAACGACACGTGTCAAAGCCCAAGGAAAAGAGGTTCGGACTCCTGAGCGGGGGGGTAAGGCCCATATCAAAGCCCAATACGGGATGAGGGTATCCTCTGCTCCGTACACGTGTCTCCATTCCGTCTCCGAACCATTCCGACCGTCGATCCGTTCGACCTCACACCTTTCCTTTGTCAACGGACATTGGCCAGCACTCAGCAGTTTGAAACGGCCACTTGGGTTCCATATCTATGTATGTATATATGTATCTGCCCCCTGCTTACTATCACACCGTACATCTAGAAGTATCTCTCGCTGTTGTAAAATTTGAATCTTTTCCATCTTATGAATTATCGTACAAAGAGAATTTCAAATTTCGTCGGTAATTTCCTTTCATCAATCGATAATTCAAATATCTATCGAAAATTCGATTCTACAAAATGTTTTAAATGCTAATTTTTGGTATAGACGCGTGATTGAGCCTGAAAGATCATCGTGTTCTCTACCCCCGAGAAGATGACATGGCGTTAAACTACTTGATCTCTCAATAGTTGTGAATTCGGTTCACGACATGGTAAAAGATAGAGAAAGAAAAACTATAGCAAATCTCCTCACGTCTCATTCAAACGACATGGTCCGTCATGGTAATTTCTTGATTTGTACCAAATCTCGCGAGATTCGAAAATTAATGAAACAACTGATTGGAACGGTCGACCACACGCCAAAAAACGAAATTCACCAGAAACCATATAGCAACTCGAGAAATCGACGCGGTAAACCGACGCCCGTTAAAAAAACGCGACGCCCCCAATTTAACGAGCCGAACCAAATTAGGAGTTTCGGAATTCTTCTTCCCGCGACATCGATACTAGAGATAATTCGTAGGCTGCATACCGATTAATACGTAAATAAAATCATAGGATGTCTATCAAATCACGCAACAAAGGCTAACTCGACAAAATTTTGCGTACACGAGTGGCGCCACGTCACATTTACACCAGTCCCATTCAGTGTGCTCGCCTATCAGAAATTGGTAAAGAGTCTCCCCCTCTCTCTTCGCGATCTCTCTCTCCCTCCTAACCCACACGCTCTGCTCTCTCTCCCTCTCGACTCACGACAGAAAAAATTCGAAGGAGAGACGAGCAGCGATCTGGAAAGTACGAAATGGAGTCGACCGACGAGGCGCGGGGCGGCGCGAAGAGAGGGAGGGCAGAGACCGTGCCGATTTCCGACAGGTGGAGCCAAAAGCGGCGGCGTTTCGCTCGCCGAACGGGATGATGGAAATACGACGTGGCGTCACTCGTGTACACGGTATAATCCGCGACTCTGGTCCATCCTTAACTCTCGTGCTGTCGTTGTGGAAGGAAGGAAACCAAAAAAAATGAAAATGAAAATGAAAATGAAGAGGAAAAAGGGGAGAAAAAAATCGGGACCGCGAGGGAGATGGTTCCAAAAGAGGGGGAGGCCACGTGACTTCACGAGGGAGATGAATGAGGGGGGGCGGGGGGGGGGCCCGCGATCTCGACACGCGTGTCTCGATTTCGGCGTGCGGGAATAGATGCGGAGGGGGCTGTGAATAGACGAGATTACCCTCTCGCGCTCCGAAGAGGGGGAATGCCCTTTTCGAGGAAATCAGTTTAGTTTAGCAAAAATCCCGACGTGGACGAATTTTCCCCGAATATTTAAGTGCGATTCGTTTGTCGAGATCGGACTTTTACAAAGCGCACGTGCGACCTCGGCTCATCGGGGATAGCCCCTCACGTGGTTTCGTCATGCCGGCGATTGGGTCTCGAATCGCTCGATCGCATAACGAGTCGACTACTCATCCGTCGAGTTTGATTTTATTGCCATAGCCGGCTCCCGAGTAAAAAGCTCATCGCTCGAATTTCGGGCTATGTAAGACCATGGCGGGACGCGTTTCTGACACGGAAAAAACAAAAATGTTCGACGGGAAACCTCTCGTCAAACGTGCGATGACGACGATGAGATGTACGATCTCGATTTTAAGGGAGCCCGTGCTCGCTATCGCGCATATCGCATAGTAGGGGGTTTTCCACGGAGAAACGTATCAACTCTCGCCCACGGTTTGGCCCTAACTTTTCAAATGTCGTATCGAAAGGCATTAACAATAGAGTCACCACCGTTGAAACGTGCGCAGCTAGAGCCTAAGGTGGAAACGGATGATGACGTGACCCGTACGAGTAGGAATTGCATATGACGAAAAACGGCGCCTCTTTCGACCAAACCGATGATAACCCGGAGTCGCGTTAAACGACGTTAGTCCCACTCCCGCAAAACAAGCAGAATGACGCCGCTTTTCGGCTAACGAGCAAGGTTTCCGGTGAGCGAGATAGTTATATATATACCCGGACCGGGAAGAAATCATTCGGTGAATGTGCTTCGATCCCGTGCACCGTGGAGAACCCTAATCCTCGATTCACTTGCTCGTTTACCCCTATTTCTACGTCGGCGTTCTCCTGTCACCTCCCGATAGACGGTTCTGATCGCGGTCAAAATCATCTCGCGGATGAAAAATCGTTGTCTTTTCGAGCGGGTAATCCAAAATCATGTATGTTTCTTCTTTTTATGTGGCCCAAAGTTGTCCGTGCATTTATTTTTTTGTGGCGAAGGCCCTAGCAGAGTAGCATATGAGCTATACAGTGCCCTGGTTTTTGTTGAAAAGCCCCTTCATTATTCATAGTACTCTACTAAAATATCCTCTTAAGTAAAGAAGTCAAATTGCTTCGCCGAGCAAAAATCGCGACGCCAAGAAAGGCAAAAAGGACAAAGACCAGATAACGACGAAAGAAAGAAGGAAAGAAAGAAAGGATCTCTCCTCTCCCCCTGGCTTCGCTCTGCCTCCCCTCAACACGCGGCGAAGCGAGCTCTCACCGCCCCGACACCATTTCCCACCTCCCTCCTTACTCCGTCTCCTTCTCTCCTTCTCCTTCTCCTTCTCTCTCTCTCCCTCTTATCTCCCTCAGTTCGCT
Organism: Syzygium syzygioides; assembly: GCA_031216285.1. Taxonomy (NCBI): domain Eukaryota; kingdom Viridiplantae; phylum Streptophyta; class Magnoliopsida; order Myrtales; family Myrtaceae; genus Syzygium; species Syzygium syzygioides. The sequence goes on along the minus strand of CM062252.1, from coordinate 20,548,030 downwards.
GCGTAAGTATGCGGAGCGCAGCGCGCGGAAACGTAAAGCCCAAAAGTTCTGATTTTTGAGGAGGGACAAAATCCGGAGAGCCTCGGGAAGTCCCCCACCCTTTTTCGCTCTTATCCGTTTCCCACGGATTCCCCTCTTCGCCATTCGTCCGTCTCTCTCTCTCACTGTTTCTGTCTCTCCCTGTCTCTCTCGCTCGCTCTCTCTCTGCCTGTGCTTAGTCAGCATCGAGCGTTTCACTTCACACACACACACACCCTCTTCTGCTTCCATTAACTGATCCCGGGGCGATTAATGAAGCGAGGCATATCTGTTCCTTAACTCCCCCCCCCCCACCCCACCATTGGGCGACCACCACGCCGCTGACGCTTGCGGAGGCTTCCTGTTTTCACGAGACCCTGCGTGGAGGAGGGAGGGGGGTTCGTGGGTTCCTCTCCTTTTTGTCCTGCCCCCGACGTGCTGTAGATGGTGGCGGTGGTGCGTGCCTTTCCGTGATCCTCCCGTCCCCTTGATTCCCCGATATCCCTCTTTGAAATTCCCCCTCCTTTTTCGCTAGCGCCTCCCCGTTTCGGGATCTCGCATGACTTTCCGTACGTCCGCGGATATGGAAATTATCCTCCCGCTTTATTCTCTTGCTCCTTGAAGCTCCCCACCCTGCCCTTTTCGGAACAGAGCCCCGCTGGTGAAAAGTCAAGCGGGTGTGTGTCCAAGGTCGTCGCTTGGGGCTGATTTTCTAAAAGCGTTGCCCCCCCCCCCCCCCCCGTCTTAAATACCGTCGGAGCGGCCGCCCCCGGTGCTGCGCTGGGAGCGCTCGAGATGGGCTTTGGTTTGGAAGCTTCAATGGCGTTTTCGAGAGGCTGCGACCCGCCTAATCTGCAATGCTTTCTCGACTCCGTCACTCCAGTCGTCCCTTCAAGAACCGCTTCCCAGGTGATATTTTCCCCGTTTCTTTTTTTCCGCCGCTTCGCCTGCATTTAATTACGACTCTGACGAGAAAAGTGTCCGTTTCCCCCCCCCCCTCCTGTTTCTGGTTCTTTTGCTCGGTTTTTCTTTTCTCAATGTGGGTATCGCTCCGAGAGGAGCGGTCTTTTCTTTTTTTCCTTTTTTAACGTTCCTTCCTAATCCTCTCTGTCTGCCGATGTTTTGGATGAAATCAGATCTTCCTTTTTGCCTCTTCTCCAATTTTGTCCGCATCTTTGTTTGATGTTTTGGGTGCAAGATGATGATGAACTCTTTTGGGTTTATCTCCTTACCCAAAAAAAAAAAAACTCTGTTGGGTTTATTTGATTGGCAGAAGGTTGTGGGGAGGGGGTTTTAGCTGGTGAATCTTGTGGTGAGTTCAGTTCATCCCGCAATTAGCACACGTTTACTTAAATTAACGCGTGAGTAGATAAAATTGACATATCTGCAAATCTTGATCCCATCACCGAGGTCTCTTGAGATATAAAATTGGTTATTATGTGATCATAATGTGGACATCCAAAAGTGTCAACGTCGGAAGGGATAGACGCCTGATCTGCTCAAGAGTGGGCCATGCATTGTCACTAGCGTCGGCCCTCTTGGGCCTTGAAAGCCCTTAAATTTCTTGGCACTTTTTCTTTCTCGGTGGGAAAAATTTCTCGTACTGTTTTTTTTTTTTGGGTCGAAAAAATTTCTCGTACTTTAGTTGGTAATATTCCTTAGGATATTCCCTTTTCAGTACATTTTGCCCTCTCTACGTTGCCTATGTGCTCTCCTGCATTTCGTAGTCATTACGCCGGTAATGAGTGCATGTATTGTGGACAATTGGAGAAATCTTCCGGGTCCAATTTTTTTCGTCCCAACGAAAACGCGGCAAAATGCCTAACATAGTTTGATCATTTTAGCGCCTTGGATTGACCTTGACTATTGTTACACTGGTTTAACACCGGACTATGTGCCATAAAACTACTGTTGTTTGATCTATATCGGTTTCCGCATGTTATAATGCTTAGTTTGACTTAGGACTTCTATTACATCCGCTGCCGGTATAAATAATAATTGACACACCGACCCTTAGATTATTGACGCGCGGAAGAATTAGGTTGTACAATTAAGTCGTGACGCACACGTCACTCCTCCATTGTGGATGTATAAGTTTTCTGTTACACTTGCGGTAAGCCTAATCTGCTGATTTAATACCTGACCTTTCTCTCGGCTGAGGTGGAACATCCAAGATCAGCATATCCAACCCTCAGGAAAGCTACAGTCTGTATGATTATCTCGTAGTTTTCGGTCAACCGATGAGTCGAGTCTTACATGAGTAGCCGATTGATTTTCAATACCGTCGTGCTACAAAGTTGCGTGAGAATCAACTTCTTGGATGATGACAATGACATGGGTTCTACGCGCACGTGGAGCGGATATGTTGAATGCGCATCAGACACCCGTAGGGCATAAACTCATGGCGCTGTCTTTTTCAGTGCTCCTTTATGTTCGAATTCTTTAGATTCTGAATTTACATTTAAGAAATTCAATCATTCCATATCTAGAAACAGAATATCTTAGTCGTTCTAATTAGGTGAGGATCCCTGCCTAGATGAAAAAGAATGCATTTCTTAGGTGCAAGGATGCACCGTGAGAATCTTACAACTTCTCAGCGTCTTTTAAAGTTTGAGGCTGATTTGCAGGCCATTGTCGGGCAGATGTAGGATCCGCTATAACTGTTAAGTTGTGATCCAGTTGACTGTCATGGGGAAATTACGATTTACCAGATCATTGTTTGCTTAGACCAATGTTATCATTACGGTAACCCTACTACCCATGGAAAACGGAAAGATCTGCCTTCGCTTTTAACTAATCTGTTCCAGGGCGTTACTTTTCCATTTCGCCCTTCACCCTTTCAGAATTCTAGGACTTGAAATGAAACCTCAGTCCAACAGTCTTAGGGAATTGAAGCTGCCATTATTTTCTCAGAGTCACAATGTGGACTCAAGGTCATCTGGGTAACTCGTATTCGTTAACTTGGGATCCTAAAAATGTCTGGCCAATTGTCCATATTTATCTGAATGTTGTTATTTTGATAAGCTAGAGAAATGCATTAATGACATCAACAATCGCTTTTCCATAGTTAACATGAAATAACTGCAGAGCCACGTTCATGATATCAACCATCTATGGCAACCTGCTGGTAAGGAAATGATCGAGTACTTTGAACTGAAAGACCTTTGGCATAGCTATGAAGAATGGAGCGCATTTGGTGCCAGAACTAAAGTCGTGTTAAGTACTGGACAGACGGTTAAGCATTATTATGTGCCCTATCTCTCAGCAATTCAGATTTACACTAACCTGTCCATTGTTTCCACCAGGTACTTCCGATTGCTTTTTTAGTCATTTCATTCATTTTTCCTTGCTTCTTTTCTCCTATTTTTGTCCTATTTCGTCCAGTTGTATTGTTTCGTCCGAGGCACACTAACATGTCAGTTACATATAATACTTGATTTATTGGGATTTACTTTATTTGGTCGTAGGAACAAAGCGGAGGGAAATGTCGCGGTGGAATTCGAAAGTGACTCTTGGAGTGATGATAGTGGGAGTGATAAGCTATCAAGGTCGTTAAGCAACGATTCGAGCAAGGCTTGGGATAGCATCTCTGAAGATTGGAACCCGGACCATCCAGCTTCATGGTCAATGAGGGATAAGCTTGGCTCCATCTACTTGGAGTACTTCGAGGCATGTTCTCCTAACTGGAGAATTCCTCTGTCGAATAAGGTGATCCTCTTTGACTGGTCACATCAATGAAGACACATTCTTATGCGAGCTTCCTCCAATCCCTTGTTAATGAATAGAAGAGTTGTTAGTTATAATTTAGCAGTGCAAGATCTTGTTCATTGAATGAAGCCGTGGTTCTGTCTGACTCAGATAACCGAATTAGCAAAAGATCATCAGGCACTGGCAACTCTTAGAAGCATGGATATATCTCCAGCGAGCTGGATGGCTGTAGCTTGGTAAGTTTTTTGGCATTTCTTTTCACATTCTTGGCCAATTTTCATCATGCTACATTAACCAAGGAACGTTCGACATCATGAATGTTCTCTTCATACTAATATTTAGTCGTTCAAGCCTTTTCTGTTATTTCGAAACGGAAATGAAGTGAATGCTTTTTCTCGACAGGTACCCAATTTACCATATTCCAAACAGCAGCAACGATAAGGACTTGCAGACTTGCTTCCTGACTTATCACACATTGTCCTCATCGTTCCTAGGTACACGACTCACCACGGCTTTGCCTGATGGACAAATTCATAACGTTATTCATTGGCTGAAAAGTGTGCGTAATATGTAATGGGCTATTTCAGTCAATCTCCACCGTCTTTTTTTGTATCAAGAAAACAATAGCAGGTTTCCTCCAAGACTCATGCACTGGCCTCTAAACTAGCAGCGTCCTTACAAAATTCTGATTGAGGCCTGTATCAATGTGTTGCTTTAGTAAACATTTCGAATCAAAATGGGAGTTTTTGTTTGCTTGCATTTCTAGTGACAAAGATGGTTCTCTTTTCTTTCTGAATCGTAGTGGTAGAAACTCTTGTCAATTCAGTAAACGTGCGACGTCCACCACTGATGTTATGCTGTTTCTTCTGCGATTTCACAGATAGTACTGATGATTTTTATGAGGACGACCGATGCCATTCTCTTCACATGGACACTAAACTGAAGGGGGTCGGTTCTGACAAGATTCCGCTTAGTCCGTTTGGGTTGGCTACATACAAGATGCGAGGCGACCTCTGGGTGAAACCGGACACGTTCGAGCATCTCAAGTTCACCCACCTCCACAACGCAGCTCATTCCTGGGTGAAGCAGCTCAACGTTTACCATCACGACTTGAACTTCTTCAGCCGTGACTCTATTGAATAAACTTGTTCTGTAAAGTAGCTCTTTTTCAACCGGCCTTTTTTCCTTTCTTGTCAAATAGAGCGCTCCAGCACCACATGCACCTAATTCCGCAACTTAGAGGATGCAGCAGAGAGCCCCAATTCTGGTTGCAGCATGAAATGGAGGAAACGGTTTCATGCTCTCCTGCTATGGCTTTGGTTTAGGAAGTTTTGTTGGAGAGGCGCTAGCTGTGGACACAGTTTGTCTAATGTTCATGTTCCGGGGAATCTAGGTGAGCGTACTTATGGTGGTGATCTCATTGCAGGACTTTTTTAGATCTCATGCGTTTTTTCGCTTTCTTTTTCTTTTTCTGCTTCATGTCGATGCGAAGCGCTGGCATGTACATTCGAACTTGAGGATCAGTTGCAGATGATGCTCTCTTTGTACAAGGGTTTTTCTGTAATTGAAAAGGGTTACTCTGATGTCTTGAAAGGCTCTTAGATTGTTTGCACTTGGAAAGAATGGATGCATCGGAAATGTAGGGCGCGAATGATAACCAATCTTGCCAGAAATTGATTTCTGGAATTCTTACTGGAAATTGATTTTTGGAGGAAAAATTTGTTTGATAAAACATGATTAATTTTGCTCCAGAAATTGATTTCTGGAACAGAAATCTATTTTTATTTATTTATTTTGGGTATCTAAAAAAAATAAATTTCACTCAAAGTGAGTGCCCAAATGTATTTTAAGCCATTTTGTGAAGTTTTGAATTTTTTTATTTTTTGATTTTTTTGGACACCTCAAAAAAATTAAATTTCACTCAAAGTGGGTGCCCAAAGGTATTCTGAGCCATTTTGTGAAGTTTTAAAATTTTTTTTTATTTTTTTATTTTTTTGGGCACCTCAAAAAAATTAAATTTCACTCAAAGTGGGTATCCAAAAATATTCTAAGTCATTATGTGAAGTTTTGAAATTTTTGATTTTTTTAAATATTTTTTGAATAAAATTCACCAGATTTCCTATTTTCTCGAAATATGACTTTTTTATTTTTTGGAAATTTTTATGAATTTTTCTGGAATTTTTCAATTTTTATGCATTTTTTGTAAAAAAAATTAGTGAGAAAAGGAGAGAAAATAGGGAAAATACATTCTGGAAGAGAGAAGCTACAAAAAGTAGCTTCTCTTTTTCTTACCCAAAACTTATTCTGGAATTAAAAATACATTCTGAAATCAAGAATGCATTTTGAAATTAAGTATTTTTAATAAACGTATTTTTATTTCAGAATGCAAAAATTGCTCCAGAATGCATTTCGGAAATTTTTTAACAAATGCATTTCTGTTTCGGAATGTATTCTGGAGCAGAATTTCTACTCTAGAATGGATTCCATGCACGGCCATAGTGTTCACTTGATTTCTACTGTTGCTGCGTTAGAGGACATTCTTGAAACGAAAATGGCAAATTGAAGACGGCAGAGTAGACAGTTTGGCCATGAAGTTTCCTTTGAATTGTCCTCTCAATTATTATTACCCAGTTTGCTTACCCTTAAAATATTGATCTGTTCATGTTCCCCGATTCTTAAAAAGGAGATAAATGCTAATTAGCTTACCGAGTAACCAAAAGAATAAAAATTTTATGCAGTTACCGAACGCAATATTCTTTTCAAAAAAACTCATTTATGAAATAAAAATAAAAAGTTGTTCTCGAAAATAGGAAAGATTACCAAACGCATTCGAAATAGTTGCTAATTGAATATTATGTTGGAAAATTTGATATTATAAGATGGAGAGAGTGGTATTGGTAAGTCCAATTTTAATTTTCTTTTTCACGTTCTAAACATTAATAAACAAAAGATTTCTTATAATAAGATCCAAAGCCAAGGAAATATGCGTGGAGATTTATAGCTACCGTCTAATGAAAAGCGTAATTCTACCAAAGTTCATGGAGGTGAAAGTGCAGAAAAGCTGAAATAGATGAGGCATGAGGGATAAAGATTCCCACTTTCCGTTTCTTTATTGTAAATTCTTTGCTATAAATCGAAATTGCGATTCTGGGTCGGGGAGATTGCGCTTCTTTCTCTGAAAGGACGTTCGCTTCTCATTCTTGAAAAGTGGAGAATCTAGGAATGAAATTTTTTTCATGTCCACGACATGATAAAAAAGGTAGCTTGAATCGGACATTGCAGATTAACTAACCAACAACCCGACCGAGGATTCTTGATTTTTGGTCTGTCGTCTTCTTCGTCCATTCAATCCAACACCCAGGTACTTGCCCCGAGTTAACAGCTATCTTCTACTGCAATTCCGGATCTATTTCTCGGTCGCTGTAGAATTTTCTGTACCAGATGAAGAATTAGTCTTCTGTCGACAGTTCTTTGTGAGCTAAAAGTGATGATTATCTTGAATTCATTGCTGGGTTTCTTGATGGCGAAACCAGTCGAATGTGTGAAAATGCATGCGCTGTGTGATTGCTGGATGATGATACACAGTTGTACAAGAATTCATTGGATAATTATAAAGCAGACCAAACTCTTGCACAAATTTCACGCCTTTTTGTCGAGTGATGGATATATTGATAATGGGTGGTTGGTCCTTCCCTCAGTGTAGATCAACGGATTAGAATGGTTCTGAGGTTAGCCTCCTGTTATATGAGCTTACCTCAGACCCCGCGCGGTTCAAGCTCTCTTTCCCAACGCATCGCTTTGAGAAAATTTGGAAAGATGTGGAAGAGGGGTTGCACTAGGAGGCCGGATATATTACCTTCCCTAAATGGAGATGACGCTCGTCTACGTGTTTTTGTGCTCTCGGATTTGCACACAGACTACTCGGCGAACATGAAGTGGGTCGAATGCCTGTCAACTGTAAAACACAAGAGAGATGTGCTTCTTGTTGCCGGTGATGTGGCGGAAACATACGACAACTTTGTCCTAACAATGTCCCTCTTGAAGGAGAGATTCGAGCATGTCTTTTACGTGCCTGGAAATCATGATCTTTGGTGCCGTAGAGAGTCAGAAAATTATGTGAGTGACTTCTATTTATCTTAGTGTTTCGAAGTTAGCTGAGTAACATTTATATCCGTGGAGTGCTGTGGCAAAGTGTGTGATTGCTGTTAGTGTTATACTGAATCCTTGTGTATAACCTGTTGATATATTGTCCTCAGACGATGTAGGAAATCTATGATAATCTTGTTGCCTTTCCCTTAGTCTAAAACTTGATTGCTGGCGCTTTAAAGAATGCTGGCCATCTCCGTACACCTCAAAATCCTTAAATGATTTATGACATTTACAGTGTTTCGCTTTTTCCTTTCAATCTTTCATCTCTGGAATGTGGAGAATTAAAATTACTTTTTTGTTTCTCAAAGGAGTCTTGTTTTGCCCTTGCATGGAGACATTGTTGATGTGCCATCTTTCCTCTGTTGCCAAGCTGTCTAAGAGAAATGGAGAGAAGCCTGCTGAAATTCTTAAAACTGAAATTGTTAGATTCATGCTACCCAAGCTTTATCAGCTCATATGAAATATACCTCATGGAAGCAAATTAAACATCATATGAACTGACCATGTGAAAATATGATACACAGCTTTGTTCTTTGGAAAAGCTGGAGAAACTACTTGATGCATGTAAAAGACTTGGCGTAAAGACTGATCCAATGGTTATAGGCAGCTTGGGAATCATTCCTTTGTTCTCTTGGTATCACGAGGTGACCGAGTGATCTAAGAGATTGTTACTACACATATTATTTGATAATTTTCAGTCTTTCTGCCTTCATTTAACCAAAGAGTTATGCTTCCTTTTAGAGCTTTGACAGAGAGGAAGACATAACCAGTTTCCGCATCCCGCCTTTGGAGATGGTGATTCACCTTCCTTTATGCTTGTAAGAATTATTAAGGGCTTCACTTATGACAGTAAGCTACAGTCTTTACTGATTGATTATACAATAAATTTCAGACAGTGTAATTTATCTGTGATGTTTTATCTATTCTCGTATGATTTGCACCTGCAACCTCAATTTTATCACCTAACGTGAATATTACTCTCAAACACATCATCCATTGCAGTCCCACTCCAAACGTGCTGCCAGCAGACTAGTCAAGGTTTAAAAAATCTACTCAATTTTCACTATGATTTGCGTAGTGATAGCCAGCAATTAGTAAATAACTATAGATAGAGTGCAGCACAAGCTCATCCTGATATGTTAAGTTCTGTGCTATGTTGAATTATGTATAGATGCAGTTGCAGATAATATTGGAGATACTTGCTCTTGTCTTTCACTTTCTCGAGTAATATGCCTGAATCTCCAATGTCGCAACAAACGACGTATTGTCTTTCTTGTGCCCTTTGTTTATTATACTGTGTTAGTCAGCTTGAGCCAGAGTGAATTTCGTCAGATGGAAGATACTCCTGAGTTTGTCGGAGTAGGTGTCTACTTGAACTTCCTCATAGTTCTATCATGTGCTCGCCCTTCATGGGTTATTGAGTAGATTCTCTTCCATGACTGGTTTGTCCCTTTTCCACTCACTTCTTCTGTAGCTTTTCCATTGTGCAAAAATGATTCATTCCAACGTACGCTTCTTTTCCAATAGTTTCCTAACTGAATTGCTTGAACCTTTTACTTTCTAAATTTGGACAGCTTGCATTTGTTAGTCATATTGGCAGTAGCTGCATAAATACTAACAAAATTGAATTTCCTTGGCACAGGCATGTAAAGACTATCATGCATGCAAGTGGCCAGAGGAGCTTTCAAACAAAGATACTTCCCTAGCTTCCTACTTTGATGCGATGAATGAAGATAATATGGATGTGATGGAAGATATCAAGAAGACATGTGAGCAGATCATCACTTTCTCTCACTTTGTTCCGAGGTAATTTATTTCCTTGTAAACCAAATTCCTGTTTAGTTTTATCGTTATGATTATCTAGTTATTTGCCCTGTAGTAGTAATTTTGTCTTATTTCCATCCTTATTGGAAGCCTACTTAGCAGTTCTCGTCACTCTGCCTAGCTTAGTTTGATTCGTTTATTTTAATAGTACATCTTATAATTTTCTACTCCGGATGTCGATTTGGTTGTCTTGTACCATACTTTGAGGTGTGAAGTTTGAAATATGCCCTAACTGTAGATTAGCCAAAGGCCACCTTTGTTTGTCAAAGTCTCAGTAGATGATGATTTTGAAGTCACGTAAACCTCATCTCATCCTGGTCAGCTCTTACTGAAAATCATTTTCCTTTCTGCATCGTCCGCAGAGGAGCAACTCACTGGTTTGGTGAAAAATTTTGGAAATGTGTCAAACAGTATATTGCCCATGCTTGAATATAATATTATGTCTAGAACCGTGAGAGTATTATCCAGCTCCCTGATACTATTGCGTAAGCTCTTTACCAGTGTAATTTCTGGAGGGAAGATGACAACTTTCTTGAATACGTATATGGCGAGCAATTTGCATTGCAGACTTCGCGAAGAAAGATCAGGGGACCAACTTGACAGCAGTGTTGTGCGACTATGCAGTTTAAAAATGTCTTGGCAGTTCAATTTTTTGCTTTCTTTGGTAAATTGTAGCTAAGTCTCACCTATTATCACGAGTTGGATCACTCCAACCACTGCAAGGCCTGGCAAAAGATATCCACGTGACGCGTGATATCTAGTTTTTATATCCTTTGCTTGGTCTATCTGCTCTTCTCCTTAGTAAAACATGGAACGATGGCCAACTTATGCTCATTGCTATATTGCCAGACAAGAGTTATGCCCAGAAAAAAGGATGTTGTTCTATCCAAATCTCCCCAAGATTATCGGTTCTGATAGCCTCGAGGTTCGCCTAAGGTCCATACACGGGGCCGAAGGGAGTGGTTCAGCTTGCCATGTCTTTGGCCATACCCATTTCTGCTGGGACGCCACGCTCGACGGAATCAGGTATGTTTGATTTCTTCTGCCACGACCTAGTGGTGAAGCTTTTGTAATCACTTCGAGTTCAAATGACCATTTGTTGTATCATAATGAAGTTTAATGTTACATTCATGATCGATGTGGCTTACTGAGTTTTATCGCATTATGTAGATATGTGCAAGCGCCTCTGGCTTACCCAAGAGAACGGAAGAGAAGGATGAATGGCGGCGAGAATTGGCTACCCTTCTGCATCTACTCCGACAGCGAGTTTGCCAAGAGGCTCTCACCATGTTACTGGTCAGATTACTACTCTGTAAACCCTCGACAATCCCATAACACTGAACTTGCACCCTGGGTTGCCAGATTCTACAGCCAAAGAATAACCACATGATTACTTGTTGTCAATATTGTATTGAGTTGAGTTCATCTGGAGAAGAGCCCTTCTTTTGGTGTCACCAGCATTTTCTCTGATACAATCAAGGTACAAATTTGGAAGTTCTGATCTTAGCTCCATTTGTATGTTTTTTTCTCTTTTGATTCTGATCATGCTCTCTTGCCACCTTTAAGCCTTGATTAGACAATGTAGGTGAAACGAGATCACCAAGTAGTATTGTGATTTTAGCTTTGCCATTTCTGATTATTGCTTGATCTTACGAGGTGACATGATCATAAAATGAAGCATTCATGAAATCTCATTGAGGCACTCGGAAGGATTTGGAAATCAAAACCAGAGACCAAAGAGAGGGTCTCACCAAACTCATATCCTATATGACATTCCTCAGTGAACCTTTATTTCACATGACTAGAGGAGTTCAATAGCAAAATGTTTCGACCAAAAAAAAAATAGCAAAATGCACTGAAATTCAGAGTGGAGAGATGTTAACTTCATGACATTACACACAGACAAGTTCACAGAAGTAGAAGGTTATACAATGCATTTGAATAAAAATCCCAACATCAACAGGCATAACTCAAAACTGAACTGAACCCACATGACTCGGCAAGTAGTCCTCAGGAGCCAAGGGCTGGTGGTGAGTGTGAAGTGGTGCCTCGGTCAGTATCACCAGGTACTCATATATCAACCCCGCGAGAGCTCCTCCAATGAGCGGGCCGAGCCAGTAGATCCAGTGGTGCCTCCACCTCCGCCCGACCAGGGCTGGTCCATACGCAAGGGCTGGGTTCATGGCCGCCCCATCGAATGGAACACCCACGAGGATGTTTGCCACGAGGATCAGACCGATGGTGAGCGGGGCTATGATTCCCAGGCTGCCCCCCCTGGGGTCGATCGCCGTTGCATAGACAGTGTAGACCAGCCCGAATGTCATCAGTATTTCCAGGAGCAGCCCATGCACTTCTCCCACCCCTGATCCAAGGATGAATCCAACTGGTCTCTGCAAAAGAATCAACAAAAATGGATATTGTTGTCCCAAGAAGAAAGGAAAATGCCCAGTGACACAAAAATCAAAGTGGTTTTTCAGTGGAAATGGTTCGACCATTTACTAAATTCATTGTCATGTATGCTATTGGAAGCTCAGGACTGACTGACAACACGAAGGACAACGTAATATGAACATGGCTTAATTTAAAACAAAACAAGCGAAAAGCTAACACAAAACCGATGTGGATCGACCCATTATTTGAGATGAATATCTTGTTCTTCACCTGCTAGAAATAACAATACACATTTTTAGAGTCGAACAGAGGAAACTGATTTGGTTTTCGAGCACTTAAGAGTTGAAGTAGCAACAATAGCAACAGAGGTCATATTTTAAAGCTGTGTATGGCAACCATTCTGTACTCAGGAACAGATTCTGCTCAGAAATGATTTTTTTTTATTCCGTGCCTGAGAACAATTTCTAAACATTTGAAAGAATTTAGTGACTACTTAAAATTTCTATTCTTAGAATAGAAAAAGAATAGAAATGTATTTGATAACCACACAAAATTTCTTTTTATTAATAATATTTTGAATTTTTTGTTATTTCTTTCTTTTTTTTCTTTTTTTCCTTGGCCATGGCCGATCGACGATGCCGACGCCAGCGACCGACAACAGGCTAGGGCCGATGACGGCATACAGCCCTTGCCGTCATCACCCCCGGCGACGGCGAGGTCGAGTCTCGCCCGACCAAGGCTAGGCCAACCTTGCCGTCGCCACCGTCCAGATTTGGCGAGGCCGACCTGGCCATCGCCGCCCCCCCCCTCGACGGCGAGGTCGGTCTAGCCATGGCCTAGCAAGGCTCAACCTCGCCGTCGCCACCCCCTATGATGGCGAGGTCGGCCTCGCCTTGGCCAAGGGAGGCTCGACCTCGCCCAAATCTGGTGAGGACGACCTCGCTGTCATTGGGGGTGGCGACGGCCAGGTCGACTTCACTAGATCTGGGCAAGGCCGACCTCGCCGGGCCTGGCCGGTTGCCGATGGTCGATTGCCGGTGGCTGGCGGCGGGCAGGGAAGAAAATGAAGAACAAATAAAAAGAAAGAAGAAAATCAAGAAGAATCAGAAATGGAAAAATTGTTCCAAAATCAAGAAGCTACTTTTTTTTGCTTCTTGATTTTGTTTTAAAATTGATTTTGGGAACAATTTTTTGCAAATTTGTGCCCGGGCATAAAAATTTTAACAAACGAATTTCTGTTTTTAAATTGATTCTGAAAATAAAAAAACAGAAATTTTTACTATTTGGCAAGTTGCCAAATGTCCCCTAAGCTTGTCACTACCTAGAATAGTGCATGAAACAGCGTTTTACTTTCACTAGTCAATCCAAGTTGACGAATTGAGCTAAAGCATTTCACTAATGATTAATGAAGAAATGAGCTGATGACAAATGACAAATCACTTGATATAGCTTCAAATTTCAACGTTAATACACAGGCACAATAGAAACTAGACCTCTCTGAAAGAAAGGAAGAGCAATTTGGACTTGAGATATGGAAGTGTTTACCGATCCGGCAGTTACGAGCCTCAACATGAGTGAGGGAAATTTGGCCCCCAAGAGTTGAGCCACCCAATAGTATATGGCTCGATCCTCCCTCCGACGAGCGCACTGAGAGCGACCACAGGATTCACATGGCCTCCCGAGATGTTAATGCTTGATCCGACCGCTGCGAACAGCGCTAGCCCGTGTGCAAGTGCAATGGCTATCAGTGAAGATGCTGGTCTAGTTACACCGGTATCTATCAGGTACATTTTGTCTACAAAACGGAACATATGTATGGATGAATTTTAACATGGCTTGCACGTATCATCTAATCTTCACATTTTAATACAGTAAAAAGAAAAATAAAAGCTTGAACAATTATAAATAGAAGGCTTGGACTTTCATGCATTGTGGTCCGTGTAATTGCATGCGAAACTTGATTGAATCAGTTGTTTACAAGTGCTACTCGGGTAGCGGGTATAGTGAAAACTCGATGTTCTTGGTCGATCATCAAAATCGATACGTCGAATCCTCTCGGTATCACGAGAAGTTTGATACTCAAGACTGCCTTGTTTATGTAAAACCAATTTCACGCAGCCATCTTTTACGGTCTAGGAGTAAATGAAAGAGCATCATTAAATATCAAAACCATGCACGCACAAGACAAGTCTCAAACTCGTTCAATATCTAAATGTTAAGCGCCATCCTCCTCCAATCATATTAAGAATTCGATGGTGATCGAAGAGAAGACATGGGGAAAATCGACATACCGAGAGCAAGAGCCGAGCCCTCACCGGCGAAGACGAAGGTGAAGGAGGAGAGGAGCTCGGCCAAGGTGGCCCTCATGGAGTCCGGGTGGGTCGTCTCGTTCGCCCTCCTGGACACGTACGCACGAGCCGGAGCTGGCATTTTGAGCTTGCCTTGCCGCTTGAGAAAGAGAAACTATTCAAACGTTGAGGGGTTTGTGAAGAATCGAAACAATGGAGAAGGTGAGCAAGATGTAAGATGGAAGATGGAGACGGAAGGTTGGTGATGAGAGAGAGGGCTTCTGCATGGGCGTGAAGTGGAGAGCCATGTGGGACACTTGTTGATGTTCTTTGCAATGAGTTGCCACGTTGAGAGCTTGGGGTGCTGAAACCTCCCCCATCTCTGTCCCTTTCTTTTGCTTACTTCATTCATGAGGAGTTCCAAGCCTCACCTCCTCGCAAGATAATTAGCGACTTGAAACAGATTACTTTTAAGAGACTCGTGGAAACATCCTGTAAATCACACGAACAGCTCGAATGCAAGTTTTGGTCTACGCAAGTACCATCGATCTAGAGCAGCTCGTACGCAGTTTGCAAGATTTAAACGGGCGATCTTCACATTCTGTATTGAAAATTTCTGGGAGCCCTAATTAATTGTGTCGATTCCGGAGATGACAATCAAGAGTTTAAATTTAATTTCGCCATTAAAATTATTGTATTGGGTAAACGTGAAATGAAAGAGCACATTATAAAATGTAGTTGGTATCATGTTTAATGCACAATATAGCATAGTATATGTAAGGAGAAAATAATTAGCTTTGCCAAAGGGCTTTGGATGCCCCCTTGGGCTAAATTTTGGTGTTTGGCAAAATTTTTTAGAAATCCCATTGAGCCAAAGTTGATCTTCAAAAGGCCAAAAGCCCAAGGCAACCTTGGAGGTGCCTTGGCATTTGGGCATTCTCGGCAAGCAATAGTGCCGAATAAGTGAAAAAAATTTTCTTCCGAAACTACTCTTATCTTTTTTTTTTTATTTTTCGATTTTGGCCTTGTCTGTACTGTTCATCTTCTTCTTCGATGAGACCTCAGCAGCGTGCGGCGACCAGCCGGAGGGGGACCAGCATGGTCGTGCAACCTAGCGACCGTTGCTTGGGCTTGCATGACCGTCGGAAGGGGCCACGCGACCTAGATGATCCTCGAGGGCCGCCAACGACCTAGATCTGGCGTCGTGCGGTGGTCGTTTGAGGCCGAACGACCTTAGGCAGCCTCCGGCGACCACCGACGAGGGCTGCCTGGGGTTAAGCAACCCCCTACGAGGGTCGCAAAACCTAGGCGAGGCCATCGGCAACCTAGATCTGATGCTGCACAGTCATCGACCCAGGTAGCCGTGGCCCTTGTCGGTGGTTGCCAAGGGTTGCCCTCGGCCGTCCAGCCTCATACGACTACCGCGCAACGTCAGATCTGGGTCGTTGGCGGCCTCGCCTAGGTTTCGCGACCCTTGTCGGTGGTCGCTCGACCCCAGGTGGCCCTCGTCGGCCGTTGCCAGGGCTTGCCCGAGGCCGTTCAGCCTTTAACGACGGTTGCCGACACTAGATCTAGGTTGCTGGCGACCGCCCATCCTTTGCCGGCCGGCGAAGGGTTTCAACTTTTCTTTAATAAAAAATGAAACTTTTGCTTTGCAAGTATAATTTTTTCAAGCACTATTTTACCTAAAGTTACTTTGCAAGGGACTTTTAAGTTACAACTTACCAAACACAATTTGCATTTTAAAAAACTCCTTTTAACTTAAAGTCATTTGCATTTTCCCGAAAACTTTCCTCCAAAGCGTTTCAAAACGCAGCCTACGATAGTCCTTGAACTTTGGTTTGATATTCAATATGATTCATGAACTTTTAATTTGTCTAATACGATACCTGGACTTTTGATACATGTTCAGTTTAGTTTCTTAACTAGATGAAAATGTTCAATCTTGTCGATTTAGGAATCACATTACACATTGGATCAAAATTTAATGACCATCTATGTCATTATCTATATATATAAGAACAAACCCCGGTGAGTGAGTCTCATCCGTGCATTTTTCAAGAGCCATTTGTCTATATATTCAATACGTAGTAACCATTACACTAACAAGTATTCCCGATATCCCAATTTTTGAGAAATATAATCTCATCAAACATATTTAACTAGTGTCGACCTCTCCCGGTGGCGTGGATCGTCTCACTGCTTTTTGTCTTTTTTTTTTTTTTCCGAAAATGGTTCAGCTCAATCCCAACTGAAATTCTTTGATGGGCGGGCCAACACCAGATCGGGTCGGGCCTTAAAAAGTAATTGGGCTTATTCTGAGCGGGTCGGGTCGAATCCCTCCATCAAGAACACGGGCCAAAAATTGGATGGAGGGCGCCCATTTGATTCTCGTGAATCCTGTCTCCCTCCCCGCCTCCTCTCTCTCTCTCTCTCTCTAAACGGAGACGCGAAACTCCAATTGCACTTCTCCAATCGATCAAGCGATGACAAGCTTAGACATGAAAGCAGTAAATCTCTCTTCCTCTCTTTCGATTGTAAGCTAGGTGCTGTGTGTTCTTGTTGTCATGATGATTTTCTAGTTTCGAAGTCAAATTTGGTTTTCCCGTTTCGGTAGATAGGCAGCGTTGTGTCTTTTTCCTTTTTTTTTTTCTTTTTTGTTTTCTGGGGTGTGGAGAGACGAGAAGATAGATGGCAGTATTCTTTCGAGCTGTCGATGTTGTTTATGTAAGTGACCGTATGCTTGGCGGAATCTGGATTCACTTAGAGAATTTTGAATGTCTCGCGCACTGAATTGATGGGTCGCGGGATTAGGAGGTGGGTTCGTTACATGAACCTTGCAGCCTACTTGAATGGTTAAAATGCATAATTGGAAAGCACAGAACGTGGCCCGTATCCACCTACTGCTATTGTATTTCTTTGTTGCTTCGTGTGGAATTCGGGCTTATTATTTATTGCTTAAGTCGTGCGAGCTGATTTTTAAGTTTCCGGTTCTAATGCACATGCACCCGCAATTTGTCGACTCGTCTTTACATTATGAGCTTCTTGGGGGGGAGTTTGATGATTTTCTCGTTTGCAAATCATAAGTTTTATCACTACACCAAGCCTCACGCTTCTAATGTGACAGAAATGTTGCATGATTTTGCCACTCTTTCACCCCACCAAAGGTGTATGTAGTTTTCTTGGTTTTGGGAAATCCATATTCCATATTTGTCTGCTAGCTGCTGCTGCTGCCGCTGCAGCATCACATTTCAGCAATAGTTTCTCTCTTCTGCTTGTCCTTGAGGAAGTAGTTGTTACTTGGAAGGCATAAGTAGATTACTTTCGTATAGATGATAAAAAGTTTGAGCTCTCACCTTGTTCTCATCTCTTGTAATGATCTTCTTGATTTTAGGGTTTCCTCCATGCCCATGGTTCTGATTCACTCTAAATCGGTGATATTCGAAAAGGTGTAGTGATGGAAGGCTGGACCAACAAGGATCATGAGCAAGGGTCAGTGGATGTTACGAACACTGATGAAACTAGTGGTGTGTCATTTCACTTCAAAACGATCACCTTCGTTTGATGATTATCTATTTTAACACACTTTTTCCATACTTCCGTCTTTTAATTTTTATCTACATCATTTGCTATTCTCTTTAAGTTATCTAGGTCTGTGGCTTGTCTAACTTCTTAACAAATCAGATGCGGTGAAAGAAAGGTCTAGAGATCAGAGACTGGCTTTCCCTGGAGACCCGAAATGTGTGATATGCGGCCGCTATGGTGAATACATATGTGATGAGACAGAAGATGATATTTGCAGCTTGGAATGCAAACGGACTCTACTAAGCAGGATCAGTAACTCTTCCAGAGGTGGTCATCAATCTTCAAAGAAATTACCAACAATTGATGAGTGCTATTATGTTAAAGATGGCAATGATAAAACAGGATCTCAGTCTTTATCTAGTGACCAATCTGAAGTGCTTAGGATGAGACTTGGCATCCATGTGAAGGGAAATTCAGTTCCTGCACCCATTTTGTCTTTCTCCTCTTGCCACCTTCCGCAGAAGCTTCTAGAAAATATCGAATCTTCTGGGTATGAAATGCCCACGCCTGTTCAGATGCAAGCAATACCTGCAGCTTTGACCGGCAAAAGCCTGCTTGTTTCGGCTGATACAGGGTCAGGGAAAACAGCAGCCTTTTTGGTTCCTGTAATTACATACTGCGCAAATAATGGCCTGCAGAACTCTACCAATGGGAGAAAGCCCCGTGCTATTGTATTGGAACCAACTAGGGAGCTCTGTATACAAGTTGAGGAGCAAGCAAAGATGCTTGGCAAGGGTTTGCCTTTCAAAACTGCACTTGTGGTTGGAGGTGACCCTATGGCTGGACAACTTTATCGCATTCAGGAAGGAGTTGAATTGATAGTGGGGACTCCAGGAAGACTTATTGATCTATTGACCAAGCATGACATTGAACTAGACGACGTAATGGTTTTTGTTTTGGATGAGGTGGATTGCATGCTTCAGCGGGGCTTCCGTGATCAGGTGATGCAGATCTTTAGGGCGTTATCACAACCCCAACTGTTGATGTATTCAGCAACTATCTCTCTGGAAGTTGAGAAGATGGCAGGAACCATGGTCAAAGATGTAGTAACTGTTGTCTCCGTCGGCAAGCTCAATACTTCAACTAAAGCAGTGAAGCATATAGCTATCTGGGTGGAGACAAAGCAAAAGAAGCGGAAACTTTTCGACGTGCTGATGAGCAAGCAGCATTTTAAGCCACCAGCAGTGGTGTATGTGGGTTCTAGACTTGGTGCAGATATGCTAGCCAATGCAATAGCTGTTAAGACTGGAATGAAAGCCTTATCAATGCATGGGGAGAAGTCTATGAAGGAGAGGAGAGAAATCATGCAGTTATTTTTTATGGGAGAATGCCCTGTCATTGTTGCAACTGGAATTTTGGGTCGGGGAGTTGACTTGTTGGGTGTGAGACAGGTGATCATTTTTGACATGCCAAATTCAATTAAGGAATATGTCCACCAGGTTGGGAGGGCATCTAAATTAGGTGAGGAGGGAACAGCAGTTGTGTTTGTGAATGAGGAGAACAAGAATGTGCTCCCTGATTTGGTAGAACTTCTAAGAGCTTCCGGTGCCCCTATTCCTCGGGAGCTCCTTAATTCGCAATACACAAGGAGTTTTGCTTCTGCTGGCAAGGGGCAGAAAAAGAGGAAGCATCGCTACTAAGGTTTTGATCTTTATTTTCTCACGCTGCTTTATTCCAGACTAGTTCTGCGGTCCTTTCTTTTAGTGGATTTGTTTTCTCTGCTATGGTAATAAATCATTTACAAGTCGAGGAAATCTGATAAACGAGGTAATAAGATACCGATTTATTTACCTTTAACATCCTCTGCTATCCGGATTCCACTAAAGCAGTGCTTTATTTTTATGGTAGAACTTCCCAGTCGTCTGCTTGAGTGCCGTTTTTGTGCTGAGTTAGAGAGCCTTGTATGTTGGTCTACATTGGTAATTCGTGGGCAACATAAACAGAGAGCGAAGTGTATTCGTTGGAGAATTTATATGATGAAGACTCTCAAGGTTATGTATGCCACGGCTTTTTAATTTCCCATAATTAGGATGATGTAATTCTATCATCATGGAAAACCATCTTTTAATTTCTAAGTCAAGTTTGAGGATGAAAAGTACCTGAGGCTGTTCTACTTCTATATACTGGTACTGTTACTAACCAGAGATGAAGAGCTAGATTTGAGATTCTGGTAGACATACCCCTTCACATTGATTTTAGTTTCTAGGACACACGATAGTAGTATCAGCTGTTCATAATTCAATTGAGAGACGGTGATCGCCTGTGTTTAGGATGAGTTGAACCTATGGGAAAGGTTATGTATCAGACATGTTGCTGAAGACAGAAGCAAGTTTGTTATCATCCAGCCATCTTAAATTCCTGGTTGCGTTAGAATGTATGGTCTTTGTGCAGCTGAAGTGCCTCAAACATTAGTATTTACATTGGAACTGAATGTCTTTAGGTGAATGCTTTCCAGGAACAAAAAGTTCTCATAGCAACATCTCGTCATGCAGACATGATGTCACTTTTCACAAAAGATGGGCGAAATATAGTGGTATGTTTCTCTTTGTTTATTTTTCTACTTGATCATCCGGAGAGGTTATCATCTGTAAACCATGTTTCCCATACAAGGGGATGTTAAGTGGTTTTGACCAAGCTACGAACATCAATTTCAATGAATCTCATGATCATGTGTGTCCTCTACCATGGTTTGTCTCTGTGTGCGTTGTAACAATTTTCAAGTTCCTTGTCTTCTCTCTGTGCAATGGCTTTCGAGGATCTTCTTAGTTTCTGTGAATGGTTGCTGTGATTTTCTTGGATTGCTTCAGTTGCCTGGGAAATGTTAAACATCTAAAGCTGGTACGATAGTTTCTACTGTGAGTGTTGCGTACTTCTTTGAGTTTCCTACCCGCGTATCCTTTTCCCTCTCTGGGCAGGATCAGTTTCTGAATCATATGTTCTGATCTGCAGGAGCTGTGCAGCAACTGGTGCTGGGTGTCTACATAATCTGGGGAGACTAAATTGTGATGCCATATTTAGGGTGCCTCTTTACTTTAGAGAAAAACGATTGCCTCGACAATAGGTGCATGTTGAATCAGGATCATTGCGGCGTCATTAACGGGGAACTAGATGCTAGCCTTGATCTGTCTGCGTCACTGGGCGCTGATTGAGCGGCTGATTCCTTGGAGTTAAGATATCCAGTATCCACTGATAAATGGCGAGATCGTCTTTCTGGGGATAGCTGCAGATTATGCGGTGTGGCAATAGTGTGAATGTCATGTGAAGATGACAAATACTAATGCTTTACAGAGAATTCCTCCGTCCCTACGTCAACGGATGCGGATGGCTAGCGCTTGAACTCAAACAATGTTCAAGTTTTGTGTTGGATGGAAGGAGGAGCTCGAAATTGATCAGCCTTTCAAAACTATTAACAAAAGTAGCAGTGACTTTTTTTTTTTGGAAGAAAGAAAATTGTATTGATTGTTCGTAAGAATACATGAGAAGTACATAAACTTTCATAGCAAAGCAAATCGAAGCATAATAAAATCCATAATACGACAAAGTAAAGTAAAATCTAAAAAACAAGGAAGATCAATAGATTACTATGTACACACTCTTTCCATAATAATGGATATGTCAAGTGCAACAATCGGCGGCTGAATATTGGATTTTGTATCATTGTTAGTCTTCGCTGGAAATGGCAGTGTAGCTTAGGTTTGGCTTCCCTCTACATCATTGCTGTAAGAAGACAATCAAAATAGATTGAACAAACATAGATATAACATTTGAAAGTACAAATTATTGTAGTTCAATAAGAGGCCAAAGCTCCTATAATTATCATTGAAACTAGAGATAGAGGACTTGTGTACGTATAGAGTATAGGGGTATTGAATCTCCAAAAATATTATCGAATTCCCAAATCGAAATCATGAGAGGATAATTCTAGATCTGAGATCTACAACTAAATCAGGAAAAAAGAGCTCTTAAATCTAGATCAAAAGAGATAAATAAAAAAAATAAGAGAAGAACAAAAAACCTCAAACAAAACCAACAAGAGTGAGAGGCGAGGGTAAGACAGCTCAAACCTACTTCTCCCATGGCTGAAACTTGAAGACGACCATGAAGAGCGAAGAGATCAAATTCAAAAGAGGAAAATTCTGCTTCGAATTCCTAACTTTTGAGATCAAATTCAAGAGCAAAAACAAATGAAAACTCGATGTCGTCGGAATGATATCTTATCTAGCGGAGGAATAAGCAATAGCAAGTGTCCGTGCTGAACGAGAGACTCGACAACATCCTTACCAAATCCGGACGAAGACGATTATCTAGCATAACCGCAACTTTATTACATCAATGTCCAAATCCACGCTCGCACATTTTTTCGGTTTTTAATAAGGAAAACCGGAAAAGACAAACCGGCGAAGAGACAACAACGCCCAAGACGACTCTCGCTGTACCTCGTCCGCCGGTCCACATCGACTCGCCAGCTCGTTAAAACCCTCGCTCTCGTTTTCAAAAACCCTCCCTCTCTCTCTCTCTCTCTTCCCGGGACATCGGTGTTGTCGCGCGCGCAGAAGCTGGGGCCGTGTACGCGATGAGCAGAAGCTGAGACCGAGATGAGGGTGTTGCGGATCGTAGCAAGAGGACGGCGACCGACCCTTCTTCTCAATTGCTCGGCTGCTGCTAAAGCTGGTACCTTTTCTTGTTTCCCCCCACCCCTTTCTCTCCCCTCCCCATTTGTTATGTGATCTTTCGTCTTCTGCTGTTTTCAGTTTTTTATTTTCTCTATATCTGCTTCTCTCGACTTGAATGGCCGGCGCTTTGAAGGAATCACCACGGGGTCTGTTGTGGGTCGCGGAACCCGAAGACTTTCTGATCTGGATGGAGGGCCCATCTTGTTTTGGTCGCTTGAATGTGCAAAATGTAGTTGGTTCCTCCGTTTTGTTCTCGAATAGAAGCGTATAGGCTCAGAGAAAAACCGGAGAGGGTCGAAAGTCGCGATGTGAGATGAGATGAGAAAAGGCTTGCTGGAAAAGGATTGTGTTTTGCTGGGATGGATGTGTTTGAAGTCACTGCTAGTAGCGCTTAAAGTTCTGTTTGATTAGACCGGCAAATTACTTAAAGGGTTGAAGCGGATTGAAGAGCTTTTCTTGATGTTGGTACCTTTTTGTGGAGAACCCAGAACGTCTAATTTCCTTGAGGGGGGCGGGTGACATATGTAGAGGTGATGTATCAGGAGATTGACGGTGCATTTTTTTGTTCGTTCAATGAATTGCTTTTGCGCAAGGACATATTATGAAAACTTAGGGTATTGCGGATGTCATGTAAAGGGTACGTGTACATCCCCATTGCGGTTGATGTTAACAGACTGACATTGTGACTGGGCAGTTACCGGGTATGATATCTGACTTGGGCAATTTTTAAGCAGCTATATCAGCCTTATCGGGAGAAAAAAACGTGGATTATTTTGGTAGAAGGAGGGGGTTCTTTTAATGTTATTGTCAACTAGATGAAATCACATCAAGAGATCGACTCCGGGGGGTTATTATGTGGTTAGTCAGTATCCAAAATAGAAAAAAAAATTCAATTGCCTATCTCTTGCACTTATTGACTTAATGTTGCGTTCAGGCTAGGTCTATATATGAGCGTTAATGAGAAATCGGCATCCAGTTATGACTCGTGAATCTACTTTCATCTCTCGACATCTTTAAGAATTGAAAACTTTGAATATTCAGTTTTTAAATCTCCATTCTGCATGGAAACTGGTTACCCGTTCCTTTTCCGATCATAATTCATCTAATTCTAGCTTGATATCTGACAGTATTGACCAACAGAACCAATGCTTATGGATCAAAAGTTCAGTGGTGCGCTATATCAAATGCCGCATCTGTTTCTTCTGAGTTACCAAATTCTCGTAAAAGCCGCAAGCGGATTCCAAAAGATGAACGTCAAGCTATGGTGGAACGTTATGTTAATGAGTATGTATAATAATGCTCTATCCTTTTTACACCGTTTTAAGAGCAGGTGGTATATCTGTACCACTTCCTATTATGCTATGCTCTTCATATATGGTAATTATGTGAATTCCTATCAAATTTCCTCTCTAGAGCTGTTGCTTCTTATACAAAGTTAACTGAGATATTTTTCTCTTTAGACGACCATGCTTACTAATTTTAGGTGGCTGTTTTTTTACATTAGGCTCTCGAAAATGAAGTAGACTGCTTTGTCACTTCGAAGTTTTTCTTAGCTCCATCCCTTGAGAACTTCTTTTCATTGCCTTGGTGTTAGTACTAGTTACATGCTTTTGCAGATTTTCATGGATTCAAGAGGAGATTGGCCATTTTAGGATTTACATACAGATCATTTGTAGTGATATGCCGATATGCTGAAATGAGTTTTTAGTTTCGAGACCATTTCCTAGAAAATCATAAGAGTATGAATGGTTGTTGCTTTTCTGTCGGTAAACGGTAGGACGTCAGGCAATAGATTGATAGTTGTCCATTGGATTTGAAAAGGAGCTCTCCTTTCTACGTATGGCATTGCTCCTTTTCCCTGGTCTAGTAGAAAAGGTGTCTTGTCAAAATCATGTTTCTTAAATGTTGCTTCTGACTATCATTCTTTTAACTTAAAAGAATAGTCAATGCTTTCACGTACTTTCATTCCCATTTTAGATCAGTCAAGTGCTGGGGAGCAATACGATGCAGATATCCTTCCCTGCAATGTTATTGTTTTGACTAGTGGTGACCATTTATATTGAAAATAGCAAGAGAGAGTGGCTTGCATTGGCTTTGTTATCATGGTTTTGCAAATTGTTATTCTCCGTTTGAGCAAGTAAGAAATTTTACAGGAATCGCCTTTGCAGGTACAGAGTAAAGAATGTGGGGAAGTTTCCAACTGCTTCTGATGCTATGAATCATGTTGGTGGTTCTTATTATGTCATTAGAAAGATTATTCAGGAGCTAGAGCACAAATCCAAGTTACCTCAATCGACTAGCGGAACTGAAATATCATCAGGATCCAAGCTAAGTCTTGTGAAGAAATCTGGAACTAAAGTTGACACCTATAGCAGCAAAGTGTCTGTGAATGCTGCGACTGAAGTTGAAGATGATAGGTTGATGATTGTTGTTGCTGAGAGTCAGCGTTCAAGAGAAGAAATTACAGATGTTTCTCATTTGAGTCGTGACAAATTACATGATATTAAGAGGAAGGAAGTACAGGATGATGATAGTGATAGTGTAGCTGAGAAGAGTAGTGTCAAAATGGAAGTACAGAATGTCTCTTTGGATGTTCATCCACATGAAGATAATGCTAGGGATTCCCTCAGGGAAAATTTGACAGATTCTGGTGCTTCGGAGCTGCAAAAGGAGCCTTCACACGATGTTGAGACAGAAGAATCTGTTAAGTAAGTCTCGCTGTCTATTATCATATCATCAATTGGGTAGTTCAGGTTCATCCCTACGTTGCTGCATTGCATCCTCTTTTAATTAGGCTCAACCAGTCTTTACATGCAATATATCGAATGCCCTACAATACCTCAAATAAAATTCTGGAAATATAGACTCATATTAAAATTGGCAAATGATAAAAAGGAAAAATATGGGAGTTATAAATGACAAAGCCTCCTGATGGAAAATGATGAATCCTTAATATGTTTTCTTCTGCATTAGAGTTTGTTCTGCATGCACCAAACCTGCTATCTGAACATTATTGACTGTCTTTTCTATTGAGAAGTATATTTTTGTAGAAGACCCAAGGACATCTGTGCTTTTCTCAGATGCAATCTGTGTGTATGTGTGCGCGCATGTGCGTTCGTATGTGTGAGTGCACTCTAGTGCATACTCAAGCAGGCATGAATGCATGCGCTAATATGGTCATGTATGTATGCGCGTTTGGATGAGCACACCCATGCAGAGGAAGGCATGAAAGCATCTGCACACACTTGCATTTACACGATAAGTATCAAATATTGAGTTATACAATTGTGACTGCCTCTGTAGGTAGGAGTTTAGACTTAAAACATATTTCTTTGCATGTCATGAATTATTACCATCTTATTATTGGCTGCATGCTAACTAGAAACTGTCATTCAGGAGGAACGATGACATGGACGTATCCAGAGAATCATCTCTGTGGGAAAATCTTAAATCTTTTGCAGTAAGTATCTGGAAGAAACTGTAAATTCTCGAGGTAATTGTTTGGACTTTACAGGAACCTGTTTTTGCCAAATGAGGTTAATAGATGGATGTCCTCCTTTAGTCTTCCCAGTATTTCTTGTATGTTTATGGAGAGAGAGAGAGAGAGAGAGAGAGAGAGAGAGAGAGAGAGAGAGAGTATGTAAATACATTTCAGCGGCATCCTCTGTGGAGCCACGGGGTCTGGCGCTGAGCTTCCTAAAACTAATGAGTGACGAGTCGCTCACGAGTTAAATATGAACTGCTCATCATCATTTCAAGAGCACACAGTCAGAAGACTCGGAGCCCCAAAGACGGTCGACCGGCCTTACAAAGCCTGGCAGCCAAGTCTCTTACGATGCCAAGAAACAGGGGCATGACAAGAGTGAAATTCCTTAGAGTTGAGTGCGGAAGCATCGCTTTGTGCAAGGACTTGGGGAGAATTTCTCTTTCTTATCTTATACAGAGGTTCTGTGGGGGTAAGATGCTGCTTTGAGCCGCGAGGTTTGTATAGTGAGGAAAGGGTCTCTTGGAAGATGTTGTAAGATCATGAAGGTTGTGCTGAGCACTTGTCAATATGCAAAGAACAAACACAACAATTCATGTAGCTCTATGCCCGGGCAGGATAACGGTCGTCCCTGGTTTCCTCGGCTTTGTACCATCTTTCTGGACTCTTTAACTAGCTTTGTAGCCCGCCCGATGGGGAGACTGAATGACAATAATTTAAACTAGGACATATGTAGGATTTACCTATGGAACTTGATGTTCTCAAAGTCCGCTTATGCTACGTTTAATGGAAAGTTTTAAGATGAAACATTAGGTTTGATATTTTATGAAAATAAAGGTAGGGTAGAATAATTTTCCCGTAACTTTTTTGTTTCTAACATTCCATATTTTCAAATTTGACAACTTCATCTTTCAAATTTTGTCCAACATCGGATACGTTGTACTCTTATTTCTCCAAGATCTTAATTTGTTTCTAAGTTCCGATTACCCGTTTGTCACTTAAATTTGAAAATTGACGGACCTGATCGAATGAAAGGATCTGAAGCAAGGAAAATTAAATTTCGAAGGCCAAAAAAAAATTATATCGTCTGAAAAATTTATTCGTCCGGGAGCTTATTTGCAACAATACTTTTTCTCCAGGGCCCAAAAAACAATCACTTTTCGTTAGTTATTAAGTGAAATTGGGGGCTTGTCCGCTTCGAGAAGTATTAAAAACAAAACTACCTTATCATTGAAATCCCAAAATGGGGGAGATGCTGTCGTGTAAACCGCCGAAGCAAAGCAGCCATTCTATTTCAAGCTTCTCTTATCAATGACAACAATTCCAAAACCAACTGAACGAACTCTGGAAGCCTTCCTAACCAATTTCCCTAAAGCTTGTTTCCCATTATTTATAATCCCTTCCCTTTTGCGTTTTGTTTTCACTAGACGCTTAACATGGGTTCTCCTCTCGCCATGACCACCGTCCCTTGGCACTTTGCCTTGGCATTCTTCCTCATTGCCGTCCTCTTCTCTCCGACCCCGGCTCTCGCCCATGGATCGAACGCGATCGACCAGTGCTGGAGGGGAAACCCCAACTGGCGGAGGCAGCGGCAGCAGCTGGCCACCTGCTCGGTCGGTTTCAGCGGGAAGATGACCGGCAACATCGGGAAGGGGACCTTGCGGTACACCGTCACCGACCCAAGTGACGACCCGTTGAGGCCGAGACCGGGGACTCTAAGATATGGGGCCACTTTGATAAATGGCAGAGTGTGGATCACGTTCAAGAGGGACATGACCGTCAGGCTCCAGAAACCTCTCCTAGTGAGCAGCTTCACGGCCATCGATGGCCGCGGCACGAATGTTCACATCACCGGAGGTGGATGTTTGTTGGTCTATAAGGTATGTCCAAGCCTTCCTGCGTTATTCTAGTTTCCTTTTCTGTTTGAATTTCAAAAGGTTGCATAAATACTTTGGAAAGTAACTTCCCTAATGTGATTATGAGAGGTTTACTTGCTTGTGATCAGGCCACGAATGTGATTATCCACGGCCTATACATCCACCACTGTCAAGCGCAGCCACCAAGCCAGGTGATCGGGCCGGACTCCAAAATCCTGCCCCTCGGCCAAGTAGACGGCGACGCCATTCGGCTCGTGACGGCATCGAAGGTGTGGATCGACCACAACACGCTCTACGCATGCCAGGATGGGCTCCTCGACGTCACGCGAGGGTCCACCCAAATCACCATCTCCAACAACTGGTTCAGAGACCAGGACAAGGTCATGCTCCTCGGCCATGACGATGGCTATGTTCGCGACCGCAACATGAAGGCCACCATCGTGTACAACCACTTTGGCCCTAATTGCAACCAGAGAATGCCGAGGTAGTAGCTAAGTTCTCGGTTATTCATGCCGACGAGTAGTTGGTGATGTCATTGACCGGAGATCATCTCCTTCTTCCTATTCGCTCATCGACGGATTCATTCTTTATGTGAACTAGGGTTCGACACGGATACGCACATGTGGCGAACAACTTGTACCAGGGATGGGAACAGTATGCAATCGGAGGAAGCTCAGGCCCAAGCATCAAGAGTGAAGCAAACCTGTTCATCGCGCCAGAAGGAGGCAACAAGGAGGTATATGAACATGGATCTATCGCATTCAGATCAAGCGCTTTTGAAGTTCCATTTTTTTCGGTCACAATCATATCGGTGAAATTGGTGATTTCCATGATGTTGATGCACAGGTTACATGGAGACTAGGAAGCCACGCGAGCAAAAGCGCTTGGAGCTTCTACTCAGTGAGGGATGTGTTTGAAAACGGAGCTTCTTTCACGAAACAGGGAAGACTCGGCGGCGCGAAACCTTGCTACAATAAGCAACAGAGCTTTACAGTCGGTGACGCGCAATCTGTGAGGTCGCTGACAAGCTCGTCAGGCGTTCTCAAGTGCTCTAGGAGATCGACATGCTGAGCGATACCCAGAAGCTCGATCTAACATGGCGAAGAACACGGATCGATCTGTGCTCAAGGCTAAATGACAGTTTGGAGAATGATAATAAGCATAGCATTAGTCCAATATTGGTGTTCTGAACTGTAATGTCATGTATTTGATTCTTGAACGTGTTCTTGCTCGATTTAGTTTTTGATTTGATTTTTCATCGCACTAACAATTAGCCCATGTTTAATCAAATTATTGGATGAAATACAAATAATTCTCGTCTTCAAATAAAATAATTGTCAAATCATTGGTGCAGCTTGGATATTGATAGGGCAATAAACCTAAATCGATGCAACATTAAAAAATTTCATTTTTCTACTTCGAAATCATTGAAGTGTAGCAATACGTGCATATCTCGTCGGATACAAATTTCGCGTGATTTTTCAATTGAACAAGTTTTGAATCCAATCGTCCCTTTCTTCCTTCTTAGCCTCGAAAGCACGAGAGAAATTGAAAGCAATACACACAGTGAAATTTCGATTTCTGTAAATGTGGAAAAAAAACATAAAGTTGAGAAGTATTTACAACAGTAACAGTTTTGCAGTCACTTGGGTGAATCGATCAGAGTTGACTTTGCCTGTTCAAGCGCACTTGGAATCCGTTGACTAGCCTCGCCGATGGGAAGAAGGACATCCTGTCTTCCTTCAATTGGGTCCACCTGCTCATATTAAATTGAGTTTATCAGAATTAACTAAATTTATAAACAAAGACGTTCATTCTCTTGATATTATTAGAAAAGAGGTGGAAAATTAACCTGTAATTAGTCACAAAATAATGGAGAAAGAGAGCAATCTGAAGTCGAGCTAGTTCTGCCCCTGGACAAAATCGAGCACCTCCACCAAACGGTGCATAGAATGGACTATTCCTCCAATTTCTCTTTTCCTATTCATGTCACAACAATAGTATATGTGTAAAGAGTTAAATTATTGAATGCTTCAAAAACACTTGTTAAGTGTACTTAATGAAAAATATTACAATTTTCAAGAACACCGATCATACATTATGTAATTGTAAAAGTCACATTATCGTAAATGGACTGACCTGATTTTCGGGGTTTAACCATCTCCAGGGATTGAAGTTGAGAGCTTCTGGGTACAAGTCCCCGTCCATATGAACGGCCGAAAGGAATGGGACGACGAAGCATCCTTTGGGGATGACATAGTCTGCATTGGCAGTATTATTGTAAATCCCGCGTGTTTAATTTGTTAATAAGCAATTGATTCATTCTTATCCAATTAAGAATACCAAAAGAAGAAAATGTTAAGGGAGAGAAACTAAATAAATTCAATGACCTTGATATGCAACGTCCTCCTTGGCTTCCCTCATCAACCAGATTGCAATCCCCCCAAGTCGCAGTGTCTCGTCTATCACCTGCACCAAAAAGATTAGGGTTTCTGAGTATTTGGCGTCAGGACAAACTTTTAAACTCGGGAAACATCATTAATATCATAGATTAGGTAAGACGCGAGCAACTTCTAAACAGACGTTGATGATCAATATACCTAACGTGGACGTTAACTAATCTCAAGACTGGGAAGTAAATTCTTGATGAGATGGCCGGAATATGGGAGTTTTTTGCATTAATGATTTGATAAATCGGAAAACCCGGTTTTTTTTTTTGGGAAAATTGTAAATATATTTCCCTTCTCATTTCCTAGGGAAAAAGCAATAAGAATGACTTACACATTGTGTGAAGGGCATTGCTTTGTAGTCCTGCCATGTGAGCATCTCAGCTTCATCTGCATTGTGCGTCTTTAAACCCTCTTGCTCTTCCTGTTCAAATAGTAGATTCACCCTTTCAAGAAAAGGTCTTTCTTTCACTAAATTAGAAGAGAACATAGTTTCTTTTTTCTTTTTGGCTAATTGTTCTTTTGGCAAGTTTGTTGTTTACCTGGAGTTCTTTCAAAGCTCTAGGGCACTGAGTGAGGAAGTAGACGGCGAAAAGCATGGTTTTCGAAGTGGTCTCATTCCCGGCAAAGATCAGATTGATGACAAAGTCGGCGACGGCTTCGTCGGGAAGGCTCTCTTCATTCAGCAGTCTTCCAAGCACGCCATTGCCCACGTGTGCCGAGTCTTGAAGTCTCCTGATCTTCACGATTGTCTCGTTTATCTTGCTCACTATGTTGCTCCTAGCCTACCAAAACTCATATGTACATAATCTCATCACTTTAGTCCTAAATTCTGGTGTACAAAAATAAGAAATTTATTCTTACTTTTTATTGAAAAATTAGACCTGATTATAAAGTTTGTCTACACCTACCAAATCCAACCAATAAACTTTATCAATAGGCCTATTGACCCACCAATCGGCTTGGGTCAAGTGGGCCCAACACTATTT
The DNA here is from genome assembly GCA_031216285.1 of Syzygium syzygioides. Lineage (NCBI taxonomy): Eukaryota > Viridiplantae > Streptophyta > Magnoliopsida > Myrtales > Myrtaceae > Syzygium > Syzygium syzygioides. The sequence continues at coordinate 20,516,597 of CM062252.1, read as the reverse complement.
TAGGCTGGCCTAGACAACACGTAAGGCTTAATATCGACTTGGACTCGATCGATGATCATCTTAGCAACCCAACTTTAAAGTATAAATTGAGCGAGCCTGAATAAGTAATTTCCTTCTTAATAAGTCCGCTCATACATAATCTTTTGTTATGCAGAACATTTGCATCTCATAAATAATGCGCGGGTTTGGGTAAGTCTTTACCGTTTAGGCCTAGCGTACAGTTCGTCCATTGATCAGGTCATTTTTACTGATGCAAATACTTTTTGACAACACAATCATGCAAGTACATGAATATACCTTCATGGCAGTGTGGTAGGCAAAACCGGGCAAGTTGATGGGAAGAGAGAGACATCCATCGACGAAGTCGGAGAAGAGCCGAGCCATGTCGTCGATGTCTGACTCGCTGGTCATCCCCAGCAGTTGATTCACCATCAGGTTTATTGCCACCTGATTCATCATCAACCCAGAAAATTGAATAACCAAAGCAGTCATTCAACATAAAATCGCTCATGTCACTGTGTATTCATGTCCTAGAGTTATTAAAGTCCGTATTAAAGCTGTTAAACTTGCCTTTCTGCAAACATCTTGGAGGACGATGACTTGATTGTCCGGAAACTCGCAGATGCTCCGGAGCATGACAAGCTGAATGTCCTCCAGGAAGTGGCACTTGAGCTTCTCCAGGCGCATCATGCTGGAAGCGATGCCGTGGAGCTGCCTCTGCTGCTCTCCTTGGGCCGTGATCACTCCGTTCTTTCCCACCAGGTCCCGGAACGACTTCGGGTAGCTCGATTGGAACAGCTTCCCCTCATGCTGCATCACGAACCGGTTGAATGCCGGGTCCGCCGACACCACCGCCCGCTTCCCCAGCAGGCTGCACGAGAATATCTTCCCGTACCTGCTTAAAAGAGAATCGACCCATTCGTAGCGAAAATTCATTATTCTTGTGTGCATCTTCTCTTTCAGAAGATTGACCATAACATATTTGAATACTCAAAGTCAGCCAAAGTTATGGTATATCAAGGGAAATCGTATTAAACATAGTTCATAGCATAACATAAAGTAACAAGAATAGCTTTTAGTGTCTTTTTAATCTTATCTATTGTAAAACTAAAACAGTTTCCATGATAAAGGCCTATGTACTTATTCAGCATCATAATAAAACATTGTAAAAAGAAGTTCGATGTGGAAAGATTTTGCTTGTCTGAAGAAAAACTAAGATTGATGACAAAGAATACTTAAAGTGAAATCAACCTACATCATTTGTCCTTTGGGCTAAGAAAATGTACGCATGCATACCTTTTGACTTGTTGCTCGACGAATTGAGGCGGGTACGAACTCGCCACTGCGCCGAACCAGGCGAAGGTGTCTCCAACGAGTGGCCACCCCGTACTCCCTGGTGGCATCTTGCACCCGCCACGGCCACCTCCTCTTCTGCTTCTTCTCCTCTTCATCTCCGAAATCAACTTCACAAGAAACCCAATAAATACCAGCGTTGTCGCGAGGATGATCGTGTAGCTCAATGGCCAATGATCTCTTGAACCAGTCGTCTTTTCTCTCATGGTGGCGAGTAGATCAACTCGGGAGAGGGATCGGAGCAAATCTGCCGGAGCGACGTTCGTCGTCATTAATTGTTGGTGCAATGGCTTTATCATTTAGTGGAGCAACACATATGGTATACTATATACGTACTTGACAAATTTATATTAAGCACAGAAAGCGAGGGAATATAAACAAGATGTTGTTTATAAGGTTGGCAAAAGCATGCTCGTTGACCTAACTCCGAAGACCTAAGATGGCCACGTATGTATTTGTACTTGAGCAAATTTAATAATTGTTTTGTGTTCCCAGAAAATTGGTTAGATGATCAGGAGAATATGTGTAATAAGTGTTAATGGTCGCCATTGTTCGCCAGAAGAAATAAAAAAAAAATTGGGTAAAAGGATGCATGGCGAGATCTTGCTGATAAAGAAGTTTATTTTATGGAAAATGATGAAATTAGCTAGGATACTCAAATTTTAATTACCATGCATTCCTTTCTAAATGGTGAGAAAAACAATAGAGAATTGACCTTAATTATAAATTCGTTCTTTTCGTATGTATGAGTTGTTATCCCTGTAAGAAGAGCGCTAGGTTTGTAAATACTGCATTTTAGTTCACCAATATATAAGCTTGGCATATATGCAAGCCGAATTAGGAATGGCATGCAGAATTTGACGAATTGGGGGCTGCACATGTGAACGGGGCAAAATATGGTTCCGATACCATATTAGAAAAGCCTAACAAAAAGACTTAAGCATATAGGTGGAGGGAGAATGCTTGCATCTGAAGAGCATATAAAGCCATAGAAATACTTTAACGGTACTAATGAGTTGTCATCCCAGCAATAAAGGGACTAATTTAATAGATACTAACTTCGAGTTCATCAATATAAAGGGTTGGCATATATGTCAATTTTCACTAACCCTTACAATGTTTCTTTTGATTTTTTTTTCTTTTACTACGTCTATTTGGAACCCTAGGTACGTAATTTTGGTCTTCATAATTTTAGTCGAGTTACTGATGATGCGGCAAATCACCTGTTACCAAGTAACTCTTCAAAACAATAGGTCATAACTCATTAAACAACGGGTGGCGGCTTTGCTTCACTTCATCTGCAATAAAAACTCAGCCGTGTGCCATTCAACAGGCACGATGAACTCTTACATGGCATTAGTAGCATCTCCCAAGAATGAAATTATTATAGTTGTTTTCAGCGAAATCAAAGACGTGATTTTCTTTTCTTTTCTTTTTACGGAAAAGACAATGAGAATCGCGACCAGGGTTTGCAACCCCTTGGGAGTTATTATAATAGGAGCTTCACAGTTGTTGCAAGCTGTCTCAATAACGTAGGATTGTTATGAACTTGACCGAGAAAGAACCTTCTACAGATATTATAGAGAGGATACCTCAATGTGTGTAAGAGTAGCAGATGAAGTGCGAATAGACTTCTTCTGGCTCGTTCACCTCCGATAACAATTTCAGGTTTCACTTGGCAGAGACGCTTCAAATTTTGAAGCGAAGTGGGTAGCAACCAACTCTAGCTTTACTCTATGCTTCTCTCCTTAGCTACTCCAGTTCTGAATCACCAAGGAGAACAGAACTGTAACAGATTAATATAAAGAAGAGATCCAAAGAGAGGTCAGTGTAAAAACTGCATATTAACTTCTTCCCAACACATAATAGAAGCACGTGAGGTCAGTGCAAAAACTTTATATTAACTTCTCCTACCCATATAATAGAAGCTTGTGCTTATCTTATGGAGAAGAAGAAGACCCACCGCACTTAGAGAGAGAGAGAGAGAGAGATAGAGAGAGCATGAAAAGAAGAGCTTGATTCTCTAAAAGAGACATGATTATGAGTACGTGCTACAGCTGAGCCTAGGAATGTATGGGTGATGGAGAACAAAATGAAGCAAAAAGCAGGAAGGATAAACAAACAAACTATGAATGGAATAAAAGAGAAAGCTAGAAAGATTATTCTCTAATGATAGGCGATACTAAAATAATCTCTATATGAATTAAACCAAATTAAAAAGAGAACCAAGGGATCTTATAACCAATGAAATGAATAATGGGTGCAGTAATATGGAATATATGCATCACATGCATGTGCAAGAGAGTAGATATAAAGCAAAGCAAAGAAGACTAGAAAGCACCTCCTAGATACCTTGGTGTGGAAGATAGATACTTTAATTCAGTTGTTATATTATTGCTTCTTGGCTGAGGCGTGCCAAGAAAGAATATATGATCTTCCCACTTTGAATCTAGACAATAGAAAAATTAACCATAATCTGTCAAATAATCAACAACACTCTTTTGTGGATGCGTTTGATGTTTCAACAACACTCTTCAGTAGCTCTGAGAGTCCCTCCAAAGCTTCAAGAAAGAAACTGTGAGACATGATAATCAATGCGAAACTACACAAACGTTATCTTTATGCACGAGAAAAGGCTTCAAACTTCATATATCGGCAAGCGCAGAGAGAGAGAGAGAGAGAGAGAGAGAGAGAGAGAGAGAGAGAGAGAGAGAGAGAGACTGAAGTTGTTAATAATTATGCTTAACGTCTGCTCCCCCAAAACAGCATAAAACCAGGTGAGTAAGCTTCAAGTTGGAGAGATTCCCAAGAAGACAAGTTTGATCATCAGACTCAAAACCAGTTTGACTCGCATAGTCTAACGTTTAAATTACAACAGGCCACATTGGACTTGCCACCTGCTTGAGTAACATCTGCGCATCATAATTCACGAGAGAGAGAGAGAGAGAGAGCATTGACCAGTTATGAGCTCGAGACTAAAGAAACAGCTCGACCGTGCTTTTTCCCCACCTTCCGTGCGGTTCTTGGTATAATTACGTTAAACTTCTTCATGCATGCGTCTTAAGGCAATACGACTCTTTTACCCATCAACCTGCCCTGGAGATGAACGCCATCCGGGAGGGTAACAAGGTCATTGCAGGAGGGTAAAAACTAGGGTTATCGATGAATCCTGGAGCCACTAAAAACCCGGTCAAAGAAGAACGTGCAAAGGACAGTTTGAAAAAGGTTCAGATGTAAAAAGTTTACAATTTTCTAAATTTCAAAGCCTAAAATTCTGCCGAAATTTAGCCCCCACATCATCGAAATCATCATGACCAAGACGTGCCAAACCCTAAAAAAAATGAAAAAAAGGAAAGGTTTGCTTCCTTCGAAGTGGCATAAACACTCCAGACAGCTTCCATGTAATTACATTAACAGAGTCTTGCCCATTAGGATTTGTGCATGTGCATTTACATGTCTCTCGGTCATGCATGATGTTCATCATAATTTAATGCAGAAGCCAAAGGTGATGACTATATATTAATTGTGCTCGCACATCTTTAAGCAAGTCTGTTGTTAGGCCTTGACCATCCCATTTTACATACATACATACATACATACATATATATTCATAGACATCGTGCTCATTTATTTTATGTTCACTATGGTTGTATTTTCGAAAATGCCATGTCGGTCCATGTCGTTTTCTTGAGATAGGGTTTCTCTTTCTCTCATCGTCTCCCTCTTGTGCCGCGACTTTGAAGGTCCATCGAGAAGGTGCGCCCTACATGGGAGACCATATGGTTTTAATTAATTGAACAATACGTCTAGTCGTACTTTTGTCATTTTCTGACCTTTTAAATGTGCTTCTATGGTTTTATTGTTATATTATTAGGAATTGAATTAACTGTTTGGTGTCTTCACGCTGGGAAATTTTCATATAGTTAAGAATGTGAAGGTCTTTTTTTTTTTTGAATTTTCCTTTGATTATTTGGATGAATAGATGATGTACATTTTCCACTCATGACGTTCACCGAATTGCCAACGTTCTTCTTTTTTTAGTATAATTTACTAGCACTTAACAGAATATTTACTAGCCTATGACTAAACATGGATTTGGTTAAATAGTAATTTGCCAATTTATTTGGTAAATATCAATATTTGTTGGTTGATATTTGATGAATTTAATAAGTAGAGGTTTCGATTTATCCATAACCACCATTCAACTATCATAGAATTTGCAATGGGTTAGCATGCTTCCGTTTTCTCTAGTATTGGTAACATTCATCAGTGAGTAAAAATGTAAACATTAGGTATGTCTTCATTTCTTATGGTGAAAAAAAAGAGTATTTGCATATGCAACTAAATGCTTGTAATTACCGTTTTATTTGGTTAATTGCAACATCCACTAAATCTTTGCAGAAAATTCTATGTATTGTCCGTACACTTTCAAACCTTTTTCTTATCATGCTTATTGTTAGAGTAATTAAGTATTAAACCACACATGCATCTAAAAATTTAAAATTTTAGAACAGTTGGCTGTGGTCCCACAAAATTTCTCATAATATCAGAGCTAGGCTCCGAGTTCAAATCTTTGTGGACCCTATTTGCCTCCCCAATTAATATGTCCACACCTAATACTAAGCAGAAAGACAAAACAAAGTGTGAGGGAAAGTGTTGGAGCAATTAAATATTAAACTACGCATTCATCTAAAAGCTTAAACTTTTAGAATAGTTGGTTGTGACCTCACAAAATCTCACATTCATGTACTTTTAACAAATCCAATCAAGTTCTTCTATTTTTACAAACTTTTGATCAAGTCCATCCAACACAAGTTCTGACTAAATTCAATCAACATGGTCGTCAGACAACCCCAAAATATGATGTAGAATAAATATATGAATACCCACACGAATGTGTGTGGAAAAATGTAGCTAATATAGATAACGTCAATGTATGATGTAGATAAATTTAGCTAATGGGGACGCCCACCCGATGGCCATCCTTATTGATCAGAAACACATCAGTTGGATTTGGTTTGATTTAGTGCTGGAGATTTTTAATTATAAAAACTTGTAAAAGTAAACGGATCTGTAAATAACTTATTCCCTGTTGTTAAAGAGTAATAGTAAGTATCGGTAAATAAACTTTAATATATTGGAACTTCTATAGGATAATGGTAAAATTTTATTCCTTATGCTAAAACTTAGGTGCGACTGCTTGATGAGGCAGTAGAAATCAATATACAGTGACACTCTTAGCATGTTTGATAACCCCTATTAAGTGCTAAAAAATAAAAAATTCAGCACTTAATAAGATTAAGATTGTTTGATAACCTTAAGTCAAATTCAATTAAACATAAAATCCACTTAATTTGGTAGATAAAGTTACTCGATTCGTTTCATAGAAAAAAAAATATTATAATTAGAATCATGTCAAATTTATTGATAAAACCTACCAATAATGCTAATATGTTTATATTTGGTAAGAGCTTAATAGTATTCAATTTCCAATTGTAACAAATTTTTATTTCTATTTTTACACTTAAGATTATGAACACTTAAAATTTAGTATTTAAACTTTTAGCTAACCCGTGATTTTTTAAGGTAACTTAGGGTGCGTTTGGTAACCATTCTATTCTCGAAAATAATTTTTGCTTAGAAAATATTTTTTTTATTCCATTCCCGAAAATAATTTATGAGAATTTGAAAGCGTTTGGTAACTGCCCAAAATTTCTATTCCTAAAATAGAAAAAGAACAGAAATGCGTTTAGTAATTGCACAAAATTTCTTTTTGTTAATAATATTTTGAATTTTTTAACATTTCTTTTTTTTTCCTTTTTTTCTTTTCTTTTTTTCTTCTTCTCCTTCCTTAGCCCACGGCCGGCGAGGGCATCGCAGCCCTTGCCGGCAAGGGCAAGGGCTAGACCCCCGGAGCCTGGGCAAGGGCTGCCCTTGCCACTGCCCTCACCAAGCCGCAAGTCACCCTCGTCGGATCTGGCGAGGGTCCGGCAAGGGCGACCCTCACTTAGGCAGCGAGGGTCTAGCCCTTGCCAAATTCGGCAAGGGCGACCCTCATCCAAGTCATGAGGGTCCAGCCCTCGATCTCGCCAACCCTGGCCCATGGCCGGCCACCAGTCAAGAAAGAAGATGAAGAAAAAAAAATTATTTTTCATTTCTAATTCTTGTTTCTAGAATCAAGAATCAACTTTTTTTTATATTCTTGATTTTGTTTTAAAACTGATTTTTGGAACAAATTTGTGCTGGGGAATAAAAAATTTACTAAACGAATTTTTGTTCTTTTTTTATTTCTGGAAACAAAAGAATAGAATCAAGTACTGTTTGGCCGATTACCAAACACACTCTTAACTTGCTAGAAATTTAACAAAGACAGAGAGAATGTACCAACAACCTTTTATAGTCCACTTAACAGGAATTTAAAATATAAAAAAATGGGCAAAAGCCACCAAAAATAGCAAACTATGCCCGTTGTAATATATTTATCCTAAGTTGTTTTTAGTGAAATAAAAAATCTCAAACTTATAAGTGTGTAATACATTTACCCTCCATCAAAATCCTGTCAATGAAAACTGTTAAAAATCTTCCTATATATTGGAAAACAAATGTTGTTGACATGGCGCTCACGTGATTTAAATGAAATAAAAACGACATTTTTTTTTACTAAAAAATCATATGATATAACCTTGGTAAAGGGTAAATGTGTCACAAGAAAAATTTTAAAGTAAATTTATTTCGGGTTTTTATGTCACAAAAAAAAAATTAAGGTAAATGTGTTATAGTGGACATAGTTTTGGATTTTTTGTGATTTTTTCCCTAGGAAGGTTAGAGTCAACTTTTAATCTAAGTTGTTTTTTTTCAACTTTTAATTTGTCTAGTTAAATCATTGAATCAAACTTTTCTATTTAAGTCCTTGCGTTTGCAAATTAAATCAACGCATTAGTATTACTATTTCAGCCTACAAGATTACTGTGAGGAAAAATTCTAAAAAAGGGTCTAAAATGCCCTCATTTTATCAAATAAGGGTCTGAAATTGACCTTATTTCAAATAAGAACTTGAAGTGATTTTGTATTTTCAAATAAGGGTCTAAAGTGAATTTTGTTTCAAATAAAGGCCTGAAGTGATTATATATATTTCAAAAAAGGGTTTGACTTTTCAGGTGATAAGGGCATTTTCGTCATTTGACTTTTTTGAATTTTTTCCCTTTTTTCTTTCTTTTTTCCTTTTTTTTTCTTTCTAGTTTTTTTCTTTCTTCTTCACTGGTGGTTGGCGAAGTCCGAAAAGGGTTGGGTGAAAGTCGCCCTTGCACGATCAAGCGAGGCTATCCCGCGCCGATGGCTGGCAACTAGCAAGATGACCCGCGCCCAGATCTGACGAGGGCCAGTCTTGCCCATGGCTACTGAGGGTGGCCCTCACCTAGCCCTTTCCTAGCCACTAGTGAAAAAGGTGGTGAAAAAGAAGAAGAGAAAACCAAAAAAAGGAGAAAAATAATATAAAGGAAAAAAGAAACAATAATTTGAAATTAAAATTATATTTGGATGAAAATGTCCTTGATTAATTGGCGACCGGCAATGTCAAGTCCTTATTTGAAACTATCATGGCCATTTCAAGCCTTTATTTGAGACCGACATGGCCATTTTAAGCCCTTATTTAACACAAAGTCAACTCCAAACCCTTATTTGAGAAAATGAGGATACATCAGGTTCTTATTTGAAAATTTTCCATCGTGTAAAAAGAGCTTTTAAAAATGTAAAATGTTAGCTAATGCACGGGATCAAGAGTCTTCAAGATGAAAACAACGATCACACATTGAGCTAATAAATCAACGTGAAAAGTAGAGAGAAATTAATTTAGAAAGTCTTTCCGATTAAAGGACATGGATAAACAAATTAAAAGTATTAAAGTTTTGATTGAAAAAATGTGGAGATTCAAGGACTGAAATGGATTTTCGAAAAGAATACAATCAAATGAAACTAGAAAAATATCGTGAAAAAACATGACGTATTTGTTCAGTTTAGATGAAGTGATTAGGGGATATCGAAAGGATTCATATGATTTCGAGAAAAGAAAAGAAAAGAAAAGAAATTGAGAGATTAAATTAAAATGTTATATGAGTGTTAACAAGGAAAAAAAAGGCGACTTAAATATCTTTTAATAATTGTAAAAATTGAAATAAATATAATAATTCTTTTTTTTTTTGCGAAAAGCATTTTCCTCATTTTGCGACATTTGGATCACTTAGGAAATTGAATCAACGGAAAAGGTTTTCCTATGCAAAACTTAAATTCATAAAAATAATTTCATTTTTAAGAAAATTGGAAATCATCTTTTAAAATATAACTTGATATGAACGTCTAGATCAAAACTTTGCGCTTGGGCACAAGAATCCCAACACTTGTTCCCGAACCCTTGGTAGCTAGGTTGGGACTAGAAGTTAGGGCCAAGTCCCCGATGCCCGAACCCAAGTCCATTGAGGCCGTGCATAGGATCCCGACGCCCTGGCCTAGGTTTATCTAGGCCATGCCTGAGATCCTAGCCATCGCACCCAAGTCCATCGAGGCTGGGCCCAAGTCCTCGATGCACGTGCTCGAGTCCATCAAGGCCGAGTTCGGGATCCCAATGCCCATGCCTGGGTCTCCTACTCCCAAGCTCGAGTCTTTTGAGGCTAGGCCGGGCTCGGGACTCCCATGCCTGAGCGCCGTCGAGTTGGGCCCAGTCTTCCTAGACCCGAGCCAAGGCACCAAGGAGCCAGGCACGAGCACCGAGTTCTCAAGTTCGATTTTGGTGGACCCAAGATCAATGCCTTTGCTTGTCCTTGGGAGTCAGAGATCCGGGCTTGAGACTTCAGTGCCCATGTCAAATTCCTGAGCTATCCATGCGCAAGTCATTAACGTGCAAATAATGTATGTGTATTTAAAAAAATTCAACTTTCTTATCAAATGATGGTAGATATTCTTTAATTTACTCTCAAATCTCAGTCAAATACCGAAAAATATTGTAATTTTTGTAAGAAAATGACTTTTGTCAAATTTTTCGCGAAATAATATCAATGAAAAGGAAAAATAAACTTTTTTAAAATTGCACGAATCCCTCCAAATCTCTCAATATTCGGAGAACCACAGTTTTGCCGTACTAATCTCTGAGGAAATAGACAAAGTAGCGGTGCAGGCGATGGCGGCTGCGAGCGCCGTGCATATGGAGCAGCTCGAAGTAGACGACGACGACGACGGCGGCGAAATGGTGGTGGGGCTAGGTTCGTACGGAGGGAAGGTGAGGTTGCTGGGCGGCGGCGGAGGTTGCGACGAGGAAGGAGAGGCGGCGGCGGCGGAGACGATGCTGCTGTGGGGGATCCAGCAGCCGACTCTCGCCCTGCCCAACGCCTTCGTCTCGCAGTCGTCTCTCGCCCTCGCCGTCGAAGCTTGCGGCCACTCCCTCTCCATCCTCCAATCTCCTTCTTCTCTGGTACGGCCTTCGTTCTCGCTAGGGTTTAGTGGAAGCGAGACTTTTTTCTTTGATCGCTCGATTCGATGATCTGAGTAATCTGCTAATACAACTGCTATTAGAATGGAAATTGGGATTCGTAAAAGGTAGAAATTTCGTACCTTTTGGATATCTATGACGAACAAAGAGGTCCGAGTGATTTATTTGTGTGTCGAAACAATGTGACGCGTGAGAGCAGAAAGCTTCTTTTTTTTTCGTTTTTGTCTCAAATGATTTATTTTGATGTGATTATAGATTGCTCCTGGAGTGACTGGATCAGTGATGTGGGATAGTGGAGTTGTGTTGGGGAAGTTCTTGGAACATGCCGTGGATTCGGGGATGCTTCTTCTTCAGGGCAAGAAGGTTGTCGAATTGGGCTCTGGATGTGGATTAGTTGGGTATAAATATCGTAATCTTTTGAGTCCTGAGACACATCGAATGTAACACAGATTCTTACTTCATGCTCATTGCAAAAATTATGATTTACAACGAGGTTAACTCCTTGTGTCACAAACTTATGGAGAATATTACAAGTTTACGATGAGTTGGATATGCTGACCTGTCTAGTTGTATTCTTGCCTATTTACATCTTGGCTGAGTGGTTCCGTTGCTTACTCGAGGGTGCTTTGAATTTGGTTTCAGCTGTATCTCAGCTCTTTTGGGTGCTCAAGCGATTCTTACTGATCTACCAGATAGACTAAGGCTTCTCAGGAAGAATGTCGAGACAAATTTGAAACATAACGATATGCGGGGATCTGCGGTCGTGAAAGAACTGATTTGGGGAGATGATTCTGAAAGAGAGTTGATTGAGCCTTTACCAGACTATGGTAATGGTGCTGTGTCTCTTCTCCCTCAATTGATAAATTTTTTGTCCTTCTCTATGCATTCGAATCTTGTACAAGAGACATATTAAATTATTAATTACTGGTTATCTTCTATGGAGCTTTTCCTCCTACCTTTAATTCTTTGTGCCTGTGTGCCTCTGCATGGGTTGATCTTGTTCGAGCTTACCTCTCTTTGATGCATTTGCTGGTTTTGTCATTAGAGAAGAAATTACTTTTCATGATCAAGGATTTTCCCTAATCAAGTTGTCATGCCTTTTTCCTCATATCATTGTTTTCATTTCCCGGGGTTCAGTTCCTGCATTTACACAGAGGGAGTCCTTCAGCTACAAGAATTAAGTAATGCCTGCGGGGCTTTCTTCTATAGATTATCTGCTTATGGTTGTAATATTACCCATCTTTGAAAGAAGAATGGTTCTTAGGCAGAACTATAATAATCTATACCTAACTTTTTGGAAAGGAAACACTGTCTTTTGATCAAATGGCAACAATTCTGTCGCAAAATTGTGTGATTGTGAAAGAAACCATACTTATGTTCTAACTTTCTCTTTTCTTGGTTGATGATATTCTTAAAATGCTTCCTGTTCATTCATAAGAACTGGAGGTCATAAAATGCTATGTGATTTAACTGTGCTTGCTTTGTCAGTTTTGGGATCTGATGTGATTTACAGTGAGGGAGCAGTAGAGGATCTGATCGAGACATTGCTGCAACTTTCTGGAACTCAAACAACCATCATTTTGGCTGGAGAACTTCGCAATGGTATACTTTCCATTTGTCCGCGTGTGTGCACAGGTGCATGTTTGTGAGTGAATATGTGCATTGGGCAGGGGTATATATATTGATTCATCTTCTACTTGGCAGATAGTATCCTCGAATACTTCTTGGACGCTGTGATGAAGTATTTCATTGTGGGACGCATAGATCCAGCACAGTTCCATCCAGATTATCACAGCCAGCGAGTAGCAATGTATGTCCTGGTGAAAAAATGAAACTCGCCGAAAGGCCCGAAACTGAAGATGTCTACGACTCGGGGAGTGAGTTCTGTTTTGAGAAGTCAAACGGTTAGGCATACCAATGCATTGTGATGTTGGATTGAGGGAGATTAGCTGTTACATTTCACATACATGTAGGAAGTAGCATGTCTCAACTTCTAGAAAAATCCGGCCATCTCTTGCCATCGAAAGATGGATCAGTGAGATGAGCATTTGTGTCTCGGACTCATGAGCAGTGTATTTTAAGCTGTCAAGCCAAAATTCTCTCTCTTCAGCATCAAAAGATCTTTATATTGAAGGCTAAATACATTAATGCTGTCGCTAATCTTCGCTGGGTCTTGCCTTGTCAAAGGGTGTGCAGAACCATCTTTCTGGAACTGAACATCCCAATTCATTTCAATCGATTTTGATGGAAATAAAAAAATTATTCTAATACAGACGTGACATCATACAGGAGCATTACATTGTGTAAGTATTTGAAATGGCAAATGAACAAAGAGGAGCAACAATTCGAAGAGCTTTTCTACAATTCGCTAGACGGTGGCCAGAAAACACATAAGTCACCAAAACAAGACCGAGTAAATTTTTCGATAATCGCGCATTGAGGGAACTCTAATCAGATCAGACAGTTATTGCCCAGAGCAAATCTTGTATTACACGACCCGGCAAATGCAAGATCAGATGGTTCTTTCAGTTTTCTCATGAGTTAGAAAAATTCAAGAAAATTAGAATGAAAACAGAAGAAGTAGAAGCATCAATCTACCTCCACTCACCAACTAACCCCAATCTCTCTCTCTCTCTCTCTCCTACCTACCACCAAATGACACTATAGAAACGAAATTCAACGTTAGCAAGAGGCTACGTTGAACTCATCATCTTTCTTCCTACTTCTTTGCTTTGCCTTGTCGCTTCACCCACCCAACGCTCGCGCGCGCGCACCTCCCGCTTTCCAGCCACCATGCCGCCTTCGCCCTCCGTCATCACATGCAAAGGTTGAATCTTTTTCTTTACTTTTGAGACATTTCTCTGATTTCTCTGCCTTTTCTGATGTTGGGTCTTATTGGGTGTTCATGCGTGTTTCTTGATTCGATGTTGAAACCCAAAAAAAAAAAAAAAAATTTAGCTGCGGTGGCATGGGGAGCTGGACAGCCTCTGGTGATCGAGGAAGTGGAAGTGAGCCCGCCTCAACCTCAGGAGATCCGAATCAAAGTCATCGCCACTTCCCTCTGTGGCAGCGACGTCTCCGCTTGGGAATCCCAGGTGACTTCTTCGTCTTCTTCTTCTTTCTTGTTTCTTCTTTTTGTGTGTCAGCCTGAGCCCCATATCTAAACAGAGAAAGCAGGGAGGCATCGTTCATGTGAAGCTGGGCCTGACAATAAATCTAGAATTGGGCTTAGTGTCTTGTCCTGCCATCGCTATAATCCCATTTTCTTTAAGAAAATTATCAGGTAGAGTGCGTTCTCAAGCTGCATCTTGAATCCACCAGAACCATTACATGCAATGGGTCTTAAGTATGAGAACTTTTCTTTCCCTTTTAGGAGAGGCGATGGCCAGATTGGATTAAATCTATAATATGAAAGCTATCCCAAATGGGACACAATCTTAGAACTTTGGTGGCATTTGGTATCAATTTGCTTAGTCGGTAACATTAGAATTCTTCTCTCCTACAAAACCACTGATTTATTATTACCCCTCCAAACTCTATATTATTTTACTACATCATATATTATTGCTATATAATTACGATTCACTTGTTTTTATATGGGATAATGGTAGAAACAGTCCCTGAACTTTGGTTCAATATACAATATGGTCCCTGAGCTTTAACTTGTTCAATGTGGTCCCTGAACTTTAATCTAATGTTTAATGTAGTCCCTGAACTTTTAATTTGTTTAATGCGGTCCCTAGACTTTTGGTACATATTCAATTTAGTCCCTGAACTATATGAAAATATTTAATGTAGTCCCTGAACTTGAATTAATAGAAAGACTACATCGAACATATTCATATAGTTTAGGAACTAAATTGAACATGTAATAAAAAATCCAGGGACCAAATTGAACAAATTAAAAGTTCGGGGACCACATTGCACATTTGGTTATAGTTCAGGAATTATATTGAATAAATTAAAAGTTCAGGAACCAAATTGCACATCGAGCCAAAGTTTAGGGATTGTTTGTGTCGTTTTTCCTTTTTATATATTGAACTTAACTTGATCTAAATTTTTTCAATGTAGCTTTGTAGAAAAAGTGTCTATTATCGCTATATATGAATTTGAGAGGTACTAAATTATTCATGAAATATAACACTGTCATTTTATGTTTGTGCATTTCTATCCTTGTACTAATTAGTAGTTCCAATCTTTGATAACTTTATATCTGTGTATCGTTTTACAACAAATGATACATTGTATTTCAACGCGTGGATTTACATCTGGTTGTTGAATGAATTTGAGTACACCACCAGTAGTCAGTACACGCAGTAACGTCTCGTAATATTGGGACCCACACTATACTAGTCTACTGGAATATGATTGGTTCTGTTTATTACACCTCCTCTAGCATTTGCCACATCACTTATCGATTAAGTGTACACCGTTAGAAAGTTCAACTCTATGCAGGGAGTCTATCTGAAAGTGTAGATCATGGTAAACTTTATATAAGCAAGTGACGCTGCATATCTTTACATACACAATAATTTTCCATGGGTCATTGTTGCCTTTTACAGGGGGAAAGAAAAAGAAACATACTCTCTTGGTAACATATAATGAAGAAAAAGAGATAGTTGATCTGAAAGCTCACTCTCAGTATGTATAATATCAGGTTAAGTGAGAGATGCAGCTCGGTTAAGCAAGCCTTGAGCCTTTAGAACGAGATAGATACCTTTTGCTGTGCTGTGAAGTAACGTAAGTAGAATGACTAGTGACTGCAGCAGAGATTCATTCCAACCGCTGTCATTTTGAGAGGCTAAGCAAGTGGAGGAAAGACTAATCGTTCTTTTTGGTTTATCTTTTTGTTCATTCTCGACTCATGGCATCTCAAACCACATACGAGGAAGGGTGCTGCTCTTAGAAAATGGGGTCATACTTGGCATTGTTTAGGCCCACGTGCTGCATTCGGAATTCTGAGTATTTTTATTGTAGAGTAGAACACTGGAATGTTTATGAAAAATGAGTGAGTTGAACGTGAATTCTTCTCTGGAGTATCAACTTTTTTGAAGAATTCCAAAGCACGATATTGAGGAGATGTCCATCATTCTGATTTTCCAATAAATTGTCAAATCATGGTGAATCACGGCCAAGTCGGGAGTGATGTTCATTTAGTTGATTTTGACAGTAATACTCAGGTGCCTTGCAGAATGAACTCCTTAGCTTCTGCCTATTTTAGATAACTTTTCCAGCAAGTTCCCGTTTGTTCTGATATTTGCCTATCGGTTTCTCATCTTTGGTGAGGCAACCTGCAACAGAAGTCTATGGAGTCTCTACAATGATTTTTTTTTGTCTATTCTTTAAATTTATTCCTATGCTATGAGATAATTCGTTGAAACTTGGGGAGGTACGACTATTTGGAGGTCACATATTCACAACTCTTTTGATTCATCTTTTAGTTTTTAGAATGATATTCTCTATTCACGTTTCCATGATTCTATCTTCTGAAGAAACTTAGTACTTCACTAAACCGGCAAACTCTTTTCCTGTGCAGCCTATTTTTCCTCGCATATTTGGCCATGAAGCAGCAGGGTATTATGCTTCTTCCCTCTTTCTCCTTGTGCTGCTTCATTTTATGCTAATCTCTTTGAGTTCGCGTCAAATATTATACGACTGCCTATTTGAACAGATTTCAGTCAATGTAGCTCATGTTAGAGAGAGCAGGACTAGTCCTCCAGCATTGATTCTTGATCAAAGAACAGATTGCTGAATTATCCAACAAGAAAAAAGGACAATTCTATGTTAAGGCTTTTATCATTGAATGATGTTAACTTATTATCAACTTGATTATGCAGGATTGTCGAGAGTGTAGGGGAGGGAGTGACTGAATTCAAGGAGGGAGACCATGTGTTGACGTTGTTCACGGGCGAATGCAAGAGGTGCCGGCACTGTACATCGAATAAAAGCAACATGTGCCGAGCACTTGGGTTGGAACGGAAAGGTGTAATGCACAGCGACCAAAAGACGCGCTTCTCCATTAGAGGCAATCCCGTATATCATTACTGTGCCGTTTCGAGTTTCAGCGAGTACACAGTGGTGCACTCGGGATGCGCTGCCAAAGTCAGCCCAAAGGCGCCTCTAGAGAAAATATGTATTCTCAGTTGCGGAGTAGCAACAGGTAACATATCTTACCCAATAGCACATGGAATCAAGTTGGTCACAGTACAGTAAGTTCTCACTGCTGACGTCCTTGAGCAATGAGATTACACAGGTCTAGGTGCGGCTTGGAATGTGGCTGACGTATCCAAAGGATCAAATGTAGCAGTATTCGGTCTTGGAACTGTTGGTCTTTCTGTAAGTGCTTTAGATAACTTCCTGTTCTTCCCTTATCCAATGAGCATCGCCCATCATTGTTGTAACTTCTCTTAAAAAAGGTTGCGCAAGGTGCCAAACTTCGGGGAGCTTCTCAAGTAATTGGTGTAGACATTAATCCCGAGAGGGGCATGAAAGGTAAACAAACAGATATATTTTCTTTCATTCTGAGAACTTATCTTGTGCACCGAACGAGCCTTGATAGAGATTGTGCATGCTGGAGCAGCAAAAGATTTTGGAGTTGATATGTATCTCAATCCAAAGGACTATGATGAACCCATTCATGAGGTATTTTATCCCAAAAGTATGATGCGATAGTTATGATTCCCTTACCAAAAAAAAAAAAAATAGTTATGATTCGCATAATCCGTCGAAACTGATCTCTGGAGAGAATCAATCACTGAAATTTTTAATGCTTAGGTCATTAAGAGGATAACTGACGGGGGTGCTGATTACTCTTTCGAGTGCGCCGGCGATACAAGAGCAACGACAACTGCGTTGCAGTCTTGCTGTGATGTAATCTTTCTTTCACTTAACCTCCTTCATTTTCGTTGAGGAATGTTTTCAAAAGGAAAGTAGTGAAACCTCTTGTCCAATGTTTCCTTAAGGGATGGGGTTTAACTGTGACCCTTGGTGTGCCGAAAGCAAAGCCAGAAATAACAGCTCACTACGGACTGCTGCTCACCGGGAGGACACTGAGAGGTTCCATGTTTGGAGGGTGGAGACCAAAATCCGATATACCGTCATTGGTCGACAAGTACTTGAACAAGGTAGTGAGATTCTATACATCCCTAAGTTCAATAAACATGAAGTGGCATCCTGTTGCGGCAGCTTGCATTTTCCCTGGGGAAAAGCCTACATATTTTTAACATGTCCAGGAAGTACCTAATGAAAAAAATGGAAGTTACTAAAATCAAATTCCTAAGACATTTTGGGTATTAACCATCCCTGGTTAAAATCACCCACCACAGATGAAAATCTATATAGCCAACAGATCTGTAGAATTGACCGTGATCAGGTAACAGAAGGCAAAAAGACCATCCCGTTTTTGGACAATAGAAAATGCGCCTTCGATGTGTATTAAGAATGTGCTTAATGGCGTTGTTATGCAGGAAATCCGGGTGGATGAGTTTGTCACCCATGATTTGCAATTTGAGGATATCAACAAAGCTTTCGAGCTCATGAGGGAAGGCAAGTGTCTGCGCTGCGTCCTCCATATGCCAAGGTAGATGGCTTGCTTATGAAGAAGACGGTATAGTTGCCAATTCCCGGCAATGCATGAGGCTAAGAACGAATGTTTGGGAAGCCTATTTCACCAGGAGAGAGGCAGGAACTTTGGTGGCCAGAACCATTCTTTTTGTTTCTTCTCTCTCTCTCTCGTGAATGGGAGAAATCAAGTCTTTGTAATCGAGTCGCTGCTAAGCAGATTGACACTTCAAAATTCTGAGACCGGTGGTGCTGATCCTGTCAGATAATGATTTACCAAAACCACGTAGACTCAGCGTTGGAAAGAAAAATTAACTGCTCATCTTAGACTCTGGCAATCATAAACAGCACAATTTTATTGTTCTGTGTGAGTTTCAATCAGTGGTAGTGAGTGTCAAGAAAAAATGTTGGTAGTAAAATGATTGACTTTGTTCCAGGGAATCTGGTGGTAAATATCTATACTTGTATGGGCTTGCCTTTTTTTTTTTAATAATTTGTATACTATTGGTTTTGATACTAACTTACCAATTTTTATTTGCATTAACTTACTAATGTTTTGAATTTACTAATTCTTATACGAAATTATTAACTTAAATTAAGGCGACGTTACAACTTTTGTCCAGGTAACTAACTCTTATTGGAGTTTTTTAACCAACGTTTATTTTTTTCGTAGAGTTACCAACTTTTATTAGTCTTAGTCAGCAATCTCTTATGTTTACTGACTCCTTTTAAAGATTACTAACTTTTCTCATATTAAGATAGTAACTAATATTGGGCCACCCATTCCATTTGTATTGCTTATTGACGTTTATTATGTTTTTTTATTTGTCAACTTTTCTTCACTTTTACAAACTTTTATTTGCATTCATCTGCAACGCTTTAATTTAAACAACTCTTTTTTTGGTAACCCAAAATTAGTTGTAACTTGATCAAGAAAGTTTTTAATTTATAATGGGTTGGTAATTAATGGAAATAAAAGTTGGTAACTCAATAGAAAAGTTGGTAAATTCTTTCTTTAAAAAGCCAAATAATTATTAGTGATTAACTCAAGTGAAAGAGTCAAACCAAAATTAGATCATAACGTAAATAAAGAAAATTCGATAAAACTAAGGAAGAAAGGTTGGTTTCTTTTATAATTGAAGGCAAGTGTGAGAAAGACGGACAAAAATTAATAAAAGATAACAAAAGTTGATCAATTATAAAAAAAACGATAAATTAAAAATTAAAAACAGAATAAACCTGGTCAGTAACTTAAATGGAATCCAAAAGGAGTCCGTAATTTAATTGGAAAGGAGTTTGAGACTCATTCAATAAAGATAGATAAATTCACATAGCATTTGAAAGAAAGACAGATAAAATTTGATAAAAGTAAGAAAAATTCGTAATCTGAAAACTGCGAGAGTGAGTTGATAATTTCAATAAAATGCCAGCAAGTTACTGATAAATAACCCGCTTTTTTCTTTTCCTGACAGAGTTTTGACACTTGCCAACTTTTGAAACGGATTAGTAGAATTGTTCCAGTTAACTTCCGTGGACCCTTGATAACATCCGATGTCGAGATGAAATCCCTGCTGATATCATCTCGCAGTTTTCCTGGGCGAATTGGCACCATGAAGTCCCGAACGCATATCGCACAAAATTTTGTTTAGAATAATTGGATAGGGCCCACTTGGCACAATCCCAAAACAGTGTCCAAGTGCCAAGCCTGTCCAAGTGCCAAAACCAAAAAGTAGGTCGAAAGCAAGAGCTTTCGACGATTAAAAACTCAAATCAGCGGGACTTCTTTCTTCTGTTGGTGTTGTTTAACTCCTTACACAATCAAATGAAACGATTGTTAGATGAACCACCCCACGCAAACTTGCCTTGTCTTTGTACGTCTTGGTAGGTGGGGAAGTTGGAGGACCTGGAGAACTGTGGTCCTATATCCACTCTGAGGAAAACATCAACCATCTCATCTCATCAAGAAACTTGTCTAGGTACCAAAGGTGCTTATACAATCAGCAGGAATTTCGGAATGCATCGTAAGATTAAGTTTGCTATACCGGAAGCAATGGCAGATAACCAGAGAATTCATCGGGTGGCTCCGGTTGCAACAAGCGCCACAGCACCTTCAGCACCGCCGAGCTCTTCTGTTTCAGCAAAAGGAACCCAGGTTCACCAAGCTTTTCCATTGCAAGGTGGCAGACCCATGATTCCCCCAAAGCCAAGGAAACGAAAAGGCTGTTGCTGCAGGTTCTTGTGCTGGATCATTAGCCTCCTCCTCATACTGATCCTAATTGGAATAGTCGCAGCAGTTATTTACTTTGTCTTCCAACCAAAACTTCCACAGTATTCGGTTGACCGCCTTCAAATAAGTACTTTGAGGCTCAATTTCGACCTGACCCTGTATGCACAATTTGACGTGAAGATTACAGCCATGAATCCAAACAAAAAGATTGGAATCTATTATGAGAAGGGTGGCAGATTAAGCGTGTGGTATGCAAATGATAAGCTATGTGAAGGATCATTGCCAAAATTCTACCAAGGTTACCAGAACACAACAAGACTCAGCATTACATTGACTGGCCAAAGTGAGTCTGGGAGCACCATAATGACAGCACTGCAGCAGCAGCAGCAAACAGGAGAAATCCCTCTTGATCTAAATGTTGACGCACCGGTGTCAGTTGAGCTAGGCACAATGAAGTTGAGGAAGGTTAGAATCTTGGGCCGATGTTCCTTGGTGGTGGACAGCTTGAGTACCAATAGCATGATCAGCATCAAAGCAAGTACATGTAGGTTTGGGATGAAGCTTTAAATTGTATAATTGTCATAGTTACTACTTTTTTCTTCAGTTTCTTTTGTAGACTCAATTTCCATATTCTGTAGACAGAGAAGGTTCATTTAATACAGATTGTCGGAAACTATGATTTGTTAGATGACCTGTCTATATTCTTTTTCTAAATTTCCGCTCTCCGCGCGTGCGCGCAAGGACTCGAACATCTTATGAAGCATACATAGTACCTCCAACCATTTTAAACAATGCACATGAACCAATCCTCAGATGAATGACATTAAAGTCACAATGTTTTTATGTTTCTGTCACTAAAAAGAAAAAGGGAAATATAAATGCCATCAATTTCGGCTATTCTCCTCAAAGGAACTCAATTCTATCATAACAATCCAAGAATCTGAAAATTGAATATTTTGAGTGCAAATAATGAGCTACAGAGGAAATGTATCCAATATATTGCTGTCTCACGGGAACAGAGAGAGAGTCCTACACATCTCACATTGACACATTGTCCCAATTTAATTAAATTGGCAGTCCAGAATTTTTTGGTAATCATCAAAATAACATCAGCATCAAATTTAGATCAAAATTTAGATCAAAATTTGCTTAATCTAATATTTAAAAACCTTCTTTTGCCAAGATAAATTCTGAAACTCTACTAAGATTTTGTGTTACGCTATTAGAAACAATGTCACGACAACATCTTGCTTAAAATGCTAGATCTGTCTTCCACAAAATCAAGTTTTAAATTTGAGGACTTCAAACAGTGAAGAAGGCAGAACTAAATCAGGCTAATCGGGGTGGTGTCGAGGCAGGTTTTTCTGAAGGAATTTAAACAGTAAAATAATAGGTGAAAATATGTTCAACAGAAACGTAACACGTCACTCTGCAGGTAAGGTAATCTGTATACAAGTTTCGACCAAAAAAAAAAAAAACTGTATACAAGTTAGTTGCACATATTACCTTGAAGTCCACTCGCAAACACATGTCAAGCCACTTTCAGAAAAAAACTTGCAGCTAATTTCCAGTCAAAGCACACGGTCTATGCTCAATCGTATGGAGAGACATCCCGGTCTGAGAAACTGCTCTAACAAAAGCCATATTTGCAGTTAAGGTCGGCGCATGCCAGTAATCTCCAGTGCCAAAAACGACCTTGTTTTTTTGAGCAAGCTTTCTGGTGGTTAGAAGGCCGATCATGCGATCCGAAGGATTATCAGGAACAACACTGTTGCAAATCTAACTCGTTAGCTCAGTGAATTGCCTTTGATCAATATTTCCTTTATAAGTGAAGGACAAGAATGATGCGGTAACTGTAAAGCAAACATGATGATCAGAAAATATAGAAGATTGATTTCGCTAACACCCTCATCTTATCCTGAAAGTGAACAAGGGACCAACTTACGTAAGCCATTTTAGTATCTGATCTGCTCTTAGCTTCTCCTTGGTCCCTCCATACATTGCTATTAACTCTTTGAACTCTGAAATTACACTTTCACATATCACACCATTCTTTCTGTAAATTACCGCACCCAGCTCTGGAAGGATAGGTTTCTGA
Source organism: Syzygium syzygioides (assembly GCA_031216285.1). Classification (NCBI taxonomy): domain Eukaryota; kingdom Viridiplantae; phylum Streptophyta; class Magnoliopsida; order Myrtales; family Myrtaceae; genus Syzygium; species Syzygium syzygioides. The sequence goes on along the minus strand of CM062252.1, from coordinate 20,493,881 downwards.
ATCTCGGAATTTGCCTGGAAATTGTCAAAGCTGATATTACTGATGCTGAACATAACACTTAGGAGATAAAGGAGAAACTAATGGGTTCACTCGGTAAAATTAATGTACCTGTGCAATCACAAAAGGCAAGTTGCCTTTGAACCGCTGCCTCAACTCACTTTCTGCCGCATTCAAAAGTTTCTCCGCACCACCATTACTAATGTCTGATACAAGAGCAATTAGTGCTGTCGTATCAAAATTAATGAGATCACCTCCACTTAGTACCTCTCTTGTTTTAGCAGAAGCCATATCTTTCCCTTTCATGGGAGGTCTCAAGCCAGAAATTAGAGTGTCAAAGGTAGCAGGACAATTCAGGTTCACATTTCCCTCCAGATTCTCTGCCTCTCCAGCAACCAGAATTGATTCTCCAGCTTCCCATTCTGGATGTCGAGCCGGTTTCTCAAAACTATCCACCTTTATTTCTAGCACAACTGCTTCTTGGTAAGACCTTGCAATTATATTTATCCACTCACCTTCCATTTCCTCCAAAAAACCAACAATGGGAAGGGGGAAGTCAGCTTCCATTTTATACTTAATGGCCCCAAATTCGTCGACAATCTTCTTGAGAATGGAGTCGGTCACACCACGTGAAAAGAAAAGAATAATTGACGAAGGCCTCAGCGTCCGTGAGAACTGAGCAGCAGCAACAACTTGCTGAATTCTCAATCTCAATCCCTTGCCTTTACGGCCATCATGCCAGGTCACATACTTGGGGTTCCTATCGGACACAACGACCCAAACCGGGTTTCCTTTCAGGGTGCACACGATATCGACATGAGCAAACTTCAAACCAGCATCACTTCTCCGCACATTGCCGATCGCGGGCAACAGAGGGACAGGCTTGCAAACGCGTGAAACTCCCGTGACCGGAAGATGCCGGAGAATGTGGACAACAGCTTCGAGGTGTCCGATATTAACACTGCCACGCAAATTACTCATAAGATTGCAAAAACCATCCGAAAAATTTTCTCAACCAAAACGAAGTTTTACTTCTACAAACGAACTCGACAAAGAAAATGGAGTTCATCCTGTTCCTTCGACCTCCGCCCTCAATAGAGGCAATCAACCGGATACAAATCAACGATCGAGCAGAGCAAGGATATAATTGCAAGTCCCGGCGAAAGAGCACGGGCCACTTTGCCCCTATTGCGTAGGAGATTTGATAGCGCGGCCAACGGTCCAATCGTCAAAGACTACTGACCTGAGAGGCGAATCCGAAGAAGGAGAAGAAGAAGAAGCGCGTCGGGAGAGGAAACAGAGCTCGGACTCGGCCAGCTTGAGGAGTGTGCGCTTGCAAGAGCCGGCGAGCAGCGACGGCGGCAACCGGCCGATCGCATCGGCGAGGCAGAGGCACCTCCTCCTCGCGTCGTCCGCGGGGTTCGCCTTCTCCGCCATACCTGCTCTTGCTACTTGCTCGACCTGGATGAAGGAATGGCGGGAAGGAAGGGGATCGAGAATGACTGGGGAACTGTAAAGGCGTGTGCGGTGACGAAGATGAAGATGAAGATGAATCCTTCGATGTCCCGCGATTACTTCGAAACGACCTGCCGTATGAATCGGGGGCAACTATAATATAGGTTCTGATATAAATTTTAGTGAGCAAAAATATAAGGAAAAAATGACGCACGTGATCTGCCAACTTTGACCCAATATAAAATATAATTTATGAACTTTAATCCAATATGAAATGTAATTCCGGAATTTTTAATTTATTCAATATAGTTAATACATGTTGAATTTAATCCCTGAACAATATGTTGTCGCTGATCTTAAATTAATTGATGGAATGTTATAGTTCATGTACCAAAAGTTTAGGAACCGATTGGACAAATTAAAAGTTCGAGGACCATGTTAAATATAAGGCTAAAGTTCGAAGATCACATTAAGCAAATTAAAAATCCGCGGACCATATTATATATTGGATTGAAGTTCGGGAATCATTTGCTTCATTGGAATGGATAAAAAAATATGAAATGCACACGAATTTTGAAGGTTAAATACTAAAGAGTAGAAAATAGTAGGAAATGATGAAATATCAACAGGATTGACAAGATAGTTCGAGGAATAGAAACGCAATTAGAATGAAAGAGAAATGTCTCAGTAATGAAAAGGTCGAGGAACGAAAATTGGATAGATCAATAACAAAAAAAGAACGATGGATCCAAAAAACAATGATTGGATAACATAAAAATCCGACTCTGCATCCTGTCAACAACGCCACGCGAATCATATACGCAAAACTCAGTTCGTTCTTCACGTCCATGCGCAATTCTCTGACCCTTCTCACGGTCGACACACAGGCTAAATTTTCCGCTTTCACTGAAATTCACATCACACACCAAGTTGGCTTTTCGACAGCAAAGACAACGTCGCTTTGGTCGAGAAGGAAAGGGCCTGCTTCTTTCCCACCGGAGTCCGAAACAAATTACACTCACACCATATGCTTGTACAATTTCAAAGGCCTCTCTTGAGCTGGCTGTGCTGTGCCCGCAATAAATACAGACCCGATCAACACACAGGAAAACCGAAACTTAATCTGAGAAAAATTTCTGTCGTTGGATCCGAAGGAACTTCTCCGGCAATCCACTTTGCTTCTCTGTATCTTCCGCATCCAAGTTCTGCAGCGTCCCCCGTATTCACCGATAACTTAAAAATGTACACTTCATCTTGTGTCCTTGGGCTGGTTGGCCTCCGGCTTGCCGCTATTTGTTTTCTCCTGATTCCAACAGCTATGCACTGAAGGGAGTTGGTAGTCGTCAGGTTTTAAGGCCAAAGCAAAATCAGGCAGGGTCGGTGCAATGTCCGTAGTCCTGCACAATAGAGTAGTAGTACCGCAGGCGGTCGATCAAATTTTGCTTGTGCTAAGATTCTTTCACGTTGTCTAGGACTTACTTATCTTGGGAGTACAGATCTCTGTTTATCCGCACTTTGGCGGAAGCATCGTTTGGGATTTTCTCAGAGATGTACTTCACGGTTCCCCAGACTGGTGGATTTCTGCAGCAAGAGAAGTTGTTAGGTTCTTTTTTCTAGCTAGAGGAAATGCTGGTCTCTCTCTCTCTCTCTCTCTCTCTCAGAGGCGCACACACAGACACAAACATCAAGGCGTAGACGCAAAATGTGGTCACACTCTCGAGCAGATAAAGCCAACTAAAGCAGAGACTAGTGCACCAAGCGATGCTGGCTAGTGGCCACAAATGAGCACTAACATAGCATATAATTATAGCAGTAGGAAGCAGACTGTTTTTGAGACGAAATTGATCAAGTGTGAACCATTCAACATTTCGACATGCACCTTGGTTTTTGCTCGCAACTTACCTTAATGCATTGGGCGAGTGGAGTATTTCATGGGTTTTATATGAATACATCCAAATGATTCTGTTATTATCATGGGTTACTAACCTTAGCCATGAACGAACTTCTAAACCTAGATCCTCTCTCTATCTGATGGACTACCAGGTTTGCTTAGTCAGCAAATGGTGATTTTCTGATAAAATGGAGAAAAGGAGCCACCAAAGTTGTAGGCATGGTAGAGATAACAAACTAATTCCAGTTACTGGCTGAGAAAATAAGGAAACTAATAAAAAGCAGCGAACAGGAAATTTCCAATTTGTCACCTTGACAGAGGAGGTGTTGCGTCAAATGCTGCAGATAGCTTCTTACTTTCTTCAAGAGACTCGACTGCTACCTGCAAAGCTGCTGCTGCCATTCCATGGGACTTCCCCTCGTCAAGTATCAGACCATGGAAATAATATGCTGCAGCCTGGTGGAAATATATTGGCATAGAGAAGATTATTATAGATGAAACAATAAGAGATGTGATACCCCCTAGATATGGAAGAATGAGCAATCGTCGCGTGGGGTTTTATCCCCTTATTTCGACCTGAATTTCTCTCTTCCTAGATGTTCCCAAATAAACTAACTAGTCTCTGGTTTGGCATGCTAATTTAGTATATCCTACATAATAATAACGGTAATGCAATCAACTACCAATCACCTTTTTTCATGCCTAGTCAGTTACCGATATGAAGCACTAAACCCAAGTTTATACATTGAACAGGCAGCTATTTCATTGGTTGTGAGAAAAGGCAATGGGATAGTGATTTTCCAACCACTGGTTTGATGATCTTTGTTTGAAGGCCCATATGATAAAGAACGCTGAGAACCAACTACAGTTCATATAATAGAGCATTTTTCCTCTGGTTCCTCCTGATGAGACAGCCAGTCAAATGAGGAAGCTTGTCCATGTGTGTGGTATAGGCTACAGCCTCTCCAAATAAGAAAAACACTTACAGTTTGAAACTGATAATATTATCTGTAAAATTTGGCCTCAAAGGTGATGGAATAAACATAGCTTGGATGCATGGATGATGGAATGCATCTGAAAGATACTGCACAACAGTAGAAGTCCACAAAAAACCCAGAATGTTCATGCTGTCGGATATTAAACACTCAACTGATTCAACCTAGAGTAATACACCAAAGATTTCGTATGATAATGATTCCTTTCGTCCTGAAAACGTTTTAGACGCACATGCACAATCTATCAAGCAAAGGGATAAAAGAGCTAAGCAGAAGAAAACATGCCAATACCTTTGCTTCAACGTACTTCCATTTAACATATTGGTGGTGCTTTTCTCCCCAACCATTCACTAAGGGAAAGTTCACAAGATTCTCTTGAGCCTTTAAAGCAAAAAAGCATTGAGAAGCCCATTCATAAGTCAGACAAAGGGTGTTCCAACGCCCAAATCAAAGAATACAATCATATCAAGAAGAAGTCAAAAAATGAAGAAGGCGTCATTCTGAGATTCTATTGGGCCTCTGAGTAATTGGTTCAAAGTTGGCAGATCTTACCTGCTGCCAGTATTTTACTGTCTCGCAGGCAAGCCGACGCTTCACCGCCAGAGTGGCTTTGGAACTGGCTATGGCCATCCCAAGTTGAATATCAGCAGCCTAAATCAGTTCTTGCAAAACATTATCCAATAACTGAGAGTGAAATAGCATGCATTAAGAAACAAGGAGTGGAAAAAACAATTATGCCACTAATAACAAAGGAAGGGATGCCCTTCTATATTCCAAAGCACTTCAAACAGGGCAAAAGAGGCCCTCTGAAGAAGCACCATACTAGATTTCTTGACACACACACACACACACAGGATCATCCCCTAATTTGCAGTTTGTCCAGTGAGCATAACCTTTTCAAAAACAGATACGGTGCGAACAGCATATGTGAATCAGTACAAGTACCAATTACGGGCACATAGTTGACATTATCAATCTTACGACCACCACCCAATTAAATTTGGATCAGGTGGATTTTGCAAATTGTAGTCTCTTCCCAACAGAGTCAAACTTAGCCCATTAATTCACTAAATCTTTGAGTTTACATAAAATTGTTCATAGAAATCTTGCATAAAGGACTCAAACTGCTATCGGGTTTTAAAGGTTTTAGCCCCTGTGATTAAACAAAAATGATATACAGATCACTGAATCTCTATCTAAACTGCCAGACATTATCCTTAACACCATTCTCCTCTACAATAAGTTCAGAAATTTAAGTGAATGCAGGTTTTCTGAAGTAGAAAAATACTTCAATGGTGAGAGTTGATCTAAAATTGTTAAGCATTAGCAACTTGATTCACAAACTACATCTTCTCGGGAAAATAAATGTAATACCTGCCCCTGTGCTTGGAGGCAAAGTGCTTGAAGAACTCCATCTTGAAGGTCTACTGGTAACTCTCTCCTAAGATGCAAAAGAACCATCCACATAATTAGTACACATTCACTGCCCATAAAGCTGTGTATTCATGTAATGTTTGCCTGCAAACCTGAGTTCAGCAGGGAATTGCGGAAGAACATGCCGAACTGCATAGTCCAAGAACCCAGCTGCCTTTAGGAAAACATCGACAGATGCTCTCCTACATCCTGTGGCAGAGAGATAGGGAGGAGTTCAAACATACTATAAGGAAAGGAAGAAAGAAAACAGATGATAGGTGAGAGATCTGTTAAAAAAAACCTTACAGTTGTATGGCATTATAATAATCAAACGCCAGTGGACAATATCAGACTACTTTATCAGTATGATCCCATAACTAGATTTGTCCTTTTGGAACCTTAATTGGACTTCGAAAATGTACAAGCTGTCCTCTAGTGAAGCTTTCTCCCATCTTTTTTCTCTTGTTAACTCTCACAGTATCCATGCTAATGAATCCCAACCTAAATTATGTAAACTATGCTGAAAGTTCCAGGGGTGTCCCTGGCCAAATAAACAAGATCAAGCTCCTTTTCTCCACATTCCTTTATCGTAACCTATTGATGATTTTTTGTCCAGGAAATCCTCCTACAACTACGGAACTCCCCAGGGGCCCAGAGTAGTTCAAATAGCCTAATGAAGGACAAACCTGTCTAATACAACTGTAGTTCTCTATGATAAACATAACTGCATAGAAGTCGCTATGCCATGACGGAAGCTTTTCTAGGTAATTTGATTCACGTACACTAAAAGCTGCTTCTCGCGGTGCTGAAGGTAGTGTGGGACCAGACTGAAATATTCCCTTCTTATGTTCTGGTGAGTGCTTAACAGCCGCAGTGCAGAATCTTTAGCATCTCACAACCACCTTTTCAACCAATTAAAATGGACAGCAACATTCATGTACTAAAATATCTGAATTAATTCCTATAAACTGATGAATTAGAGCTATAATTTATGAAACATAGGAGAACAAGAAGAAAGGGAAATTACACTCCACTGCATTCTCTTCCATCCACCCAGATATACTAGAAAATCATTGAAGCCTATTGGTCCAAATGCAAATTTTCAGTGGATACAGGTTGTAGTACCAACCTTCGGAGACTTTTGACTGAATGCCATCGGCTGATGTCTTTGGAAGGAGCATTATGTTAGCTTGTAACAGTGATACAATTGCCATCATATGCAAAACTGACAAAACCTCATACCAAGCATTAGATATTGCGGTTTCCTGCAGATTACAGCTCACATCAATCCACCATATCCTATCATGACACCTCAGAAACAAGAATACAAAGCTAGTCCCTGACCTCTGCTTCATCCTCCTGATTAACCCAAACAAATTGTACTTTATGCATCAGATGGTTTCCTATAACATAGACATTACCAATAAGATCAGCAAATCTCATCAATCGCACACATTCCAAGAACACCAAACTATTTGACATTTACCTTCTTTGACCAATCCCAATAGTACGGGCAAGTATTCTTCCAGAGCATACTGCAGATCAGTCAAAGTTGAACCTCCTGTAACAAGTTCATAAGTAGATCGACAAATTGAGACCACAAACAAGTGCATTGTGAAAGAGCAAAAAAAGAAAACAAGGTAATGTGTTGCAGGGTAGACCATGCTGAGTGGCATTTTTTCTCGTCGATCTCTTGACTGTAGGGACTCCTTCACCCGCCAGCACGGCTATACGGGTCCTTAGGGTAGTCAGCAGTTGCACCAAATTCCACGATAAATTGCTGCCCAGTGGCGGAGAAAAATCGACTGGTTTAGGAATCCGTAGACCCGGAACATAGACGGAGACCTCCCCAATGTCTCGTGGCATCCTTCTCATACCACCAGTATCCTCCGGTGTTGACACGAAGCATCCCATATCTCGAGGCTTGGTCTATCTGTAATGACGACACAACTGATTCAATTTAACATGTGAACAGATTGAATCTAACATGTCGAAGAGACTCTCTCTCTGTCTCTCTCTCTCTCTCTCTCTCTCTCTCTCTCTCTCTCTCTCTCACACACACACACACACACACAAGCATCAAGCATGCGCGCGCATGCACACAACCCGCCCACGACGCTTGCACGAGAAGGAACATGACGAACTCAAAAGTAAAAAAAAAGCGCTCTCAGTTTATCAACTCCGGAAGCATTTCCAATTAAGAAGAGACGAGAACAGAGCTTCTTCTTTGCAAATTCACCGAATAACTAAGAACCAAATGCAGCAACCCCATAAGCGGAGAGAACAAGAGAACCAGCGATTGATGAGGTAACTGCATAGCTTATCATTTCTACGAACAACCAAAAACTACTCCTTTTTTTTATTGGAGCAGCGAACATTGAATTGCGAAAGCCATGAACACGCACGCCGAGGCCTCGAAACCGCACTTTCCATCGGTACTACCTCGAAAGAATGCCGAAGCTCGAACGGCGACGAACCCCAACAGACAAAAAAAAGAAAAACCACCTTGTCCCGACAGAAGAAGCAATCGCAATGTCCGAAAAAGGACACAGCTTTCCACTCGCCGAGGGAGAGAGAGATCGTGGAAGGTTCCGATCGAACTGTTGACAGAGGGAATATAAAAATGGGTTGATGGTTGGGAAGACGCGATTTTTAAACCTTATTTTAAGAGTGGGAGGAGACCCATGTAACCCAATGACAGACTGGCGCCGACCGACACGCCACCATTTTTAAAGCTCTCAAGCTCTCTCTCTCTCTCTCTCTACTGTAGATCTTCTTCACGTCCTTTTCATTCCCCTTTCCTGTGTTCCCATCACGGTCACGTCCATGGAGGGGATCTATTCCCTCGTTTCAATTTACCCGGTCAAAACCAGTCACATCTCCCCCATGAGCCTGAAGATAAAGCAAAAAATTCAGTCTCCATCATTTGAACTACACCTACGGTGTGTTTGTTGCCGCGAAAAAATAGTTCGCGAATTTAGTCTTTTGCTAAAAATAATTAGTTAACAGAAAATTAATTACTTAAAGTAGAAGAAAAAAAGAATTTCTTAATTTGAAAGGAGAAAAGTATTGTCCTTTAGAAATGATTTTCATGAAAAGGAATTTTTCTATATTGTGAAATGTTTCCCTAGACAAGAGTGTACCGTTAGCATATTGGAATATGCTTTGCAATGCAATTGTTTATGTTTGATTTATTTTAGAAAAAAATCACCAAAAATCTTCAATTATGTTTATTATGATATATTTACCCAAAAAAAATTTGTGATATAAAAATTCCCAAATTATATATATTGTGACACATTTACCCTTCATTAGGATTTTATTAAAAATCTCTATTAAAACTTTGACGTGACGTTGATGTGGCGCTTGCGTAATGTCATATCAAAAAAAAATTTTAAAATGCCGACCATGACGGCCGCAAGCTTCATTGTAGCTGTCGACCATGATGGTCGCGAGCTCGAAGCTTAGCCATGGCCGCTCGGCTCAAGCTCAAAGCTTGGCTATGGCTGCTCCGCTTGAGGTCGAAGCTTGGCCGTGGCAGCTGCTCGAGCTCAAAGGTTGGTCATGGCGGCCGCTCGAGTTCGAAGCTTGGTCGATGTGGATCTTCACCTTCTAAGAGCTTCATCGTCGATGCGAGCTCTCAAAACTTGGCCATGACCACTCTGCTTGAGCTCAAAGCTTGGCCATGGCCGCTCTCGTGTTGACGAAGCTCCCAGAAGGCGAAGATCCACTTCAGCCAAGCTTCGAGCTCTGGTGGAGCGGCCATGGCCAAGCTTCGAGCTCATAGTCGTCATGGTTGATAGCTACGACGAAGCTCCTGAAGGTCCAGGCGACAATGAGCAACAACAGACAAGCACTATAAGAGCTATGGCTGAGTGAGAAGACGATGAACAGTAATTTCGAAGATAATGAACAGTAATTTGCGATGACATTGACTTTTTTTAAATTTTTTTCTGATGTGGCGCCACGCAAGTGCCACGTTAGAGTTTTAATAAAGATTTTTAACAAAACCCTAACGAATGGTAAATGTGTCATAATGTGCATAATTTTGAATTTTTTGTGTCACAAAAAAAGTTGAGGATAAATATATCATAATGGGTATAGTTTAAGATTTTTAGTGGTCTTTTCCCTTTATATTATTTGCGAAACACACATTGTTTCTATCTAGTCGACCACGTACCATCCTTTTATCCTTCCCTTTGTTTGCATTTACTTTATATGAAGACAATTAGAATAAAATCGAAAAAATGGTTAATATTAACTGATGAAATATTTAAATATTAAATAACAATCAACGCATGAGAGGAGTGTTAAAATATATAAATAAGAATATTTTAATATATTAAATCACGCCTTCATCTAAGTTAATAGTGATCTCACTAATTCAAGTGAATTACATAATTAATAACCATGCTCATGAAATTACGGATGCATATCACAAAAAATCTCAAATTATGCATACTGTAACACAAATACTCTAAATTGTTTTTGTCTCAAAATACCCTAAACTTACCCATTGTGTCACAAATATCTCAACTTTTTTTATGTCAACCCCAAACTTACACACATGTTCCATCTAGGGCATATTTATAGAATTGATATAAGTTTTGGATTTTTTATGACACAAAAAATGTGGATATTTATGTCACAATGGATAAGTTTAGAGTTTTTAGCAATTCAAAAAATGTTTGGGGTAGATATGTTATAACGTGTACAATTTGAGGTTTTTCGTTGTATTGAAACCTAAAGTTAATAAACATGCATGGAAAACAGTTCCTTTTCGCGCTAAATTCAAAAATAATGGGTGTCCATCCTCGACCGTTAAAAATAGCATCTCTGTTTCAAATTCAAGTGAGTGTCAGAGAACGACAAGCCAACTCAGGTCAAATTTCTTGTTTTCGATACTTCGTGTCTGCCCCTAGTAAAACCGACACGTGGCAAGGTCCCCAATTGTGCGGGGGATTAGCAATAATTTGCGAGGAGCACGACCCATTTGCCGGACACGTGTCCTGCACATGGAGTCCCATGGCCAGTACATCAAATGACCCACCACCAAGTATAACGTTGCTCGATGCCAAAGAAAGCAGATAGATTGATCTATACTTCCTTTTTTTTCCGATTGGCGATTGACCTATACCGTATGTGGTAGAATCTCGTCGAACGCACGCTGAAAATGGTTCACTTGTCTAAATAGTCAGTCCCGATTTTTGTAAACCCGATTTTTGTAAAAGGCTATTATAAACCGATATGTAAACTAAATTATGTGTACATAACATCATTTTAACATTTTTCTGGACTAAATGATCACTTCGTAGCATGATCGATCGAGTTTGAGCTCGAGTGATTGTGATTCTTTCCTTCTAGCATAACGACGTGTCGCTGGTTCACAATCGATGGTATCATTTGTCGTTGGTTCCCCATAAGTGATAAGTTAGATGATCAATTTTTTACGGTTATATGACTCATTTTTTAATGTAATTAAAGAGATACCGAGGATTAGTTTGTATTGTTATATGCTTATCCCGTCCCATATGTTGTACGGGTGGGTAAAGACATCCTTGAAATTTGCTACTGTGATGAAGTGTACGCTCCAAAGCTAGATAACGATCACATCCAATCGCGATGCCTTAAGTAGATGATGATGCTTTCGTGTCAATGACAAGGAAGTCTACCCCAGAACATGTAAGCTTCATGTTTATTAAATGTTATGCTAATTAATCTCAAGAATTGTGCCGAAATTTTGAAGTACCGACTCAAACTTATCAAGGCGAATCTTGTACACCCGAATTGGTTCGTTCTTTAAAGTGGAAAATATATATTATAAATAAAAAACATACGTCACTTTTGAATCACTTGCCTTTATTTTTGTACATACCATTTACATACCTCTAAGCAAAACCTTAGTTCAAAAATACGAAATCGTCCCTTCTTGCGAATTTATTTTAATACCTAGCTTACGGCTTGGCTAGTTTGGTTTTGAGTTAGTTTTAAGCGTTTTGGATAGGTGCAATAATTTCGCATTCGAGGCTTGGGCAATTTTTTGAAAGAAAAACGACACTTCAGTAAATAAAGACAATGCAACAATTGACGTGAACATGCAAAGCTTCTGAAAGATAAAACCCGAGTTCGTACTTGAAATTCTCGAAAGTGAGAATGTAAATGATCAATGCTGTCCCGTCTCCAGAAAGAAAAAAAGAGGTTATCGTTGAATGTTCTCGACACGTGACGACAAACTCGAGGACAGCTTGCAAGCAACATAACAATCTTGACGAGATCACGAGTATCCAAAGAATCCTCAATCGAAACGAAGGAATAAAATCGTGGGAAAAAAGATCCAGCCGCTTACTTTTGGGCGAAACCTACAGTTGGGGATCACGACGCGCGCGCGACCTTTTCAGAAGAAGAAGATCTTTCTCTTTTAGCCAGCGCATCTCCCGCCACGTTGCGGACCAGTCGATACGCGGGGCCCGCCCGTGCCCTGCTCCCCGCGTACGCACGCCACCTGGCCGCCGCCCAACGCCCTCCGTCCCTCCACGTGCACGGGACGGCACGGGACGCGTGGCCCCGTGTCCTGGCGGTGACGTCACTCTCCGCGCGCGCGCCCACCCACGGCTCCCGAGCGTATCCGTATCCGCGCTCCGATTGGTCAGTTCGCGAAAGGACGGTGATATTTTGCGAAATACGACGATAAGAGAGCGATCCAGGGAGCGACACGCGTCGTCCGTCCCGATCCGCAGCGCCGCGCGGGAATCACCGTTTCGGGCCCGCGCGCTGACGTCACGCGGCGCTTTGGCCGCCAGACGGGGCTCGTGATTATCGAGGTTTCGCCTTTGTGTTTTCTTCTCTCTTCGGGTGGGTTGGAATTCCGTGTCCCCGCGGAAGGTTGACTGGAACGCAGCGGACGGCTAAGACATTGCCACGTGGAAGCAGGCGGGACGCGCGTCCTTCGCAAGAGCCATGATTGGTGCGAATCTCAGTCTCGCGCCTTCGAAGTCAAGGTCCAGCTGGAGGGCCGACATCGGTGCCACGCGTGGTCTCCCGCGGGTCGCGCCCGCTGCCAGAAAGATCCCGCGCTCCTCATGGCGATCCAAGCAAGATCCAATTCACGCTCGCGTGGCATGCCCATCGGGTCGTTGTCCGACGGGACGAGGATGGCGTTATCAGGTTGACTTCCACGTCGATGAGCTGATCCGTCTTTGTCTTGCCCTCCTCTTCGTAACACGTGGATAGACAGAGCTAAGCACGGAAAATTCAAGACACGTGGATTTGAAAGGGATCTGTTCTATTGAACCGTGGAACCAATCGTACTTGAGAGATGGAGAGACTCTTAACTCCGTTCAGGGGTGATCGATTTTGGAGCAAGTCAGTTCCCAGTCCCGAAACTACAAATTGGATCGGACAATATCGGTTTGGATCGGGTTTGGGTCAAGTCCGACCCATAATGATACATTTAATCCGTTTTGATTCGTTTTCATGTAATGTACATCTAATAATTCATGCCCGCACTCAACATATGTCAAACTTGACCCGTATTGTCAAAACACATTAAAATTTTAGGAAAATCCATACCCACTCATTCAACCCATTATAAGCTATTCACATGTATATGTTACTTGGTCAAATTAGAAAAAGCAAATTAATCAATAAAATCGGATAAAACAGAACAACAATTATTGAGTGAGGGTAATATGGGAAATGAAAACTCATTAAATGCGCTTCTCAGCATTCTGAGATAGCTGAAAAGTTGAAGGCGGTTTTAGGAAATAAAAAAGAAAGAAAGAAAGAAAGAAAAATCGATGGCGGTTTTGTCCTTGCCTTTGGAGAACTCCTTTGCAAATGCATTAGATCATACGGATGAATTTTGAATTTATTTTAAAAATTCGTTTATTTAGTAAAAACATGATAATTTAATAAGTATTTTCTTAATCACATCAATCAATAATTTTTTTTTATTATTGACAATAATTTAGCGTAAACATTTCTTGATGATTGAAGCATTTTGCATTCATTCATTCTTGTAGATGATATAAATAATCATTTTTTTCGTTATCAATAATAATTTATGTCTAAATATTTTCTTGAATATTGAAAATATTATTCGTTCGTTCATTTTATAGGCGATACAAGCAATCATTTTAAGAAAGTACTTTTCAAATCATTCATTTTTCATGAAACTAACAAAACCTTAATAAAGGCATGAACTTTTTGCCGAATGCCTTGATGGGCTCAATGTGTTTTGCTAATGTTTTGCCAAATGCACCCTCAATGTGTGTGGCTCAGAGTAGATCGATTCTCAAACTCATAAGATTTGAACCTCGAATCACCAAAGAGAAGCCACTTAGCAGCAAGCGATTTTCCAGTTGAGCTAGTGGGGCAAATCATACATATTCACAAACGCAAATGACTCAATCGCGATATCTCTATTTGATTCATAAATTTTTAGATATGCTTTTCTGAACAATTAAAATTTAAATATGGATATATGGAGAATAACAGAGAAGCGAGAGATAGAAAGAGAGAGCGAAGTCACGAGATAAGTAACAGTAATATAAATAAAAATGCGGGTTTCTCTTATTTGTGATTTTTAAATTATGTTTTTATCCTCATATGTAATATATCTTACATAGAAAGCAATGGTTTTTTAGAGGGAAATAGAAGCACTCACCTAACTAAGGCAATGAACCTAAGCTATTAATATTAACAAATGTTGAAATCACTAAAGAAAGTAAAAACTTTGTTTGTTCATTATCGCTTTTGAGAACTGTGCAAACCATGCAAACTTTGGGTAAAAAAAGAGGAAAGAAGAGTGGAGAAGCAAATGAGAAATTGAACGAGTGAAACTCGTGGCACTTTTGTGGATGTACATATTTTGATGTTTCTTTCCTTTGCAAATTTTAAATTAATATACATTTTTTCATATAATTAGGGAAAATTGCCCAAAAGAATGAGCGCAAATTCAATCATAAATTTTACAATCTGGCCAATGCAACCCTAAACTTTCTGATGATTTTTCAATGTAATTCATTTGGTCAGTTTAGACCGGAGCTAACATAGCAGTACAGTCAGCGCTTGTCATCCTATGTAACACGGTTGACGGTTAACGTGTCTTATCTTAAATGAAACAATGTCGTTTTGCATTTAAAAAAAAAACTTAAATTTTCTTTTCTTTTTCCATTCCATTTCTTTCTCCTTCTTTTTTCCCTTGTTCTACTATTCATGTTCTTCTTCGCTACTCATTAGAGCTGTCAAAATAAGTCATAAAATCATTTCTTAACCCATATATCCATAAATAGGTCATAAATGAATTTGTTATATTCATTAAATGGATCATGAATGAGTATAAACATAACATAAATGTTAAATTGGTCGTAAATAGATCATAAATGGATTTACAACTTATTTAAACTCAATTCATTTCTCTCACCATTATTCAATCTCACGCTCATTCATTTCGTATGCTCATTTCAGTTTGGATTTGAGTTTTCTTAGATTGAGTTAAATATATAAGTATTTTAGCAATATGGGTCAGACATAAATTGTGCATGAATTGGGCTGGATATGGGTCATAAGATTTACATTACATTAAAATGGATAAGAAGCGGGTTATTTGACCCGATATAAACGCGACCCGATCCAACAGTTTGACAGACCTACTGCTTACCGAGGCCTCGGTGATGGTTGGTGAACTAAGGCAAGTCCAACAAGGGCTTTGCAAGCCCTCCCCTTGGTCGTAGCCCTCAGCGAGGGTCCTAGATATCATCGATCAAGACCCTGGCGACCCCGCCGACCGGATAAAACTCACAAAATCTTGGCAGCTCCAGCAATGCCGCACACACAACGGATAAAACTTATTGGGCCCGGTCCTTTTGACGATTTTCCGATGTAATTCATCCAGCCAATTTAGACCGGAGCTAACATAGCAATTAAGTTAGTGTTGGTTATCCTATGTAACACGGCCGGCAGCTAATGCGTCTTATCTTAAATGAAACAACGTCGTTTTGCATTTTACAAAAAAACTTAAATTATCTTAAATGAAACAACGTTCATTTTTCCCTTGTTCTACTATTCTACCTGTCAAAATAGGTCATAAACCCATTTCTTAACCCATACATCAATAAATGGGTCATAAATGAGTTAATTATATTCACTAAATAAGTCATAAATGGGTATAAAGATAATAGGAGTGTTAAATAGGTCATAAATGGATTTACAATTTATTTAAACTCAATTCATTCGCTCACTCACTTTGCACTCTCATCTCAGTTTGGATTTGAGTTTTCCTAAATTGAGTTAAATATGTAAGTATTTTAGCAATATGGATCAGGTCTGGTATGGGTCATAAGATTTGCATTACATGAAAATGGGTCAAAACCGGATTATTCGACCTCATCCAAATTTGATCTAACCTACCCGTTTGATAGGTCTGCTGCTCACCGAGGTCTCAGTAATGGTTGGTGAACTAAGGCAAGTCCAATGAGGGAAGATTTGGGCGAGGGTCCCGGCCATCATTGATCGAGGCCCTGGTGACCTCGCCGGCCGGATAAAACTCACAAAATCCTGGCGGCTCCAGCAATGCCGCGCGGACACCGGATAAAACTTATTGGGCCTGGTCGTCGGCCCAAATCCGTTGCTGTCCATTAGCAAAAAGCCCGTCGCAACGGTCGAGAAATGTACCTGGCGGAAGTAGAAACGGGAGCGCGCGTAGCACGACAGCCTTAACAGAGTCTCCGCAATCGTCGGGGCCAGGGCAGTTTCGTCCGATCACATCGGGTTTTGAAGGACCTTCGTTATTTTTCCCTCTCTTCCACTTCCCCGACTTCAGTCTCTCTCTCTCTCTCTTCACTCGGATCAGACCGACAGAACCCTAGGGTTTCTCCATCTCTCTCTCGCTCGCAATCGCGCAGGTCGTCTTCGCTTCGATCTTCCACGCATCCCGCGATTCGCGATCGTTTTTGCTTCCGACCAGCTCCGGTTTCTGTTGCGATCGCCGTCCGACGATGGATCAGGAGAAATGCGAGGTGAGCGGAATGGCGACGAGCTCGGAGGAATCCGCGTTCGCGTCGTGGACGCCTCGCAGGGTCGGCGAGCCTCTGCGGAGCCGGACTGAAGTCGCAGATGAGTAAGGACCTGGACGATGCTTTTGGCTTGCTCTGTCGTGGATGCGTTGTGCGTGCGCGTGCGCTTGTGTTTGTGTTGAGGATGATGATGATGATGTTTCTCGTAGCTTTAGGTACGAGACGATTGTAGAGCTCTTTGATCGCATGACCTGCTCGCTGAGGTTGCTTCGTCTGTGTAAGAAGTCTCCCACGTTTTGGAATGTCAGCGCTCAGGTGGAAGTTCTTGCGAAAAGGTAATCGCTGGGAACCTCCCTGCGCTTCCTCGCTTTAGCAATATATCGCCTTCATGCATATCGTCCTGTTAGAAAGAGTTTCTCGTGCGGTCGAGGCTGTTGTGATTGAAGTTCTGAATGTGCTGAGCGTGTTATCTTGTCTGCTTGTTGTTGATGATTTTCCTGTAGTATGTAGTATAGTCCCTTATACGGTTCTTTTTCTTTCCGGTCAAAAAGAGGGGGAATTTGATGAACATGTGAGATTTTCGTAGCAACTATTACTTGGGATCCTCTCGGTGGATATTTTCTCTAGTTGCTGACAATGTCCTCTCTCTCTCTCTCTCTCTCAGAAAATTTCTATACGGTCATCTTGCACAGATTAAATACCTACTTCCTGAAGTCATACAGCTAGAGAAGCTCCTTATATACGATAAGAAAACTTCATGCATGAGGCCAGATATGAAAATCACAGTGCAACTTGATGCCATAGAGATTTGCCGTGAACAATCTGGCTTTGTGGCACTGCAGGAACTTTTCAAGTTGAGGCTTGTTGATTATTTCACTGACCATCCGGAGGTACTACTGTCCTTTTCTAGTAATTTTTGCTTAAGATCATCGTGAAAGGCATTTGAATAAGAAAAACCCCTGACAAATCGAATGGGGCAAGCTTTTAACAATTTGATAGTGGTTTTGCTCCATCGAATGGTTGGAAATGAGAAGTAAAGTTCCATATCGTCTGAACTGAAGCCTTGCACATTTTTGCTGCAGTTATAGGTTTGACATTTTGAGAGAGAGAGAGAGCTTTAGCCCACAATGAATTCAATCGGTTGACCTTATTATATATTCTTCCGACTCTACCAAGGAAAATGGGTTGACTTGATCAAATAAGTTGGTAGAATAAACAAAATACTTCCATTAGCTCCTTATTTGAGTCATTATTGCTCTGAAATAGAACTACAACTTCATTAGTCTTGTCCCATAAAATAGGATTATGCTCCTGCATCAGTATGTCAGGTTGAGTGTGCAGTATAGATTTGTCTGGCATTGACTTTCTTTATGCGCTCATTTAGCTTCTAGTTAAAAAATTGGAGATTTGAACATTTGGTCATTCATCAGCTATTGTGTTGTATCCTCCTCTAGGCTTCGGTTGTTCCGGAGGCCATGTTACCTGGGCCTTTTAACCAAGGCAATCAGATCATCGACGTCCAAGATACTCTTGGAGATTCTGCGTTCCAACGTCAGTCAACAGTTGCTGATGGTGTAATATTGTTGGAGGCATCTGGTTTACCCGAGTCTTTTAGCAGACACTTTTCTCAGAAGGTTGTTGTATTGGAGAAAACTCAACTTTTAGCATCACCAGTTAACCTTTCCTCTTCCTCATGCACCAATCCTACCAATCGGGAATTGCAAGGCAGACAAGAGGGACACTTAAATGGCGTATGCCCTGAACCTATCGGTGAGATTAACCACAATATCAGTATGGAGCTAGAGGAAGAAGCTTCTTCCAGTTGTTGTACGTCCACCTTTGTTGTTCCTAATGTTGAATCGCCTTATCCACACTCATCCGTTGACCCTATCACCAAGGAAAGTCCTGTGGTCAGGTTCTCCTCATCTTCTGGAACTTTAACGATTGACACACCGGCACAGATGACACCAAAGAGATCAATATCTGGTTGTCACAATATTAAATCAATGAGTAGCAAACAATGTCAGTCATGTCAGAAGCCTGCAAAACGGTCTCTGGACTTCTCTTCCCCAAAAGGTGATAGAAGTTCCATGGATAGATTAGAGACCTGCAAGCATGTCCCTGATTACAGCCCATGCTCTCCGAAACTTGTGGAAGAAAAGAATCTCTCAGGTTTTGCAGCGGTATTGCATCAGGTGTGTAACACTTTCATGGTTTGCTTCTTTTCAGTTCTTTGTAGACACAGCATCGGGGCCAAGTCTAATATCTGGCAAGGCTGCAGATTTGTGTCCTGTCTGTATACTTGCATTTATGACGTCGCCTACATTTGACATTGATAAAACTGGATCAGCTTTTCCCTTTTCCCCTTTTCCCCAAATAGAAGTTGAAAATTTAGGACAAGCTGACATGATGCCCCTCAAAGCGCTGGTTTATAATAAGATAAAAAGCTGGTCAATGATGATGAAGCTTCTTGAGAATTGTTCGCTAAAATGCAGGATTGAAAAGAAGTTACGTTCCTTTTATTAGTTGAATCTTCACAGAGCATTATGAGCATAAATAAATAAATAAATCTGTATCAGAAGAACTTAAACGTGAAATTAAATGGTAGTTATTATTTTAACAGAGAATTGCATTAGGAGTTTATTACATGAACAGGATCTATGGTGCTTTTGTAGACCATCCATTATTTGATTGGTGATAATTATGTGCTCATTTTGCATTTTTGCACACTTCTCTTAGAGACAATTCATGCTTGTAGCACACTTTGCCTTGACCTATTATTGCCTTGACATTTACAGTCACAGGAGAATGAGAGAGGTCATCTTTCCAAGGCCGAAACTTCAACCAAAAGAAGTTTAAGAATGTGCCAGGACCTTTCTTACTTGAATCGAATTGCTGCCACTGTAAATTATGTTTTCCAGTCAGTTGGCTGCTCTTCAATCACTAGAGAAGAGCTTGTACACAAGATAATAATGAATAACTTTGAAGTTCTTGAGAGAAGTATGTAAATGCTCTTTAGCTCTGTAATTACTTTATATTAAACTTTCATTATTTTATATCAAACTTCAATTGTGATGATTATAATATCCTATCTGCAGAGGAGGTTGAAGAGCAGGTTGAGCTTCTTGGGAAATTGTTTCCTGATTGGTTCTGCCGAAGATCAACACATAGCGGAGATATTTTGTATAGGTAAAACCCTAATGCTTTCTTGTAATTACTGCACAAAATTATAATTTGCTCATTCCGAATATACACAGTTTTGGGTTTAGATTTGGCAGAAGAAACACGAGAGAGTGGAATTTCAAAGTTATCAAGTTGTTTACGTGGATGACCAACCTGACTTGTATTCTCTTTTTATGGAGTTGTGAGACTACACATAGAGAAAGCCTTTTTTAAGGTTTGGAATAGCATGGGATTTTTTTGTGGAATCTCTTTAGTGTTGAAAATGAAGCTAGGACATTATTTTCTGATAGATTTTTATCTCTGAATTTAGCTCATGCTTTCAGACTTTCTACAAAGTATTTCCTTTTCATAAAGCTCTCTTCAGATTTCCTTCAGCTTAATCAAGCAATTCATATCAGAATTAAAAGTTCTTCTCCATGACTGCTTGAGGTTATTGCTGAGATTTATCTCTCATTATTATAACTATAATTATTAAAACATCATCATCGTTTGCACATGCATCATCACAGAGACCATTTTAACCTTTTTGTTGCTACTGTATTCTCGTGAATCTACACTTAAGTCGTACTTCATGTCATTTCTCTTGCTGTGATGCTGTGGCGCTGTGGCCACATCATGAAACTCATCTTCCTTTTCGGTCACCTGCAGCATAAGGGAAGGGACAAGCTTGGAGTCAATTGCGTCGAGGCTCATCAGCAGTTGACTGTGTTGGGAAGCTACCGCAACTTACAGCAGGTGTATCATTTTGTTGCAAATTAGACTAGGAGGAGAAGGTGCCATGAAATGGTTCAGTTGACATTGCTTGCATCTCGAATATATAGTCGAGGTTGTACTTTGTGACAGATGCAACAGATTCCCTGATTGCTACCTACTTTTTAACAGACGCAACAAATTCCCTAGTTACATGTACTCGGTCCATTTACATTCTCAATTCTTCTTCATTGCATCTATATGTTTTTTCATTACCACACTCCAATCATGTAGACATTTCCTCATCATGCATTCTAGTATAAATAGTTTTTTACGCCAAATTTTATGTTCGATCAGCTTTGAGTAAAGTGGAAGACAAGTGACCACTATCAGCTACCATTCACATTTACTGGGTACCACCAGAATCCTTTATGGGGTTCAAAATTTTAAGCACTGCCCAGAAGATGGTGTTTTTAATCTTGACTTTCTAGTTTGATTGGGGGTCGTGAATCTGTGATCCAGATCATTATTCACATAAAGCCTACTGGCGATAAAACTTCTTCGTGTGACGTTGATCTGATACAAGAACGAGTTCATTCGGTCTGTTTTCAACTCCAATACGCGTCCCGACATGCCAGCCGAAAGACGGCTCAAGATTGGATCATGAGACGCGAAATTGTCCAGCTTCGAGCATGCATTTTTCACAGCATTTGTCTCTTACCATGCTTATTTCGCGTACTCATGTTGATGTCCATAAGCTCTTGCCCCACTTGTCCGTACTTAAAGCCCGCGGAATCTGGAGTGCATGATGTAATAAACTGGGCGGTTCATCGTAAGTACCCACGTGAGGTTCAGTTTGGAGGATTTGTCATCTGTTTGACCGGAACACGTCCAAATCGGGAAAGGTCCATCGTATACGGCCAAGGACAGATCTCCTTATAGATGGATAAGGGACGTTGATCTTTTTGCAAATCATCTCGGACTTGTCCTTCCCTCCGTTGATTAGTCCGACCTTCAAGAACAGATCAACCTCGACTTTCAATCCATAGCCAAAATCGTCCTCTTATTACCTAAGTCCCCAACATTATCATCCTTGTGAAGGGGTTATTAGTTACCAGTTTTCAATGTTGTAAACTTCATTCCTAGCGAGTTCTGAATTCCATGCATGTATCAAAGTCAAACCACATGAATGCATCGTCACCCACCTCGCACCATCCGTGCTTTCATACCCTATCCCCATATATCTACAGTTCACGCCTACACATCTATGTATAAATATATCGACTCACCAATGTTTCTCCACACAAATCAATCTCGTCACCACACCATGGACATGAAAACTCCACTTCTCACCCCACTCTCTCTCCTCCTCTTCCTCCTCCTCTCCTTCTCCCCCAAACCCTCCAATGCATCATCCCCGGTCCTCGACACTGACGGCCACGAGCTCCAAACTGGAGTCGGCTACTACGTCCTCCCGGTCATCCGCGGCCGAGGTGGCGGCCTCACGCTAGGCGCCTCAAGGAGTGGCACCTGCCCACTTGCGGTTGTCCAGGAACAGAACGAGGTCTCCGACGGCCTCCCTGTCAAGTTCTCCCCTGCAAATGCCAGCACTGGCGCCGTTCACCTCTCAACCGATCTCAATGTCTTGTTCGACGCGGCGACGATTTGCGTGCAGTCCACTGTGTGGAGGCTCGGCACCTACGACGAGACAGTGGAGCAGTACTTCATCGTGAGCGGCGGGGTTCTGGGGAACCCGGGACGCGACACCGTAAGCAACTGGTTCAAGATTGAGAAGATGGACGAGGATTACAAACTCGTGTTCTGTCCCACGGTGTGCGACACTTGCAGGGTGATATGCAGGGACATCGGGGTTTATGTGGACGGCGGGACGCGGCGTTTGGCCCTGAGCGACGAGCCTTTTAGGGTCGTGTTCAAGAAGGCATGAGGGGCGCGCGTGTGACGGGAGTGCATGCAGATTATGCAAGGCAATATTTTAGGCAACACGCAAGGGAAGGAATAATAAGTGCTAAATAAATAATTTTATGTAAATCTGATCTTTGTAATGGTATTTCAAATAAATTTCTAATAAGAAGCCCGTGAGCTGAATAAATTTCTAGATTATTGAGTCGTAGTATATTCTAATTAGAAATAAAATACACTCTATTGAAATCAATTTCGGAAATTATGCTCGAGGGAGTGACACGTGTAAATTGATCGGATACATTTTTATCATCCTTTCGGCTGCTTAATGAAAGAGACACGTCGAGTAATTTTGCGGTCAGTTGTCTCCTGCATACTTTACGCTTCCGCATGTTTTCAGAAGACACGAGTAAATTTATCGAGTTAAAACGGATTTCTCTCTTTGTAACCGTAGATCCTAGCATGCTTGTTCTTGCATAATTCCAGAAACAACATTAACTGCATCGCGTTCGATTTGAATCCATTTTGCATACTTAGAACATAGTCGCATATATTCACCCATCCAAAAGCTTATAACACAAAATTGGATGTTCTGCTGCAGAGCATTCTTCCCATGCCCTGCATCTGAAAACACATTACACTAGCACAGAGGAGTCCACTAATTTCACTAGGTTGACCAAGATCATCTCGTTGGCCCTCCCTTTACATCCGATTAGCCACTGTCATGGCCTTCTCAAGATTCTTGAAGGCCTTCTCGTACCTCAAGAACCCCATGAACCAGAACTCGTAGTCGTCTTCTGTGAGTATTTCTATGTACTTCTGCGCTGGATTGTTCACATTCTCGCTCCGGTTCGCTCGCTTTATCTTCTCCGTCGGTATCAGAACCTGCAAATATTACAACAATCGTACGTGTCATTTGTTGATTCATTTCGTACTTTATGTTCTTTAGAGTAGGTTTTGGAGCTTTGTTTTCCACTTAGTTGAACTTCCCCACAGATTGCAGACTGAAAGGGTATTCCCTATACATGAGTGCAACCCACTTTTCCATCACAGTTTTTTCAACCCCCGAAAAAGAGAAACTATCTGCTTTATTTGTGTCTTTGGAGTACCTTGTAAGGTGATCTAACTAGCTTCCCATTAGGGGAAGGGAAGGTGATGGATCTCTCACTGCAGAAGGCAATCTTCTTGGTGGAGATGAAGAGGAGGCCAGCAATTGGGCCAGCAGTGGTTGACAAGTAGCACTGTGAGGCCTTGAGGAACTCCTCTCCTTCCTCCATCCCAAACACCTGCTTGAATATGCTCTCTCTCCCTCCTCCTTGCACAATTTTTGCCCCCAATCTTAGCTTGCCCTTCACCGTCTCCGATAACTTCGGCCCCAGTTTCACTGCAACATGTTAGCGTTCACTATGAAGGAAGGAAGATGTTTCATCCTTTAAGGAAAGTGCACGAGTCTCATTGTACTGTGAATCTCAATATGTTCATGGTATGATACCGTGGTCGCGGACTTGGAAAGCGAAGCTGCTGCTCTTCCTGCCAAACTTTCTCTGGCGCCCCGGGTAGGTCTCCTCTTCATCTGTGCATGCCGAATTTTGCTAATTATGTACGTTATTGATGTCAAAGATAAGTCTTCTCCTTTCCAGCATCATAATCAGATGAGAGTTCACATTAAACCCCGATTCACCACGAGATCTTAGCAACTGAGGGTTGCCAAGAACTCATCGTTCGGGGTCAAAAGAGTGATTTCATTGGCATGGGACAATTCGTAATATTAGACAACTTCACACAGCATATATCAGCAGGACATCCTCAATATTCAGCAGAATTTTAAGCAAAAGAGAAGCAAGCCATCACCCATGCCTCGTGGAAATGCCTTGTAATTACCACAAGCGGTTCCAGAACAGCGAAGATTAGCATAGCTCATGGGTCAAAAGGGCAGTTGACATTAAATTAGCAGGCTACTCACTATGTCCTAACGTAATTTCCGCTGATTCTAATACAGCTAAATCCACCATATCTTTGTCTAGTGTCCGTGCAAAAAGAGAGGGGATGCACAACAGTGGCATACCGATCTTGAAGGAGTTGAAGCCATCCGAAGAAGAGGGGCTCTGGATCACACTGGCCGGTTCAGACACAGAGAAGGGTCTCTCCGGAGTGCTCTCATATGACCTCATCATCAATGGACTCCCAATGACTTGTTCCTTCATCTCTTCTTGCTCTCTCTCCCTCTCCCCACAAAAGCAGCCTCCTTTTCTTTCCTCGTTATTCTTGTCCCTCTGCAAGGGAAAGTGCGAGTCATGGAATATATAAAAGCCGCTGAGGGATTCTGTTAACTCCACGTCACTCTCATTCAACCTAAACAGAAAGATGAAAGATAAAAAAATAAATTCTACACCGCGGGTACCCGAGCCTTTCGGTTTTTCACCGATCCTGATGCACGCAAAACTGGCCGTCCCCGTGAATCGGGTAAAACCCTCTACGCACAGGGTGGCAAGTCCGACTCCCGATCTTTCAAAGTCGCCGAATCAAGAGCTTAACCACTCAGTCAACGGGGCTTTAAACAAGTTATAAGGTGAACGGCACACCATTGGTGGGCTCAGGAGGTTTTTCCAACTTCTTGCTCCTTTCTCTGCACCCTTACCTCAAGATTCTGATATTTTTTTTAGTGACGGACAGAAGCATCTGTCGTGCGGGGCCTCCATTTCCCAGCAGTTTCTCGTGCTTGAAAAAGTGAGCCCGCTTCCCCTATTCCACGAGCCAGGCTCCCGGGTCAACATGAGTGGGCAGATTAAATCAGTTCTCGTTGACTATTCCGCGAGCTGCGACTGGAAAGGATCGAATAGGAGATGTTCAAACTTGCTTTGGGGTCAGTGGAATTTAGTGGGTTTCATGGAGAGGAAAAAAACGAGGGAGGGGTGAAGAAATTTCTGGACATGAACAGTGATCACGTCATTGTTTACGCGCACAAGCTTTGAACAGAGGAGGAGGGACTTGCAAAATCTGACTTTGACCGAGTGAGACGGACCAATGTGCACTAAGAATTTCTTGGAAAAGTACTAAGAAAAGTCCTGTTGCATGGATATCAATTCAGTTTTAAATTTTTTAATTGAATCAATTTATAGTCTTAAACCTTTTCACATTGGTACTAATTCAGTCCACCTAAGGTATTTAGGCCAAAAATTACCGACATGAATGTCGGGCCGTATTATGTGGCATGGCTGGTGATCGACCAACCCTGACGCAGACCTTTCAAAATAATATTTTAATATACTTTTTAAAAATTCCTCCTTTTTTCCCTTCTCTTTCCTTGACCACCCGCAAGCTAGGGCCGGTGAGGGCATTGCGGCTTGAGCGATGGCTGCGACACCCTTGCCAAGGGATAGAGAAGGAAAAACAAAGAAAAGAAAAAGGAAAAAAAAATTAAAAATCCAAAAATTATTAAAATATTATTAAAAATATCTACGTTAGCGTCGGCGTAAGACGATTGGCGTCCACATCAGTAATTTCTGGCCTAAATTGACCGGATAGACTGAATTAGTACAAATATAAAAAGGTTCATGACTAAATTAATTCAATTGAAATATTTATTACTGAATTGGTACCAATATAATAAGTTTAGAACCTTTTTTTATTCTTTTTCTTGAAATTTCTTGCTGAGCTTTGAAGGGACTGTTGATATAACGGCGAGTGAGAACTTAAATTTAGTTCATATGACTCAAAAGAGACTTAAGGTGACTCTTGCAAGGAGTGAGTTGCACTTACTACAACTCTAAAATCGCTTGGATTAGCATGCGATTTTCGCAAATTAATCGCCAGATTGCCCATCTAGCGGTACCGTCGAGATTGTATAAGAATTTCGCAAAGACATCAAGAATTTCATGGGGAAAAAAACATTACTGTGTTTAGTGATTCTCCGACATTTTATCCCTCAGAAATTGCTTTGTCTTTGTAAAAATTACCCAATCAGTCCTAATAAATTATACGTATGCTAATTCAGTTTCAAACCTTTCAATTTATCAATTTAGTCCTAAACTTTTAAGCAAAATTTCATTATAGTCATTCTGGCAAAAATTAGCCGAAAGGACTCGCCAACCATAGGCGAGAGTGTCGGGCCCTAGCCTGGTCTGGGCGAGGGTGTTGCCACCCTTGCCCGTTGCTTGTGGTCAACGAGGGCATCGGCTTTGTCGCGGCCCTCGCCCTTGCTAGATGCAAGCAAGGGCTGCGACGCCTTGCAAGCCACAAGCGAGGGCGATCCCTCGCCGGCCAGAGGTGTATGAAAAAACGAACCAAAACAAAAGAAAAAGAAAACGAAGGAACGAGGAAAGCAAACATTAATAATAAAAAAAATCCAGAAAATATTAAAATATTATTAACGAATGTCCACGTCAGCATTGTCCGCACACGCCACGCGGGAGGACCAGCGTCCGCATCTTCAATTTCCAGCCAAAATTGACCGCATGGTCCCAATTGACAAAACAGACCGATCCAATGGGCCGGAAGCCCACGATCCAATGGGCCGGCAGCCCACGATCAGCCACGCGAGAGCGGTATAGACGCTCCCGAGACCGTCCTTCGCACCTTTCTTCTCCGAAAAGCGATTCGAAGGAACCTCCGCGACCTCGCCCCCCCCCCCCGCTCGCTCGCGCCGGCCGAAGAAACCCTAAGGGGAAGAGGATCCATGGACCCGCAGCCTGAACCAGTCAGCTACATCTGCGGAGGCAAGTCGTCTCCTTTCTCGTGCTTCTTCTCGAACAATCTCTCCTTCGATGCTTCGTGGTGTGGGGTTTCCCGGTTCCTACCTCGGCGATCCCGGTGCCGCCTCTTCCGGTGGGGTTTTTGTGATCTGGTATCGAGGCGGCGGCGGTTGCTAACGTCGGTTGCTAAACGGCGCGCAGATTGCGGGATGGAGAACACGCTGAAGCCCGGGGACGTCATCCAGTGCAGGGAGTGCGGCTACCGCATCCTCTACAAGAAGCGAACCCGCCGGAGTAAGCTCGGCGTCGCCCTCCCGCCCCTCAGTTTGCTCGACCCTGCTCTTCTTTTTGTTTTTCGTTTTTATTTTTTTTTTAATTTTTGGGTCCGCGCCCTGTTCGGCACTTTCGTGTTTTGTTCGTGGCGTTGTGCTTAGCTGGGTGGCTCCGCGAATCGCGGTCGGTCGGACCGAGGGAGCAATTGCCTTTTGGGATAGATAAGTCTTGGTGAATGACTTGTGCTGCTAGGTTGGGGATGTAGTGTGGACCGGGTTCCTCGTGTTGTCCATCGAACCGAATTGGCTTGAAGTTCGGTTGGTGCTGGCGCGGCTTGGCGTGGCCTTCTTGTGTTTGTGCGCGCGGGGTTTGGCTGTAGATATTCTGGGGCCCTGAGCGAGTTGAGCTTGGCAGGTTGTGGCCACATCGTGGAAAGGGAATTGACCTGGCCGGTTTTGCAAGGTCCCATAGCAAAGTTCCCGTGAATTGAATTATCTACATTTGCTATTGTGAGGACCTTTTTGTTGAATGGGCTCGACTAAGTTCACTAGCACCAGCACACAGACAATCATATTCCGTGTTAAGAGTCGGGTTAGGAAGCACCTAGAATCTTTAGATCATCAGCCTTTTTTGTCGGGGTCCTAGTGGTTTTCGATATAGCATGTACACAAAGTCAATTTGCTTTAGTTTTGCATATCGAGCTCTCTATTTTGAATAAGTCATCTACGGACTAAGTAGCTTCGCTTCTCTATCTTGTCATGGTAGATTTACGACGAGGAGTTTATTTGGAAGGTTTCTCAATCATGGTTATCTAGGGATATCTTGCAAAGCCTCACTGGACAATGGGATATTGCCACATATGCAAGAGGGATCGTAGATTTCATACCAAAGTTAAAACGCGTCCAGAATCTTTCTGAAATTGCAGTGAAGGTCCGTGCCCTTAAAGCTATTGGAATCCGGACTCCGTAGAATTGGTGACTTATGGGGTACCTGTGTTTAATCGTAATAGACTCATAAGCCTCTATTGCAGAGTCTTTTGCGGTGTTGACACAGTGAGTTTGGTAACTTAGATCCACGGTCTTATCTATATTCAAGATCGTAAGGTCCACAATTATCAGATCCATACAAGGTTCTCTAAACTGAATTGGACCGAGGGACATACTTCTTGTGGTTGATGAGGTTTAATGGAAGGATACACACTTTAAAGTTAAATATTCTGCAACTTCCATGGAACCATGCGTGTGATATGATTTTTACGGGGCTGAGTATGCTCTCTCTAGTCTCTTAAAGAAACTCAAGCTCTTCTTTCATGTTCTTGAACTCAAGTTTCTCCGCTCTTTCTACTTCTTTCTTGGAACAGACGATTGCTTATCTCTTTTGATTTGTGATTCTTGCAGTCATTCAGTACGAGGCCCGCTGAAAGAACATGAGGATATGGGCTTCAATTTCCGTATAGACTTCTTTGTCATTGTGACTGGGGTACGTGGTATGTCTTTGGATGGTAGTTATTAAGAAACAGGGAGGGAACTGCTATGCAGTCTTGTAAGCACGTGTGAGTGCCAACTTGTCATGGTGCGGATAACGTGGATATATTTTTGGAGTCCCTATTAAATGTGTACCGTCACACCGGTTTGTTCGAATATTTTTTTCTCTAGTGGGAGCAGTTTTTGTCTGTCAATCAACTCGTCTTCATACAACCCGGTTTCGGAAGTTGGCATGACAAAATTGATGCCATCGGATCAGCGTTGAAATATCACATTGGTTTGCGCTAAATCTTTTGCTGTAGTTGCGGCTGTTAATTTGATTAAGAATACTAGCGTGTTGTTTCAGGATGCATTTGAATGGTAAATCACTAAACGATTTGTGCAAATGTCTGGGTGAATACCTCTGCTTTCCAAGATGCTTAACAATTTTGAACATGAAAATCTGTGAGGGCTCAACTTCTTTCTTCTGTTGGCTTGGGTTAGATTTGTGTGAGCCGAAAATGAGTCGTACAAATTGACCCATTTTGCCCCTATCCTTTTTTGTATAATATAGTTTTGGGAACTCGTACTTGACTATACTCGGACCAACCCGTACCCATCCCGACCTGATGTCCGATAATTTTTCTTCTTAACAACAATTTAAAACCCAAAAAGCCTAGATGTTCTTGGAACCACAAGGTGGCTAAAGAGCCACCATATGCCTAAAAATTTGCATACATGGCTAATAGTAATCTTTAGCATTTTCGAATGAAGAAAAAGAACTAGCGTTGAGCACATCAGTGAGAGAGGAGCATGGTTCGATTCGAACAATTGCGTCGAGGGCAACGACAATTGAAGAGAGAAGGGCACGAAGGATTCGACTGGCTGCAGAAACTGGAAATTGCTCCGGCGACTCCAAATGTGAAATCAAGCTACCTACAAGCGAGACCGGCAAAAACAGGAGAGGAGAGGAGAGCACACATTTTGGTTTTTTTTTCTTCCGAGTTTCTTCTAAGTTAAGCCTCCACATCATCTGTTTTTGTCTTAGAAGGCCAAACGAGTTAAAATAGGAGTCATTCAAGCAACCCATCATGAACAGTTTTACCGGGCCTTGTTTTTAGTTCATTCATTTTGCCTTACTTCATTGCCAAACAAGTTAAACACGAGTCGCAATCGGGGTTCTGGCTACAGCTAAATATCAGACACACGCAACTTCAATCACCAGTCACGGCGCTCAGCCCTCTTGAAACAAAGACTTGTCTTTCCATTCCATCGAATCCGGCCTTAATCGTGGTCTGAACAATTCAAGTTCCTCGTTTCACTAAGATCCAATTTCTCAGCGAGCTCAGCGAATGTGAATCCCTCGACTCCTCGTTCCCATCCACGTCGGTCCCCATTATCGGGTTCCTGAGTCTTGATCAAGAAAGCGATATGACAGGGACACACTCTGCTTCGTGCGTCGATGTGTTTCTCCTCTTTGCCGAGATGGAGACGGGGCGGAAGAATCATTCTACCCGCAGAATCTTCCCACTTTCCAATGAAGGAGGAGGACATTGAAGATTCACGAGGTGGAGACAGGGCGGAACAATCAACCGGTCCCCAAGTCCGAGCAGCGTGCTGTGCCGTTCGGAGCCGAACTAGATTGCGACTCGGGTTTGGATTGTCCGAAAACATCCAGCTGCTTGAAAATCACCTCTTCTTTGAAAATACCAGCCAGTTATTTGTCTTCTGCTGGCTAAGTAACTGCGGACGACGTGAGGTTTTGATTAAAGGCATAAAAAAAATCATAAAAAAATCTCAAATTATGTCGCATTAAATCATGAACTTTTCTTTGTGACACAAAAAAATCTCAAAATTACACCCATAATGCATTTACGCTCTATCAAAGTTCCGTCCAAAATCTTCATTAAGCTATATTGATTACCCTGTAATACCCACTACAATATATGGCCACGCAGCTAATTACCTAAGGCGTGATAGCACCATAAGTTACATCAGTCACAAAACGAACGCAAAATGACGGGCTAAATTTTTAACACACCCAATTCATTCCCCAGCAATTACATTTGATACTAAAAACGCGGCGACTCTGTGGTTCGACGATCTTGAGCTGTCCGCATCGACGAATTTGATCGACCAAAAAGAGGCCTAGGCAATCTATTGACATAGTCGTGACGACAAAGCCTCGATGCCTCTCCCGATGTTGTTTCGGGTCGGGGCATTCGATCGGTGCGCTCCGGAGGGATCGTCATTTTTGCAGCGTGACCGAATCAAACCTCTTCCGACAAGTAAAAAAAACAAGAAATAGAAGTAATCTAATCTCTCGATGGAGCGTTCCTAGAGAGATTACTTGCTCGGGATAACCAATCACGTGGATCGACCATCTCGACCCGTCCCCATCGACGAATTTGATCGACCGACCGACCCCCACGTCGCTCGGGGCCGGGCATTCGATCGATGCGCTTAAAGGGGTCGTCGTCTCTCGCGATCTAAACCGAATTTGAATCTAACGGGCGCCAAATTCGAAATGGAATCCGCCAAATTCGATCGTCCTCCCCGGTGACCACCGCACCGGCAAGAAACGCCGTCAAGATCCGTCCTTTTTCCCCCGACATCGTCCGTCGTTTCCGCCCGTCTCGACCTCATCGAAGTACGGCAAGCGACGAGGCGGGCGTCGCTGTCGCGGTGTGAACGCGCCAGGAGCAGGAACGGCGGACCAACCGAAGTCGGGCGAGCTTGACCCGTAGCGAGCTCGCTCCTTTAAATTCCCCGCCGCGTCTCGCATCGTCGCCGTGACGTGACGGGCGCAGGCGGAGGAGGGATGGGTCGCGCCAAAGACGGGCTGGAGATGGCGGAGCCAAGCGATCGCTCGACGGACGGCGGGAATCGGGGGATGGGCGATCCGGATCCCGCGGCGAAGGTGGAGGAGGAAGAGGAGAAGAGGAGGAGCGGGGAGGACGAGGGCGGCGGCGGCGGCGTCAATCCGTCGGTGGAGAGGATCTTCGAGGGGCTGGAGGTGCCGCCGTGGAGGAGGCAACTGACGGGGAGGGCGCTCGCGGTGAGCTTCGCGGTGAGCGTCATGTTCGCCTTCATCGTCATGAAGCTGAACCTCACGGTGGGCATCATCCCGTCGCTGAACGTCTCCGCGGGCCTTCTCGGGTTCTTCTTCATCAAGACGTGGACGAAGGTCCTGGCCAAGTCCGGGCTGCTCCAGGCCGTCCCCTTCACGCGGCAGGAGAACACGGTGATCCAGACCTGCGTGGTGGCGTCGTCCGGCATCGCTTTCAGCGGTACGTTCCCCTCGTCTTTCGCTCTCTCTGGCTGCAATTCGAATGGCGCGAACTGCGGAGTGGAAGTGCTCTGTTTTAGCAAAAGCTTTGTCTGCTGACACGCTCTGTCCCTTTCGTGAAGATTTCAATTGCTATAACGATGATGGGTGTTTCTTTTTAACGGTTCAATTAGATAGATTGCATTGATGCGCTCTTTTGTAATCGGAATTAAGCGTACATGATTTCGCCCTCCAAACTTTTCTTTGCTTCTCATAAGTTGATTAGCCCAAAGTCATCAATGTAGCCACAACCAGAACAAGCACCATCTTCTACTTGAGCCTCTGCTGAATTGAGGAAGGAATCCTGGGTTTCTGATGGAACATGACACCGCAAATTTCTGATGTCATGTTTCATTTTTCGCTTTTTTCTTGAGCTGGTTCTACTTCATTGCCTGTTGAGTGGAGAATCAATTAGGATTCGTATATGGGTATGGAATTTTCAAAGTTTTCCTCCTTAGCATCTTTTGTAATGAATGAAAAGTCTACGAGTCAGCAGTCAAGGTTCCCTCAAGCTGTGGTATCCTTTTTATCTAGTTTGGGGTCCACCACGAATGGTGCTCAAGCCGAACTGCTCCTCGGTCCACAATTTAGGCTCTTTGAATGCGGCACGGTCCTTGCAGCCCAGCATGCACATCAAGGTCAACTATAGACACCGATATTTTGAGCCAGAAAATTTGGAAGAACTCATAATTAGATGGCGAAAAGAGAATTTCAATGCTACTCCACCAGTTTTTTTCTTTGTCATAATTCGGGTACTTCTGTCTAATGGGAGCCCTGTTATTTTACTGAGGGGAAATTTATGGAGGTGTAAGGGTTCCGGGAACGCCATATGTTATTAGTCAAAAGGAAGGATCAGCTTTTTCTTGACCATGCCAAACCAATCTCTATCTACATCGGGTCTTATCTTTGTCCATCTCTTTCCTTGGACGAGTAGATGCCATTAACTGACTTTAACACGAAGAGGTGGGATTGTTTTATTTGATATCTTTTTATCTCTTCTCTAGCCGGAGAAAGAAAAGAAACCGATTGAATAAAATGACGACAGAACCGCGAGATCGTTATAAGACGTTTTGTCTAATAATGCTTATGTTATGTTGTTGCCGTTTCATACGATTTTTGGAATAAGTTACATAAAACAAATTGAACATGGACAATTTGCGCTTGAGACATCAAGACACTAAACTGAGACAGACCTAAACGTTTGCCCATTCATTTAAGAGTCTCTTTTCATCTATATGACCTCCTTTGCACGGAAACACCCGTTACTCAGAAATATGTTAATTTCATGGACTCTAAATGAACTGTACTGCATATACACAGATGACATGTATGATGGTTGTTTCTATACAAGCAACATGATGTAGGGTACTTGGCCGTAACCATATTGAACAGTCAGCACACTAATTTCATGTGCATATTTGAGGTCACGTGTTTCTTGGAACATATTCTGTGATAATCAATGCCAATGAGCTCAAGGGGTATGCAGAGATAACATTTATGTATTCTTTTGAAGTGATTATTCAAATGTATGGATGCAACTATGCGAAAATGAAGGAACCTGTCCTAAGTTTGAGTGCATTGCTCATTTGCTGTAACCATCTCCAAATAAAATCAGTTGCAGATAGTGAGTTACCTATTTTCACCACTGCTTCTATTTCTTTTGGGCCAGACCACTGCTTGTTCAATTCAATTCGTTTTTCCAGTTTATTGTCATCTGTTTAGTGTCGTTTCAGTTACATGCTTGAAAAGTATTTCAACTGGAAGAGAAAGAAAAATATTTTGACTGGAAACTACTATGAACCTCTGCTTCTCTCAACAAAACAGATAGAAAGGCTCTTGCTTCTGTGTCGTATGGAATATTTATTCTACTACAGTGGTCTGTCTTTAGTCATTGACCCCAACTTATCACGTGTTCAAAATAACCGGTGACTTCCTATCCAATAATAATCTCCTTGAATTTGATTAAACTTCTGTTGGAAGAAAGTAATTGTAAGAGATGTAATCTTGCGTATCATTTTTGGATGAATAGCTAGAGCTATTTACCGTGTGGTGCTCTGTGATTTTCTATGAGCAGGAGGTTTCGGGAGTTATCTCTTTGCAATGAATGAGCGAGTTGCTAATCAATCAACGAATCCGCAGAGCGCTCTTGATTTCAAGAACCCATCACTGCCGTGGATGATTGGTTTCCTATTTGTTGTCAGTTTCCTTGGTCTCTTCGCTGTGGTTCCTCTCCGAAAGGTACTCTTTGTATGTTGCATTTTTTTTTTCGTGTAGCACTTGCCCTTGAAAATGTGGTTAGTGATTGCCAATTAATCTCCGCAGAACACTTCACTTGAAAAAATTCTCTTTGGCCACGAGGAATCAAACTGTGGGGTTGCTTGCGTGTACTGTTATGAGTACTTCATTCACGCTTGCCCTTCTCTGGTTTCAGATTATGATTATTGACTTCAAATTAACGTATCCTAGCGGCACGGCAACTGCTTATCTTATAAATAGTTTCCACACACCGGAAGGAGCCAAGCTAGCTAAGTAAGACACTATAAGCTGGAAAGCCTTCTCATTAGTGTGTCGATATGTTTGCTCTCATCAGCTTTAATTTTTCTCCTGAAGGAAACAAGTCAAAGCACTGGGAAAGTTCTTTTCCTTCAGCTTCTTGTGGGGCTTTTTCCAATGGTTCTACACAGCTGGAGATAACTGTGGTTTTACAAAGTTCCCCACTTTGGGGCTTAAGGCTTTGCAATACAGGTGTATGAGCTTAACAAACTTCCACTTTACAGTACACAACTACTTTGTGTTGTAAGCTGGCCTTTACTTCGATGTCATGCGCTCTAATATGCAAAACTATTAGCTGACTCTCTTACATGGAAAATGTGAAGGTTTTACTTTGATTTCTCCGCGACATATGTTGGAGTTGGGATGATTTGCCCATACATCATAAATATCTCAGTCCTACTCGGAGGAATTCTATCCTGGGGTTTGATGTGGCCTCTAATAGAAACCAGAAAGGGAAATTGGTATCCTGCAGAGGAAAGCCCAACCAGCATGCATGGCCTTCAAGGTTATAAGGCAAGTCGAGATATACATGCAAATGTGCAAGTTTGTTTATGTATTTTGTTTATCCTTTAATCTTACAATACCAATTTGTCAGGTTTTCATTGCCGTTGCCATGATATTGGGTGATGGGCTCTACAACTTCCTCAAGGTGCTTAGCCGAACGCTCTCTGGCTTGTACCATCAGCTCCGAGACAGAGAAACGAGGAATGTTCTCCCCATTGCAAATGATTCCTCTCCTGAGAACCCTCAAGTGTCCTATGATGACCAACGAAGGACACAGCTTTTCCTAAAAGATCAAATCCCGACATGGTTTGCAATTGCAGGCTATGTCACAATAGCAGCCATATCCACAGCTACTCTTCCGCACATGTTCCACCAACTCAAATGGTATTACATTTTAGTCATTTATCTCTTCGCTCCAGTCTTGGGTTTCTGCAATGCCTATGGCTGTGGGCTCACTGACTGGTCCCTTGCCTCGAACTACGGGAAGCTCGCCATCTTCGTGATTGGGGCATGGGCTGGTGCCTCACACGGTGGAATTCTTGCTGGTTTAGCTGCCTGTGGAGTCATGATGAATATTGTGTCTACAGCCTCAGACCTGACTCAGGACTTCAAAACGGGCTATCTGACCCTGGCTTCACCACGGTCCATGTTTGTGAGTCAGGTGATTGGTACCGCCATGGGCTGCATTATTTCTCCATGCGTCTTTTGGCTTTTCTACAAGGCATTTAAGGATCTTGGACTCCCGGGAAGCGAATATCCTGTCCCCTTTGGAATTATTTATCGGAGCATGGCCGAACTAGGGGTGGCAGGCTTCTCTTCCTTGCCCAGACACTGCCTCACACTCTGCTACGGGTTTTTCGCGGCTGCCATGATCATAAATGGGTTCAGGGACTTGGTTGGTAAGAAGTGGGCCTGTTTCATCCCGCTGCCGATGGCTATGGCGATACCCTTCTACATAGGGCCATACTTTGCCATCGATATGTGTGTCGGCAGCTTAATCCTGTTCATCTGGGAGAAAACCAACAAAGCCAAGGCCATCGCGTTTGGGCCAGCGGTAGCTTCAGGTCTGATCTGTGGAGATGGCATATGGACATTGCCTAGCTCAATACTCGCTTTGGCGGGGGTTAATCCGCCGATTTGCATGAAGTTCCTGTCGAGAGCCACGAACAGCAGAGTTGACGCCTTCCTGGGATCTTAGTCCTGCAGTTTAAACTCATGAAGACGGCGTGAAATCTCAAGCGCGTCGGAAGTCTCTAGATGGACGTCGTGATCTGCCCTATCTTCCATTTTTTCTTGCAATCTGTCTCCTAAAATCCCAGTGAAGCAGTCGTAGCAACTGGTGGCTGTGAAATTACTCTATATGTAACCCCAAAAAGTGTCTCTTGTGCTTCTCTTCGTGCCTCCTAGAATCCACATTTCTGGCAGTAGCCCATTATGTTTGCACGTACAACCATCGACAATGTGGAACTCTAGGGAAGATTGAACTGCGCTAAGGCTGACCCCGTAAATATGAAACATAGACATTATATGGTTTATGATTTATCGCGTCAAATGTCAATTTGGTAAATCGATCCTAATATATGCAGCATCGCTCGTACATGGCCCATTCGGCCAGAGAAACAAACCCCGTTGCCTAATAATAAGTTCACTATTTTTCTCCTTTTCATTTTGACCGTGACTCCACTCCCTCAAAGTTATGCTCCGTTTATCTAAGTAGCACTGACACGGGACACGATACGACGCGACATGAAATGCTAACCTGTCATTTCTAAAAATATAAAGAAATCCGACATGTTGAGACACGTTATATATTTAATGTATATTTTTATATATACATAATAATGATCATTTTTATGATTATTTCAATTAAATTAATTTGATTTAAATCTATAAATAAATAAATAAGAGTGTCAGATGAGTGCCGGTGTCCAATACGACACAAAAGCCCCCAAAGAGTGTCCATTTTTTCTAGCCATTTATATCATAAACTTATGTTTTTTTTCATTGGATGGCAAGATTTGTTCCAGTAGATAAGGATAGACACAAGAAGTACAGATAGTAGATATTAGAACATAACGGTGCATTTGGCTGTTAGGACGAAAATTGGGATAGGATTGGATAAAGCGGGATAAAAATATCCTGCATATACTAATGTGGGCATATTTAATCCTATCAAATATTCGAGACACATCAAGATAAGAAAGGAAAATAAATAAAAATTCAATTAGATTAAAAGACTAAAATGGAAAACCCTAGATCTAGGGATTGCACCACCGCCACCGCCATGTTGGCCGCGATCAAAGACGACCACCGCATGCGTCACCTTGCAAATCTAAAGTGATTTACAAAAGGGTAAAACCGCGATGCTTACTTAACGGCTTCCTTTTCTACCATACGACTTCGCCGCCACACCGATTAGTGATCACCGATAAAGTAAACGGCGATTCGCGATCGATTAGCGATTTATAGGCCGGTTTGGTTAGGAAAGATTCATGATCGATTAGTAATTGCCGGTAAAGTAAATGACTATTCTCATTTCGTTAAGTTTTTTCTCTTAATTTTTTTTTTATTCAACTCGGACTTTATCCCAACCCTTCTCCTGAACATGCCTTCCGGCATTCTATGTTCTATCCATATTACATCCGGGATTTATCCGGTCCGGATGACGTCCCAAACACCGGATAGGATAACAACCTATCGAGCACAGCCCAAGAGCTTATGGTAGCCCAAGGACAGCAACCTCAAAAAAAAAAAAGGCTATCCTGAACTTCACTGGGAAAAAGGCAACAAGAAGTAACGTCGTACCCTGTTGCGTCCGAGGAACATTCGCTTCCCCCTTTCGCTTTTCTGGATCCGCAGCGCCTCGCAAAGACCTCTTCTCCGTTCCTGCCCCCGTTCCCCCGTTGACTCTGCAAGTAGGGTTCTCTTCTCTCACTCACTCCCCATAACCCCTGCGCAGAAATCCTGCAACTTTCTCGAAGTTTCGCCCCATAAAAATCCGATCTTGATGAGGAATTAGCTCCCCCCCTCCATCCGCGCTCCCCCGATCCCCTCTCTCTCTGTCTCGCGCGGCCTCCCCCCCCTCACTCACCCACCATGGTCGGCAAGTCCGAGCCCACCGCCAATGGCGCTGCCGCCAAATCCCCAGATCTGCTCTCCAGCTACTTCTCCTTCAGGGCCCTCAAGCTCAAGACCAAGCAGCAGGAGCTCCTGATCCGGGTCTCCATCCTCTGCCTCGTCTACGTGCTGGCCTTCGCCACCCGCCTCTTCAGCGTCCTCCGCTACGAGTCCATGATCCACGAGTTCGACCCGTACTTCAACTACCGGACCACCCTGTTCCTGACCGAGCAGGGGTTCTACGAGTTCTGGAACTGGTTCGACAGCGAGAGCTGGTACCCGCTCGGCCGCATCATCGGCGGCACCCTCTACCCGGGCCTCATGGTCACCGCCGCCGTGTTGTACTGGGGCCTGAGGTTCCTCAGGTTCGCCGTCCACATCCGGGAAGTCTGCGTCCTGACCGCGCCCTTCTTCGCCTCCAACACGACCGTCCTCGCCTACTTCTTCGGGAAGGAGGTTTGGGACACGGGCGCCGGGCTGGTCGCCGCGGCGCTGATCGCGATTTGCCCCGGGTACATATCGAGGTCCGTCGCCGGGTCGTACGATAACGAGGGCGTGGCCATCTTCGCCCTGCTCCTGACGTTTTACCTGTTCGTGAAGGCCGTGAACACGGGTTCGCTGGCCTGGGCGTTGGCCTCGGCTTTTGGCTACTTCTATATGGTTTCGGCTTGGGGTGGGTATGTGTTTATCATCAATCTGATCCCTCTTTATGTACTGGTCTTGTTGATAACTGGCCGGTACTCGATGAGATTGTATGTGGCGTATAACTGTATGTATATTCTGGGGATGCTGCTCGCTATGCAAATTCGTTTTGTCGGGTTTCAGCACGTGCAGTCGGGAGAGCATATGGCGGCCATGGGCGTATTCTTCTTAATGCAGGTTCCTTCTTCTGTCAAATGATCCCCTTTGGTTTGTTGTTGAGCTTATACTTGTGTTTTGCGGTTCACTTAGGATCCCGATATTGAAGTAGCAATCAATGTGCTTGATTTTATCGATGTCGCTTACCAAAAAATATCAATTGTGTTTCGATTTTAGTTGGGAATAAGGTCCTGGAGTTCCTCGTTTTGTGTATAAAAACTTAAAATGACCCTCTTTGTTTAGAAAGACGATATATCGAATCATAGCGCGGAAAAAAAAATGAATCTTTTATGGCTTAAACTCTATGTAGAGCGGCAATTGTGCGTTTTCCTTTCCATTTCCCTCCTTTTCTCCGCTTCTCCTCTTCAAAAAGCGAAAGTGTTCACGAACCTTTGCATCATTTAGTCAGCAGGTCTACCGAGTAATGTGTGAGTGAATGCATTATGAACAACACCAATTCAGAGTTGTCGTGGAAGAGTTTCTGTTTCTCATTCATATGAGTCAGGCCTTACTTTAGGCGAAGTCTTTTATTAAACCGAATTATTTGCGCAGGTGTTCTACTTCTTGGATTGGTTGAAGCACCTTCTAAGTGACACCAAGTTGTTTCAAGCCTTTCTGAGGATGACTGTGACCTCTGCTGTTGGTGTGGGTGCCGTGGCTCTGGGAGTAGGCACAGCATCTGGATATATCTCTCCATGGACTGGCCGTTTTTACTCTCTGCTTGATCCAACGTATGCGAAGGACCACATACCTATTATAGCCTCCGTCTCCGAGCACCAACCTACAGCATGGTCTTCTTTCATGTTTGACTTTCAGATTCTTCTCTTCCTCTTCCCAGCAGGTCTCTATTTCTGTTTCAAGAGGTTGTCGGATGCCACCATATTCATAGTTATGTATGGCCTTACGAGCATGTATTTTGCCGGTGTTATGGTTCGTTTGATTCTCGTCGCTACACCTGCTGTGTGCCTCATAAGTGCGATTGCAGTGTCGGCTACCATAAAGAATTTGACCTTGTTGTTGAGAGCAAAGACAAAGGCTCCCCAAAGTGTTTCCGGCAAAGGTGGAAGTAGCGGCAAGGCTTCTTCTAAGGTGACAAATCCTTTAGGCTAGTCTTTTGCCTGAGTAATTGGCAGCAGGGAGTTTTCTTTGATCTAGGAAGTAATCACGAGCAGTTAAGTCCAAATGCACGTGTAGTTGAGCCACAAAAATCATGATGTGAGTGCTTAGTTCTCTGAATGGGCTAGCAACTGAAATGGAGAATCATGCTAGCTTCGTTTTATTTGGTTTTGCTGTTTTAGGCATTGGGGAGGTGGGTAGGGGAATTGGCAGCCTTAATCTTCTTTTTCTTTTTTTTTTGTAGTACTGGAAGAGGTTTCTTGGTGATTTCTTTTGACGGCTTCTGTGATTTATTTTCCTTTTCCAAAGCAGGGCTCACTCGATCAATCCCAACCTTTCCAGAAAAATGGTGCTACTGCGCTGCTATTTGGTGCTTTCTATTTGCTGAGCAAGTATGTTACCCACTGTACTTGGGTCACCTCCGAGGCATACTCGTCCCCTTCAATCGTGTTGGCCGCAAGGGGCGCTCATGGTAACCGGGTCATCTTTGATGACTATCGTGAGGCATACTTTTGGCTTCGCCAGAATACCCCTCCTGATGCTAAGGTGATGTCATGGTGGGATTATGGATATCAGATCACTGCAATGGGAAATAGAACTGTTATTGTCGACAATAACACCTGGAACAATACACATATTGCTACTGTCGGACGTGCTATGTCATCTTATGAGGATGAGGCATATGAGATCATGAAGTCACTCGATGTGGACTATGTTTTAGTTGTGTTTGGTGGTGTTACTGGTTATTCTTCAGATGATATTAACAAGTAAGCCTTGACGTCATCTCGTCTTATTCAAACTATCGATGTAATAATTAATTATGGAAAATTGTCCATAAACCTGAAAATTGCTGTCTGATCTGAAGCTTCATATTTAAGACGACTATTTAATAAAGGTTTACACTGAACAACCTGACCCTTAGTAGATTTTGCTACAAGCTGTTAAAACGTTAGCATACCATTGAACTCTATGAGACTATTGGGTCTATGGCTGCAAAAAGACGGATCCCTGAATGGGAGTACTTATGCTATAAAATGAAATTGATTGAGTTTGGCTACTTTGGTTTGCTTCAACTCGAAGTGATTACTAATAATTAAATCGGTCGTTTTTTGATGAACTGATCAGATTTAGACAATCATTTCCTAACACTTTTTCTGTTGAAAATTTCAGATTCACACTTGAAATGAGTAATGTTCTCAGTCTCTTCTGTTTGTTTGTTTTCCTCTTTTATTGTGCTAGATTTCTCTGGATGGTTAGAATTGGTGGTGGAGTTTTTCCTGTAATCAAGGAGCCTGATTACCTTGTTAATGGAGAATATCGTGTTGATAAAGGTGCAGCTCCCAAGATGTTGAATTGTCTCATGTAAGTTTCCTGGAATCTCTGCCCCCTGTGTTCGTACCTGTCTCATGTAATGTCTTTTCAGAACTCTGTCAAAAAAAAGAAAAAACAAGAAGAATTTGCTCAAATAGGCCTAATTAAATTCTCTTTTACTATTTTAAGTGATCAAGTGCACCGCAAACGTTTCCACTGCGATGGTACTGGATGATTCTTGTATTGGTTGTATGAAGAGAAGGCAGTTGTGTTTAATTTTGGCAGTTGAGTTTTTTATTCTGTTTGTGATGAGATGGTTGGGAACTCAAGAGTGATCTAGCGAGATCATTGTTACATTAGTTTCTTTATTGACTGATGTTTGATTTGGTTGAGCTGTAATTCCATCACTAATGAGATCTGAAAGCGACACGGACTCTTAATCTGTCTTATAGTTAAGTTCTCTTGGTAATTTTTCATTATGATCCGCTACCTTTTGTTAGTATCATCATCCCCTTTCTTTGTTGTAGGTATAAATTGTCCTACTACCGATTTGGAGAGCTGACAACAGAATATGGCAAACCTCCTGGGTAAGTTGAAGATCGTCCTTTGCTTCTCATAAGCTGCTGGAGATTTTTCTTTTCTTTTTGTTATTTCTCTACAAGCACATGAAAATGTTAACCTTGAAAGCATACATGCTGTAAACTTGGTAATTAATCATAGGGATATGTGCACTAGAAGTCCTAAAACTTGTCACAAAAGTGCAATTGAGTACTAAAACTTTCAAAAAGTACAAACAAGTCCTAAAACTTGTCACGAAAGTGCACTTGAGTCCTAAAACTTTAAAAAAGTGTAAACAAGTCCTAAAACTTGTCACGAAAGTGTAAACAAGTCCTAAAACTTTCAAAAAGTAGAATCAATGGAAGGACTTGATCGAACCAATTTAACAAGTTTTAGGACTTTTTTGCACTTTCGTGACAAATTTTAGGACTTGTTTACATTTTTTTAAAGTTTTAGGACTCAAGTGCACTTTTATGACAAGTTTTAGGACTTGTTTGTACTTTTTGAAAGAGTTAGGACTCAATTGCACTTTTGTGATAAGTTTTAGGACTTTGAATGCACGTATCCCTTAATCATAGGTGGAACATCAAGCGTAGGTTTTTGGTTAAAATTAGGGCTTATGGCACATTTCAAAAATAGAAAAGATGAAAAAGATTGTTGAGACTTATGTATATGTAACCTTTTTGTGTTTTTGATTGGTCTTTGAATTCACCACCCTCTAAGAGGCCTTTGTTGCTCTTTATATATGGATGGGCATATGCTTTGTTATGCTTCATCTCTTGCCTATGAGACTAACCATTAGTTTCTCTTTTTAATGTCAGGTATGATCGTGCAAGGGGGGTTGAAATTGGGAATAAGGATATAAAGCTTGAATACCTGGAAGAGGCATTTACAACATCTAACTGGATAGTTAGAATTTACAAGGTCAAACCACCAAATAACAGGTGGTGAGATCCATACTCCATCTAGTCTTACCTTCCATTCCAGACTCTCTTCTTTTCTTTAGAGGACAGAAAAGCAACGGTAGGACTAGACTCTGAGATTTGAATCTTGGAATATAGTGACAGAAATGGAGGTGAAGCGTATAAGAGAAGGTAGCATCGGTACAATTTAATCCTCTTTCTCCCCGTTGGTAACTCTTGCTTCTGAAAATGCCTTCATGGAGATTTTGTAATGCAGAGGATTTCTTTTTCTGAGGCTGTGTTGAATGTGGTTCATAAGATGTTGAGCTTTTGGCAGTGTAATTCTACCAACTTACTGCATTGAATGGTCGTAACATATTCCTACTGATTCTCTGCTATTATATTGGATCATTTGGTGCGGCTGGTCTTCATGAAAAATCATGTGTCTTTATCGAGCACAGGCTTCGTTAGCAGAGTAACATCTTGTTCATGTGTTCCGTTTAGATTATCTACTCATTGTAGGTTTTAGTTGCTGCAATTGCCTTATGGAAAAGTTGCGCTTCGAAGTAAAAATCTTAGCTGAATAATCTGTGTGAGGAAATGTGAAGATAGCTGCAGGGTGGGCAAAAGTATGTCACACGATTGCTCTATGCTGCAAAATTTTTCCCAGTTGTGAGATAATTGATTCTCCGATCACTGGCATGCTCAAGCAATTGCGATTTGGAAATCCTGTGAACTTAGTAATGATTATGGATGATTCCATTGTAGTCTTCTTAAAGTCTTCTGTGGGAGATATAGGCAGATATCTGCCTAGGCGTGTTAAATTCAGTTCTCGACTAAACTATTTTGTTGAACATGATATGACCAGAAAGTTGCCTGAAACTTTAATCTATTGCTCAGTCTTTGGAGATGTTATTTGAAAGTTTGAACATAGATCCCTCCTCCGAAGTTGAAGTAGGCAATCATAGAACTTTGAGAGAGCATATCGCCGATGCTAGACTGGACCGATTGCTGTATATATTCATGACTCAAAACATAACACCATCAGAATTTGGGCAAGCACTTTATAGAAGCCAACAATTTTAGGAAGCAAGAAACATATCAATTGTATAAATTCTTCAATTTATTATTTTTTAATCAACATTTTTGCCCACTTCAATTTGCCAAAATTGGAGCTTTAGTTTGTACAATCCTCTTTTTTAGC
Organism: Syzygium syzygioides; assembly: GCA_031216285.1. Taxonomy (NCBI): domain Eukaryota; kingdom Viridiplantae; phylum Streptophyta; class Magnoliopsida; order Myrtales; family Myrtaceae; genus Syzygium; species Syzygium syzygioides. The sequence continues at coordinate 20,449,444 of CM062252.1, read as the reverse complement.
ATCTATAGCCAGGAAATAACCATATATCAAACAGGTCAAGAGTAGGTCGATCAGTGTACTCTTACGCGCCCTAATCAAGGGCGGTTTTACTCCTCCATCCTGAAATCGTTATTGGCAATGCCAAGCCATCGAGAATTGGCCCTGTGAGGGATGCTGCCGAAAACAGTGGGAGGTCTGGTTTCAAGCTCCACTTTGATGTTTCCCAAATTGATGAGGAATTGGTTGTGTCTTGAATTTGTAAGCTTGACGCGCTCGAAGCTTTCTGTAGTCCAGGATGTTCATTCGTAATTATGTCGTCTCCCCCTTCCGCTCGAGTTGAGTTTGTCCAGTTGGACTGTGCATCAGTGGCCAGTGATGTTCGGCTGGCTGACTTGGCTCTCAAAGCCAAAGCCTTCCCTCTAGTTGCTAAGAAGCGACTGTTTCCGCCACCGTTTTCTTCTTTCAACAGCTTCTCTGGTGTGGCATTCGGGGAACAGGCCTTGGTTTCTTGACAATTCGTAGTAAATTTCATATTAGATTCCTCACCTTCACTATCTATGACATCGAAGATAGATGTGTAATCAATAGTTGAACCATTCTCCACCGAGGAACTGGTGCCCATCTTTCGATACTTTGAAGTTGAACCAGAAGCCAGCAACTCATGACCCTTCGGTCGGTTGTTGTGGATCCTGCTAGTACCTATACCAAAATTATTCATTTCAGCTCCTTCGGCTAATCAATCCCTTAGGATTTGAGAGTTTAACCCCGTAATGTCTTGAAGAGCTGATGGATGGAGAAGCTTTCTGTTGGGATGACTTACATTTAAATAGCTCAGAGGACTTTGACAAATTGTAGTTGATGAAGCTTTCTGTACTTGATGATGCTTTTTCAGCACTTTTGTCCCTACAAGAAAGCAGAAACTTGAGATCATACACACCAAGGCATCCATGCGGCTGCTTTGCTCAGCAGTTAGTAGGAACTTGCACATCCAATTCGTGTCCAACAAAGTGCACAATAAAGAGGATACGTTGCGCGTAGCAGGTTCTACCTGCACATCTTCAAACTTGAGTATTTTCTGCTCCTTCATTGTGCTCTTTAAGTTTAGAAAAGTGAGAGGATAAAAAAGATGGATCACAATTATTGCACTATTATTATAGATTGAATCTAAGGGTGCTGGGCATCTGAAAATGATCTTCAGCAGACGTACCTGCTCAACAAACATGCTGAACTAAACTTATCCAGAGAAAATAAATTAAGGATAACAGGTATGTAATTTACCCTGAAGAAGCAGCACTATTAGGCAAAGAGGCAGGAGGGGGATGCCTTCCGGGTAAAGGTATCCGTACGGTCTTCAAGGCGAAGATTTGAAAATCCGTGGCCAACCCGTTTATTCTCTTAATGTCAGCCACCTAAAAGGTACAAATATCGGCATTAGGAGAAAGCGAAAAGCGATGATTCTAGACATTCATAAACTGCCATGGCCTGTTTCTGGCATGAAAAACTCGGGGGAAACTAAAAGCCCTGTTGATCACATCTCTTACCAAACATTGGTTAAAGAGAAGGATGATGCTCATGTCTCTTCCAGACCATGAGTAAGAAGAAAGATTCGAATCCTTTTGGGGTAAAGACCTTTTTAACATATTCTGCATGATTTTCAGGACCAATAGCACTGGATGGGCAATTCACATGGCTCTGGAAATCTTAACAAAAAAAAGCCTGAATCAACTGGCCAAGTTTTTCGCTTTCTTTCTTGTATCCGATTCACGAGTACCACACAACGCAGGATACAAATAGGAAAAGTTGGCCATGTTTGATCCGTGTGCTTATATGAAGCCGAGCCACTATAAGCAATTACCCATCATACGTTTCCAGGAATCATACCGCAGCAACCTAGACACCAGACGGAACTTGTTGCTTCCACATACTTACAGTCGTTGTGAATTCCCCTCGAATCAGTGATAATATCTTTATGTCCACAAGTGAAGAAACAGTTTGAGGGGAACAGATCAACAACCACTTGGAAGAAGACAATTTACCTCGACACCGTACTTGATGGCGATTCCGGCCAGTGTATCCATCTTGGACACTTCGTGCTCAATGGAACCATAGCCATTCTCAGTTCCCGAAACATTCCCACAACTTCTGCTTGAAGGAGACATCCCCAGATATGAGATGTCACCGGAAAGACTATCGGCAAATTGTCACAGAGAGGGAGAGAGAGAGAGGAGAAGGATAAAGAACAGCTAGAAAATGGATTGATCAGAGGATGGCATTCATGAAATTCCTAGGTTGTAACTGTACTCGAATCTCAAAGTACTAGTTTATATTAAACGAATGAGTCGTAACCCAACGGTGGCTTATATTAAATAAAAAACAAGGAAACGCAGTTGAACAAACATGGGTTGCTTCACGTTTAGCTCTAGTCTTCTCATGTAGATCCTGAGGGAGTGACACGATTGGCTGGTACGCGTACATTGTTTCTAAATTTTTTGCCAGAATTTTGACCACCACCTTACTGATCTTATAATATCAAATCACATGGCATGACTTATGGACGATTGCTGGGTCACATATTTTTTCCCAAAAAATAATAATAACAAAAAATTTGTTTTCTCGAAATTCAACATGCTTGAAATGCGGACTTCCGCTGTAAAGGACGAAGTATAGGCCAGCTGGGGTGGGGACCAAAAATAATTGAATTTAGTTTGGCCATTTTTATTCTCTGCTGCAATTTATTTGATCAAATGCCTTGTCATGTAATCTAGGTCAAACCAGGTTGCTGTTGAGTGAACTATAAGCTCTGGAAAAGATTCAAATCATAAGCATCGTCAACCTTATACGAATTCAAGAGCTTCACATGCACTAAAACCAGAGCATAGTGAAAAATCAGCTATCTTGAAAAAGGGTAATGGTCGTTCGATTGCGTAACTCACTCGAAATTCAGCTCGTGTCGTGCCGCATCCATGAGATTGGCGAGGACCTTTATGAGTTGAGACTTTCCTGCCTTAAGCGGACTTCCACGTCAAAAATTTGAGATACTATTAGAGTGCGTCCAGGTACATTAAGTGATCCATAATCACTAATAAATTTTTGCATTACGGACCATGCGAATCCGCTTATTTCGCCATTTTAAGTGTTAAAACTTATGTGCGCAGACAATGGTAAAGAAGCACTTTGTGGATAAAAAAAGATCGTACGAGAGTGATTTGACTTGTGCACAAACCGACAAACATGCGACCACCAGGTTCAGAAATCAGCAGCCTCTCTGGAACGCGCTTGACTCTCACCGACACACAAGCGGACAATATTAATATTACCTAAGTGTCCATTGCTATTTACTTGAGAAACTGAAGGACGGTTTTGTGCTTTTGGCTTAAAAAAAACTGGTTTTCGTCTATCTTGTGATGCTGTAATTTGGTAGAACTGTGGTCGCTCTGAGAAAATCCAATACATTTGACCTGACGAGTGAACCGACGTCCTTTTCTTCTAAAAAAAACGTTGTGGATCGAGAAGTACTTGTCAAGCAAAAGCGAGCAGCTATAGAGTTGTCGAATGTGGACATTAATGCAAACAGAGTTCCTGTTCAGACGGAAGAACCACGAAACATAAGATAGCATCATGACAGTGTCACTCAAGAAGAATATCATGAAAACCGGAGCAACATCTGCACATTAGTATGACTGAGAATGATGAATGACTACTGAATAAAGCCTAGGTTAGAATTGCTCTTACAGCATTTCATTACAATCAAAAGCTCATGCACACCCGTGCAGGAGGGAGAGACAGTTCTACGTTCCATTGGGTGATCTTGGACTGCCTCCTATGTCAAGTTCAGCCGACTTATGCTGATTTCACTTGATAAATGTTTCTCCTAAGTGCACCCAATTACTCATATCAGCAAGCGTCTTTCAGCAAATGAATCAAGTAAACTTCAATCCAATGAAATAATGCCAGCAAACTGCTTGTGTTTGCAACAGCACTCGCATCCTCCTAGTAAGCTTCTCCTTCAAAGACCTGCTGGTGATTCTTTCCGCTTCTTTCTGGCATTATTTTGGTATCTTCTGAGAGGCGGCTTGTAGATGACATTGACAAAATCTTATGCCATCTGCAGATATATAAACCAGATTTTGAACCGTGAAACATACTTGCAGAGAAATGCTTATTATGGAGTATCTAGCTCTAATTCCTAAACATGGTGCCAAGCAGTGATTGTGACGTTGAAAACCCATGTGCTTATAATGGCTACAAAGATCAGACCAATCAACACGGTGAGAAGTAAGACAGTCAAAAATCAACCTTCTAGGGCTAGGCGCAATAGGCATACTAAGACTAATATATTAAACTAGCGTACCAAGTGATGTGCCAGACTACTAATGGGACTTCAAACAAGTCATATTAACATCTAGCAACAGTTTATATCACTTAGTATACTGCTCTCCAGATCGGTCTTAGTATAATTAGAATTTCTCCTTGGAACCATCCTTGCTTAATTAGAATAATTACCATTCCTTCCCAGTGCCATTACGTTGCTTCTCTGCTAAAAGACTGCAATGCTCCATGAACATTGTTTATATCAACAGCGCTTTAAGCCCAGTCAAATAACAAGGAGGAGTTACCACCGTCAGCCTAATCATTAGTCATCTAGCCATCAGCTAAAGCTAGCGACCCACTTTTCTCCTGACTGATCCAACTGGACCCAGGCAATTTCCTTACATCAGAAGTCCCCATTATCTCTCTCATCATCCCAACTCCATCCCAGTTCCTCAAACCAGCGAACATATTTGATAGCAGCACATAAGTTGAAGGGTCTTTTCGGTCCAATTGCAATGCATGATCAGAAGCGCGCTTCGCAGTTTCCATATCCCCATGAACGAGGGCGGCTCCAAGCAGCGTCTGCCAGATAAGCACCCCTGGTTGAAATGGCATGCTCAAAATCAATCCCTCAGCTTGTTTAATTTGTCCATTACGTCCAAGTAGATTAACCATACATGCATAGTGATCTTCTCCAGGGGAAATGCCATGATGCTGACTCATCGTGGAAAAATATTTCCACCCTTCATGGACAAACCCTCCCTGGGAGCAAGCATAGAGCACACAAACAAAGGTGATGTCATTCGGCTGTGCTCCTTCTTCAATCATCTCATCAAAGAACTTGAGAGCCTCTCTAGCTTGACCATTTTGTGCGCATCCAATGATCATTGTTGTCCATGACACAACTGAATGCTCTTTCATGGATTGGAAAACACCTCGTGCAGCATCCACGCATCCACATTTCATGTACATATCAATCAGTGCATTTGCTGCACAGATGTCAACATCGTTCCCCAGTTTAATCCTTACACCATGAATTTTCACCCCTTCCTCCAAAGAAGCAATGTTGGCACACGCATTTAGTGCAGTAGAAAGAGTAAATTCGTTCGGCATAATCCCGGCTTTTCGCATTTCTGCAAAGACCTCAAGCGCTTTGACCGGCTCTCCACACAATAGACAACCAGCAGCCATTTGGGTCCACGACAAAACATCCCTCGAGCACATTTCTTCAAAAGCTCTAAATCCTTCATCTAATCTAAGATTTTTCAAGTACATACCTACCAAGGAATTCCCCACACAAATTTCACTTCCATGGCCATACTTAACAAGCTGTGCATGAACCTGCAATCCCATATCAATATCTGAAAGAGCAGCCAACGCAGTGAGAACACTCGAAAAGGTATAATGATCAGGCTTGACCTCTCCTTCACGGATCATACGACCCCAAAACCAAGGAGCTTCAGCATAAGATAACTCCAAGTATCCTGCCATGATAGCATTCCAAGACACGATATCCCTAAGCGGGCACTTGTCGAAAACTTCCACAGCCTCCAACAATCGACCGTTCCTTATCAAGGCCGTCGAGAACGCATTGATCAAATACACATTGCACTCGAATCCCAGCCTCACGACATGCGCATAAACTTGGCGAGCCAGGCCCGATTCCCTGAGCAAAGAGCAAGCGTGGAGCGTGCTCACGAGCGTGAACTCGTTAGGCCTCGCGGTCCCCTCGCGGCTCATGCGGCGGAACAGCGAAACGGCGCCCTCGGGACGGCCCTGCTGCACGAAGCCCGCGACGAGGGCCGACCAGGACACCACGTTCCGCTCGGGCATTTCTTCGAACAGCTGGAGACCGCTCTCGAGGCCGCCGCACTTGAGGTACGCGTTGAGCACGTGGTTCTTGAGGAAGAGCGAAAAGGGTACGGACCCTTTGAGGAGCCGCGCGTGGATCGCTCCCCCGTTGCGCAGATCGGAGTCTCGAGCGCACTTCTGGAGCTCGCAAGAGAGCAGCTCTTCTGCTTGCCCCGCCGCCGGCCTTTGAAAATGGGTTGGTGGGAAAGCCGCAGCAACGGTCGGGCAGTTGGAGAGGGATCTCCGAGCGCGATGGAAGGTAGGGCCGAGCATGGGTGCGCGAGCGTTTCATGTCGGTTCCACAGTTCGATCGTATCGGGCCATAGGAAGGAGCCCCCTGCTCTGTTCTGCTTCTAAACTGGCCTTGTCGGATTGAGCGTGACGCGGAAGTCTCTATAGTATTTGTAAGTTTCGATTGCCCGACAGAGAAGCGGGGATAGCTCAGTTGGGAGAGCGTCAGACTGAAGATCTGAAGGTCGCGTGTTCGATCCACGCTCACCGCATTTTCTTCGCCTTCCTCCTTTTCCTTCTTTCTTGGTGAGATAATGACACAAATACTCCTTGCACTTTTGCCGATTGTGCAATATGATCCCCCGAACTTTATATTTATTTAATATGGTTCATGAATTTTAACCCAGTATGCAATATGATCTCCGAACTTTCAATTTGTTTAATGTGATCACTGGACTTTTGATATAAGTTCAACTTAGTATGTTTAATGTTGTAGATAAATAATGACACAAATAGCATTTGAACTTTTGCCAAATATGCAATGTAGTTTCTGAACTTTTAATTTGTTTAATGTGTGGTCTATGAATTATAGTCCACTATAAAATATGATCCCTAAACTTTCAATTTGTCCAATATGATCCCTGACTTTTGATACATGTTCTAATGTGGTCCATGAATTGTAGCTCAATATAAAATATGATCCCTAAATTTTTAATTTGGTCAATATGGTCTCTGACATGTAGTACATGTTCAATTCAGTCTATTAATTGTACGAAAATGTTTAATGTAAAGTGCATGAACCATATTAACCGTAACGAACGTTGGGCTACGGATAAGGGATTGTGATTTTCCCTTTCCTAGTCAGAGTCATCGTCGCGCAAACCTAAAATCTGAGAAGCGTCCCTCAACGATCTCATCCCTCTTCTAATTTTTTTTCTCTTTGATCCCCGTTCGATCACATCCGCGGGCAGTGTCGGCTTCGCTTCGGGCTCGCATGGCCTCCAGAGCATCGAGCGCGGTGCTGTCGAGAGCCGGCCGGATGAGGTCCAAGCTCCAATCCTCGCTGGAGGCGAGCGTCCTGGAGATCGAGGACGTCTCGCACCAGCACGCCGGCCACGCCGCCGTCCGCGGGAGCGGCGCCGCGGAGACCCATTTCAACGTCAAGATCGTGTCCTCCAAGTTCGAGGGGCAGAGCCTCGTGAGCCGCCACCGCCTGGTCTACGACGCGCTCGCCGACGAGCTCCGGTCCGGGCTCCACGCGCTCTCCATCGTGGCCAAGACCCCACAGGAAGTTGCCCCCGAGTAAATTATTAGGTACTGATCTCGTTGTCTGTGATGGGTGTTGTTGGACTTGGGATCTTGAATTGTTGGAGACTGGGGCCTACGTTACCTGTTCGACGAATTGCCTGAGCGGGACGTAACTTGCAAATCCTCTTTAAATGGTATTGCATTGTGATTTATAGGTTGAATTGTACGTTTTTGGCTGCCGTGACTTGTCTTTCGCGTCAAATGCGTTAGGTAAGCACCGTACTTGGTGAATGTGTAGTCCATGTACCCGTGCTTTTTGGCTAGATTGAGTTCATAAATGGTCCGAATTCTCGCGCGGGGGAATACAGTTAATACAGCAGTTCATTGCAACTGGTTACCAACAGATTCTGTGAGAGAGTAGCCGAGCCAAGTTCTCCCTCTAACTAATTCACCATCAATTGTCCGTCAAAGTCTGGCTTGCAAGTCTAAATATTCTAACCTCGCGACTTGGACATTACGATCGTGCCTGACTGAAAGGTTTTGCTAATTTCATCTAGCTGATGGACATTTGTCTTTGGTCCTAGCTTTCTGCTTAGATAGTTGTCATTTAACTGGTAAATATAATATTGGCAAGGGGGCATAAGGACTGTGTAAATTTGAATTTCCTCTTCCTCAGAAATAGATTGACTTCATTTCTAACTATCTTTGGTCTATGACACATTGTTGAACTGGCTGGACCTTTAAACTTTATGCTGAAGATGTAATTGTTCCGAGCTCTCAAGAATTCTCGGATGTACTAGTACTAGCAAGTGCATCAAACATGCAATTGTCGATTCTATTCTTGCCAAGTACATATCTTTGTTTAACTGAATAACTAAATAAAAATAGATTGACTCACTTATTAAGCATCTATAGAAATATTTTCGCAAGCAGTTGAAGTGAATAATGTGGTGTCCACACCAGCAGAATACTATGGCACCCATGAGAATTTTTCTGCTGCGTGTTGTAGGGTGACCTTTGTTACCAAAAATTTTAGCTGTTGGGAAATGGATTAATTATGTTATATAGTATATATCTTAACAGTCTCTGTAATGTGTAAACCTGGCCTTACGCATGAAATCATACAGAATATGGATTAAACCTCACCACCAAAACCAAAAAAACGCAATTACAAGAAATTAGGCAATATGACGATTAAAGGGTGTTGTAAAATTCCAACTCTTGACCTGTGCTCTTATATCACATTAGACAACAATTTTGGCAAAGTTGTAAGTTATCAGGATATGGGTCCATATATACGTATAAAATAACTCGTAACTCATGCTCTGTTTTTGAGCTCGGCAGATTTGGTAACAATTTGATGTGGGCTTTAATCAGTAATGTATTCCCATGAATCTTTTCTGGAGGTGTTCTGGTCTCAGTAAGCACTCTCAAGCTCAACCTAGGGGTGCCTTCATGCATTTATACCTTGAGTCATATATGGCATTTGGTTGAAATGTATATGCTGTCTCGCCTTCAGAACATCAAAAGGGAGGTTTTGAACTTTGAACATGGACCTGGCCACCATAATAGCCCTTTAATTATCCATTGGTCTCAGAGCTTATTGGGCTACAAGACAGCATAAGACCGAGCCCTTAGATTATTATGGTGTTACGTGAGTACCTGCAGTGTATGTGTCTCCCCTAAGTAATAGTAAGTGCATGCTTCCATCTTAAAGCACCTTATTTTGGTACACAAATGGTTATTATGCTGCTTGTGCTACTGTGGGCTGTTGATATGGAATATCCGTCATGGAAGCATTAGTCCTTCATTTAGAGGATGTCTGCTGCAGTTAAATCCTCATCCCACTAATTTACCTGGTCAGAGTGTGGAATTCTGGTCTGAAGATTGACAATTACACCTTGTGAGATTGAAGTTCCAATTGTAGTAGTGGCTAGCTAAACTGCCAATGTTGCCCCTTGTACGATTTTTGGGGTAATTCAATGCTTTTTGATAGCTTTTACCTGCACAAGGCTTATTAATTTTTGTTTCTTAAACGATATTGATGCACCTGTGGACGTCAAAGTGGTGGGGTTTTCATGGTGGTTCTCACTTCTCCTCTTTCAATAGATGGGGTATGTAGCAGAGTGAAATGCAATATTATCTAGAGGACATGAGAGATTCTTGGAGCTTTCTGCATTGATTGTAGATCATGATTGTTCGGTTGCTATAGGTGCAGTCTCTGTGGGAGCTCGTTATGATCTGCATGGCACTGTGTTGGTAGCGGTAGCATTGTGTTGTTCCTCTGTGTATCTAGTCTCTAACTTCTCCATCATATGCCAATTGGAACTTTTGCAATTGTCTGATGACCTTTTCCGGTTGAATTAGGGTTTTTTGAAACTGATTATTTAGGCCACCATTGATGTTCTATAGGAACTAGGAAGTACTCGGGGAAATCATTTATCTTATGGCCATAGAACTTTTCCTAGCCATCTATCTCAAATGCTTATAACATTCTATTGTACCTTGTTGTCTTCCATTCGAAATGTAAATAGTCCTTTCACTTTGTGAAAAGCTCATGGAAGTGGAGGAATTATCGATAGATAATCTGAGAGAGAGAGAGAGAGAGAGAGAGAGAGAGAGAGAGAGAGAGATAGAGACATCGTCTTCCAACATTGACCCATCTTCTTTAAATGGATGCCCAACAAAAGAAATCAAGATGAATTGATTCTTACTCCTTGTTATTTCATCTGCATATTCAATTCTGAACCATGAGGAAACAGAGTATAATATGTGTTCTTTAAATGGATGCCCAAAAAAAGAAATCAAGATGAATTGCGTCGTGTTCCTTCTTGTTTTTTCATCTGCATATTCAATTATGGACCACGAGGAAACAGAGTATAATATTTGTTGGGTTTGTACTGTTTGTCCACCTTGCCTTTAGATATGGAGGCAGCTTTATCATTGCATCATTATTTTCTCCTTTTTTCTGGTATACTATATTGCCCAATCATTTCAAGATTAATGACGTGACATCTCAACTGTTCAGTGTGTTCTGCCTTCGATGCCTATCACTGTACGTGGCATTTAGAACAAAGTGTTATTCTGTCATGGTTGTCAAGATTAAGAGAATGATGGTTTATCAATGATCCGTTGGTCTCATTCTCAGATATAAGGGCTGTCAGTTAGCTGATGATGTTTGTGCTCTCTTTCATATGTGAACTTATATGGCGTAATTCTCAATTTTTTTTTTGTTTTCTTTCTCTTTTTATCCGTATACCGTAATTCAAGAAAAACATGACAGTATTATTGTTTCAATTATTTCGGTTGTGATGGCCAAATTGTCTAGTTGCTTTTTCTCTTTAATAGTTGACAAAAACATTGAAAAATTATGATTGCCAAATGACGCTAAATTCTTGAAAATGGGTAGTTTTTCCAAGTTGATTTATCATTGGAGAACTTTTGCAATATTTAGATAGGCCAGATGCATAGTTTAGCAAAGATACAAGTGAAACTTGACCTCAGGTTTCCGAGAACATTTCTTTAAAAGCAATTTGGCAACTATAAAAGACCTAGGAGAGTTCGGTGAAGTAACAGTTGTCTCAAAGATGGAACGGGACAAGTGTTCACAGTTGCTTCTCATTTGTTTAGTGAAGACGCAAATGAAACTTGAGTTGCATGGTTTTTTTCCTAATACCATGTACATAAAATACCTTTTAATTGGTAGATTAGAGCTAGTGTTACAACATCATCTTCCTTGTTGGGACTCCTTTAGAGCATAGCAGAATACCAGTCCTTGTCAACAGCCCAGCAGTGCCCATGTGACTGTGGGTTGGTGTTTGAATGAAAGTAGGGTTCCTTTAATTATGCTGAATTTCTTATTGGAGATGGATGAACCTGAGCCCCATTTGATTTAAAATAAAGTGCCAACTTTGATATTTCAATTCTCATTTGTTCTTTATTATTTCACCCTTTTTCTGGTTGATCTTTTGGCGCCACCTGTTGTCACTTGAAGCTTCGCCTCGCGAATCTAAGAAGAGCACAAACAAATAATGTGAATCAACTTAATAGAAATTATATCGACAGAGAATTAAACATTGTAGGACCCCATTTGTTCTTTTATTGTTCTTTGTCCATTTTCCTCTTGCAAAAAAGCTCTGTTTTATGGTAGCAGATGCTCTTAAATGGGAGTGCAATAACTAATAGTTGCCTTTTGCTTTCCTTTCTCGTTCTTTTGTTTTTTTTCTGTACCCCTTCCTGCTTCCACCAATTTCGAATGGCCTTTGTACTTTACTCTTCTTGGATGCCTTGTCCTTTTGGTACGGTCTTAATGATAGAGCATTAGATTCTGTTGCGAGGTATGAGAAGATTTTGCAGCGCTAGATATAACAATAACAAACCCTCTTGATCATTGTTTTGGGCATTACCTAGTAAAGTTAGTCAAAGACTATTACTTTGGTGTTCAAGATGAAGATAAAGAAGACAGAAAGATGGAAGAACATATAAGAGGGATATTCCCTCAGGAGGCCCTTACAAGCTACTAGAACCCGCACTAAGAAAAAAGGATAGCATAACAAGTAATCAACATCTTCGAGCCGATGAAAATTTTTAAACAATGATCATTTGGCAGATGGTAGTTTGAAGCTACATTGGTCAGTATAACACCTGAAGATACCTTACCATCGGGAAAACTATAATATCGGTTGGTGTACACATGCATCAACCAATTCCAAAAGGAACAAAACTGCTGTTATCAGTGCCCGCAATTTCTCTTTTGATCTGGACGGCTCACTTGACGAACAGTTCATCAGTATGAGTGGTCTATTCTGCGTATTAACGTGGATGTACGAACAACCTAATAAAACATCTGAGTGGTGTCAGGGATTAACGACGGGATATATGGAAAGAGACGGATGCTTATGCTGAATGACACTCTTTTCTATAGCATTATCAAAGTTTGGAGGGTCCCTTATCGACTAATCTATTTCTTCTGCACATGGTTTCAAGTTTCTACTGCTTGTACAAAAACTCTTTCTTAGTTTGTCATCTTCTCTCATTGTTTTTTATCTGAGTTCATGGGACATGCTTCTTTAGCGCATCCACCCACAATTTATTAAGACATGGTGCACCTAAACCTTTTTTCCATCTTATCTTTTCCTAGATATCCTCTGTATTCCATGTCTCTTCAGTAATTCTTCAGGCTCGGTTGGTACTGGCTCTCTCTTTCGCCTCTTCTCAGAAAGATTTTGGAGATGCTCAAAAAATTCCCCACCAAGCTATCTCTCCCATTTGTTTAAAAGCACACAACATTAATTTTAAAATTTCAGGTAAAGAAATGAAAGTTCAATAGTATGAAGCTTCGGTTCTGCATTGTTTATTCGGATGGTCATTGTTTAATTCCAAGGAATCGTGAACGGAGACCTTCTAGGAACCAATACTATAGGCAAGCCCTGGCAGATTCTTCTCCTAGCAACAAGCAAAGACCTGGAGGTGTCAGAAACTGTCCTGTGTAAAGTAGACCAAGCTAGTTCATGATGAAGGAAAAAAAATCTTATTGTTATTGTATAGAATACAGTCACGGCTATATTAGAATGGGATTGAACCCTTTGGGATTGTTCTGTTTTTGGGTATCTAACTACGGAAATCCTGATCAACTTATCACCACATGCCTCTTTATGCTTATACTCTTTTTACAGCCAGAGTTTTGATAAAAGCCCTCAGCTTTCAATTTCCCTTTCCTTCAAAACCTTATCCCTCAACAATTCTTAGCTCAACGTGCCTGTTGTTTCTCATCCCAGAAGCTGTCAGTTTCATGGTTCATTCTTTCTAGTTGCCCTATCCGCATGGCACTTGGTGTCTTCGATCCGCAAATTGGTACTGGCATTGAATCTTATATGGTGATTGGCATATTAGCTGGATGGATCTCACTCAGGGTAAATTGATACCTAGATATGTAAAAGCTTATGATGTATTTCTTGCTTATCCCATGTCACTACAATAGTGCATTAATCCGTTGGTCACAACTTATTATCATTCCAAAACGGCCTACCTTACCAATTTAATGCAAAAACCTATCGAAAAGAAACTTAACCTGATTGGCATCATTGTCTGTGTCATACCCCTAGAAATATCCATGTAGCAAACCCTCAGTCGAGGGAGGATGCCATTGTTGTTCGTGGTTGTATCGTATTAATCCTTGCTAGTTTTGCCTTATATGGTTTCTTTCGGATAGCATTGTGCTATGTACTGTTCGATCTTTATACAGTCTTTGAGATTGACGGGCAAATAAAAGTTCAAGCACACCATAGCATCACATGAATTTGTACGCCCAAGCTTTCCCTTTCTTGATGAGGAAAGATGGGCCACAAATTTCATGTGCGGTTGAATTTGCACTTGTAAGCGTGAAATGGGTTCAAGAGAAGCAATTCAATTTGGGTGCGAGATTCAATCAAACCTTCCCAAGTGCTCAAGCGGAAGGAGCCATGAAAAGTACCAGAAAAAGAGGTGCAAGGTGCACTAGAAAAAGTATGCATACGTACATAAATATATAAATCATGGAGGAAATGGGGTGCACGAAATGATGACAGAAGGGACCCAATCATTCTATTGAGCCAAACTTTACAAGTAGCTTAGCTTAGCAACAAAGCGTGAACCGCCCCAGCAAAAAAATGGTGCACTAATCTTCAAATTCAAGCAAGTACAGAGCATGCCTTCTTATTGCCGATTCAGACAATCTAAAGGACCCCATGCGACACCGAAAGGAAAGGGACTCCTTACATACTAGATACCCTTTTGAAATGACCCTTCCTACTTAAGAAACACCCAATTGAAAGTGAAAGAAGAAAAAAACAGAGATTTTTCCCCCCAAAAAAATGGAGAAAAGGAAGGGAAATTAGTAAAATGCGAGAGCGCCGTCTGGTGGAGCCACCCCACTACCACCACCAATCTTGGACTGCAGTGGCTTATACAGTACGATCGTTGGACACTATATAGCCCCCTAAATCATGAATCCTTTGGGGTCTCCATCTATAGGCTCCCAGTCTATGTAAATTAGGAACACTTGCATTTATCTCTTTCATTTCCTTGAAAGCAAGCTCTGGTTTTTGGCTAATACCCATGATTTTAATTTGTTCGATTTTGTTAATAACCTTTCGAGCAACGAGCTGATGGAAAAGTTAATGGAGTCTTGCCAAGATTGCAGATACTGCAGATCTTCTACTTGGAATTTTAATCTGCATGTGTCTATCCCCTACACCCTCACACATTGCTGTCTGCAGGATGATCTTATCATGGTTGGTGGGTTGGCTTCGAAAAGGCACAAAGTTTATTAAAGAAGCACAAATAATGTTGATGTCAATTTAAAGCAGGAAGCTTGGTGAACACAAATTCATGTTGCATGCCCGTATTTTCCAATTGTCCTGATAAACAAACGCATTAAAGTCAGATTGATTTGATAAAATACAGGAAAAATCAACACTGGCAAAGCCCACCTACTCTCTGACCAAAAATACAAAAAAACAGCCCACCCACTCAACTGAGCTTATAGATGCAACGCCAGGATACAAAGACTTTTTGCCAAAATTTTAACGTACCCCAAGTCAGCAAAGCTTTCGATCCAAATGTGGCATGGAACTTGGAATTTCAAGAGCAAAAATTAATAAGGAATCAATCAAGAACGTGAGAGTACATAGAATTCTCTCTTCAAAGACCACCTTGATGGAGTCGATGACAATCATTTGAAGGTAAAGCATGGATTTGATTATGCCCTAGCTGTTAATTATGTTCTCTGTCCCCTCAATTTCACTTTTGATTACTATCCTTTAATTACTCCCCATCGGAGTAGGCAAGCACATGCGCAATTTTTCAGTCCGCTCACCATATATGCTTAAAAAAGAATTCACTTTTGGCGAAATAATGCGGAATTTTTCACTCTTTTCAATCAGAATAACATTAAAATTACATTTTAGAACCATGAGATGCCATATAATTACATTTATATCTCGACATCGCTATACCATCTCTTTTATTCATCTTCCTGCGAAGCGAATTCAGCTAAATTAGTGTCCGAACATATGTTTGTATGATCTTACAGACAAATCAGTTGAATGGTCATGAAAAATTCAGAATTCTTCTGGACGGTGCAAAAGGCGAAAACTCAGGATGGTGGGAGATAGAATGAGAAATTGACATTGGTTTTGAATACCCCCACATTACAAAGGCTCGTGCCTTTTTATCAATTTCACTGTGAGACAATGACCTGACATTAAATTCAAATTCAGGAGTGCTCCTTTGAATGTGTAGTGTACGTTATAATTGAAAGAGAAGGACCGATGAATAGCTGGTTTTTTGTTATTTTGTATTCATCTTGTATTCACATTATTATTTTTTAGGTGCGAGAAAATAAAACTTAAAAATATTGTCAAAATACACGCGAGTACGTGATTCATATCTATCATAATATATAATGATAAAAGAGGTTCCTATGTTTGAGGAACTTAATCTTACATGTGCATTTTTCCTAAATTTCCTTATACTAATTATCTTAAAAATAATGGGTGATTAAAGTTGGTAACTTCAGAAAATTCGGAGAAAACCCTAAACATTATTTTATTCTCTTCTAATTTATTTTTTTGGGCCAAAATTGGATAAAACTTTTTACTTGCTTATTAATTCTTCACTAGTTTTAAGCATTACTGTTTTTTCTTTGCTCTCTTTCTAATAACAAGAAAATAATTTATCTTTCCTACTAATATATGAAAGATTTTATTTGGTTAGCATAGAAAATAATTTATCGCGACTCTGGCTAAAACATAAAAGATAAAAATCGCAAAAGATGGCCGCTGTTGGATCTTTTTTCTTATATTGCAGACTGAAGTTGCTCCCACCAATCTAATCGTGCCTAATATGCACATTTACATGTGCCAGTTGCACTCGTGAATGCGTATAGCTCTTGAACTTAATCGAAAACCTAATCAAGAAGAACATGAATTTATCCAAATGGGTACTCACCGAACTCTGACCCAAAACATGGAATGATTACAAGAAAGTCAAATCACTTTCTGGTGAGCTTTGTTGTTCGTTAAGAGTCTGGCATACGATAATGTAATTAAACTGGAGGAACGGACAACCCGTCCTTAGTTCTTCTAAGCACAAGATTAAGTGAAAAGGTCATTGACCTAACAAAAGAGCAAAAACAAAACAACTTCGAGAAGATAGAGGCAGATACCAGAAAAAGAGAGAGAAACTGTGGCAGAAACCACAAATGACGCAACGGAGAAAGCTACTTCAACTCCAAATTGGATCATTACTCGTTTTTATGATCAATCACGACGTATAATACGATAATAAAGCTTTATGATTGATATTGTATGTCGATTGGTTTATGATCTGATGGATGATGGGATTTGAAGGATCCTGATTAAGTGAACGTGCGTACGTCTTGATTTCAAAGCCGCTAAGAACGGGTGAAGCATATGACTTTCAGACGTCGAGAATGTGCATTTTAGCCTTCTCTGTCTTTATCATTTGACAAAGCCATGTAAACCCTAAAAAAGAAAGATTATTCAATCATGAATCATCCACCCTCAACTTTACCCGTGTCGACCGATACGACACAAATTGAAACGGGCAATGGAAAGAGAGAGATTCACAATTAGGGTTAAGGTATTACATGCATTCAATTTTAGTTAGTTCTTTCTAAGGGTGAGCATGATTTAGGGTAGAACGTGAAACTTAAGATCCGGACGGTGGGAATCGGTTCGGTTCCAAGTTCTAAGATATCCAGGGTAGGTTCTAGATTTCAAAAATTGGAAAACTTAAGTTCCAAGTTCTAGCTAAGTAAAATCTAGAACCTAGAACTCGGAACAAGTTTTTGCATTTTTCTTGGTGTGTGTTTTCACTCAATCCTATGGTATTCCATAGCTTTCGATGATGAGTGTAGAATCTGGAACCACTAATTTAAACTTCCATTTTATGACTGAAGCTTTTACTTTATCAATGTTTCATATATCTCATTGTCTAAATATAAGTTATGATCAATGGATGATAACAGCAAGTAGTTGTCATAAAAGGTAATGTTTAACTACAATCATTCAATTAATAATACAGGTGGAATCTGATAGACCCTAGAGCCGATCCTAGAACCTTTAACAGGGTAGGTTCTAGGTTTCAAAGTATGCATGGTAGGTTTCAGATTTTAAAAAATGAGAAACTTGTTCGAATGGCAGGTTTTAGATAAAACTTATACAGAACCTGAAATCTCTGGAACCTGAAACCGTTACTCCTAATTTTTTCGACACACGATGTTCAATATTCCTTTAGGACATTATTATCCTTTCAACTACTTGTGTATATATTTGTTACGCTGGGGATGTTTCTCCATAGATCAAAAACAACTATGAAAATGAAGAGATTCCCGAAAGAAAAATAAGGGAAAAAGTTTAAGAAAAAGGTTGTGGGGGTCGGGTTGGCAATGGCCAAGCTCCTCATAATTCTCGGGTTCCACGGGACTTCCCTCTCTGCTCCCTGGGGTCAGACAAGAGACCCCATTTCCCCCGTTGTCACAATATGGCCCGTACATGACTAAAGATATTTTTTCCCTCGAAATTTTTTTAAAAGAAATTAAAAGTTTCTTTTTTCAGTAATATAAATACTTATTTATTTATGGATCTGGAGTCACCTCACACCGTAAGCACCACGGTTCTAGAGGCAACGACTGCCTTTTGGTCATTTTTGCCAAACAACTTGGATCCTCCAAAAGTCCTACTTGTCGATTTTGAAATGGTCTTGATGGTTGTTGATCCATCTTTTTCTAGGGCATGATGTTTGATATTTAGCAATTAATTTCCGGGGGGTCCTTTTCTAGCTTATAATAGTCGAGGTTCATCCACTTTCTCTTATCTTCACATTATTACCGCATCGATAAAAGTCTTTTCGGTCAATGGAAGGAATTATAGTAGATGGTAAAGTAGACAAAGCAATTGGCGTACATAAGTGAGCAACGATCAATTATTGCAACTTTACTTTCACAAACGCAATAGTGTTTGGAAACATTCAAAATAGAGCCACCCTTTTGTTTCATCAACTTGGTTTATTTTCATTCATGTCGATCAACACGACATGTTCAACTGAGTGCACATTTCGCCGAGTGGTTGACAACTTGAGAATGGGGAGCTTGAGCGCAAGGTAACCCAGGTTTTGAATATCACAACCGTGATAAGGAAAAAAAAATCTACAAAATCAAGAAAAGCAAAAGTATCCCCTAAAAAAAGAAATAAAGAAATTTGCATCACATAGGATAATACTTAGAAATAAACCGGGGCCTGCCATAGATCCTTGGTGTTGGTTACTAAGGGTACCTCACCATAGCAGGGATATTACTGTCGATTGGAACCACCCAACCTGTTCAGGTGTATACACCTGACAGGCTGACAATACTGTGCTTATTTTAATATGTCAGTGTTCGCATGCACAACCTCCGATTGAAGAGAAAGTTTTTATTTCCTCTCTCTAGGAAATACCTCTGAATTTTTAACGTCCTAGAGTTCAGACGAAGCAGTTTTATGACATACTTAGATCCAAGAAAAGCAAAAGTATCTCCTTGAAAAAGAAATAAAGGAGTTTGCATCACAAAGGATGATACTTGGAAAAGTCCAGGCACAGTCTCATCCTGCTTAAGAGCATACCGAGCGATAATGATAAAATTGAACTGTATAAACATGGACGTGTCTCTATATCAACCCCATGACGTTGTCAAATAACATAAAACATGAAAAAGAAATGCAACATACCAAATACTCAAGTACCCATCAAGGGGAACCAAAACGACAAGCTGCTAAAGAAGCATTAGTGCTCATAGCGATAAGGCTGAGGAAATTTTAATATCACACCATTTCTTGTCTTCCATTGGACTATTATATTTTATATGTGGGTATGATGATCGATGAATTGATGATCTACTTCGTTATTAAAGTCTTTCCACAGCTAGAGTCACTCATTAGTGGACAACGATGCATGCTGGAGCGGCGTTAAATTGAAAAAATTGGATTAGGTTCTTTTGTTTAAGCTATAAAATAGGGAAAATTTCAAATCATGATCCAAAATGGGGTCATTTTCTCAAACAGAGGTCCAAAATGGACGTAGTATCAAATAAAAGCCTAAAGTGCTCAATCAGTCTCAAATAAGAGCCCGAAGTGCCAAATTAATCTCATGTAAAGGCCCGAATTTGTCGGCCAGTCAAATGCTCACCAACTAGCAAGCACGTCATTATTCCAGCGATCAGAACAAGGGTAATTTCGTCTTTTACTTTTTAAATTTTTTTTTTGTTTCTTTTTTGCCTTTTTCTTTTTTTTTCTTTTCCTTTTCCTTTTCTTCTTCAAAAATGAAAAGGAAAAAACAGAAAAGGAAAAAAAAATAAAAAAAATTTAAAAAGTAAAAGACGAAATTACTCTTATTTCTATCATCGGAACAGTGACGTGCTTGCTGACCAGTGAGCATTTGATCGGCCAGCGAACTCAAGCCCTTACTTGAGATTAATTGGGCACTTCGAACCTCTATTTGAGACTGATTGGGCACTTCAGGCCCTTATTTGGTACTATATCTACTTTAAACTCCTTTTTAAGAAAATGACCCCACTTTGGTACTCATTTGAAATTTTTCCTGTAAAATATGATGAATAATTGGCTTAACTTTCTTATTAGTCAATGAACGCCACCAAAAAAAAATTTCTGAAAATTTTCATTTAAACATCGAACGCTTCTGGTGTGTGGGATATGATCGAGGGTGCGGCTTTGTTTAGGAGGGAGAAAGATGTTCGGTGTTTAAGCATCTCGCGCTTTTATAAAGCCCCTTCCTCTCTGGGTGGTCCGCTGTTCAGTGCAGTGCAGTGCAGAGCAGAGAGAGCTTGTGCACAGTGGGTGTCTTGAGGCGTTTGGTTGGTGTGCATGGGATCTGCAAAATCGGTTAAGCTCGAGAGGACAAGAACACAGGGCATATATAGTTGCTGATAGGTTCTTGCTTGCCTCTGCATGTTGCATTAGTTCATGTTCCTTCTTCTGGTTTTGGTGCCTTTGCAGAGTTTGAGAAGGGCTGGTGTTTGCGAAGCCCCGTTTGCTTCTTTTTGCTTTCCTTTGCTTTTGTGAGGAATCTCCTCTTATATTGTTCTGGAGGTTTCAAGACCTTTTTCCTACTCTGCCCAAGAATTTTGAACTTGCTTGCGGAGGTTGTCGTTAAGATTTACTACCTCTCTCTTTCTCTCTCTCTCTCTCTCTCTCTCTCTCTCTGAATGGGCTGGAAAATGTCTGTTTCGTCAATTGAAGACACTCTGTCTGTGTTTGGTGTCTCAGGAATTCTCTTTTTATCTTCCTGCCCGTGTTTGGTAAGTCGACCTGTAAACTTTGGAGTTGATAAATTTTCCAGGGAAAATGGCGGTTTTTAAAGCTGTTTCAGGGCATTACGTTTTCTAATTGCTAAAACCAGACAGTGGTGGCGAGCAGATTTCCAAGTGCTTGTTCATCAGAATCTCTTGAATCTCCGCTCCTTTGTCTTTTACTTCAAGGATCACAAAGATTCCCAACACCCTTTGCTCACTTTGGTTTTGAATTTTTCGAGAAAACCACTGTTTCAATAGCATCAAGATTTATCATTATTAGGACTAAAAGGATGGATGATCCACACAGAAAATGGTCGCAGAAAAAGGCTACAACATTTGAGACCACAGTTTGGGCTATCAAGATAGCGCTGATCTGTCTAGGAATTGGGTCCTCCCTAATTCTGTTCAAGATTGCAGTGATCCCATACACATCAACCTTCCTCGTCTCCACTATTCCCTGCTTCTGGAGCTCCATCAAGGTCTTTTTCTCCCCACCTTACATTTATATCCTCCTGAACATCATTATCGCCGCCATTGTTGCTTCATCCACCTTCCACCACCAGAGCCAGATCATGAAACCTGTGAAAAGGGCTCTCCTCCACACAGAAAAGAGCCTGAATCTGAACTTTGGTTTCAAACGTGAAGAAGATGAAGCAGCAGTCTTTGAGGTCGCTGCTTCGCAAGATGCCACCAAAGAGTCCCATCGTCAAGATCAAAAATGGAAAAATGTCACCTTTACTCAAAATCAAGAAAAACAAGAAGAAGTGATCAAGCCCATGGTGGTGGTGGCTTCTGTCGACAAGAACGTGGACCCATCAACGGAAACTTCCGACGACGAGGCTCTCTCGCGAAAATCCGGCAAGATTACCGGGGAAACCGCCGGGGAAGAGAAGGTGGGCTCGCCGAAACCCGAAGAACCAGATGACTCGCTGGACTCTGTTTGGATGGCCATCATGGAGAGCCAGGGGAGGCCGGCGACGCGGCAGCTGAAGAAGAGCGATACGTGGGATTCACCGCCGAGGGTTGTTACGGCGGCTCGGGCGGACGCCTTGCCGCCGCCGCCGACGGCACGCCTGTGTCGGCGCGAGCTGCGGAAGTCGGACACGTTCAGGGAGTGGGTGACGAATCACGACGAGTTGCACCGGCGAGCGGACGAGTTCATAAGGAAGACCAACAACGACCTGAGATTGCAGAGAGAAGAATCCAATCAGCGTTACATCGAGAGGGTGAACCGCGGGGTCTATTGACTGCAAGAGTTCTCCGGGGTGAGTCTAATCAGAGTTTCGGGAGGTACATTACGAGTTTTTCAGTGCATCACAACATCGGGCGACCGTTATCAAGAACTTCAAGGCTTTGTAATGTTCATGTCGATATTTTCCGTTTCTTCTGTTACCTGTCATCTCTCTCTCTCTCTTTCTCTTTCTTTTCTTTTGGGTTTCATAGATAGCGCTAGTAATGTACTCTCGGTTGCAGCTTGTAATATGAATGAAGTTTCTTCTGTTGTCTGTTTTTTTTTCGGTAAGGAAGTCTCTTCCGTTGTCTGTTCTGTATCGTCTTGTCTGAAAATGATGAAGTTTTCTTCGTATTTTCTTGGCTCTTTTCCGAGAAAAAAGTTTGCAGACAGAGAGACTTTTGGTTTCCATGGCGCCTCTAATTTTGTTTGCTGTCACCTCCATGGACTTGATTGGGTGCTCAAGGAATCGTTCGGCTTTTGCATGTGTGTTTGCCAGTTGTATCCAATCAAAGCTCGAAATGGATCTGCTCATGCTCACTCCAACTCCAACTCCAACATGATGAAGGCAACTTGAAATGGAAGTCCATCTTTTGAATAATGTTATAGCGGGACGATCATCATCATTGCACGACAGTCGTGCGAATCTGCATTCTTGTGTTTTTTTTTGGGCTTGGGACTTGGGAGTATATGAAATTAATTGAGAGTGGGAAATTGAAACTAAATTAAACCAATTTCATTGCTAGCTTATGGTTAAACGTGACTACCCGATAATAAAAGTACGGTGTTATCTATCATTAGATCGCGATTTAGAGCTATGTCGTGAACAAACCCCTACTTAGCATTCGATTGCGAGGCCGTGGTAACGGGGCAGCTCAATGGGCAATCAATTCTTTGTCGGCACCTTAAGTCAAACAATCTAGCAGCGCGTGAGTCAGGTCTAAGCCCTTTTTTATTTCCTGAGCAAAAAAAGTTATGGGACTCCTTTAGTTGTCGTTGCTGAGCTAACATAAAAGAAAGAAAACAGAACATTGTTTTATTAGTTTTGTCTACTAAATGATTTTTTTGGTAACCTGTCTACTAAATGATTAATCAAAGGTGATTACAAAAAACCATTGATCTTCCAGAAAATAGGACTATGACTGAAATTTTACATGAACACGAGATTAATAGTAGTCATGTCAAATGATTCTTTGAGCTAATAAAAAATCATGGGCAGACGACTAGATCAAAAGCAATAATAGAGAATGTTCAAAGCCCGAAAGAACATGGAACATGGAATTGATTGCACCAGGCCTTAGCCAGTTTCTTCAAAATGCTTGTCATTTGCCAACGACCGAAATCACTTGCAAGCCGTAGCCTCATCCGCACTCAGCCTTGAAACCATCTAACTCGTGTTAAGGACTAGGGAAGGAAGCGAGTACCGGCTTATTCTGACTTCGAACCGGGGTAGCAATTCATCTTTGTGGGTCGTGTTCGTGTCGTATCGACTTAAGGCTATACTGCAAAACAGGTCGATCCGATTACGACAAACTAATCGTGCCGACCAACTGGACATGAACACGATCCGAAAATCAATTGACACGATACGATCCTTGAAATTCGACTAAATAATGGGTTGATATAATACGACATTTTTTGTCCTTCTCGATCATATACCGAATTCCATTTTGACCTTACTAATAGATAGGGGTGGCAAAATGGGTCATGGATCCGTATTTTATTTCTTATTTAATGGTTTGAGTGAAACATGGGTTGCCTATGATTTGGAATATACGTAGGGATGGGTCTAACAAACCAAAGACCAATCAATGATGGGTTCTAGTGGGCTTGAAACGAACCCACTTTCAACCCATTTAATCAAAGAGAAATGCTAAGGGCATCGTGCGCGCACACTCTCTAAAACTCCTCTTGGTTTGGAGAAAATTTTCTATAGAAAAATACTTTCCTCGTTTTCCATTATTTGGATCACTCAATAAAGTAAGTCGACGGAAAATCTACACTAAAATTTAGGAATATACTTTATCTTTTAAAAATAAAAATCGATTTTCAAAGTACGACTAGACATCGGTACTTGGGTACGAGAGCCCCAACGCCTATACTCGAGTCCTCAACAGCGCGGCCCCAATCCCATAAGTCGAGCCCGAGACACAAGTGCCCATGCTTTTTGGGTCGTTTTGGCCATGTCTGGGTACTAGGCTTCCCCCTCCCCAAACAATAGCACTCGGACCTCAATCAATCCATTGAGGCTGGGCTTGGGACTCTAGGTGGCCATTCCCAAGTCCAGCGCCTGTGCCTGGATCCTCGGTGACCTGGGTATCCAACTCCTGTGCCCAAGTCTCCTACAAGTGGCCCAAGTCCATCAAGGTCTGGTCTGAGTCCATAAAGATTGGACCCGGGACTTAATGCCCATGCCTAAGTCATCGGCGGTCATGCATAAGTACCTTGCTTCCGCGCCCAAGTCACTAGTGCTAAGGCCCAAGTCCTCTTGGGCTCGATTACTCTACAATTGGGCCCAAGTCCACAAGGTCGGCCTAATGCCTAGTGCACCACTTGAGTCATCGATCGTTTTCCCAACTCTAGCGCCCAAGTCATCGGTGCTTGGGCCTAGGTCCATCAAGGTTGGGTCCTAGATCTTGGTGGCCATGTTAGGTAACTGGCTCTCATGCTCAAGTCATTGATGCTCAAGCTCGGGTCCATCGAGGTTGGGCTTAGCTCGGGTCCTCAACAATCCCTTAGAAATGAAGTGAGGGGTAAGAAGATCCACGAATTGAAGTAGAACACCCTAGATTTCAAATGAACAAGTTCAAATTTGAACATGATCTTTCGAATTTTCGAAAGTTAGGGGCAAGAAGGATTCTGAAAAAAAACTCTACCCTCTGCTTCTTCTTTTGCTTCGTGTCTCTAATTCACGTTAAAGCTTCACAAATCCTTTGTAACTATTTGGTTCACGTTGAAGCTCTGTGAAAATAGCTAGATAGTTGAAATTCTTTCTCCTTAGTAGGCATCCAGTTTACATCGAAACTTTATAAAAGCAGCAAGAGAGTCAAAGTACTATATTTTTCATAATCACAAACGTGTATGATTATGTTTTCTCTCTTGTACTAGATTTGACATTCGCTGGCTGATTTATATCGTCGATGTCGTTGTAGCCCATTTATTTTTCTTGTCATAGTTGAACCTATAGCTCGAGAATGTTGTAACGAGCTCATTTGCTATTTAAGGTTTATACTTACAATACTTATGGATTGATTGTTGTAGGGTGTCTCCATTTGCGCATTGGTGGTTTTTTTAGCAGTTAATTGCAAGAAAATTTTACCATCTCCCTTGATGCATTTCGAGTTTATTTATATTGATATGTAGTTCCTACTAAATGATAAACATGTATGAATATGTCTGATTTTATTATTGCAATTTACCAAGCTGTTAAATAAGATATAGCAAAACTTCTGGATTTTATATCCTCGCTAAGCTAGTCTTTCTTTTAACTAGAAAATCATATGACCAAACACAAAGGTTAGCAACCTGGGGACTGATCTCTGCCCAGATGTGTTGGCGAATATTGGAAGAAACAATGATACTGCTAATTAAGCCTATGCATCTGTTCTTGAAGATGTGGCTGGTGTTTTCAACCACGACCTCAACGGTGGCTTTCTTTCTCGGAATCTAATCTATGATTTGGGGGCTAGCTAATACCCCGTTCTTGAAGTCTATTTAGTTATAAATGCAGGGTGAATTCCTAAAAAACTCTTAACTTTAGATCGAGTCCTAAATATGTATTGAATTTTTTGTTGTCTCAGAAAAATCCCAAATTTTAGGTTCAATTCCAATTGCCCCTAATTTTTTTTTGTCTCAGAAAACCCCAAACTTTAAATTTAATCCCAAATTTGCCCTAAATTTTGTTTTGTGAAAAAAAGAATCAACAGATTTCAATTTATTTTAAAAAATATACCCACGTGATCCAATCCCAACTTGACATGGCACTTCCATGTCGATAACAAATCAACGTCAGCAAAGTAATGGGGCGATATGTATAAATCGACGTTGCGTTTTCACTTTGATAACAAATCCAATCCAATAAAAACTGTTGAAATTCTCAAAAATAAAACCATTCTAGGATATGAAAATTAAGGACAATAACAAATCCACCCCAAATTTTTTTAATTAAAAAAAATGTAATTTTTAGGTTAAGTCCAAATTTGCCCCGAACTTTTCTTTGTCTAAAAAAAGGCCTCATTACTTTGTCTATGTAGATTTGTTATTGACGTAGAAGTGTCACGTTAAGTTGGGACTATATCACGGGGTGCATTTTTGAAATAAATTGAATTTTGGTGATTTTTTTTATACAAAACAAAATTTGGGGCAAATTTGGGATTAGACTTAAAGTTTAAGATTTTTTCTATGACAAAAAAAATTCCGGGCATATTTGGGACTAGAATTAAAGTTTGGGGTTTTTTCATAAGACAAAAAAAATTTGGGACAGATTTAAAACTTGATCTAAAGTTTGAGGTTTCTTAGGGAATTAGGCCTATAAATGTATAGTGTGTTGTCAAAAACAAAAATAACCTAAAAGACAACGTTGTCTCGTGAGTTGTGCTGGCATAATAGTTTTTGGGCTACTGTAAGTAATAGTATGTTGCGAGTCATAAACTTTTGAAAGAATAAGCTTCATAACAATTTATAATTATTTATTATTTATTTTTTTGTGATCCATAATATATTATTAATCTCACAATAAATTAAAGGCCGTCATTTAATTATTTTTCTTTAATGCCCATTATATTCTCCACAAAATCTTCAATTATATCGCCACACGTCGTCATCATGAGCGTACATTAAAACCGTTCTTTGTATCGTAATAGAGATACTCGAACATGTGTACATACTACATGACATTAAGCAAAAATGAAATCCAGAAGGGCTGAAGGAAGAGTCAAAAACATGTGTGGCCGTGGATTTTACAGACTGTCATTGAATCATAATAGTTGCTTGCTTTCTTCCAGTCATCTGCAAAATTGTTTGCTCGAAGCTAGAAACAAAAGAAAATCTAAGCAATAAATTTTCATTTAAGCTGTGAAAGTGACAGCACACAATGCCAATGGTATCTATATTCGAGTGCATAAATGGAACTGTCTCCGGACAGACCTATGGCTACTGAAGTCCCCTCTCTCTCTCTCTCTCTCTCTGATTTTCCCTCTCGAGCAAGGAGGCAAAGCTTCGAAAATGAAA
Organism: Syzygium syzygioides; assembly: GCA_031216285.1. Lineage (NCBI taxonomy): Eukaryota > Viridiplantae > Streptophyta > Magnoliopsida > Myrtales > Myrtaceae > Syzygium > Syzygium syzygioides. Next base: position 20,422,016 of record CM062252.1, on the reverse strand, counting down.
AGGAGCAGCAGCCCTGTCCGAATCTGACAAAAAGCCGCGTGACTCGGTCTCTAATCTCCAAAAGATTTTCTTCCTCCTCCTCCTCCTCCTCCTTCCTCTCTCTCTCTCTCTGTCTGTCGCTCTTCTCTCCACCACGCTCGCTTGCTGGCTCGTTCGTAAGCCCCAGAGAACATGTCCTTGACGCTCTTTCAACAGCGGACTTAACTACTGTGAGTTTCTTTTTCTTTTCAAGAGCCACTCCATAGTTCTTCGGTCTTTCAAACTTGTTTATTCTCGTGCGGTCGCATGCCTTGCGCAAGATGTTGGATGGGTTTCTTGTTTCTTTTCCTCGTTGCGTCTTGCCTCTTCTTTACTTCTACGTTCGAAGAATGGAAGGACTGGGTCGTCGACTGCAAGGAAAGAAGGGGAATGAACGGAACAGAACCATGATAACATTTTAGTAATAGTGTCTTTCAGGAATACTGAAGCGTCAAGTCAAAGAAAGAGTTCTAGTTTAATCTAGTTTGATAGTCTGAGGAGAGAGAGGGGAGGGAGATGGGACAAGACAGGTTAAGGTTTCTTGTTTTCTTTCTGTTTTCCTTCTGTGTTTTACAGAGTATGAAAATTATTGCATGGGGATGTGAGAAGGAACTGTTTCAACGCCGTAAATGTTCAGAGTTTTGCATTTTGGCCAAAATTTAACCCCCTCCCCCGCTCTCTCGAGGTCTGCGTCGTCTTCTTCCCTCATCACACGTACAAACACAAACGTCTCTTTGACAAGCCTTCCCATTTACGCATATCTGCATTGTGTGGGACTGTCTCCATTGTAGTTGTACGGTCTTTACCTTTGACACCTCATTTATTGCCCTATTCTTGAAAAGGACTAGACATTGGAAACCGTAGGGTGGTAGACCTGCGGAGGGACAGCAAATAATGAGACTATGATTTTCTTGGCAAAAATTGAATTTATTTTTTTGGGTTGATGTTGTACGTCGTCTGTTGAAAGAGTTTGAACTTGGAAAGCATTTAAAATGCGATCTTATGGTGGATATGGGTGTCTTTGGTTAAAGGGATTTGAATAAGGTGGGTCAATAGGGGGTCCAGCAGAGAGAGATGATGAAGCAGCTGGACAAGGAAGAGGAGAGAGAAAGAGAGAGCGGCATTGGTGTTCTTTGTGCCATTTCCAAGACGCCGATGCAGTCGTCTCCTTCTTCTTTATGGCCCTCAAGAAGCTCCAACAGGGCCAACACCACAACCCCTACCCCCATACCTTCATGGCTCTTCTCTTCCATTGCAGGTAACTTCGACTGGTCCCCACTGAAACTTTGACGCAAAGCCCATGTTCATTTTCAAATGTTTGGAAGATGAAAATCACAGGCGTTGTTGCAGTGTCCATTGTTCATGCAAGTATCGGTCTCTCTCTCTCTCTCGGTTTTAATTTTGAAATGCTTTTTGGTCTCTCAAGCCGGCTTTTTCAGGACGTTCGGAGAGTTGATTAGCCTCTCTCCAAAAGCCATATCTAAGGAACCAAATGATTTCAAAATGGCCAACTTTGCGAAGTGAAACTGCCTCATGAAATCTGAGGAAAGTAAAAGGCGACAATTGCTTGGTACTTGAAGAGATTTGCATGTGTTACGCCCTATTAGGCCCTACATAAAGTGCAATTGCTGCTAAAACCGTATCCTCTTAGGTTTGTGAAACTTAATTTCAAATTATTGCTTTAGTTGCAGAAAGCATAATCATTTCGTAAAGGCTGAACTACTTTTGAAGTCGGTTGACTTATCCAAGAAGCTCCTTTAATATGAACTTCCTTGTAGCTTACTTCTTTCTAAGTCATACTTAAGAATTTCGCAGTCACGAAGAGCTTGAACTGAAATCAAGAGATTAATTAGTTAACTAATTAATCCCACATATAAATAACCTAACTTTTGAACATGAATTATATATATAAAGGAGCTTTTGAGTAGGACAAGATGAATGAATTACTGTGGTGTGCATGGACGTAGGAGGCTACCTTATCAGTTAGGTCTCATGGTGGGTTTCTTTCCTGCTGCGACCGTGTCTTCTTCGGTGTCAGTGTCTCGTCCCTCTTTTCTGTTCATGCATAATAAGCCCCACTCCCTTGTGTTTTTTAAATTTGAAACCATGGGCAGAAAAAGAAAAAAAAAGAACAGAGAAGAATCTCTTTCTTTGCATGCCTGCTTGCTTGCTTGCTTCGCTTTCCAAAGGATCGTTTCGTTGGGATACGTAGACGGCGACCTTTGTTCAATTTAGTTCGATTTCGAAACCCGGAATTCGGATCTGAAAAGAAGAATTTCGATGCAAAAATGGTGGAAAGTAGAGGACCAGGACAAGGTTGTAATAAATGCCCGCCTGTACCCTGGAGGCAAAAATGGTTGGCCTGGATTTTACGGTCCTAAGAAATATTTAACTTGTGGACTCGAACTGACAAGAGCGAAGGACCAAAATCAAAAATGAAAATTTAGGGGCTCAAATCTTCAGTTCCTAGTGATTCATTTCCGTATAGTAGAAAGTTCAAGTTTTCGGGATTATTGAGGCAACAACAAGAATAAAAAAGAGATAGTTCCTTACGAAATCAAAGAGATGCAATGTTGATCTGAAAATTTGGAACTCTTTTGGTGCATTTAGCAATAGCTCAAAGATGGAAATGAAATTTCATTTTTGGTTCTGTACAGAGCATCGAATTATTTCAATCCTATCACGGTGCTGTACTGCAGCATCTTCAGGAATTTGTCCTTATTTGACTAATTATTGAGTCCTCTGATAGCACAACACAGCAGCTGTAGCATGTGGTGCCCATATGTTCTCTACATTAGGAGACATAGCATGAGATATTTCTAATTATTGCTTCTGAACTTCATTTGATGATTTGAACAGGATAGACTTGGTTAAGATATAATTTTTTAGGTTGATTTTTTTAACTTAAATGTTGATTATAATTGTCAATCAGAAGTCTCGCGTGTCTCAAACAATTAAGTTTGCAGTAGCATCACATTACGTTCTCTGTTCTGACTTGGAGCTTTATACTGTTGTAGATCTAGATGAAAAAATGAAGGCTGCGCTCGGGAACACTGACAAGGATGGAAGCGGCGACACGCTGGCGAAACGTGCCGAATCATACTACCAGAAGCGCCCTCAGCTCATTGCTCTGCTTCAGGATTTGTACAAGTCCTATCTCTACCTATCTGATCGTTACATCCAAGCCCTCTCCAAAAACAAGAATCACGCTCACTCCCGACAGTCCTCGCATGTGTCCGCCCTAACCGACCACGACTACTCCGAGAATGACAAGGAAGAGGACTGCTGGACGGTCCAGATTGATTCCTCGGATGCCGAGAGCTCGCTCTCGTACCAAAGTCCCCTTCCACTGGCCAATCTCAGCAATGTAGCGAGTCTCGACGCATTTGTAGCTGACCTTGTGGTCAAGAACGTGGAGTGCGACATCCTCCTGAATGAGGTCTCCATCTCCGAGCAACGATGCAACGACTCGTCGAGGAAGATTGAGCTGCAGAAGAGCCTTCTTGAGGTCCTAGAGTCTGAGAGGATGATATTGCTCCACGAGAACACAAGGTTGGGGTACAGAGTGAGCGCGCTAGTGGAGGAGAACCGCGAGCTGGTTTCGGAGTCGGTGTTTGTCAAGAGGAAGGCGGGCGAGTTGGCCCGGTGCATGATGAAGATGAGGGAGGACCAGAGGGTGCTGCTGCTGAGCCGCAAGATTGAGGACCTTCAGGGGCAGATATTCGGGTTGGAGAAGCGGAACAAGGAGTACTACGAGCAGCTCGTGAAGAGGGGTCAAGAGGATCATAAGATCGATGCTAAGAAGAATGACAGGGAAGTAACTTTGGAGTCTTGCCTTCCAATTGGGAAGCTCAAGTTGAAGAATAATGGCAATGAGAGCGTGAAGGGTGATGGCGGGAAGAGGGTGACCAAGTGGTGGGAGAGGGTGAAGAACATGGACATATTCATGTGTGGGATGCAGACAGATATTAGCTAAAGTCCGATGCACACCTTTTGCTATCTTTCTTCAGCTGAAGTAAGATGAACTATAGCGTTATCAATAGTTCCAGACTTGCCCAGAGTAATGTGTTGCTCTTCCTTTTTGTAGGTTGTTTGGATGGCAGAAACGTCGTTCTAATGTCTCCTCGTATAGTGCAAGAGACTTGGATAGTTGTCAAACTTGTGAAAAGTACAACCATGTTTAAGGTGTTTAATGTATCCGAGTGTGATACGGATGGTAGTTGTGAGGAATGCCTAATCTGCAGAAAACGTGGTTTCCAAGTTGGTTTGGAAATTCTTGGCGTGTAGAATTGTGACCAGTACTGTGACCGTAGACTGTTATATTTGAGAAGTTAAAAGTATGCAAATCCGTATTTAGTAAAACAGAGCAACTTAACAGTTGAAACCGATGTGTTTCCAAATCCCTGTCAAGCATACAGACAACCCGAAGGGTCATTTACTCAGGTCAGACTGGAACTTGTGCGGAGGAGACGGAGCATCCAATATGATTCGAGCAGTTAAAGCAAAGCTAGAATTTGTATGAAACCTCATCACCCACATAAAACTGCTGCTTACTTCTTTATGATAACGTAAAACTCAGAGACCTGAAGGATCCGCTTCTGAAGCGCCAACAATATATATGATTTAGCCAGACAAATATTCAGCGATTTGAGTAAGAGAACTGCTCAGATTCACAAGGCTCACGAGATTAAAACAATTCGTTGAAAGTAAAATGGAAAGACAGACGAGAGAAAATAAGGATTTTGATAGCACTACAAGTATTGAAATGACAATAATAACCGCTCTCTCTAGGAGGCCTGAGTCGCCTGACCCTCACCCTCTTCAGCGGCAGCCTCAAAGGTCTCGCCAGGTACAAGCTCAGGGACTTCGTCATCATCGTCATCCTGCGCAGTGGCACCAGAACCAGTGGCCGCACCAGGCGCCTGCTTCTGGAATTGCTCTGCCAATTTCCTCAGGTTGTCCAAGTTATCAGGACCTGCATTATCTCCCCCAAGGAAAATTAAACATACACAGTCGCAAAGCAAATAAAACATCCATTAGTAAGAGAACACAAGCATCACCTAATTGGTTAATGATGCCAGGGAGGATATCCTGTAGCTCTGCAAGTATAAGGAATTCATGTCAAAACACATGTCAATACCATGTGTATAAACTCTGGCATTTTCAAATCCCATTGTTAACCAAGGAGAGAAGGAGAAATGCGTACTCTTGGTCTGAGGAGAACCACTAACTACCCAGGTATTTGCAGCAATGGACGCTTGAACTGTGTTTCCAAAGTAGAAAAATCATCACTCGATCCTAATGAAATATCATTCGAGTTTGCAATTTGAACGGTATCTCACCTTTGGGATTCAAAAACTGGATAACTACATCATCCTTAAAAATGTTGACTTCTTCAATCGCAGGGATGGCATTCACCCCAATTCTCTTCAGGGTGCTTTGAAGCCTTTTATCATCTGTCGTGGTGGTCTTATGAACAGCCTTCTTCTTTCTGCAGTTGAGACCACCAAATGAGTAACGACAATCAGATGGCATCGGAACAGAGATCTTTATAACCAAGCCACAATTAAATGACAAATGCATGTTAGAAGTCCTATAAGGAAGGAAACCCTCACTTTCTATCTGTCAAAAAGAAGGGAGACCCTCTCTTCGTGTGACATACATGAAGCAGCATTTTATTAGGCTCATTTCAAAATTTCACGAAAACTTATAATCTGCCAAACGGATGTGAACATGCAAAGAAAATTGCCATATGCTGATAGACCCAGATTAAAACACATCTAGGAACATCTGACTTATGAGTGGGACCAACTTCCAGACCTTCTCACGGTACCCTTTCCACCAGTGCGGACAGAACCCGCCATCTTCATAAGCCTCTCCCTATTCATCTGCATGGTAAAAAATGGCTAAGCAACAGTACAAACTACTTCAAAGCCAGAAACTCAGAAACTCTCAAGGCATAATAGAAGTCGATAGAACTGTGGAAAGGACTACACAAGAATCACCAAAAGACCAAGTACAGGATCACTGGACGACCAAAAAACCCAAATATAAAAGACGGAAAGAATAATGGCAATGCAGATTGTGAATTAAGATCTCAACTCCAACAGCATTCTCTTCCGAAAACCATTCTAGTCTGTCCAGTACATATGACGTCGTGCAATTTTCCAGGACAAGTAATATATAACTGCCCAATCATTTCTTCAAAAGATGACACTATTTCCCGTTTCTCTAATACTGGTTAGTAGTTTTCTTGACTGTCAACTAAGACGGAACACAAACTCTAGTTATTATCTCTACAGCCAAAAAAAAATGCAAGATAATCAGATCACAAAGAAGGGCCAATGTCAATCATGTTCTTTATGCGTAATTCAAACTTACTAAATCAGAAAATGCCCTGATAAAAAAAAAAAAAGACAGCAGCCATGCCTCATTTATTTCTAACTAGGGTCGGCTACAGGGCCCACAACACTATCAATGACACATGCCAAAAAAAAAACATTGACACAGATAATAGATGAACAAATAAGACCAAAAGCAACAGAGACACCACGGTTAAGATAATCACCCCAAAGGTCAACCATAAATGAAGAATTTGAAGCACTCAAACAAGGACCCACAACACAAAACCAAACTAAGCACAAATATAACCTACACAATTACGCATAACTTAAAACAAAAGACAACTATAAGAAAAGCTTCAAAGGCTCAAACACAATATCATAAAATGCTATAGCTAATAAGCTAACAATACTCTGCCTCTAACAGTAGAACACTAAAAACTTATAAAATAAAGCCAGATGAAGATAAAATGCAAAAACTTCAATATGTGAGTTCTACATCATTTCAATTAAAAAAAAAATGCCTAAGGTCTTAGAGTAATCATACATAGCAACCTTTGCAAAGGGACTGCTTTGACACAACAACAAATATATTGAACTTCTACCCGCTCTAAACATCACAGTATATACCGCCCTCGCTTTGACACTTTTAGAATGCTATCAATTGCAGACCATATTATTCAGTGTCGCAATGCCTAAAACAAGTCATAATGGTCCCTACACCGAACTCTTCCTACAACTGAGCAGTAACAGCTGACTCCATGCCCACAAACAAAACCCACCTCAATTGCATCCATCCAACCAAGTTCAACCCAACCACTCAGCCACAAAACTTACAGAATATACAAGAGGGGACACGAGGCTAACCGCGTTAAATTACCAGCTGAATTACTTTTTCTATTCTCATTTTCCAGACATTCACATTACACAATTAACCTGAGAAGGAAACATCTAATACTCGAGCCAGAGTGCTCATCTTTCTCCACGGCTTCCGCATCAACCAAACAAATGAGCAAGGCAAAGTGTTAGAAAGACACCATCTAGAGCCTACACCCACGATCCAAGACCAAACCCAGAGGACCCCATCCCCTAAAATCTCCAAAAAGCAAGAAAAAGACAAACAGCAGCAGAAATGCAAGAAGACATTCCAACAACCCAGCAATCAGAAGTCAAAACCCTAACCACGGATCAACGAACGGCACAAAAAGATACTGCCCCACGAGGACGCATCAAGAGCACAAGAAGGTCCAAAGAATCGAGGGCAGAGTCAAATTCGTGGTGGAGGAGATGGGTTTACCTTCGCTAGGGTTTTTGGGTCCGACTAAGGAAGAGTGCAGGTTGGGGTTTTGGGGGAAGAAGAAGAAGATAAGAGAAGAGCGAGAGACTCCTCCGACGGCGCTCGCTTTAATTTAAGGATTTTGCCCTTCGCTTCCCCAAGCCAAGGTTCTCCGACTGTTCCGTTTGATGTCCTTACAGCGATCGGACGGCCGAGACACGGCCTCACGGGACACGTGTCCTGATCATGCGGGCCCTTATCAGTTGGTAATTGCTTACATAGATTTCATAGGGTAGGTGCAATCGTTTTGTTAAAATGAAAGAGTCATTTTGTTAAGATATAATTAATTATTCGTGTAATGGCAATTTAATCATTCTACTTACAAATTCGATGAAAATCCCTAAGAAAAAAATTATTATCGATCTACGAAAATAAATTTAGTCTCTCACATGCAATGCTTTGATACATGGTTCGTTCAAAACGTGTGTTTATCCAACATTGTTTCTATTATAAAGCTTCCACTCGATACATTTTTTGAAGCTATACGTAAATTCGAGTGCCTCAAATCTGCGATCATATCCGGATATTGTTAATTAAAAATGTTGCAAAATTTTTTGTAATTTCAATAAATATAAGGTTGATAATGTTCCCATACTACTAATAGGGAAAATGACATAAATGGTCCATAGATTTTGACCCAATATGCAATGTAATTCCTCAATTATGACCCAATGTGTAATGTGATGCCTGAACTTTTGATTTATTTAATGTAATCTCTGAACTTTTGGTACATATTTAATTTAGTTCTAGAACTATATAAAATGTTCAATAGAAACAACATTGACCATTTTCGTATAGTTCGGGGACTAAGTTGATCATGTATGAAAAGTTCAAGGACCACATTAAACAAATTAAAAGTTCAGAGACCACACTGAATAAATTAAAAGTTTAGAGATTATATTGCACATTAGACCAAAGTTCCTTGATCATTTGTATCATTATTCCCTACCAATTATATACATGTTGGCCTAGATAGTGATGAAACACTAAAGTTGCAAGTCCACAAGACCGGCAATGCACAGGTTGATTGTTATGTTGTTGTTGACACCAATAATTAATTAGGTTGTCAACAGTAAAAATAAAATGAAAATAAGTGGATATGCATGACAACAGAGACAAATGCATAGGATTATCGATGAGAAATGGCATAAGTCATAGGCTTAGTTGTAGAAGACGGCAGCAGACAGCTGGCAATCATTAGAATATGTCGGCAGGAAATTTTGAGTATTTGAAAATTTTAAAAGATTGGGATCGAAGAAGGAATAGTTGATGCCCGATAATTTGTCCCGAAGATTATCGATGAAACTATCAGTATACAAAGACCAGGTCATCGAAGCTATCGATAAGAAAAGAAACACTTGACTTTATGTACAATCGATGGCAATTACTTGACCCAGAAGGACAGTTATTGAGACAAAAACATGATCGATGGCGGTTACCTTATAGAAAGGGACAGGTATTTAGACAAAAATGGGATTGACGACAACTGTCGTATATAAAAAGGCATGTGTTAAAGCGAAGACATGGACAAAGAACAATTACATGAGATAAATTGACAGATGTCCGAAAAACAAAAGACAAAATGAGATCGATGGCAGTTATTTGACAAGTGTCATGAGAAAAAATGACGAAGATAAGATCAATGGTGGTTATCTGATATAAACTGAAAGATAGCATTGCAGGATGGTTATCATGTTCACAGTATAAATACCATACATTAGCTAGCAAAAATTCCCCGAACTCACAATAAATAGTGCTGTCTTTTTATCTTTAATTTTCTGCAATGTACTTTCAATTTCTTTAGTTGAAGCCATCTATGTTTCAAGCTTAGTAGTGGTGTAGCACTATATCGATGGAGTTCAAACGCTGCGAGCCAGAGACTAGCCAGATTTGTTTGAATTGGTTATGAAATTTGAAGTTCATAGTTCCTGCTGATCGAATCTTGTCACGGCCTAAATTTGTACTGCTTGATCGAGGCAAACGAGTTCTTTATTCTCACCTGGATATCTCTATCCGGAATCGCCACAAAACCCGGTCTCCTCTCATAAAAAATCGAAAAACGACGTTCGGTGAATTATTTTTCATCGCGGGACCATATCCAGCAAAACAGTTGCCGATGTTGGTCGGACAAGCACATTGTCAGTGAACATGCCTGGAATCGATCCAGACTGTTATGGTTCCTCCGCCGTTTAGGATCTTGTCATCGTCCGGCGCTCTCGAGCCATCATGAAGTACGCAAACGGAACACAGTTTTGCACCGTTAGATGGCAACTTCTGGTGAATAGCCGTATGAAAGGCCTTGAAAATGTAGGCTTGTGAATTCTGCAACCTAAAAGATTAGTTGGTTCTTTCTGTAATAGAAGAAACAGTACATCGATGCGGACGGTTACATTTGACGCTTTTTTCCGTGTACATTCAGGTAGGTTCTGCTTCACGAGAGACGCGATATGCCCTTCTTTTCAGGCTTCAGACACTTCGTTATGGTGGCTATGCGGGCGGCAGAGTTTGTTTGGCCGGCGAAGTTCCGGCGAGCTTGATTTCGAAAATGTCGCCGCCTCCGAAGCAAGCGAAGAAACTGTAAGTATCCGACACTCTGCCTCCAATATTTCGAAATGAACCCTGCAGAATCAGTCAAGTCTCGTCGATAATTCAGCTTGGTAATCATAACAATCGCAATCCAATCAATGTCAATATACATTTTTTGATGGCTATTCACGACTCGGTTTACCCGAGCATCTTCACAATGACGCTAACGCTTAGATCTTCAAACCTAAATGAAGTTGCAACATGAAACAACGATCAAATATTTTACACTTCGTAAGAATCTGATTCTGGTCATCTGGTGTGCACCGTCTTTTCAGTTTCTGTTCATACACTGTCGTGCAAATTGAAGCCGTCGCATGATCATATCGCCAGCGGGCTATCAACTTCTGACCTCCTTTCCGAGCTCAAAGCCCGAATCATTGGATGCGCAGCTCAGGCTTTCCTCCTCTTCTTGCTGTTTGAGGGTCTCGTAGAGAGGAGCATTCCTAGTCTCAGGAAGCCAGAGGCTCAAGACCCCGCTGAAGATGGACAGCGAGCCGAACACGAGGAATGAGAAGGATGGGCTCAGTCGGCCCACCGCGACCAGCAGAGGCGCTATCGAGGCCCCCAACATAAGGGCTTGGCGCAGCATGGACACGGCGAAGTTCCTCACATTGGTGGGGAACAGCTCGACGCAGTAGATGTAAATCACGTCGAACGCTGTGGAAGCGGCCATGAACCCCACCCCTTCGATGATGAGTTGCGCCCAGCTCCCACTCCCACTCCCTCTCCCTCTCCCTCTCCCGCCCTGTTTATCTGCGTTGCTGCTGCCGTGGTTCTCTCGAGAAAAGAAGATGCAGAGGATGCACGAGACTCCGGCTATGAAGGCAGACTGCGAGAAGAGCAGGCGGCGGTTCATGAAGCTCAAGAGCACGCTCCCAATGAAGACCGCGGGGATTTCCATCATCGCGTTGAGGGCCACTGTGAAGTAAAGATTGAAGTTGAGGTTCTCGACATTTAATTGAATGCCGTAATAGACGAACCCGAGCCCGAAACCTGCTGACATGACTAGGATCATTCTTTGAGCAGCCCATTTGGTCCTCCACAGGCTCTCTTCTGGTTCAGCTGCCATTGATCCTCCACCGCCCCCGTCTTTGCCGACCGTTTTCGGGGGAGACGGATTGGAAAGGACTAGATTTGAGGGCAGCTTCTTCCCATTGAGCCTTGCGAACTTCTTCAACACGTCGAGCGCTTCTTCGTCGTGGCCCTTGATGAGAAGCCAGCGCGGCGACTCGGAAACAAAAGGGACCAAGAGAAAGCAATAGAGCAGGGGAAAGACGGATATTATCCTGTACAAGTCCCTCCAACAACTTCTCGTCGGATAAGCAATCAAGGGGAGAGAAAGGAACCCGGCGGTGAAGAAGAAGAAGCCGTATTGGCCAACTTGCCCGCGCCATTTGCGGCCGACGGCTTCTGTGGAAAGGACAAGACAGCAAATGCCGATTCCTGATCGAGCGAAACCATTGGCGAAGCGGAGGAAGGCGTACGTCCATACATCCGGTGAAAGAGAGGTGAGGAAAGAGGTCAATGTCGTCAAGACGCAGGCAATTAGCACGGTTCTCTTCCGGCCTAGCCGCGCATCGGCCAAGTGGCCATAAACAGCGGATCCTGCGAATGAAAAACCGAATCGTGATTCGAAAGGAAACCCATGAGAAATGTACTTTTGAGTAGTGGAAAAGCATATGACTTTGTGAACATGTTCATCAATCAAATGTACCTAACAAAGAGCCGAGAAAGAAGAGAGAGGCGGGTACGGCGGCGAGAAGCCTGCGATCGCAAATGAGACCCCATTCGGCGATCACCGAGCTGGTGTTGCCACCAACCCACTCCCAAGTCCCTGGCTCAAATTGACAAACCGAAGTGAGGGCGCGTTCATCTCCGCCGGCATCGATACATGAACTCGGCGATTTGCACCTCCAAGCCGACGGCTGGGCGTCGGTGAAGATCGTGACCAGTGCGCTCTGGGAGTCGAATATCCACGCGAGCGACACCAAGAACACATGCAGCAGCTGCGAGAACCCGAGCGACCCGACGTACTCTTCCACGACTTCATCCACGGTTAGCTCAAGCTTCGCAGGCGGCAGCGATTTGCTCTGGGCCAGGTTGATGTTCATGTGCACAAGTCGTTGTGCTTCTACATCTTCCATTGTTGGAGGGGACGAAGTTAAGGCAAGGGGATGAATATGCTAAAACTTAGATCCGCAAGATTCTGCATGTTCCCTTTGATTCCATGTCCATTATATAGAAGAAGGTCCGGCATATGTTAAAGCAGGCATCATAAACTTAACCTTTTGAAAATAATATATCTTAGGAATCATGATGAAATACTCAAATTATATATCTGCTTGCTGAGAAAAACCTTGGAAATATATCTTTAACACTCTAGGCTTCCATAATTATACGAAATAGTTTATGTATCACAATAGGGTTAATACCACGAAAAACTCTATACTGGTAAATTTGTGACAATTTTACCCCAAATTAATTTTTTAACTATAAAAAACTCCAAACTAGTACATCCGTGACAATTTTATCCTCCGTTAATTACCATTAAAGTTTACCGTCAAATTTCTGAGTTTGATCACACGCAACAGTTGACTGGTATACCAATTTGGGTTTCACCCTCCGCTTGTCATGGATGTACTAGTTTGTGATTTTTTGTGATATTAATATAATTTAACGGAAGATAAATTTCTCACAAATGTAGCAATTTAGGGTTTTTGGTGTTCAAAAAATTATTTTGGGATCACCAGTGTGACCTGATGAGACGAGACTTTTTTATGATAAATTTTACTATCGTAAATAGATAAATCCCATATGCACGAGACTAATTTGTGAACGAGACAAGAGTAAGACATGAGAGCCGAAACGAGTGGTGAAAATACAAGATTGTTTGTGTTGCGAAAGCAAACAATTGAACAGTAAAATTGACATAATAAGAAATAAATCATACACAAAATTTACGTGGTTTGGTTGTAACGATTTACATTCGCCAGGAAAACAGCAATGGATTCCATTATAGATTAAAGGATACAACGGAGATTATAATCATACTCGCGTTACTCAGATTCTCTCAACATTTCCTAAGCCCTAACTACACTTAAAAACTCATGAAGTGTTTAGTCTCACTATTCTCCAGGAAATAATTTTTTAATCTCATGAAGGAAATATATGCAAATCTTACCATAAGATTTAAGTCAAGCACTCGTTTAAAACAGGGCTTCTCTACTCCATTAAAAGGGGTGTTCCCTGACCCATGGGTATTTATAGATATACCCACTTGAAGCCAAGTCCGACTCTGATGGGGCAAATATCAAAACCGATTTGACCAAAGAAATCTATCCGTATCTTTTATTTCTTTCTTGCGCCCATGTTAACCAAGGCAAAGACTAGAAAGCTCCCTTGGACTTTCCTTTTCTTGACCGTGATTTCAAGAAGCAGGGAAGTGAATCTTTTCTCGTATATTTTTTTTTCTTTCTCTGACACGAGTGGTGACAAGTCAATAATAGACTTTCTTTCACGATAATTTCAATCTTGGAGTCCAATACCAAAATATCGAAGCCAACATCAAGTCTGAAGTAATTTTAAGCTACGCAAGACTCGGCTTTCAACTTTCCTGCTTTACACACGGTTTAATTTGGGTCAGGTTTGTTCAATAGGCTCAAACTCAAGACATATTTTATCAGTTTGGATTATTAGTACGGGAGTATTAACATCACGTATCCTGCATATAATGACATGACATAATGGTAGATTAACCCTAATTAACTTCACTATTATCCATGCTTAACACAAAACCCCAGTTCAAGAGCTTAAGCTATCTCATATTTTATTATAATCCGCGGGACGTGACTGACCAATGGGCTGAGTGCAAACTGCCAAGCACTATCCTTTTAGTCACAAGAGACCGTCTTCCAAATGCTAAGTGCTCCATCACTTTGCTTCATTGTGCGCTTTAATGCAAGTGCAAGGAAAAAGAAGAATTTTTCTAATCTAATTGGAAGTTTCGAGTCTCTGAAGGCCAGATGATGTCACTGTCTAAGATGTTGACGTTAACGCTACTTCTGAGATATGAAGGAAAATGGAACAATGAAATTTTGGGTGGAAAATGGGAAAACTAATAAAGATTTTTATGAGAAAGAGGCGAGAAAAAAATTTGAAATTTCGTAAATTTTCTCTCAAAATTCCCTCGCCCTCTCTCCCAAACATAGCATAAGAGAGAACTTCAAATCCCGGTTTCATCGTCACTGTGGAAATTATGCCAGCTAATAACTCTGGTTCGAACGGTCCCTAAGGTCGATCTTTTATGAAGCTAGGCTACGCTCGACTAGATAATCACACATTTTTCCAATTGGTTTACCTAAATCATCCGAACATATTTAAGTACGCACAATGCAATACAATGCAATCATTTACAAAGTAGTGTTGAAACATAAAAATTAAACACTGTTCTCCACAGCAAAGTTGGGAGTGTGGTTTAGCCTGTATGCGAAACTGGTGTGGTGATGATTGTGTTGTTCTCCTATCACAATAATGTAAAGCGGCGCACGTAGTAAGGCACTTAATCGCCTAAAGCACCTTTTTTTTTTGAGCGGTGACAATCCGAGCAAGACTCCTGATGCTGATCGGCGGGCCTTAATTTATTTTCGAGGTCTTTCGCTTCTTCACGATTCCTAGGAGAGGATGATGTCCACGTCTTCTCCTTTTGAGGATTATGAAGTTTCTGCTCATCCCCCACCATCCGTGGAGGAAGAGGTTGGAGTGACCTCAGCTTCATGCGAGAGATCTTCTGTTTGTCCCCCTATTTCTCATCCTGGAAATTCGGTGAAGTCGAAACTGACTGGTTCAACATCGTTTCCACATGTGCAATTGATCCTATATGAACAGGTCTCGCAGTAAGCAGTCGGATGCGTGGAAGCCGCTCCCATCGAATGGTGGACTTGGACCGGACACCTCGTCAAAAGGTAAAGAACTCCTGACGCACTATAATACCATACATACCCGATAGGATCGTGCTAAGTTGCTCCTAAACGGAATACGTGCTACTTAACATGATTCTTAGGGATATAAAACGTGAACCCTCATCCAATTTCGCGACTAATGACGTGAACCAGGAAAAAGGCTGATTGTGGGTGCTCTTCGCATGCAGCACACAAGGTGGGACGGGTGCTTCTTCAATGGGAAGGACGTGTATGCCACTTGACAGAAAAATAATAATGAGTGGAGATATTTGAAAATGACAACAGATGCACAAGAAGATTGTGGCCACATCTTATGTTTGACAAAATTGACGAATCTTTTCTTTGTCCTTTCCTAGAAAGAGATCACATGCTAGAATCTTACAGGGTATGATGAGTTATTGATGCCATTCAAAGCAAACTACTGGAGCCAATGGATGGCTCAAGAATAGGTTCAGTTCCCACCATCTTTCTACATTAGAATTCAGGTCTGAATGGCGTCTGATGAAAAACTCAAGCGTTCACTCACTTCCAAGATTGTACATGAAACCTAACCAACAGACATTCCAAGAGGCCTACGTTCAGAGCCAATCCATTAATCATACAGCATCCCAGCGAAGTACTACTATTTAGCTAACGCAGCATATACTTGGGAGTAAGCATGCAAACATTCTCACCCTAATGAATGCTTATATTTATCTCTCGACAAAATTACATCCTGTGGCGTCTTGACTCTTCAGAGTGCTCAAATGATACAAGAGGCAAAAAGAGAGTTGGACATACAATGAGGGAAGTCTCAGAGACAGTTAGCTAGCCTGAAAATCCAAGAAGAGACGCAATTTCTGCAAGAGGAGATCGCGAGTGCCAAATGGAGGCTTTGAATTGATCGTCCAATCCTTTTCAAGAATGCCAGACTTGGCACTGGCGAGCATTTCGTCGTGGAAGGCAGACACTATTTGGTATATGGATGTCCTAAGAACATCAGCAATAGCATATGCTTTTGAATGCAGAGGAGAACCTCTTTTCTTACCCACAGTAGTGGATGGAAAATACCTCCTTCCAGCATTTGGGCTCGCCCATTTAATACCACCGGCTCCCATAAAGTGGTGCTGGGATTGCAAGTGGGTCCTCTTCCCCATGAATGATTCAACCGCGAGTAGGCAAGACAATAGGTTAGATAAAACAGCAGCATTGCTGCCAGAAAGCTGAGCAACACCGTATCTGTCCTCCTTGTGTGAGTGCACGGTCAGAGAGGCAGCAGCTCTGGCACACCACGCATACAACTGTACGAAATCAAGAATATACAAAACCATTGAGTCATTAGAACTACAAGTCATCATGATTCAGCTATATAATTTTAATTTCTTTGCTAGATCTAGTTAAAAATGACAGTCAAGTAACATGGCAACCTCCGTTGAGAAAGAAGCTCAAGTTATTTAGGCTCTCTACTGGCATAGGCACTCGAATATGCAAAGCATAAGTCATATCTTTCGGCTTTCCATCTTCTAACTGTTGCTCCAGAAGCTCTCTCTTGTGAGAGTAAAACACACACCATAACACCCCCCCCCTTCTCTCTTTTTTTCTCCTTTTCAGTACACATCAAATCTCAATTCGCAAGTTAACAACTGAGATTACTGAAAAGGATAAATAGATTACTAAGTTTGACAGGGTGGTGACTACTAGCAAAGCCAAAGCAACCAAAAAAAGGAAAAAAAAGAGAGACGATGAGCACTCAACCCCGTTGTTAACACACATGTCATTTCACAAGTACATTCTCCAGATTGGTACACAACAGAGAATGCATTTGTCCAATGGCACATGCATTTAATAGCTAAAAGAGACATGAAGGGGCATTTAACAGCCAAGAATATAAGCATGGCTGATGTATACAGTGGATTGATTTGCAAACAAAGGTGCTTTCAAACAACGCTCATGTCACAAATGTAAACTGCAAAACAGAACAATGTCATTGATTCCCAGAATGTCAGGTTTAAGCATGACCAAAAAAAAAACCCATGCTACAGTAGTATATGTAACGTTCTGCAAATGAAGTACAAAATGATAATTGCACTCCATACAAACACCAGAATACGTGCAGGAAGCAAAAGGCGACTAGGGCGGATAGTTTGCCATACCTGATAATGATTTAGCGGTTCATAGCAAGACGAATCTAGCTGAAGGTCGGTAGGGGAGAGTAACTGATTTGAAAGTGGGTAGCTTTTATCAGCAGAAGTTTCTAGACCTTCAGCTAATTTTGATGCAAGCTTTTCCAAAGGTCTCAGGCATACAGCTATAACTCTTTTGTAAGTGTCACCAGTTTCTTCAAAGAAAGCAGCTCGCCGCCAAGTATCCACATTATTCTCACTAACCATGCAGAGATCAAGATAAGCAAGATAGTGAACAAGAGAACTTGGGTAACTTTCCTCCAAGGCTGCAAGAAGCGGTTCGCTTGGATTTGTTTCTGCTGCAGCCGATCCTCTTGGGGGAGCAAATATGAACCTCTTTGTATGCAAGACCTGAAGCCACACAAAAGATATCAGACAAAAAGAAACCAGATAAAGCTAACAGGTTTGGCAAGGAGACATGTAAATGAGGAAACGGCTCAGCGATACAGATGAGGCAACTCCAGCAAATCCTCCGCCACATGAAGAAAAGACACAAGAAAACATATATTGATTATGACAACGAAACACGATCATTCAACTTAGTACATGAACAAACCAGAACAAAAAAAAATTGTCTTTCCTTTTGCAACCGTCAACAGACCAACAGTTTTCTCCTAAGAGACTTAGGCACAGAGGTATTAAGGTTTTAACCCTTGCCTTCATCTTTAATAATATAAGATGCCACTAAGCCACAAGAGCTTCAGCAATCTTTCATCTACTTCGGCTGGAAGCTACCCGCCAACTCTTCTTACTCAGAGATTTATCTTCTCCGAGCTGTTTTCTATAAAAGAAAAAAAAAATTCCACATGACCAAAGCTTAAAAAGAAAAGGTCTACCGATGTAACATCTTCTTAGCACTAAATGAAGGAAAAGGGTTCTAATAGATCACGTAAAACTTGACTTATAATTAAAATTGAAAAAGATTAGTTTCAGGCTTGCACATGGTGGTTGCTCATATAGAATGCCGGTTCTTGGTTCAAAAAAGCTTTTTTATTTTTTCGGAATATATAGCCAAAGGTCAAACGTTAAACGTAATAGATGAAAACAGATTAATGATTGTCAACGTGAATTAACTGATTAGATTTAGCCACATAAAACCCTAACTTGACTTCAGTCACGTCTGTTTTATTTTTGTAGAAATTTATGGCTAAAACAAATCCGGAAACAGAACACAAGATAAGAAGTCTTATGTGCCTGTGAAATAAAAAATTTCAGTTCTATGGTAACTAGATCAAGGATTTGGAGAGCCATTCCATAAGATAGATAATGAAGCAAAGTGTACACATATTTTACATCTATCAAAAAGGAAATTAACATATACACACCTTGCATCAATATGCAACCACATTTCGTATAGCGACAAGCACTCACCTGGTGCAAATGATGACTCAATTCCCAGCAAAGGAAAACAGCAAGAGTCCCCATGTAAAAGATAATTTGCTCAAGCAAGAATCTTCCCATGCTAGTCTGAACATAGTGATGATCAGGAAGAAATGCCAACAGCAGAGATGAAAATACATAGGCAGCACCAGAAAATTTAAAAGCATTTCTGGCAGCAGAAGGCAATCCCATCTTGAAGCTGAAGTATAGTGTCCGCTGTTTGGTAGAAATCAATGTCAGAAATCATGTATAATACTTTAAAAGATATAGAGAAACCAACCTATTAAGTAACATAAGGAAATGAAGATTCTATAATAAATAAAACTGATAAATTCCGCAATTCTACTTGCAGATCCTCCCAATTCACCAAAGCACCTTTAGTAAACCACTCTGATCATATGTTTCACAGAACAGGTTGCAATCACTTATCTAGGGTCCCACTGAAAGTTAACTTGAGCAAACAAAAACTCTGCCAGCCAATTCAAAAGCCACATCAGCATCAGATTATTTGGAAGTTTGCAGTTTAACTTTTCCATAATTTTACACTTGAGGCAATCAGTATCTTCCATGCAA
Organism: Syzygium syzygioides; assembly: GCA_031216285.1. Taxonomy (NCBI): domain Eukaryota; kingdom Viridiplantae; phylum Streptophyta; class Magnoliopsida; order Myrtales; family Myrtaceae; genus Syzygium; species Syzygium syzygioides. The sequence goes on along the minus strand of CM062252.1, from coordinate 20,402,662 downwards.
AATAAGGTAGAAACTTGATGCAAAAACTATGAAGTTGCTGTTTCAAACCTCCCCAACCATAGGTCAGCCACACTGCAACTAAATGTAGCCTATGGCCACTGCACATGTGTGCAGCCATGCGAGCAATCGTGCACGGAACATTTAACTTTCTCCACTAGTTAGCAGTGGCACCCAAAAAGAATTATTATTAAGTGCCTTTTTGGTATATACGTTTATCGCATGCCATGCATAAACTCCAAAGGAGACTGCATAAGAACTAACAGTACAAAATACACTTGATACTTTGACCCATATATTTACGCCCATCCCAGAGGTAGATCTCTACATTAGCACTTACAGTAACCTCTTTCATTAGCTGGCAACAAATTTAGGCTATTTTGCTCCCTCATCAACAGGGAGGTAATTGCATTCATTCTTCACGACAGTGGCATTAATTTAATGTGTCTGCAACTCATTAGTGTGTCTCAAGAAAACTAATCGATAATGATCTTACATCATGATAATTTTCTGCAGACTGTGAGAGTGCACTTAGATCCCTCCACATTGACATTCTATAAGTTCACCTTTGCTCCCATCTACGATTAATATGATTCCTGGTGCGCCGTCCCATGATTATATTCATCAGTCGACTACTTCTGCAGTTTAGAAACTTAACCAGAAACTTATCTCATAAATTGTGGTAATGATTTTCTTTTCCAACTAACACAGGAATTACACATTGAAACCATATAAAGGATGAACAAGAAAGGCAGTGAGGTAACGCGTTGCATACAACACTAAACTTAACACAACAAATTTGAGGCTAACCACCAAGAACCAATCCAGACTTTTAACAGCAAAATGATTCTTCACCAACCTGAACAATGGGAAACTTCAATACCCATCTGCGCCTATAAACATACAACGCCCCGTACAACAGCCCAACCACGAAACCTCTAAACCCCACCACTCTCCCCATCGAATCCCCCGAGCTCACCCCCCAGCACACCGCCGCCGCCGACAAGAAGCTCGACACCGCGCACGCCGCCACGAACGTCGCGATGGCCAGCGAAGCCCTAGCCCGCCGCCGCAGCTCGGGCGGCGCCGGCCGCGACTCGACCGCCGACCGGACGAGCCCGAGGGCGAGCTCGAGGGGCGAGGCGGGGCGATCGGGCCGCGGGGCGGAGAGGAACGAGAGGGAAGCGGAGGACAGGAGCTGCGAGAGCTCGAAGGCGACGAAGCAGAGCAAGCAGCCGAGGATCGACGCCGCCCTGCCGCCGCCGACGCCGCCGCCGCCGCCACTGCGGGGGGGAGCGGGAGCGGCGGCGGGGGCGAGAGCGGAGACGGCGGCCCTGGAGAGGAAGAAGAGGAGCGCCGTGGGTATGGACTGCCAGATGAGGAACCCTAGGAATCGCTTCCCGGGTATGGTTTCGAGAGGCAAAGGCGGCATCTTTCTCGGGGGAGGAGGAGGAGGAGGAGGACAGTCGGAGTGAGGAAGACGATGGGAGAAGGGAGGAAGGAGAAGAAGAAGGGGAAGGAGAAGGAGAGAAGAAGCGAGCGGGAATTTTTTCTTTTTTTCTCCTTTTTCTTCTCCGGGAAGTCTTGTCCGTGAGATTTTTGCTCGAGAGTTTTATAAGACCAGTTTGGTTTCGATTTTTATTTTCAGTATAAGGTAGAGCATGATAACCATTTTGATTTTGTTCAAAACTGATTTTCTGTTCTCAGAAATAACTTTAGATCAGAAACCCGTTTGGTAATGCAATTTTATTTTTGTTCCTGAACCGATTCTAAACCAAAAATCAGAACAAAACAAAAAGTGGGCTTTTTATTTCTAGACAAAAAATGAGAATCATTTATGAGAGAACTCTTTCTTCAAAACACATATTCATCTGGAAGTTACGATCTTTAAAGTGGAAAAAAAAAGCAAAAAATAAAAAATTTCAAAACTTTACAAAAATGACTTAGAATATTTGTGACCATTTACTTTGAGCAAAATTTAAATTTTTTTAGGTGCTGAAAAAAATAAAAAAATAAAAATTTCAAAATTTTACAGAATGGCTTAGAATACCTGTGGCCACCCACTTTAAGCGAAATTTAATTTTTTTTAGATGTCAAAAAAAATAAAAATAAGCAAAAAAGAAAAAATTTTAAAACTTCACAAAATGGCTTAAAATACCTGTGGCCACTCACATTGAGCAAAATTTTATTTTTTTAGGTGCTTAAGAAAAAATAAAAAATAAAAAAATTTCAAAACTTCACAGAATAGCTTAGAATACCTGTGGCCATCCACTTTGAGCGAAATTTAAATTTTTTTAGATGCCGAAAAAAATCAAAAAATTAAAAAATAAAAAATTTCAAAACTTCACAAAATGTCTTAGAATACATGTAGTCATCTACTTTGAGTGAAATTTAAATTTCTTTAGGTGCCAAAAAAAAATTAAAAAATCAAAAAAACCAAAAATACCATTGGGGCACCTAAAAAAATTTAAATTTCACTTAAAGTGGGTGGCTAGAGGCATTCTAAATCATTCCGTGAAGTTTTAAAATTTTTATTTTTTTATATTTTTAATTTTTTTTTCACCTAAAAAAATTTAAATTTCACTCAAAGTGGATAGCCAAAGATATTCTAAGTCATTCTGTGAAGTTTTGAAATTTTTAATTTTTTTATTTTTTTCACCTAAAAAAATTAAAATTTCACTCAAAGTGGGTAGTCATAGGTATTCTAAGCTATTCGGTGAAGTTTTGAAATTTTTTGAGTTTTTGAATTTTTTTGGGCACCTTAAAAAATTTAAATTTCACTCAAAGTGAGTGGCCACATATATTCTAAACTATTCTGTGAAGTTTTGAAATTTTTTATTTTTTGATTATTTTGGGCAACTAAAAAAATTTAAATTTCACTAAAAATGGGTGGCCACAGGTATTTTAAGCCATTCTATGAAGTTTTGAAAATTTTGATTCTTTGATTTTTTTGAAAAAATTCAACAAATTTCCTATTTTCCTGAAATCTGATTTTTTTTATTTTTTGGAAATTGCAATGAATTTTTCTACAATTTTTCAATTTTTTTGGATTTTTTGAATTTTTTTGAGATTTTTAGGAGTTTTTTTGGATTTTCTAATTATTTTTATTCCATTTCCAAAAAAATGGATTTTTGTTTCTGGAAATAGAATTTTGTGTTGTTTATCAAACGGGTTTTTGTTTTAGGAAATAGAAATTTTGTGCTGTTATCAAACGGGTTTCTGTTCCAGAAATAAAATTTTTTTGTCATTATCAAATGGGTTTTTTTTCTCAGAAACTCATCCTAGAACCAGAAATAAAAAAATCTGTTTCTGTTTCAAGAACTTATTCTGGAACAAAATGGTTATCATTCACTACCTAGATGTCACGAAAAAATGCTCCATTTTTATTTCATTTGGAAACGAAGATTCTAAAAACGACATTTTTTTTCCTAGTTGTATCGTAATATATGGTGCCCTTAAACCTATTTTTATCCAAACATATATGACTTTCTATTGTCTTTTTAAGATTTTTGCAAAATTACATTCTGGATTTTGAAAATTTTACAATTTGTACGACGTCAGCAGTGCCATGTATGCAAAGCATAAATCATTGCATACTGAACTCTCAAGCAATGTACATGTCTTAAAATAAGCGGATTTGGGTCGTAATTAGACAAAGTATTCGGATGAATTCGCGTAAAAAAGTAGGGACAATCTATTTCTTATGGGCCTCTTTGGAGAACGTTCAATCTTGGGCTGCCTAGAACGAGAAGGAGGAGTAGAGCTTCTTTTGCCAGGCTCATGGTTCATCTTTTGTTCCAAATATTTTTTCCTCTTTCCTTTTTGTCAGGGACAAGCTGCAGCGTGCCGTCAAAGATCACAGTAGCAAGAACAAAAATGATATTATTGATAACAATGATAAGACAAATCCATAAATGTGATTATATTACTTCACACGGAACGCGAATAACAATGCGACAGCAGCTTTGGTACAGTTTGCCAGTGAAATCGTAAAGAAAAGGACAATGACACTTGTTTTATTGCATCCGGGCATTATTCTTATTGAGTGCAGTCTTGGTGTGGCTTCAAATGTTGAGCATGTCTCCCTGAGGTCGACCTGAGAGACGGCAGGGCTTCACGTATGAGAGTGAAATGAATGTCATCGTGAGACACCACCAATTCGAAGGGCATAGTACTTGATCCCTTCTGGTTGAGATGAGTCGTTCTTCTTGAAAATCTTCCTCGCTGAGACTAAAAACCTTCTCAGTTCATCATAGGTTCTTTAATACTCATTTGCTTTTCCTAAGTTCATCAAACTAGAACAAGATTATGTGGTTTATGCAGGTTTGCGTCTCCATGTGCATTACATTGCCTACTGCTCGAGGTAATAAGCTTCTAAAGAACTTCAATGTGCTTTCATAGTTTATGTTTCAGTTTTGCATTTGTATGTGACAGCGTGACGCATGCTTCTATGCTGTCATAGTACTTTTGCCATTTGCCAACAAAATCACGTCACTTGCCTTGGTTCTGATGTCGCTTTGTAGGTGCAGTCTCTGGCTTTGGAGCTGGTTCTGGGGGTTTGGTTTCCAGCATTGGTGTTTGTTCTTGGGGCTCTTCGATCCAGACAGGAACGTTATTTGCCTATTTTCATAGTTCGAATGAATCAAAACCTTCTTCTCCAGTCAAACAGAAGCCTTACAAACCTCAGAACTCGATGACTTACCAAGTTCCTGAACTGGAGATTGTACAGCATCTGAATGTATCTTCTCTTAGCTAGTTTCTGTTCCTTGTTCATTTGCCTCCGACTCCATACCTGGACCCCATGTTCATGAGCTTCATTGTATATAATCTTCCATGTCTAGCTGCCAAGAAGCGTGATCAAGGATCAAATAGAAGTTGTGCACAATGAGTTGCCTCGTATGCCTTACTTTTTGTACTTACCAGTCGTTATGTGGTAAAGCATCTGAATGTATCTTCTCTTAGCTAGTTTCTGTTCCTTGTTCATTTGCCTCCGACTCCATACCTGGACACCATGTTCATGAGCTTCATTGTATATAATCTTCCATGTATAGCAGCCAAGAAGCGCGATCAAGGATCAAATAGAAGTTGTGCACAATGAGTTGCCTCGTATGCCTTACTTTTTGTACTTACCAGTCGTTATGTGGTAAGACCAGCTATCGAGATGCTATTCCAATATTCAGGACTCCTCTTTGCATCTCTCGAAGAAATCAGAGGTCTTGTTGCTTGATTCATTACCATTGTTGGGATCAATGAGAAATCCTGAAACGCCATCAACAATCATTTCTGCAGGACCACTTCATTAGTTGCAAACATGGGCAATGCACAGGTCAGTGCTTCAATAACCGTTAGACCAAACCCTTCATATGGTGCAGGCTGCACAAAGGCTCCCCACGTATCTGCAATGCAGCGGTAAAGTTCTCCTTTCCGACATCTGTCAATTTGAGCTGCTATCCATCTGAACTGACCCTTGAGTTGGTATTTCTCAATCAAGGAGTGCATTCTTTCTATTTCCATAGTTTCTTCCCTATCTTCTGATTTCGCTGGGTCAAAAAATCCTGTTACAACCACCAGATTCACCAAACTTCTCAGCTTTTTGTTCTTCCCATACAACTCGGTTAGACCAGTGATATTTTTCATTTTACTAAGCCTTACCATTGAAAAAATGATTGGTTTCTTCCGATTGGCAAGAAATCCCCTGTCCACATATATCCAAGAGTTAACAATATATGACATCAAACGCAAATGTTCCCTCCCTAAATAAACAGATTAGGAAAGGGACTCACAGATGCTCATTGTTGTCCTCCTTGTTGTATTATAGTAGTTCCACAATAGCAGGGTGAACATTAGTCAGCCTCCTTTCTTTCTGTGTGACGGGTAAGTACACAGAATTATGGGCCCCCGGGCAAGCAATGTTCAACTTTGGTTCAAAAACATTGATGCCAGAGACCACCCGAAAATGCCTGGCATAGTAAACACTCTGTAACTTTCATATGCCCCAGGCACAGATTGGCTGGAGAAAGATAAGCATCCTGATCAACATCATTGAAAATAAGTCGCTTAACAAATTTGATCAGGTTTGAAGGACCAAAACTAACCTTCCTGCAATTTCTTGGTATGTGCTAGTTATGACAAAATCCATCTAATTTATCACAATCAAGTCTGCAGTAAATTGACATGAAAAGCGGTATTTCGGATCAAGCTCCTTCCACTTAGCATCCGAGTCCTCATACTTGGTTTTATCTAGGGCATGAGCTATAGTACCCTGGATTAGATGCAGAAGAAGCCAACATTCAGCAGCAAAAAAACAGCTCATAAGATTTTAGGTCTTCCATGGGCTTTACAGGATTAGCCTGGAATGAGAGGGAAAAGGCAAATTATTAAAGATCGCCAAACGCATTTTATTTCTAGTTTGCTAGCAATAAGTGATCCCACCCGGTTTCCATCTGAGCAGTTTCCAATTATAAGATCCGGTTTTTAATCCATGTGTTCCATGATTCTTGCAGCCGCATCCTGACAAGATGAACACGCGCACACATATACAAGACAATTATGCACCAACCTCCATAATACCTAAAAACTGCTGATGAAGCAAAAAGTTCCAGAATGAATGCCTGAGCAAATCTTTACTAGGAAAGGAAAGATATCAAAACGGGACACCCATTGGCGAAGAACGACTCCTTCTGGTGTCTTGAAGGGACCCGAAGAATGTAAGAGTGCTTTGTCTTGAAGATTGGCTCCAACTCCTGGTCACGCTTGGTCTGCTTTGCGCATGCGATAAGTCGTGTAACCTGCATAAGTAAAATTGCAAAAGATGAGACAGAGAAATCTTTCTATTTGTAGGTTATTGTCATCTAGACTAGAGAGCTAATCTCCATGGTCTTGAGAGTCAATTACCACAAGAATGTTAGGCTTCACTGCAACGCCATGCTGCTTAATTCTCAGGAGCAGTTCTTCCTCCAAAGCCTTCACTTGATCTAGAATGTAACCACCTGCAGGAAATGTGCAGCATCGTAACTTTTATGTAGTCAGATTTGCACTATGAATAATTGAAAATCTAAACAAGTCATAAATGGAATTACCTTTTATAATTGACTACATTTGAACGATGTGCAATGTCCATATATTTAGTACCATGTCACCTGTATATGGCAACCCAAGGGCATCTGACTGGCCAAAGTAGCCACAAGGAGAGATTATGACAACATTGAAAATCATAGGAAGCCTGCTAATGAACAGGTACATTTCTTGCTGGCCGGAGCTTGAAGCAACTCGGACAGAATATGCATGGTTTCTTTCACTCTTTCTGCAGTAGCACCCCCAGCCTTTTTCAAAGCCTGGTTCTGTAATCCTGGAAAAAAGATAATTGGTAAGCCAAGTTTAATTGCAATACAAAAGGAGTTGAGCATGTTTCTTTTCTACAAGTGAGGACAAACTAATAACCTCTGCTCGAAGTGCTCTATAGGTGCATCTCGTCCATTTCTTGCAGTTTCATAGAAATTACTGCATGGTTGATGGTTCTTTTTTGTTCTGTTTTCTTCTATTGCCAATTCCACAATTGAACATGGGCATCTCTCCATGATGGATGAAGGCTAGCAAGGATTCAAGAAAAGACTTTGCACTTTGACTGTCCGAACTGATCCTAGAGGTCATTAAATTTGTGATGGAGTTCAATCCATTCTGAATAAACGAATGGAGTGCCATGCAAGGAGCCCTGAAATCAATGGCTTCAAAATCTCTTTCCAGTGAATTGTCCTCGTTTGCCCTGCATAATGAATTAAGCCATTTTGCGCAATGAGGGAAAATATGAAGTTGGGCCATGGGGCTATGTCACTATAGCAGAGAACAATCGCATAAATAGCTATATGGCACTTTGAACAAAGTTGTTATATAGATGAACTACATGAATAACTATTATCTGAAAGGTATTCCCTTTGAGATTCCTTGATATCTCAAGCACGTGCCAGTTCTCATCAAAAACCGCCTCCTTCAACTTCAAGTACTCCTTAGTTGTGGTAACTTCTACTTCAAGATCACCAGCATTCACCTTCACATATTCGCAAATACCGGGATTTGGTCTAACTGCCAATGCAACATATGGGGGAATTACAGCTCCCTCCTGCATATTCTCAAGACACAAAATTTGACAGAATCTCAAGCACCAGATGTCAATACTAACAATGGAGGCTACAATTATGAGAATATATGAAAACCTAAGGCTGTTTAAGAACTGCATCAAGCCCTGCCATTCGCATCGATAGCCAATTATGCTGACATGGAACATACAAAACAGCGATCTTAAGTAATTTCATTAATCGACAGCGTCTATACTAGTTAATCAAAATTTGGGCAGTTGTTAAAAGTCAGACAAATCTGCAGCCCCTGAATGTCTGAGAAAAGGGCCTTTAAGTATATCTTGCAAATAAATCATATTATACAAGGCAGATCGCCAACAATCGCATGTGCGCATGAGAGAGCGAGAGAGAGAGAGAGCTGAGTGGAGCTGAGAATGAACCCACGCTGGCCTCCAAGAACCTGAGCCCTCTCAACGTTGTCTTCAATTGACTGCTCCACTTCTTCCATAACGTCTCGACGTTTCATCAAAGCTCTTCCCAGTTGCCACAAACCTTATCCAACCGAGAACCAAATCAAGAAACGATTGGACTTTATGTATTTCCACGTGACACGCATAACACACGAAAAGAAAATCAAGAACTTAGGAACCAGACCAGACCCCAAAGAAACCAAGAATCAACTTTCAAGTACCTCGCAAAGCACCTCTTTCATGTAATACCTACTTGACTTCATCACGTCCTGCATGCTATCAGCCCCCAAATCCGCTCTCCTAATGACTGAACCCGAGGCCATTTCGGCTATTCAAGAAGTGCGAGAAAACAGACAAGACTTGGAATTCTCAAAGGAGATCTTGTTCCTTCTTGCCTTGATGGGAATGTGCATATATAGTGAGAGAGCTGTGGGAGAGGGAAGAGGCATGGATTGGGATGAGGAGAAAGAACTATCATGGTTGAAAGAAGTGGGGAATTACGAATGTTTAATTCAAGAAAGGAAGTTAATGTCGCAAAGCAAACCTCTATTAAGTCTTCTCTGTCGCAAGAAAACCTTCTGATTCTTCTCTTCTCCAGCAATCTTGAAAAAGAAAATTTAGCGAAGTCTTTTAACTCATTGTGTTCTCTCGTTTTGACCTTGCCGCCGCAGCTCAGGCAACACCGGCGGCAACGTCATTGCCAAGCGGACGAGCCCGAGGCGAGCTCGTCGAGCGGCGAAGCGGGACGATCGGGACGAAGAGAGGGAAGGAAGGAGAGGGGAGCTGCGAGAGCTCGAAGGAGGCGAAACAGAGCAAGAAACAGAGCATGGACGACAGCTCTGCTCTGCTGCGAATGTGAGTGTTGTTGGGGGTGGAAACAGAAATGGCGGGTTTTGAAGAGGAAGAAGAGAAGCCATACGAGAAGGCCAGAAGAAGCTCTTCCCTTGGGATGGATTCAATTTTCAGGAGCTAAATGCGACATTTTTGGCAGAGTGGAGTGGAGGTTTTGAAGGTGGTTTTCAGGAGGATGATGATGATGCCAGAAGGAGCGAGCGGGAATAAATTGGATTGTCTTCAAAATAAAAATAAAAAAACACATGTTTTTCATATGAATATTAAACTATTCTTTAATTCGGAATGGGGATTTCGCATGTCACTTCTTTTATTTTTCAATTCGTAGTTATTTCTCTCATCTTTGTGAAAATATATCTCTCGCCTTTAACTTAATCCAAAAGTTTTACTCCGTAATTTCTTGAAATTTTATCTTTTTACATATTTAATCTCTATGATTCTGGATCGTACCAACAATCAAAAGTGTAAAACCTCTTTGAAAACCGTACCTGCAAATAAAAGTTGCTGTAAATAGAAAAAAAACAAAAAGGCATGAGTTTTGAAATTAGTTTATGTAAAGGGTCAATATCACGAAAAATCCTAAACTGGTACACTTGTGACACATTTACCCAAATTTTTTTTTATCATAAAAAATCTCAAACTGGTACACCTGTGACAATTTTGCTTTGAACATACCACAAAAAACCCTAAACTGGTACACATGTAACAATTTTACCCAAAACTAATTTTTAATATTATTTTTTTTTGAATTTTTTATTTTTTCTTTTCTTTCCTTTTTCATTTTCAAACTCTGGCCGGTCGCCAATCGGGCAACCGGCCAGAGGCGGAAGACGGCAAGGGCCGTCCTCGCCTGCCCAAGGCAAGGGCGACCCTCGCCCGACTCAGGCGAGGGCGGCCCTCGCCTGCGTCGAGTGAGGGCAGCCCTCGCCGACTCACCCTCGCCCGACGCTGGCAAGGGTCGCCCTCGCCTAACGCCGGCGAGGGTCGCCCTCGCCGACTCACCCTCGCCCGACGCGGGCAAGGGTCGCCCTTGCTTAACGCCGGCGAGGGTCGCCCTCGCCGGCTCACCCTCGCCCGAGCCAGTGATGGTCACCCTTGCCGACGCCGGCGAGGGCGGCCCTCGCCCAATGCCGGCAAGGGTAGCCCTCGCCGACTTTCGCCTCTGGCTGATCGCCGGACCGGCGACTGGCCAGAGTTTGAAAATGAAAAAAAAAGAAAAAAATAAATAAATATTCGAAAAAAAATAAAAAAATAATAATATTATTAAAATTTTAATTCAGGGTAAAATTATCACATATGTACCAGTTTGGGGTTTTTTGTGGTAAGTTCAAGGTAAAATTGTCACAGATGTACCAGTTTGGAGTTTTTGGTGGTCAAAAAAATAGTTCAAGGTAAAATTATCACAGGCGTACCAGTTTGGGATTTTTTATGGTCAAAAAAATAGTTTTGGGTAAATGTGTCACAAATGTACCAGTTTAGGGTTTTGTGGTGGTATTAATCCTTATGTAAATTGTAATTAGGGAGGATCTTAAGATAATTTCACACATTTAAGTAAATAACGATAATCTTGAAATTGTGGGCTGCCAAGAACTGGAAGTAGGACTTCTTTGCCGGGCTCATCATTGACCCTCCGTTCTCTCTTCTTGCTATTTGTTAAGAACAAGCAATACAGCTCAAAGATCACAGTAGTAAGTTGGTAACTATAAGAACGAAGTTCTTGTCTTATTGATAATCATGATGAGACAAATCGACAAGTGTTATTATCTGTTCTTTACAGAAAATGCGCTTTCCATTGCAACAGTGGCTTTGATACGGTTCGCCAGAAAAATTATAAAGAAGATGACATTTGTCTTATTGAATCTGGGCATTATTCTTATCGAGTGCAGTTCTGGTATGACTTCAATGTTTGCCATGGTGCCCCTGAGGTCAATCTGAGATATAAAGCTTCAACAGGGCGTAGTATGAGAGCAAAATGAATGTCATTGTGAGGCACCACCAATTCCAGGGGCAAACTCGGTCCCCTATCCTCGAGGCGAGCGGCTTTCCTTGGAAATCTTTCTCCCTGCGAATTAAAACCTCGTTAGCTCATCGTAGCCTTCTAGCTTCTTTAATACTTGGCTCCTCCTACATAAGTTTTCTAAAAACTACAAGAAAATGATGTGGTTTGTGCATTTGATTGTGCGTCTCCGTGTGCATTAGATTCCCCGATAAATGGGATCACTGCTCAAGGCAATACGACGGGTCGGGTAAAATTTCTCACCTTGGAAGCTCTGGTTCCGGGATCTTCTGGTCCCTGAAAGGTTGCGAAGTGTTAGTTGCATTCTAAAGAACTTCAATGTGCTTTTATGGTTTATGTTTCAGTTCTTTATTGTTAAGTGACTGGTGCAAGTCATGCGTCGATGTTGTCATTTTGGTTTGCCAACAAAATCGTGCCACTTGCCTAGGTTCTGGCATCGCCTTCGGACGTACTGTCTCTGGCTTTGGAGTTGGTTTTTGGGGCGTGCTCTCCACCTTTGGCACTTGCTCTTGGGGTTCTTCAATCGGGATTGGAACGTTCTTTGCCTGTTTTCGTAGCTCAAATTAATCAAAGCATCTTTTTCGAATCGAAAAGAAAGCCTTATAAGTCTCCAACTCAGATAACTCACCAAGGTCCTGAAATGGAGATTGTACATCATCTGAATGTATCTCGTCTTAGCAAGTTTCTGTTCCTTGTTCATTTGCCTCCAAACCCCATACATGGACCCCATGTTCAAGAGCTTCTTTGCATAGATTTTCCACGTATAGCTGTGAAGAAGCACAATCAAGGATCAAACAAATGTCCTGCACGATGAGTTGCGATGTTATCAAAGTTATATTTACCACTCATATATGCGCTGAAGGCCTCCTGTCGAGATCCTATTCCAATATTCAGGATCTCTTTTGCATCTCTGGAAGAAATCGGCTATCTTGTTGCTTGACTCGTCACCATTGTTGGGATCAATGTGAAACCCTGAAACACCATCAACAATAATTTCTGCAGGACCACCTTGATTAGTGGCAAATGTGGGCAATCCACAGTTCATTGCTTCAATGACGGTTAGACCAAAAGCTTCGTACAGAGCAGGCTGCACAAAAGCTCCTTTGGTATCGGCAATACAGCGGTACAATTCTCCATTTCGATATCTGTCAGTTTGAGCTGCAATCCATCTGAACTGACCCTTGAGTTCGTATTTCTCTATCAAGGAGTGCATCTTTTTGATTTCCGCGATTTCTTCCCTATCTTTCGATTTTGCTGGGTCGAAGAATCCTGCTACAACAACAAGATTCACCAAACTTCTGAGCCTTTTGTTCTTCCCATACCACTCAGTTAGGCCACTGATATTTTTTACGGTATCGAGCCTTGCCATCGAAAAAATGATTGGTTTCTTCCGATCAGCAAGAAAACCCCTGTCCACATATACAAGAGTTAACACTGGAAACATGCCTTAGAACCCAAATGTTCAAACCAAGACAAAATAATAGGGACGGGACTAACAAATGCTCCTCGTTGTCCTCCTTGTTGTATAGTAGTTCCTCGATGGCCGGGTGAAAAGCAGTCAGCCTCCTTTGTTTCTGTGTGTAGGAAAAGTAGACAGATTGATCGGCACCTGGGGCAGCGATATTGAACTTCGGTTCGAAAACATTGATGCCAGAGACCACCCGACAAAGCCCCGGCATAGTAAACACGGTGTGACTTTCATATTGTCCGGGCCTAGTTTTGCTGAAAAAAGATAAATGTCTTTAGCATCACTAGGAATACTTTGACCAACAAATTTTATCATTGAAGGATACTAAAGCTAACCTTCCAGCAATTTCTTGGTATGTGCTGGTAATGATAAAATCAGTCTGATTCATCGCAATCAAGTCCGCAGTAAATTGACATGAAAAGTGGTATTTCGGATCAAGCTCCTTCCACTTGACATCCGAGTCCTCATACTTGGTTTTCTCTAGAGCATGAGCTATGGTACCCTGGATAGAGAGGAAGCCAACATTCAGCAGCAAAACAACATATCATAAGAATTGGGGGTCCTCCATCCGATTTTGCAGCATTATTCATGAGGGAGAGGGAAATGGTAACCTGTGTTATTCCCAGTTTGCTAGCCATGAGAGAAGCCACCAGGTTCCCGTCTGAGTAGTTTCCAATTATGAGATCCGGTTTACAATCCATGTGCTCCATGATCTTCGCAGCCGCATCCTAATGAAATAATAAATGTATCGAAAAGTTAAGCAACAACAATCATATGAACTAAAAGCCACTGATGAAGCAATGAAATCCAGAATATTTGCCTGAGCAAATCTCTCTAAGTAAGGATAGATGTCAAAACGGGACACCCATTGGCGGAGAATGACTCCTTTCGGCGTCTTGAAAGGAACCCGAAGAATGTAGGAGTGCTTTGTGTCAACGATAGGCTCCAACTCCTGGTTGCACTTGGTGTGTTTTGCGTCTGGTATGAGTCGCGTGACCTGCATAAGTGGAAAAGCAAAAGATAAGATGAAGCAAACTTTTCTATCGGTAAATTATCGACATCTAGAGGACTAATCTCTCTGGGGGTTGTGAGTCACTCACCACAAGAATGTTAGGCTTCACTGCAAGGCCCTGCTGCTTAATTCTCAGGAGCATTTCTTCCTCTAAAGCCCTCACTTGATCTAGGATGTAAACCACCTAGAGAAATTGTGCAGCATAAGATTTTTTTTATGTCTTAGTCAGATTTGTACCATGAGAGTTATGAAATTAAACGAGTCCACTTTTGTCATGCATGGATTGCCTTTCATTTTTCAGTTTTCTACATTTGAATCGAAATATCCATATATTTAGTACCTGACCACCTGTATCTGGCAAACCAAGGACGTCTGACTGGCCAAAGTAGCCATGAGGAGAGAATATGACGACATTGAAAATCATAGGAAGCCTGCTAATGAACAAGTCCATTTTCTCCAGGTCCGGAGCTTGAAGCAACTCGGACAGAGCATGCATCGTCTCTTTCACTCGCTCTGCAGTATCACCCCAACCTTTTTCGAATCCTAGCTCCTTGATCCTGGAGAACCAAAGGGAAAAACAATGAGGCAGGTTTAGTTACATTATGAAAAAGGAGTTTCAAGAAATTTTCTTTTTCAGGAATGCTAGAATAACTTAGCTACCTCTGCTCAAAATTCTGTACAGGTGCATCTTTGGGAAATGCGGAGACGAATGCTTCAGCTGCTATCAATGCTAATTGAAGTTTCGACACCGTGTTCAAGTTCTGGTTGATCATTAGATTCTGCAAATTGGGACCATAATAGAACCCGTCAATTTCTGGCGCTATCATTGGAAGTGTTGCATTCTTGTTGGTTGTTTGTTCCATTCATCATCAGTTTGGTAGTTGAAAATGCTTACCTCCCCGTGATGGTTGAGGGCAAGCAAGAACTCAAGAAAAGACTTAGCACTTTGACTGTCCTTGCTCAACCTAGAGGTCATTAACTTTGTGAGAAAGTTCAATCCATTCCCAATAGAAGAAGGAAGTGCCATGCGAGGAGTGGTGAAGTCAATGGCTTCAAAATCTATTTCCAGTGCATTGTCATCATTTGCCCTGCACAAAGAACAAAATCATTTCAAGCAATGAAATAAGATATTGAACTGGGCCGCGCCGCTGCTGCAGGAAACATTTGCATTAATTATGTTATGGCACTTTGAATAAAGTCATCGACATGGATGAAATGCATGATATAACCAATTTCTGAAAGTGATTCTCTTTGGGATTCCTCGAGTTCTAAACCACGCACCAGTTCTCATCGAAAACCATCTCCTTGAACTTCAAGTACTCTTTAGCACTGATACCTTCTACCTCAAGATCACTGGCATTCACCTTCAAATATTCCCAAATACCAGGATTCGGTCTAACCGCCAATGCAACATATGGAGGAACCACCGCTGCCTCCTGCAAATTCCCAGAACAGTAAATTTGACAAATGCTTGAGCACCAAATGATAGGAATCAGAGATGCTATGCTACTTTGACAAATTCACACGTAAATTTCAAACTTTTCAGGTTGCATCAGTCTGTGCTATTACTATATGAGGGAATTGGGTTAAACTGTAGTGTCTATTACATATCCATCAATGCATGAGGGGAGTCATGTAAAGTAAATTGAAGAGAAACTGAAGTCCCTGCATGACTGGCAAAGGGACTTAAGGTCCTTTCATAAAGCTAAGATATTGTTTGCATATTTACCAAATTACGAGGATAGCAAGTCCAGTTTGCGAGTGATCAGGCTCAAGCGTGCCTGCATGCATGCATGCGCGCAAGAGTGAGCGAGCAAGCGAGAGAGAGAGAGAGAGAGAGAGACCTGAGTGGAGCTAAGAATGAACCCGAGCTGGCCTTCAAGAACCTGAGCCATTTCGACCTTGTCTTCAATCGACTGCTCCAACTCCTCCATCATCTGCTGGCGTTTCATCAACCTCTTCCCACTCGCCACAAACCTTCTCCAAACAAGGACCAAATCATCACACAAACAATAAACAAAACTAAGCACCAATCCAGACCCACAACCACAAAGTACCAAGAACCGAGTGATTACCTGGCGAAGCATCTCTTCATGTGGTACCTACTGGGCTTCATCGCATCCGGCATGTTGTCGGCCACCGAATCCGCCCTCTTAATCCCCGAACCTGAGGCCATCTCCGCGATTCACGAAGCGCGATAAAACTACCAAACCCACAACAGATATGGACTTGCACAAAGGAGCTCTTGCCCTTGCTCTTGTTCTTTTTCTTGTTCTTGATCATGCTTGCCTCAACGGGAATGTGTATATATAGCGTGAGGGGTTCGGGCGAGGGAAGAAGAATGGATTGGCAAGGGAGAAGAGGGAGGAGGAGAAAGAACATTCTTTATTGAAATCAGTGGCAAGTCTCGAGGATTTAAACCAAGAAAGGAATTTTCCGGTGTGGCAGGGAAAAACCGGTGGCAGAGGTTTTCGACTGTCGGACGATATTCGAATGTGGAGGGAAAAGAATTTACGGGAACGTGCTCGGTTTTTGTCCGCCCCTGAAATGGACGACCTTTTGATTCTTTCCTTCGCCTCTGTCTCCCTCTCTCTCTCTCTCTCTCTGTCTCTCTCGATGGCAAAGAACGTGAAAGAAGCAAGAACCGACCGTTTTTCGAACAAGAAAGTTTTGGCGGACGCTTCTCACTTCACTTGTTCGTGGGGCCTCCGCCGGGTCAGCCTCTCCAAGCTCTATCTTTAAACTACAGATGACCAGATGGTAGAGAAAATATTCAGTGGTATCGAAGCGCTTAAAATATTTGAAATGGCTGCTCAGCTTTCTCCCTCCTCCTTCAACTCACTTTTTTTGGTCCGTGACGAAAGAGAACGGCAAAAGCCACGCCGAGGCGATTGCCCGTGAAGACTGCATGCGAGGAATCGATGGAATTAAGGGGCGCCTTACAGGCCAAGCGTAAAGCGAGAGCCGAGGATTTCGAGATGTGCAAATAAGAGTAGGTTACTCAATCACCGGGGACAATGACGCTTAGAAAGACAGTTGTATCTAGAGCTGTCAAAATGAGTCACGTACCCATATATTGACTCAAATTTATTGAAACGGGTTAGATATGAATCACGTGAAAGTTCGAATATGGGTTATAAATGAATCCAAAGAGAAAAGCCTACTAAAAACGGGTTTTAGTGGGTCTATTGTGAACCCACTTTTTTAATAGCAAGAGTATACATAAAGTGTTGACGAAAAGGGAAAGACAAATAATAAGACAGTGCTTCGGGATTCTACTCTTTTCTCTCTCTCTCTCGCTTGCTTGCTCGCTCGACTGTGGCGAGCCAAAGGGACCCAACATGGCCTCCAAGCTCTTTTGCGAAGATTGATTTAGGTATTAAATGTGTGTTTGGTCAATTTTCTCTAGGGGCTTTCAGCCCCTCCAAAGCCCCTTGGAAAAATACTGAGGTGCTTGGCAAGTCTTCTCAATAGGCTTTTAGCCAAATGTTGACATTGGGAAAGCTGAAAACCCAATGCTGATATTGGGCTTTCAGCATTTGGTTAAATGCCGAGACTAGTTTTTTCTTTCAAAACTACCCTCACCAAATCTATAATTTTTCGGTTTTTCCTTGTTATTGTTCATCTTCTTTACACGAGGGCAAACGGCAAGGACCTACAAGGCTAGATCGGGCTGGCGACCATTGCTTGGGTCGCGCAACCCCAGGTAAGGAGACTTGAGGTTGAGCGACCCCGCTAAGAGCCGCTTGGAGTCACGCAATCCTCGTCAATGGTTGCACGACCTTGGGCGATGGCCATCAGTGCCAAATTTGGCTCGCCAACGACCTTAGCTCTTCACCGGTTTGATTTTTCTAGTAAAAAAAGAAAATCAAACATAAAAGCCCCTTGCAAAAAGAAATTTGCTAAATAGTCAAAGTAGCTTTTTTTTTTGTCAGAAAGGTCAAAGTAGCTTTACAAAAAAAAAATTTGCCAAATACAATTTGCGTTTCCCTAGGAGCTTTTGGCCGAAGGCATTTGCATTCTCCTAGGCCCTTTGCAAAGCCGAACCAAATGAGTCTAAGATAATGAAGAAGCATATCAAAGCTATGCCTTTTGGATGGAGGCAAGAGGCGAGAGGAGGTGGTGGTAACGGTGCGTAGTGAGGTGTCGGTACTTGGGTGGAGGAATTCGAAACTGCACGTCGGTGTTTTAAAAAGCCCATCGGGCATTTGACGCGCTCGCAGAGTTCAGTAGCCGCGACCATTACTCTCCTCGAGTGGCACTCCCAGTATTTCATTTCATTTCATCGGCCATGCAAAGTTGCAAATCGTAAGTGACAAATGAAAGCCCACCCATTTTGCTTCAAAGTTCAATTAATTGTCCTTGTCCGCAATAAGGGCCAATTAATTAGCTTGATCAACATCCTTGTTTCTCCACGAAAATTTAGTACTCGTTAGATTAGAGAGGAATGCCTAGTGTATAATTTTATTCGAAGCATATCAAATCACGGGTCGCAAAAGGTAAGAGCCGTGCTGGGCATTGCAAAAGTTACTTGGTGTAATTATTCAAATTTGGAATGATATGCTAAAAAGTCAATGAAAGAGTATAACCTGACTGCATTTGTAGCAAATTTTGATAAAACCATCATCTTTCAATCATGATATAACAGGTATTCCAATACGGAGAGCTTTAATACTTAAAGGTTACACTCCCATCCGTAACTCAACCAACTCCCTCACTGACTTGGCGGGCTGATCCAAGAAATAGCCCATCAATCAGTGGGCATAACTCGAGAAGAATAACCGTTAAGCAGGTATGGGACGCTAAAACTGTATTGTGAATAAATGAGTCAAATATAGATTAACCCATATTTTACCCGTCTATCCCTTTGACAGATCTAGTCCTCTCTAAATGCAGCATCCCCCGTAGATGAGCAACATTTGGACCCAAGAAAGGGGCTGATTCAGTCTGCCAAATTGCCACCGAGGACTGGAAGAGACTTCGACCTCCATAGCCTAACTTATCTTTTGATGAGCTTTACTACTAGCGAGGTGGATAGGGTCATGCAACAGCGCAACGAATAATTGTGTTCTCGTTACGCCAAAGAGCAACATAAATAATCAAAGCAAGCATTGAACGAAATGCCTGAGCTGAGCGAAAAGCAACGAGGTAGCCCAATTCAACAGTGTACATAAGCGTCTTGCATCGTGTGGCCAAATCAATATCAATTCGTCGGGGCTACGATTGACATGGGATATGAAATGGGCAGGGTAGCATAAGGCATGAGCTGTGCAAAAGCAGCGAAGATCATGACCAGAATTGGGCTGATAAGTATCTACTTTGCATGTGAGCGCAAATGACCCTAAGATTCGGAAGGACGCTAGCTCAGACAGCTACAACCCAAATGCAGCAGTCCTGTCGTGCCATAAGATTCCGAAGGACGTGAGCTCAAAGAGCTACAACCCAAATGCAGCCCAGCAGACGATAGGACACGGCACCTAACCACCTTTATGAATATGATTTAACTATATCACTAGCTAGGCTACTGGCCAGCCTTCTCATTCTCAACCCTACCTGTGTCGATTGAGCTTCTCCGAGATCCTGTTTCGCTATAAAGCTACAAAATGCGCAAAGCACCCACTAAAAGACCCACTCGGCATCCAAAAAATTCAATATCACCGAAGTTAAAGAATTGTTTATCCAGATACTGGCATGAGCATAACGCACCTAAACATCATATTCCCAGAAAGATGGTGCGAAATTTGGGAAGCAGACGGACAAGTTCAATGCAGCAGATACACGAGAGACGACCCACCAAACTTAGCAGTAAAACATAACCTTCTTGACGTTCTCTTTGAGGGCAGGCAGGGGTCTGACAGCAGCATTGGCTCCTGGCACACGAGTGCTCCGTGAACCAGCAGCACCCATACCAGGTGGTCCCCCACGTCCTGTGGCAAGTCCACTAGTCACAGAACCGCTGTCCGATGTCTCTGGTTCCATGTAGAAGCGAGCACGGAATGCAGCAAGATGAGCATAATACGCAGGAGGCACTGCAGGAACAAGAGATTCATCAATTAAAGTTCGAACCTATATCCCCTTTTTAATATGTGTGGAGGCACGTGAGAAAGAGAGAGAGAAGACTCACCAATAGAGACAGATCGGGTACACCTCGCATAACTGCAAAATTAAGAAGAGTAAATCACATCTAATTAGTAGTCACTAGTACAGTTAATGAGAAAAAGAAAAACTTTTATCTTCTGATGTACAGACATTTGGCAAACATAAAGCACAACGACTTGCATAATTCCGAATGTAAATGGGGCTTCCAATTCACTAACGTAACAGAGATAAAATACTAACGTGTAGCAAAGATTGTTAGTCAGAGACTGAAGTCCATCAGCAGTAAATTTGTTCTCATCCCAGAGGACATGATAATGCGCTGGACGGCTGGTACCCTACCAATATCCATCCCAGTGTTTAGTGCATCTTCTGAATTGAGGTCCATAAATAAAAGACACAAATGTAGTTTATCTATGCCACGTGGAATACCTGAATACCAGCATGGCTGCACAGATAGAAATCGAACTCTGTAGGATGGCATATCTTGGAGTCCACGACAGTGCCTGCTCATAATTTGCAAATTGTATATTCAACAATCGAAATAGCGCCAACAAACAAAGCTAATTCTGAGGTAAGCCAAAACCTTACCGGGCAATATATTCCCACTCCTATCAACAGTATTGCGGTCGTAGTGATTATTAGCAAACAACCTTGTGTGGTGTCGTTTCTGAACAACGACAAATGTCACAGGAGGCTGATAGTTTGGTTCCAGGGAATTACACGCCTGGAATTACAAGGAATAGGTTGAGAAATCAGAGAGTTGCTACTTAATGAACTATCTGGAGTCCAGAGATCGAATAAGCAAGTTGCTAATGACTAAACCATTGAGAGTACAGAGACCAAAGTAGTTGTTACACTGCAAGTAAGGAACTTTTACTCGAGAATAGGTTACTACCTTGCGGATAGCATCAAGCTCATAGAGCAAAACCTGATAAAATTGTCCTTCACTGACACCATCCCTACAAATCAACCAGACAAAAATTGAAATGCCATACCAACTGCCAACTGTTTTGAGTTATAGAGGAAGAAACAAACCTGTAGAAAATGATGCGCTGAGGTTTCTGTCCCGTCGCTCTGCGAAACGATATAAGCAGTTCCCTGGGAAAAATTACAGACAGTTCAGTCATCCAAATGACTTCACTAACAGAAATTGATATTGTGCAGGGTCGGAAACTTGGTAACCTGAACTACTGCTTACATACAGGCACCAATTAGTATCAGATGCACATCAAATATCAGAGAGAGAGAGAGAGAGCATACTTTATCATGCCACCAGTCACAGTCCCTCTAACTGGATCCTGCCAGGTCTTGTACAAATCTTGAATCAGCTCTTGTCGATGGGCTTGAGCACACACCAAACCAGCATATTTGGTAACTTCAGGCCAATCTTGAGAAGCTACAACCTAAAAAATGAAAGAGCAGAGACTTTCAGTTATAATAGGTAACATGGACTCAAAATAAAATAAAACAAACTAAACCAAACATATGATCAGATGAAAACAAAAAACGTACAGCAGCTATAGATGGACTAGAATCCTCTCCAGGATGAGGATGCGTTACATCAGCACCAAAGATAATTGTAGGCCTATCACTGACTAGAGGAATTCGCCTAGACAGTGCATCAACAAGAACCGTGTTCCTCCCTCCAACCTTCACGTTGATCTTGAGGGCGACATTTGCCAAGTACTGTTTACTTTTCTTAAATACATGTTTTGTCAAACAACACTGAGAAACAAGCCCAAGATCAGTTTCACAAATTCGCTTTAAATCCCCTGCAGGCAAAATGAATATAAGACATTATGAGTGAAGATCGATATGAGAATTCGAGGAAGACTGATGCTCATTGAGTATCTCCTACCATAAAGTGATCCATTATTATCAGGAAGAATGACGATAAGGAGGTCAATATCTTTGCCCTTTGGCTGGAGTCTTGTCATGGCCTCATGGTATCGAGCTTTAAGAATCCTCTCAACTTGATCTGGACGGCCGCTTATTGGCGGAAGAATAGGTTCGGGGTTGAAGGCCTTAACAACCCATTAAAAGGTGAGACAAATCACCAAAAAATTGAAGAAGTCAAAAAAGCCCATTGAACAAATCATAAAATAACACAATCAATACCATGCCAGAAATGTAGCACATATGAGCAAGCTCGTGACAGAAATCGCGTGCCACAGTATCTTGAACGCTCCTTGAAAAGTTGATGCAGAACCAATTGGTCACTGTGCCTCCATTAACCATTTTCTGCAAATTAAGGCCGATGCAATCAAATGCTTGAAGAGGTGACATTTTATGAGATGCAAAGGAATGCAATAGCATTGATGATTTCATAGAAACGGACCAAGGTATACAAATGAATGTCAGGGCTGAAATATTGAAGATGTATAATCCACCAAACAACACACTGGACTTGTTCCCACACTGATGTAGCACGGATGAATGGACATATGAGAAAGTGAGAGAGAGAGAGAGAGAGAGAGAGAGAGAGAGACTTTCTTCAGAGGAAGAGTCAATTCACACAAGCACATGCTGGCAAACATGAGCACAAATTAAAGGAGCAGCCCTAATTTAAAAATCTCCAATCAAGATCACAGTAACTCCACACCAAGATACAAGCTGATCAAAAAGCTAAAACAACCATGTCCTACAAAAAGGCAAAAAAAGTTTCAGCTGCAAACAAAACACCACGAAAGCAGGCCACATTCTGGGTCGCTATAGCCCTTATTTCAAAGCTTCGTATATCCAACAAAGACACTAAATAACACATCAATATATGATTGCTAAGACGCCCCGAAGCATCGAAAAATCTGCCAAGCACAAGCCAACCTCAGGAAGTAAAAGTACACAGTGCTTAAATTGGGTCTCTAGTCCCGCTAACTACTTACTTTATTCATCATATTCCAGCACCCAACCTCAGGCAGGCAATCCTTTATTCTGCCCGAATCGTGATACTTGAGCTGCACACAGGAGTAATAATCATAAGTAAGAATGATTTCCTAAACTATTGCAGATACCAGGGACAACAACCAAGTGCACAACAGTTTACCCAAGGTGCAGGGAGAATGCGTGCTTCCACTTGAGCAAGCCTCTCACTAATTTTTATTCCAAACTCCTTAGCATAAGGGTCCTCATGGTACGCATTATGATGAACAGTCTGGATAATAGAAAACAGACAAAATTATCACCTCCAGGCAGCAAAATCAATATCAATCTGACTTGATATGTGCAAGTATATCAAATTAGTACATAAAAGTATTTAACATTGACAATGTAATGCAAGAACCTCCAATGACAGTAACAGTGTATGACTCCTGGTCTAATATTAATCCGACTTATCAACACCAGGCAGTGTGACTTGATATGTGTCAGTATATCAGATAAGAAAATAATGCATCTAATTTTGATAATGTAGTGCATGAACCTCCAACGATGGAACCAGTTTACGACTCCTGGTCTAAAATCATACCAACAGGTGCACCAAAAGGAGAAAATCAATAGAACATGGCAGGAAATCCAAAGAAAAGTAGATTATGAAAAGGACACGGGTTGGCAAAATGCATGGCCCTAGATATACAAAAGGAAACATTATTTCAATTAGCATCCAAGAAACATCATTTCCATTCAATAATAAAATGAAGGGCAAGTGGAAACAGAAATTGCAGGGTAAAAATACAGCAGCAAGTTTTCGAGGACAATAACCGAGCAGATTCAATCAGCTTTGCGCAAATAGAGACCTCAAGGCTCAGACCAAATGAATACCCAGGGACTTTCCTTGTTCAACAAGCATGAGCCTGCGAGTTGCAGCGGAACGAAGAAACTTTCTTAATGTAATTATTCATTAAGTACATGCGAAAATTTTGCACTTTCGGTATTGCTATCATTGAGACCGTTAGTGAAAAATTATCTCTATTGTTTGTTATCCCAGGATTATGGTATGGCAATTATTGAGACTATTAGTGGAAAATTCTCTACTTTTTTCTATTCCAGGAGTATGGTGACTCAATCGATTGCACAACATGAGATAGGTATATACACTTTTGATCGAATTTCAAGCGTCACTTCATGTTTCTTTCACGATTTCTCTTCAGCCTCAAGTATCAACTAATCCACACAGCAAAATCATATCCACACTTTACCAAGGGAACAAAGGAAAGTTGCTGAATCCTAATTTCCATAACCTTCTGTATCAACAGGATGGAACTGAAAGGGCACAGCAATCAGTAGACAAAATTGAAATCATAAAATGCAAAAGAAGCACATAAAGAAACGCAGACCGAAATATTTCTATAAAACCAGCAACAACTTTTTTGACGTGTTTCTTCAAAATTCTCACCCGCATGATGTCTTGCTCTCTTGCCTCAGGACGCTGACAGGTCACCTTCAACAAGGCCGTAATCTGCCTCTCATTCAGCCTTTTAGAGTACCTCTGGCCCTCCACAATCTTGCATACCTGAACTTAGAAACGATACAATCAGATATGAAGGACAACAGAGTGACGACAAAAAAGCAAAAATATAAGTTGAAGTAGAGCAATGACCTCCATTGGCAAGTAATTCGGTCTATTCTGATTTCCCACTTGTAAACAAGGCCATTGGGTGTGTTGAATAGCAAAACCATAAGTCTCATAAAAGTACTCGACCACAGATTTCATAGTGCCTCTCTCATCAACAGGAAAGCTAAAACAAGAAACCGTAGAGAGGAGTCAATATCGTCTTCCAAGAGACATACAAGTGCTATGATCAATCAGATAGGCTCCAAGGATAGAGAAGTTAGCCAGACAATTAAAAAAGTACTCACGTCAGCTCCCGTGTCGCCTGAGATGTCAAACCTGATATCCTGTACTTCCTCCGCATATTACCACGGTGGGTGACTTCAACTTTCACTCCTCTGAGAGCCTTCTTTATCTGCTCGGGGTGAAAAAATCAAAACAACATAAAAAACTAAAAAGACATTAAATCATATAATTATCAAGATAAAAAAACTGAAGAATGCCCAACCTTCACACGATCAGCATCAGATAATGGTCTGGAGGAGACGTCGCGAGGCAGCAGCAACTGAGTCACAAAGTCAATGACTGGCAATGGCTCGATAAAAGCAGTGGAGGACATATCTGCAAGGCAACAAAAAAGAGTTAACAGAGAACATAACTAAAGAAATTATCAGAGAACCAGTGCTTCAAGCTAAAAGAAGGTATCAATCTTAAGGACAGAAAAAGACGAAAGAAAAAGCAAAGTAGCAGTTGCACCCACCAATATTCAAAGACAGGCCCATCTGAGTTGGTCGAATACTCTGATAGAAACCTCTCCAACTTTCAAGTCCCTCACCAAGCGGCTGCCGTTTCCCAAGATCAGGAGAATAAAACGATCGACCAACTGGACAGTACCTGGAGAAGATTTT
The DNA here is from genome assembly GCA_031216285.1 of Syzygium syzygioides. Taxonomy (NCBI): domain Eukaryota; kingdom Viridiplantae; phylum Streptophyta; class Magnoliopsida; order Myrtales; family Myrtaceae; genus Syzygium; species Syzygium syzygioides. Next base: position 20,377,281 of record CM062252.1, on the reverse strand, counting down.
AACACGGCATGATTTAATGCATGCTGAAGGCAACATTGCATATAAAGCACATCATTTGTTTCATACTTATCTAGTATTAGGCAATTCACAAAAAATAAAAAAAAAATAAAAGAAAACAATCAAGAATCTCATTCATAACTGCCTTCTTTCACATCAGCAAACGTATTCATACCTAGTAGTGGGCAACTCACGCAAAACGATGTCTAGAACTTGTAGAGCTTCCTGGGGTGCATCAGCTTGCCTTCCTTGCAAGAACAAACCTAGATGGTGTAGGTCTGCACGAGCAGCCAACTTGATAACTACTTTAAATTCCCTCTCCCTCCTGTATGAAGACAGAAACAGTTAGAAACATATACAAACAGATGGAGTCAGATCGCGACCAAAAAAAAAAAGAGATAGAGAGAGAGAGAGAATGGTCACCTTGTCCCACCCGCCCCTTCATCATCATCAATAAGAATGATTGTAAATTCTTTTGACATAAAAGGCAGAGGCCCTGCAGTATAAAGTGATTTGCGACCATCATAAGCTGGAAGCCGCTTCCCCAGATGAGATTCTCTGTACGAATCCACTAGTTTCTTCATGACTTGGCGATTGACAACTCGTGATGAGACTTCAGGTGATATAGAAACCTAGCCATCATTAAGAAAATAAATAATGAATGTGAAGGAAGGCGTGCATCTTAAGTCAATGCATCCAGATAGTGCATGAGGACCAACTCACATCATACTGGTGCAAATCTTTGTCTGGTAACTCGGCAAAAAAGTGGTTGGCCTTGACAATACACCTTGTACCGTAGCTACCTTTGCCAGGACGAAGAGGGAACGTCATTGATTTACTTGAGGGTGGTGGATGTTGTGTAGCACCCTCTTGCTCGATGGAAAGCTGCTGAATTTTTTCAGCCAATTCCGACGGTTCAGGTGGCTGTGATGATGAACTGGCCTCCATCTGCTGAGGAGTCACCACGGCTTGATATGGAGCCTGGGTAGCTTGGTGCAGCTCGGGAACTGGAAATCTGGATGGGCCACCGGGAGGTCCACCTTCACGGCTGCCCCCCATGCTGCGACTGCCACTATACCCACCCCGGCCACCATGTTGAGGAGGCCCACCCCTTCCTCTACCTTGATATTCAGGCGGGCCACCATACTGTTGCTGCTGCTGTGGCATCCCACGACCACGTCCTCCGCCATAACCTCCATGACCTCCTCTCTGGCCCTGGGGACCCCAACCTCGACCACCCGGATGTCCCCCTCCCTGTTGAGGTGGAGCACTTCTGTCAGATGGGCGTTGAGAACCACGGCCACTACCCCCGCCTTGCTCTTGGGTCTCAGAGCTCTCACCTCCGCTTGAACCTTCAGATCTCTTCTTCCGCACCATCGTGACTCGAGATCTGAAAAAGAAAAATCATGTGAGCAAATTATAAAATAGGATGCTCAGCGTCCAAAGTATTTAGAGGAATAAGCATTAGGGAGGAAAGAACACAAGAACAGGTACATCTAAAATATGAAAGGACAGCGAGACTTGGGACAGCAAAATGTTTGGAGAAAACCTTTAACGAGAAAGGAGAAAGACATTAAAAGAAAACAACAGCACAGCAAACCAACATAAGCAAATAATTTTACTTACATGAGCATTTTCACTGTAAACTAACCAACTGTGCATTAGCAACAAAAGGGAGAAAAAACCAAAACATGCTCTTTGCACAGGACTGAACCAGGCTCCTTGCAGAAAACCGAACAAACACCAGCACCGATTTCGGTCAACAAAAAAACCGAAAATGATGCTGCCATGTTTATTTCCAGAGCATTAGCAATAATTAAATTCAAATAATAAAACTCGAGAATTCTGGCCTACCCATTTCAGAATAAACATCAAGATTCTCTACCACAGACAGGAATAAGTTTCACTACTTTTTTCGGACTCCCAATGATCCCCTTAAATTCTGCTTGAATATCGATCGTACAAATTACAGAGAAAATAGACAACAACTTATTATGCCTAGATTAGTCCGACAAGACTTCTCAAAACCACCAAACGCAAGATACCACCCCCCCCCCAAACCAGCCCTGGTGGAGTTAAACACCGAGTAACCACATGAACAAAAGAGATGGATTAAAATCGGCAGAAATATTTCAATGAAAGCGGGATGAAAGCATGAACAGGCCTTGCCATGAAACCGTATACTCAAGAACACTCAGAACATGCAACCTACGGCATGATCATAATGTTAATTGCTAGGGACGGAAATACGCCGAGCATTTCAATGACGGCATGCAACTCAGAAACAGAAATGGACCCTACCGTGTTCGGATTTCACTAACAAAAACAGACAGCAACGCCAAGGCTAAGCTGCAGAAATCCCTCCTTGAGCAAGCAACAACTAGAAATGATCGACGGCGAAGAAATCAGAAGGCCAGTGAGCAGTGAAAAACCACGGGACACAAGCGAGGAAAAAACGAAACCCTAACAGAAAACCTCTTTTCCTACGGTATCTGTTCACTCTCGAGGCACTAGCGCTCACGGCGAAGATCGACAGACCAAAAACCACCCCACAGAAACAAACCGATCACCGAAAACAACATCCAAAACCTAAAAACGCAAATCCAGCGTCCGAGATCTACCGAACCGAAAGCGAAACACGGCCGAGCCAAAGCCCGAGAAGGCGACACTGAAAAACTCCACAAAAACCGAACAGATCAGCACAACCGGCCACCGGAGGAACCGCCGCCACAACCGCCGCCCCGGCCGGGACCGAAGCGCGCCAGATCCATTCGCGGACCAGGGCGGAGGAAGCGAAACGCCGGCGACGGCCGCGGAGGGGACGGCCCCCGGGGGGGGGGGGGGGGGGGCAAAGGAGAGCCGGGGAAACCGGAAAAGCCCCGAGGGGGAATGCGGGGAAGCGGGCGGTACCTCGGAACCGGCGGACGGGAACCGGCGCTCCGGCGACAATCGGGGGGCGAGCGCGGAGGACGACGGCGACGGAGGCGAAGTACAAGCGGACCGTACTAGCACCACCGCTCTCCCTACGAGCAGCGAGAGAGAGAGAGAGAGGAGCGAAACGACGCAGGAGTACCGGACCTCGCAGTGCTGGTCAAATCTACAAGAATGCCACCCGGGGGGGCTGCTTATATAGCAGCGGCTGGCGCTCCGAAATGACGACTTCGTCCCTGCTTGCCATCTCCTCTCGCCCGACCGTCCCCCCCCCCCCCTTTTTTTCCTCCCTTTTTTCCCTTTTTTTTTTGTCGACGGAATAATATTTCCTGTTTGGCGCGGGAGTCCCCTCTTTTTTAATACCAAAGTCGCTTTGGATTTTGCTCGAAAAGGGATCAATTAATTTCGGCTTTTTTCCCGGAAAATTTAAAAAAAAAATGAAGGAAAAATATGTATTTCCATGCTTAAACTGGCATGGAATTCACGCCCGGATCTCGACGCGTAAATTTTTATTTGAATGATGTTTTTAATTCACATACAAATTTTGTGGAATTCCGAACTATGTTTTTGATTTGGACCGGGAAGAATGGAAATCGCTTTTAAATTTTCATTCGAATGCGAACGAAACGGCCGTACACGTGTCGATGTTTCGGAAATTAGAAATTGCGCCGGTCGCGGGGTTCAAATCAGAGGAAAAGTGCCGGAAACAAGTTAGTAGGATGAGACGCGTGCGTGGTTCCAAATTGCGGAGAGAATAGCATGGGTTTCCACGTACAAGATAGAGGCCATTCGTATAAGAAAATCCACCGTTGGATAATATCACGAGGCTTTTTTCCCGTCTCGATGTTAGCCTTACCGACCATTGTATTATGTTTCGATCTGTATTAAGCTAAATTGAGAAGGTGATTGCGATTAACCTTCGAATTATAGGACATCATTCACGGCAACGACCTTACTATTCGTTGCTTTTTTTTTTCTTCTCTATCTCGAGCGTAATCTTGCCCCTTTCGTCGAGCCATAGGTAGCGACCCTAAATCGACCGCGTATTCTTCATCGTGCATTTTAAGAAGTGACATTTCGCATTAAACGGTGGATATGTTCTATCCGTAACGGGCGTTTAGATCATTGCACGTGTAGATTTCTTTCCATTTCGAGCTTTATAAGATGGGTAAATTACTGCCGACGTAATTCAAAATAAGAAATTGATATCGGTAGATGTAGCCCCGCCCCTCAATTTATCTAAAATCTATAAAATCGTTATAAAAAGAAAAAAAAAAGAGGAGGAACAGCATTTTTGCACACGCTTAAAGCCCGAGCTGAGTAGATTGTGCAGGATCAAGGGCGTGTGCAATCGATAAAAGAACAAAAAAGTATAGACAAATCTTAAAAAAAAACAAGCTCCGTAATTAAGTAAGCCGTTATTTCACGTACCAACTATTCGAATTATTAAATAACGGAAAGAAATTATTAATGGGAACACACAATTTACGGAGACAAATTATCAATGGAAGGAGAAGAGGAGGAGGAGGAGTACATGTTTTCTAGAAGATCCGCGGGCAGCGCGGCGCGCATCGGCCCCGGTCAAATCGGACCGTTGGTGGGGGACGTGCTCGGCTTTGATCGAGAGCGGTCCGATGGATGTGGGGGGGTAGGGGGGCCGTGGCGCTCCTTTGGTACGGATCGGACAACTGTCCAATCAGCAATTCATCTGGCGTATTTTCGGGCCAATTTTTCTTTTTCTTTTTTTTGGTTTTTGGGGGCCATCTCGTTCGACGCTGCGATCATTTCCCCCCCCCCGCCCGGGCGAACGCGTTCGTACGACGATCGCTTCGGTCCTAATTTAGCCCCGAAGAAACAAAACGCGCGAGGAGAGGGAGCGGGGTGCTCCTCCGGCCGGTCACGGCCGGAACCCTCGCCGGAGCGGGTGCCCGTGCCCGGCTGCGATCGACGGTCGGGGTTGGCCCCGGATTCGACTCGATCCGTTCCACGGGTCCTAGTACGATGGATGTAGGGAATGAGGTGACGGTCTCGTGTTCGACCGTAGCGTATCTCGGCTCTATAATAGGGCACGGAACGAGCGGGCCTCGGGGAGCCATAAGACCACGCTCCGTGGACGGCCCATCTCGCGGCCGGACCCGTAAAAAGCGGGCCATAAATCAATTTTTCGATCCATATTTAATGGGTTATGCTGTTATGTATGTTGGTTATATTCAATAAACGGATTTAGAATGATAAAATCCCGAATAACACGAGTATTGAAGGGATTCACAACTTACTCAATTCTCTATGATTCTCTCTCTCATTCCTGCTAGATCTCGTACTTACTCGTTCCGTACCCTTACCTAAGTTTGAGTGCGAATTTTGCTCGATCGAATTAAATATAAAAATATTTTAATAACACGAGCTGGATCGAACACGGCTCATTAGATTTTGTCGCAAAGAATTGGGGCCAATTTGAACCGAGTCGTTTTCGATTTCAACGAGACCCCGAGCCTCCCCCTTGTTTGACGGGTCCCGCTCGCGGCTTCCTAACTCTCGTGGATGACTTGACTTCACGCACTATTAAATCCCTAGTCATACATGTACGGCACGTTCGGAGCTGGCCCAATCGGGACAAAAAGTTCGGGGCGGGGGGGCGATGTGACCGCGGCCCGCCTCGCGCGACTTGTTTTAACTTCTAATGGAAGTTTAAAAGGGGCGAAGGGGCGGTTTTCCAGAGTGAGGGCCAGCGCGGACGAAGGACGAAACCGCGATTCGAAGGCATCTCTTGCAATTCGTCGATGACCGGCTGCACTCCCTCGCAAGCCACGCGAGATCCCAACTGAGCAGAAGCCCCCGCTTCGCGAGTTGTCCGATCAGGAAAAGATCTCTTATCGGGTCCGGATTTGGCACGGAACCCCCCCTTCCAAGATACGCTTAGGCGGTGGCGGGACCTGCGGCGGCGGGCGCAACCCGAGGCTCCCCGATCGTCTAGACGTAAAGTATCGCCGGCGACGATCGCGTCGCCGTCGGTTAGTTATTCCGAGCGGTCGTTCTTCGGGGAAATGCTTTTCGGCACCGTGCCATTTTCCGAGAGAACCAGGCGGCGCGAGACCGCGGGCCATTGTCCCGAGCAAGTCTCCGGAGGATCGCCCTTGGCCGTGCTGAAAGCTTAAAGCCCCGACACTTTCTCGCACGTTTCTGGGCCGGAGAGTGAGGCGGCTACTTTGCATGGGATGGCGAAAAGTGCATGCGTTGAACGGGCTTTCGAGACAACTTTAGGAAAGCGCTTGACCACACATGATGTTCAGTGAATGTGCAAATATTCAGTTTCTTTACAGCCAAGAGTAACTGTACTGGCAAACAATTCAATTGTACTAAAACGATCGATGCTTCCTTTTCTTAACTGGGAAGCAAGCCAGGGAATCGAGTTTGGCATATGCTAACCATCCAGATTGAAGTTCTTGTCATACGGTAATCGGAGTTTGGGCAAAGTTTATTCGCGTGAAGCTGAAGAATTGTCTGAGTCGACAAGTTTGAACTTGAAAGATGTCGTTTTCTTATTCTTCGAATGTACGTGAATTTAGGAAAAAGTACCAAAATAATCATGAACACATTGCATTGATATTAATTTAGTCATAAACCTTTCAATCGGATCAATTTAGTTCTGAATATTTTCATATCGATACCAGTTCAGTCTATCTAGCCAACTTAGGCTCAAAATTACTGATGTGGAGACAAACCGTCTTATATTGCACGGCCAATATTGACGTGAACATTTTTAAATAATTTTTTAATAAATTTTCGATTTTTTTTTTAAATTATCCCTTTTTTCTTCTTTTTTTTTCGTTTGCTTCTTTTTTTCTTTCCTTCGTTCTCCTTTTCTTCCTTTTGCCTGCGACCTATACTTAGCCATGGCCAGCGACCGGTCACAGCAGAGGGCTCAACCCTCACGGCCTAGGTGAGGGTCTCCCTCACCGAATCTGGCGAGGGCTCGACCCTCATAGCCTAAGCGAGGGCGGCCTTCGCCGGATCTGGCGAGGACCCTCGCCCACACCTCAAGGGTGGCCCATTGCCAAATTCGCAAAGGACGACCCTCGGCCAAGTTGTGAGGGTCTAGCCCTCCCCAGATCCTGCAAACCCCGCGATACCCTTGCCTATGGTCGGTAGAAAAAGAAAAGAAAAAAGAGGAAAGAAAAAAAGAAAAAAAGGGAAAATTTTAAAAAATTCGAAATTTTATTAGAAACTATAAAAAAAATATATCCACGTTAGCACTTTATATGCCATGTAAGACGATCAACGTCTGCGTTAGCAATTTTCGATTTTAATTAGTCAGATTGACTGAATTGATATCAGTATGAAAAGGTTTAGGACTACATTGGTCCAATTAAAAAGTATAGCCTGTGGTCGGCCATCAAGGAGGCCAGCGACCGCCGAGGAAGAAAGAAAAGAAAAAAATCCACGTCGGCGCTCAAAGCGCCATGTAAGACAGCTGGCGTTCACGTCAACGATTTTCGACAAAAACTAGTCGAATGAGCTATATAGGTAAATTTTCAAATTGTACAAAAAGTTTCTTGCGGACACTCGGTCGTTAATCAAAATGTTGCGGTTTTCAGAACACACCAATGCTTCGGGTCGAAGAGAACAGAGCTCGAGACCGTAGACGATTGTTCCGAGTAAGTCTCCGGAGGAGGATCGTCTTGGCGATGCCAAAAGCTTAAAGCTCCGACACTTCCTCGCACGTTTTTGGGCCGGGGAGGGAGGCGGCTACTTCGCATAGGATGTTACAGGTCGCGCTAGTAAAAAAGTGCGCGCGTTGGGCGGCAAGACAACTTTAGGAAAGCACTTGACCATATGATGCTCGGTGAATGTGTAAATGTTCAGTAGTTTCTTTACAGCCAAAAGTCATTGTATTGGCAAACGATTCAATTAAACTAAAACGGTCTATGCTTTCTTTTCTTAATCGGGCAGCAAGCCTGGAGTTTGAGTTTTAGAATCGCCGATTTAGACACAAACCGTCTTATGTGGCATGGCCGGCGTTGATATCGACAATTTCTTTTAGAATTTTTCGATTTTTATTAAATTTTCTCTTTTTTCTTTTTTTTTTCTCTTTCCTTTGTTCTCCTTTTCTTCCTTTGGCCCGTGGCCGATACTCCGCCACGGCCGGCGACCGGCCATAGGCGAGGGCTCAACCGTCACCCGGGCTGTGAGGGTCAAGCCCTCCCAAGATCCGACGAGGGCCACGATGCCCTTGCTTGTGGTTGGTAGAAAAAGAAAAGAAAAAAGAAGAAAGAAAAAAATTAAAATAATAAAAAAATTATTAAAACTATAAAAAAAATATCCACATTAGCGCCGCCCATGTCGCATGTTAGCAATTTCTTGTCTAAAATGGCCGGATGGACTAAATTGATATCAATGTGAAAAAATTTAGAACTAAATTGGTCTAATTAAAAGATTTAACCTACGGCTAGCCATCAAGAAGGCTGGTGACTGCGAAGAAAGAAATTAAAAAAAAAGGAAAGAAAATTGAACGAAAAATTATAAAAATTATTTATGTCAGCGCCGATAGTACCATATAGGGCATTTGACATCCACGTCAATGATTTCTAGTTTATAAAGTTTCTTGCTAACACTCATCACTTAAACTGTTGCAATTTTCAATACACCGACTGTTCTGTGAATCAAAATTTTTTAAACTCGAAAACTTTCGTTCTAAAAAATGTCTAACGAGCGCCCTCGGGCATTTCTTCACAAAATCAAAATCTACTTCTCTCTTTCCGTTCTCGGCACCACTGCAAACGAACGATGGAGCAAAAAATAGACCCAGCCATGGGCTCGAACGTTGTGCTCGTGGCAGCTCGACCTCGACCCGACACACGGACATCGTTCCTACGAACGGGCTCCGGCGACAAACGAGGCTCGAGCCGAAGGCCGCGCCTCGACCCGGTAGCAAGGATTCCCCTCCTCAATGTATCCTTCAACGCGGGCATCTTTATCGACGCTTTCCAAGGTCACATGGCGCACCCTTTCTCTACTCAACCCACAACCAATGCAGGAGCAGCCTCGTGCGATGTTTAGTTTAATGGCTCTTTTGACTTTATGGCGTCGCCGTCTGTATCCATCCATCCATCGTCCGATCGAATCCACGAGGCATCTCACGTGCCCCGCTCCGCAACGCCCGTGCGTGATCGTTCGATGAAGCGTCGCAATTGCTAGATCTGGCTCCGCGAATCGCGACGCTCGGGGGAGGATGGAAATGCTGGCTCGGTGCGAACTTTCTTTTGGGTGGTCCATGGTTTGATTTCTTTCGTGGAGGAACCGTAAGTGTGGAGTTGGAATTCGAGACGCAACGGCGAGTGCTTTTTATCGCGACAGCAAACGTGTTCCCTAGATAGTTTCGTAAAAAAAAAATGGATTTGATATCACGAAAAATTTCAAATTAATACATCTGTAATAATTTTATCCCGAACTATTTTTTTACCGTAAAAAACCTTAAACCGATACATATGTGACAAACTTACTCCCAATTATTTTTTTGATAATAAAAAACTCTAAACTGGTACACTTATGATAATTTTACCCCGAACTAATATTTTGACCACAAAAAATACCAAACTGGTACACCTGTGATAATTTTACTCCGAACTAATTTTTTGATCACCAAAAATCCCAAACTGATATGTTTGTAACAAATTTACCCTCCGTTAGTATCCGTTAAATTAAATTAATATAACGAAAAACCACAAATTGGTAAAATTGTGACAAACAAAAAGGTAAAACCCAAAATCGGTACACCTATCAATTACCACGTGTCATTGAACGTAGCAATTTGATAGAAAAATTTAACAGAAACTAACGGAGGGTAAATTTGTCATTGGTGTACCAATTTAGATTTTTTTGTGGTCAAAAAATTAGTTCGGAGGTAAAATTATCACAGGTGTACCAGTATGAGGTTTTTGGTAGTCAAAAAAATAGTTCGGAGAAAAATTATCACAAATGTACTAATTTGAGATTTTTTGTTATCAAAAAAATAAGTTAGAATAAATTTATCACAGGTGTACCAGTTTGAAATTTTTCATGGTATTAACCCAAATATTCGGTCGGCACATACCAATTCCTCGGGTATGTGCCGACCGAATCGACACCTGATGTCTCGACACCGATATAGAGATATCGTCGGGATACAAGGGGGAATACATACACATAGATCACAATTTCTGAGAACTGGGGCAATTTTGGAGTTGCCACCGCGTGCTTTCCCTTTCATCTCGCATTAAGGTCGCTTTCATTGTCCTTTGCTTATAAAAAAGAAGCGATAAGGGAATGCATGGGTGGCCACTTCTTAAATGAGCTCTCCCAGCAAATTTTTGGATGAGCCACTAATCACGGGTCACTTTGCTCCTACTGCAAGGAGTCTTCCTTCCTTCATAGGCAAAGCTTTGCTTTAATTAAACGGTCCATTTGGTTACTTTTTTTTCTTAATCAAGGAGGACATTATCATCCCAATCTCACATCTCCTTTTTTTTTTGTGAGTGTGGAGAGAGAATGCAATAAGGATCTCTTTCCCATATTTTTTCCCCTTTTTTTTCCTTGGTTTTCCTTTTAAAAGCCGAAATTGTTAGAAAATGAAACCTTTTCGAGAATTTGTCTACAGTGAATACCTCGAAAAAGGGCTAGAACTCCCTTCCTGAATTTCGTATCCAATGTCTACTTACTTGGGCTTGCTTCTTCGAATGTAAAATCGATTCCTCCGGTAATTTCCCCGTCTTTTCTTTCAAAGGAGCGAAGGGGCAAGGAATCGAATCAAAGATGACCACGGAAGGAAAGGAATCAAAGCAAGCGCCAAGAACACGTCGGGAAAGACTTTTGCTTCTTTTCTCTTTTCTTGCTCAGTTTCGATTTTGCGACGTACACGCTTTGACTTTTCTTATCATGTAACAACCGAAACTTTCTCAACACACAAATTTCGACAAGTAGATTTGCACATAATAGTTTTACAAATCTTTTGGGATTTCGGATAATATCTTAAGTTCTAAAATGGAAGTTTCACTTTGCACTAAACGGGCGTGGATGGTCATTTAAAATTTTCATCGACAGACCAAATAAACGACAGAAGATGAAACTGAGAGAGAGAGAGAGGACAAGTACCCATTTGGCACGTAACTTCAGTCAGAAGTTACAGACTTCAGAACAATTAATGCCGTCAGACATCTAAGTACTTACAATTTAAGGCAAATCCACCGTAGACACATGCTCGTGAGCAACCAACGGCTTCCTCCTGTAGACAATTTGAAAAGAACAGTTTGTACGGACGGCATGGAAAGAAGGAATTTCCCTTTGGGCAAATTACAAGAATCATTTTCTAATTTTACTCCTTTCGTGTTGAGTACCACCTTCACATTTCAAAAAAAGCTACGAGTATCGTCCTTCACTTTTATCATGAATTTCAAATTGTACTTCCTATCCCACGTAATTTGTCCAATACCATTATATATTTGCCAAACTACCCCACCCCGCAAAAGCCTTTACGCCCTCCCACGCTCTCTCCTCGTGTCGAAGAGGCTTGCTTGGTCCGACCCGCCGCCGGCGCAACTCCCCCCCCTCTCTTCAAGGACAAGAAGGTCGAATTGCGGCCGTGGCAGAGCTCCGCCATAGAGCTTGCGCGGCTTGCGACCGCGTCGCGGAGGGCTCGTTGCGGTGGGCCTATGCTCGAGCCCAAGCTCGCCCGGCCTTGCTACGGCAAGACGCGAATAACCTCGCCGCAAACGGGATTCGGGTGTTGCACGAGAGCAAATGAGAATTTTAGGTTGGGGAGGAGCGAGTGTTAGGTTGTCAAATGCGAGAAGGGCATTTGATGTGGAGAGTAAAGTCGAGAATGGCTGTTACAATTTTATCCCTTTCTTTATAAAAGAAACAGAGAGCTAATCTGCAAGACCACCGCACGCTGTTAGAACCAATTCAAGAAACCAAGCCGGAAAGAATGCGCGACAATAACATGACAAGATGTTTGCCAGGATTAGTGAGATTAAAAACGATGCCACATCCCCCAAGAAGAGGTGGCATTCTGGGCGGATGGGAATCCTCTCTCGACAATCACTCGATAGCATTGGTTAAGTGATCCGGGAGGCTCCCCGGCGATAGACACGTTCGATGGATCTTTGAGCAACGCGATTGCTTTTCAGGAAGGCGTGTCCGTGAAATTCGAGTCCCGCCGAAAGCAACTCCCCTCGCAATCGATCCGGCGTGTTGGATAAAATGGTCGAGAGCAATCGATCCGGCGTGTTGGATAAATGGTCGAGAAAGTGATGTCCGTGTGTGTGAATCAAACGTACGAAACAAGATCGATTCTCCCTGCCATTAAATGCAGAAGGACAAAACGTAAAATCCTCCATCTCTCGCATGGCGCTCTCTTCGGTGTCTCAATAAATCTCTCTTTCTCTCTCTCTCTCGTTTGATTTATGAAAACTGAGATTTTCGTCAACGCTCGAGATGCGTCGAGACACTTAGAGAGGGGGGAAGGTGGGGGCGGGATCGTACGGCTTGAGCTACGTTCTTGGTATCGTGCCATGGGCCCACTTCAAAGGCCGTTGGGCTTAATTGGGCAACTCGGCCCACCCATTTCTTTCCAGATGTTCAATTCGGCCCAGATTAGATTTTGGGCCATGTCCAAATCCAGGCTTGCTCAATCCGATCTTCGGCCGGCAAAATCGAATCGTTCCATCCCGGGCCAAGGTGATTTTCCCTTTTTTCCCTGCTCTCGGGGCGAATTCAGAGCCCCGAACCCGTTTTTTTTCGCCTTCCTTAAATTTTCGGTTTATTTTTATGTTTCGGCACGGCTTAGGATTTTCGTTGATTTCCATTGCTTAGCACGGTCAGATCTTTAATTACTGTCCCTCTTTGATCCGTTTTCTGGTAGCTGATTTTAGATCTACTCCTACTAGAGATTGACCCACACCACGTCAGACAGTTTCTGACATCCTCTAAAGTGCGATAAAGACAGACCAAATCTAATTTTTTTCTTGGTTAAATTTTATTTTTGAAGGCGAGAAAAGGGGAGATCTCGAATGCAATTGGCCCTCTTTTTGAGCTCCATGGACAACAGTAAAAGCCCTGTAATATCCCTGGAAAATAGAGAGAGAGAGAGAGAGAGAGAGAGAGAGAGAGAGAGAGAGTGTGTGTGTGTGTGTGTGTGTGTGACTGTGGGAGGTCATCAGAAAGTAAAGTAAGTCTCGAAGCCAAAAAGAGATGGGAGTCATCGGCTTGCTGAGCAATGATGACGTAGAAAGTTGGGGAGGGAGATATAAAGAAAAAGAGAGAAAGTTGATTAATTGCCAAAAAAAAAAAAAAGAACAAAGGAAGAAAAGAAAGAAAAGAAAGAGAGCCTGATCTCTCTTCTTTCTTCTTGTCGATGACGATTTTGCCTTTTCACCTAAAAAACGGGTTCAAGTGGGTCTTTGTTGGTCAATTCAATCATCATGCGTAACACTCCACTCTCCAGCACATGAGGATTTATAATTTATATATATGTATGCACATACATAAATTGATAAACTAGAAGTGGGTATTCTTTAGATAATTGGAACACGTTCAAATAGTCAATAAAAGCATGCTATATATATGTCATGTGTATCTGTTTCGATATTATTTTGAGGATCGATATTCGTATCTCTAGCATCATTTCATTGCAATCATGACTCTATGTATATTTGCCTCGCTTTTTATATGCTTTGCACCTGATGTCAACTCATAATGCTATACTCACGAACTCATACAATTAGTTGCAACGCATTCACTATGAGTCCTCGGATCCCATGACTAAGAGTATGGACATTAATAGCTTCGATTTCCCCAAAATGGTATTAGTAAATCAATTTGATACGAGCATGTTGACTCTTTCTCAGACACTTAAAACCAGAGAAGGTATATGTACGGCTAGTCCATCATTTATATGCCTCTGGTACAATGCATAGATGGCCAAAAACATTAGCAATTAATGTGCCCTCAACGAGAGTATTATATGCTGACATTGAACAAACACACAAACCCTAATCAGGCTTATCCTTTAAGCTATAGTGTTAACTATGATGATATTATATGTGCATGAATAACAAGACTTGTAATGAATGTGAAGTTGGGACGGTGCATGCACGGTTTTTACCTCTCTCGTTATCTTGTGAAAGAAAAGGGCTTGAGCGAAACGTTTGTCTAGGGGGAGAATCTGTAAAGAGAAACAAAGCGATCCATCAAGAGGAGAAAAAGAAGGAGAGAAGATCAAAGAGAAGGGATTTTGAATCCTTTTTATAAGTACCATGATGATGGCTGTGGTGAGAGGGAAAAGAGAACAGAGAAAGAGAGAAAGAGAGAGAGAATAAACTGAGGTGAACGTTTTGAAGGAGAAGCCGAAAACAGAGAGAGAAACGAATGGCGCCGATAGGTTTACCGCCTGGTTTTAGGTTTCACCCGACCGACGAGGAGCTCGTTAACTACTATCTCAAGAGGAAGATCAATGGCCTAGAGATCGAGCTTGACATCATTCCTGAGGTTGATCTCTACAAATGTGAACCGTGGGAATTAGCAGGTCTCTTTCTCTTTCTCTATAACAAAATTAATGGAGATTTCAAATGTTAGATAGAGTGCCATTCGATATTGCTTGAAGTTGATGACACCCTCTCTGTCAACATACACACCAGCAGACACTCTCATATCTGGACATTTTAAGCATATGGCTTGATAATTCGCCAAGCTCACAATCTAACGACAGCTTATGTTCTTGCAGAGAAATCGTTTCTTCCTAGTCGAGACCCTGAATGGTACTTCTTTGGGCCTCGGGATCGGAAATACCCGAACGGGTTCAGGACCAACCGAGCGACGCGTGCTGGGTACTGGAAGTCGACTGGGAAAGATCGGAGGGTGATGTGCCAGAACCGAGCGATCGGGATGAAGAAGACTTTGGTTTACTACCGAGGGCGAGCTCCTCAGGGAATCCGGACTCACTGGGTGATGCACGAGTACCGGCTCGACGACAAGGAATGCGAGGATACGTCCGGAATGCAGGTACCTTGAAATCAAAAACCCCTTTGCCAATAAGCTTCTGCATGCAAACTGCATTGTGCTTAAAATCGAGAACGATGGCGAATAAACATAAGCATATATCAAAACAAGCTTTTTTTTTCAAAATTTATATATCGATATGAAACTTTCAAAGTTTCAAATCAACAAGTTGGTCTGACTACGGTGCATTGTGCATGGTCAAGTCTTCCGATCTATCGATGTGTTTTAAGTCGAAAGTGTCAGTTGTCTCGCTTTTGTATTCCCATGTAACTCTTTTAGCACTTTTTTCTTTATTTGCAAAACTCATTTAGCTTTAAGGAGAGGGAAAAAGAAGAAGGGTAAAATTGGGTAAATTTCCTTAATTGTTATTATCATGCGATAATCAACTTCATCATTTTGAGAAAACTTAGAATGCGTCTCTCATTTTATTTTTATTGCATTTCGAGCGATTTTCATTTATTCAAAGTATGACAAACTATTTATTCAGCGTTTGCTTTTAAGAGAAGAATATATATGGTGGTAAAAAAGAGAAAAATGCCAAGTGCATTATTTTCTGCTCAAGTAAAATTAATGAATTTTATCATTAGTTTATTGTGTGGCATGTGTAACGAAAACGGTTTCTCACACGTGTAGCGTGTGCACGAAAACTAGCTATGTCTATTGCGGATACAGTCCATACACCGTACATTCTACTTTCTATTTAGTGAGATTTCACTTTCTGAAAGAAGAAAATCACATATTTCTCCGAATACGAAAGAATTCCTCCACTTGGACTTTGTTCTTGATAACTCAAGAGTTCAGACGTAGGTCCAGCCAGACCATTGCACCATTCGGATTAAACTTCATCTTTCATTTCTTGATTTCTGTTCTTGAATAATTGAACCAGTGAAACCACATATCCGCAGCACTTGAACTGTGCAAAGTGCAGTCAGATGCTTCTGCTGTTATGTGCATAAACCCGATCATTCGGTATCGTGCACCGTGAATCGCATTGTTATGTTTATGCAAAACATGACATTCTTCCAGCGATAAGTCATGATCTTCTGTATAGTTAACGGATGGCAGAATGAACATTTCTGCGCAGCCTCGGACACTCGGACTAGGTTGGTCTACCAAACAGCACATTTGGCACGACAAACACGACGTATATCTGAATTTTGAACCCGGGAGATTATCTTCCCAATGCTGTGGATGGCCCCAATCAGAGACCCTTCTCTTTTTCCTTAATTTTCTCCTGGACCATGGACTGCGCTTCACGCCCAATCTAGAAAAACAAAAGGAGGTGTTGTCACTTTTGATTAGTTCTCTTTTTCCATCAATAACAGCGACCCAAAACAAAGCTAAAGTTGCATTTAGGGCTTGCCATTGGCGCGACGTTAGGTAACGTGGGAAGTGCATGAGATTATGCATGCCAAAGGCCCTTAGCTTAGGGTTATTAGGGCTTTTGCCATGCTTTTTCTGTCTTTGAACTAAAGATGTTAGTCACTTTATTGCCGCGTCTGTGCTTTCGATCATATTCCTTCCTTGCATTTGTCAGCATCTCTCTCAAGTGACGAAGTCTACCCCTCACTTTTGTCTTCTCCAGCAAGTGAGACAAAAGTAGGATCCATGATATGGCCCAATCTCTTTGAGACTGGAAATTTTAATGATTCGGTCCTTTCGTCTTTTCTCACATTCTTTGATCTCAATTGTGGATTTCTTTGTCTCTATGTCTCTATATTTTTCTTTTTTTTTTATCATCTCTCTTTTGCCCTAAGGTTAAAGTGCATGTCCACATCGCTTTTCTTGACGTAACTAGGTGTCGGTTGCTTTACACTTTATTCTTCATGGACCAAAAACAAGACTCGCAACAGTAGATTATCATGTCATCATACATGTGTGTTAGCCGTAAGATCTAGGAGCAACATACGAGAAATGAGTTGATTTCCTGCACATCCTTATGGACGTGGATGAACAAAGCTACAAACCAATTGATACGCTTGAATTTCTAAATTAGATTAGATGGTACTAGAAAACTTAGGACAGAAGTACTTCCTCAGAGCATCTGAAGATGTTGCATGGCAAGGCTTCTTAATTTTTGGACGTTTCTCTTTAACTTTTCGCTTCTCCCCATGTATATATTTCACATCTTTCTGTCCAAAAAAAACGTGACTTTTGACCTTTCATTTGTATTTTTACTAGTACTTTTTTATGAAATATTTCTGTCTTTCATATAAAAGAAACCACCCCCTTTCTTTTGACCTTTAATTTGAATTTTGGCTTGTAACTTCCATTGTGAAATGTTACTGGGTTTTTGGATGGCGTCAGGTCTTTCCTTCTCCACATTTTCTAACATTTCAATCGAATAGATCGTAAACCTGGGAAACAAAGAGTTCAATAATACGTACCCTCAGCTGCTGATGTATGGGAGATATTTCTATTTAGTATTTAATCCTCGAGGAAAGAACAGTGTTAATGCCTTAGCGGGCACATAAAATTATTAAACGCACTTGATACATATAAGCCAAGCTCATGTGCATTGTTAGATGAGATGGGCATGCCTAGTTGCCCACTCTTAAACTTGGTAATCTCCTTTTGTTCATGCAGGATTCTTACGCATTGTGTCGCGTGTTCAAGAAAAACGGGATGTGTGCTGAAGGGGAAGAGCCAGCAGGGCAATCCAGCTCAGTCTCGATAGAGAGCACGTGGGGGTTGATTAACGACTACGAGACGATGTCGCCCGACGCGCTCCTCGGGCAGTCCTCGTGCATTGACGAGGAGGAAAAGGACGACTCGTGGATGCAGTTCATCACGGACGATGCGTGGTACTCATCGAGCAGTGCTCCAAAGGATGGATCAGAGGAAGCCTCCACGCTCTAACGGGAACGTAGTCACGAGTTTGAAGGCCGAGCTATCGATATTAGTACATGGTTGGCGGTGAATAACGCGATGAGCATTACTTCACTTATACATAATAAGCCACGTGATTTGTAAATCTTTCTTCTACCTTAGCTTATTACTTTTTGGGGAGTACGAGTTGTTGCTACACATTCGCTAATTGCCATTCAGTTTCGAATTCGTTTTCCCCGTAGCGAGGTCACGAGAGACTCGCACTTCGATGGTGATTGGAATCGGATAAGGCCCTGACGTATTGGTCTGCCAACAAGGGTTTCTTTGGGCACATAACCACATAAATGGCCCATCTCTTACTGGGCACTACGATGAATAGGACAAATACTCGGGGAAATTCGACGCAAAGAAGGAAGAAACAAGAGAACTACGAAGAGGCTAGGACCCTAGACAAGTGATCCCGAAACAACGTAGTCGACTCAGAGCATCGGCAAGTCATACGTTTTGGGATGAAATCTTGCCTGAGGCTTGTAATCTACGATGAACCAAATAATCTAAATCTAACCGGTCTCACCCAATGCATGTGAAGTGGCTAAGATTTACTTGGTCTACGTCGTACCACGTCTAGCCAATACGGAGATCTCTGCTTTTGCGCCATCTCACAAGAGCTCCTTAAGGTTTCAATTTCAACTGCACGTATGTCATACCAGTTTCTTATTTGGAATAGAAGATAACATATGGAGATCCCAAGTCACTTTGATCAAACATCTAGGGGATGGTGAAAACATGTAGCATGAAATGCCCCAGCTAAAAGCTCAAAAGAACCTATAACTATTGGAACCAGCAGCCAACGACATCAGATCCAGAATGGTATAGAGAATTATAGTCAAAATAGAGTCTCTACAATCTTGAGCTGAAGCATAGCACATGACGGTTTCGAATAAATGGAGTCTTATTCTGTCAAAAAATGATAAAAAGAAAATTCAGTCCAAGATTACAAAGTCGCAGTAATCGTTTCTAAAACCCAAAAGAGGAGATGCCTTTTAGCAGCAAAGGTTACAATTACTTAAGCATCAATGGAAAAGGTCAGAAGATGATGGTGAAACTCCGGTTGATACTGATGGCCAATCATTCTTTCGAAATGATCAGACATGCTTAACTTAGAAGTTAAAAACCATTATGTGAACTTCGTCGCCTACCCCCTCGTACGTAGAGGAATACTACACAATTGTGGAGCAGAGGGAGCTCAAGAATCATGCTGATCAGTTATAAACAGGTTCTACGCCACCAGATAAGATTGTGTCTTACCTCAGTAGGCAGTGCTATGAACACACCCTGGTTCGTTGTGCATGACGTTCTTCACAAACAATTACTGGAGACTTGACATCTCTCTCTGCTAAGCATCTTTTGTAAGGCACAAAACCTTTCTTGCAGTCACCAGGGTAAGTTCTCCGCTCCAAGTGTTTTTGGCACTTGGCAAAAACACCATCTGCATTGTCATCTACATTATTATCGCCACGTCCTTCTATGTTGTCTGCTACTGTGTTTGATTCGCTGGATCTTTCTTTGAAGATTTCCTCTACTTCCATCTTTTGATCCTTGTGAGAGTCTGCAGGTCCTTGAATCAAGGTTGAGTCAAATGGCGCGAAATAGATGAATGGTGGACCATGGTACAGAGGCCACCACTGCAAGAAACAATCAGAAGTGACCTGTGAAGGTTCACCATCCTCTTTCTGAAGTTTCATGGCAGGAGCAACATGGGCACCAGAGCGCAAAGATCCATTGTTACAGCAAGCTAGTCCAAGTGATAACTGCATGTCAAATTCTTTTGAAGATAGAGATTTACCAACTCCCTCATCCTCAGTAACCGAATCTTCTTCACCAGTCTTCTGTGCAGGTGATTTTCTAATGCCCGCATCTGGATGGTCTGGTTTTTGGATTTCAGTGACCAAAACTGTCCTTCCAAAGAGCTTGATGAAGGGTGCTTCAGTTACTCCATTTCCCTCAGGAGATGAAGTGTTTTTGGAACTTAAATCACAATTCTGGAAAAATTACCATCAAGATCACAAAAAACAAAGTCATAACCCCGCGGTCATCTGAAAAGGAAGTAAACTAGTTGAAAGCTGAGATTTTACTGTACCATCGAAGGTAAATTTCCCAAGGTCAAACCACCGGGCATCTGAGCTGAGGAGAGACAACCTTTATCTTCTTCTTTGAACGAGTCAGGTTGCTTCTCAATAGCAACTAGACCGATAGAGGGTACATCAGTGGTACATGAAGTCGGCGAAGAGCATCTGTTTTGTTGATGCAAAGCTGCAGATCCTAGCATGTCTGAACCATGAGCAGACAAAACTGAAGTTGGAGACCCAGTGTTCTCCTCTGCTACCGAAGATGCTGGAGATGGAGACCTGTCTTGTCGATAGGACAGTTTCACTTCCTTAGAATCAACAGATTTACGTGGATATGGATGCATTGGCTTCCGCTTTGGCCGTGGAGGAGGTATTTCAATTGGTTTAATTGCACCCTCGCTGCTGCTACTTACCCCGCGAGCAACCTGGAAGAAAGGAAACCGGCATAACAAAAATGTTTAAGCAACAATTACCTATTCCAGGGGAGAAAAGAAAAAACACATACATGTATTCTCGACATAGAGTTTTTTTTTTTTGGTAAGGATATTCTCGACATAGAGTTTTCCGATTGCCAAAGCTTAAAACCTTTGCATGCACTTGCATAAACAAATTACAAACTGAAACATGAGCTTTACACCTTAGAGAAGAACTTTTGGGCATGGCTTCGTATCTGAACCGCAGTTTTGGTTCCTACATGCTCTGCATACATGCTATGTAGTAAATACACAGGAAAACTGATCTACAAAATTGCAGGTTCAGAAGATAAAAGAGGCACATAGAGAAATATTACCTTCTATCTGTCGCCAACCGCGGCCATACAGTTTTAAAGCTTCAAGGAACCTCTCGTGCTCTTCATCTGTCCATTTCTCTCTTTGCTTGGTGATGGTGTAAGGCTTCCTCACCTAACAGAAACAGAAAGAAACTTGGTCAAAACTAATTGACATGTCGTTCCTGGAAACACATTTTCGATATTACAACAAATGTAACTTCTGAATGGAACTACCTTAGTCGTCTGGTCATTTTCCAGGGCCTGCAGCTCTTTCAGATTATCCACAGCTTCCAATTGTGACCCAACATTGGAAGAACGATCGGGAATCGTGAACGAGGCACTTGACCCTGCACCCTCATTCTGTGCCTATATCCACTTTGAACAAATTAGGATGAAGATTCCTGATTGACGAACTGATTTATATTAGGATGCAAAGGAACAGAGAATCACAGATAAAAACACAAAGATAGAAAAGGAAATAGGCAGGGTTTCCAATTCCGACAATCTCGCTACTCAGATCACAAAAGTGAACTTCAGACTAACACCTACAGAAAAAGAGAACCATATAGGCTAGCCAGACTAATTTAAATCACTAATTGAGAAATTTTCACAACAAATAAAGAGCTCGTCTCATCAATCAACTCAAGTCACCTCTTTCAAACGTCCATTCTATAATCCAACTTGCGGGCAAACAGGGTTAAAGATACAGCAAAACCGTGACTTAAAATCGACATGACCAATAGTTCAAGGTGGGCTCTAAATTCGGAACATGCGATTGAAAATACACCATCGAATCACAACAGGGTCGCTCGAGTGAAAAATCTGATAAGCATAACCTCTACCCTCCAGAAATTAAGCTAATTTCTACTTCATTCTCTGCTTTTTTTTTTGGGGGGGGGGGGGGGGGGATAAGAAACCAACTCTTTCCCCCTAAAAGCCAAAACCAGTATCGCCTCAAACACACAACAGAGACAAGAATGTTTCAGCTTCCGACTCGTGCGCGTTGCTTACCTCGCCAGCCATTGCAGCCAAAGTCCAGAACCGTGCCCTGAGGAGAGAGAGAAGACAAAAAACAGACAAACAACACCGCACCCAATTCAGAGCGAATTCCAGAACACCGCGCCGAAATCATCAAACGGCGAGAACCAACAGAAACTCTCCGCAGATCTATCGAACTCTCTCGCGGCCACGCAATTCGAGATTCCAATCCCCGCTTATCAAAACGAAATCATCTCGCTCGCCGCATTGAGAAGAGCCGGAGCACGCGCACTTACCGACCGCAGAAGGCCCCCCCCTCCGAATCGATCTTTTCCCGAGGAAAGGAACGGAAGCCGCGTCCGCGAGCGACGGCAAGCTCCCCGCAGAACCAGATTTCGCTCCGAAATCCCACGGGAACACAGAGACCGAGCCCCCGCCTCCGCCTCTCTCTCTCCCTCTCGCCGAGACCGGCGGAAGCTCGCCGGAGAGTCGGAAGGGAAGAGCGCCGGGGACGAAACCCGAAGCGAGACCAGTCGCGAGCGAGAGAAGAGGGGAGAGAAATCAGAAGAGAAGCTCCGCGAGGAAGGAGAAGGAGAAGGAGAAAATGGAGGACCGAGTTCCATTTTGCAGGTCCGATGTACAGAAAAGCGGAGGCGACACGTCGGATTTGGGGGGTCGGCTTGGTTTTTGTTTTTTCCCTTTCCTTTTTTTTTTCCTTTTCCCGGGGGGAAAAAAGATTTTAGGTGTCTCGGATGGAAAATTCCGGAAGGAGGCGGGGGACCTTGTGGCTGAGAATGCACGGCCCGTGGGGGACACGTGGCGGTCCGTGGGGCTCTCCCACCTCCCGTCCCGCCTATTTCTGCACACTTGGCCCTGGGGGGTCCCTTTTTTCTGTTTATTTCCGAAAAAGCAGAAAATTATCCGTACTCCACCGCGTGATTAAACTTTAGATAAAAATAAATAAATAATAAATTATTATGACACCGGCTCTGTCATGCTAATGAAGTTATTTTTAGATAATATAATCTGAAACGAAGATAGGGCCCCGAAAATGTAAATTTATTTAGCTTAATATTTAATATTTTCTTTTCTTTTCTTTTTGGTGTTTTTTTTTTTTTGGGGGGGGGGGCGCGGGTGGGGGGGTGTGGGGTTGTGGAAGATACGAGAGATACGATGAGAAGAGAGTTAGGCGAGGATGAGGATTTTGTGGGGACGAAACAAACGCGTGGACAGGATTTCTTTTGCCATCGCTTTTTACTGTTCGAGGCGGGAGCTTTCGTCCGTCGGCTTCCAAGCGCGAGTAGGGGAATCGCTGCGGTACTCGCCGTGCTGGCCACCCGCTCTCGGCTGGTGCGGCGCGCGGTGGGGGTGGCTCGCTTCCGAGCCGTGACCCGGAATTTCTCTTGTGAGGAAATGGCCTACCTTGGTAAGATCGGTTCTCGATTTTTTTTGAATCGGTAATTGAACCGATGTGTTTTGGAATCGGCTAACTTTCTTCTTCGTTTTTTTGCCCCTTTTCATTTCATTGCCCCGCCCATGTGCAGCGCCATTCTTGCGAGAGTTCTCAAATTAGGACATCGTAGTAGCTTTCGGAATGCTCGGCACCGTTTTCTTTTTAAGCAGAAGCTCTCGATTGCGAGACTTGCAGGATTTGGTTTTGAAACGGCTCAAGACGCAACTGACCTAAGAACCGGCTTTTGAGCCAGTTTGAAACGAAGGCAAGTTCCCAGGTAGAATGGACCAATTCGGAGGTCGGGAATCGAACTAGCCCTCATGCGAATCAACTTTGAATCGACCGGGTAAGGCCAATTTGATTCGATTTTTTGAGGTCGAATCGGTTTAGTCGCTCATCCCCTAACTTCGACTTTTCCTCGATTTGAAATAGGTGAGATTTTCGCAATATACGTCGTTTGAAGTCCGTCGTTCGGCTGATTGCATTCACACAAGAATTGAAAACTACAAGATAAATCGATTTTATTGGTGTCTAACCTCATCATCTCTCGCTCAAAATAATATTGCGATCGGGGATCTTCCATTGCAAGTGGGAGAGAGCATTTTGTGCGCTTTTTGGGCATAACATATTCAATCGATCATTCCGTCGACGTGGCATGCATCTCGATTAGTTTTAGACAGTGAAAGATCCCATCTCTAACAAGTTCGACCGTTTCACGAATTGCTGCGATGAGACGTATCTGTCGGACAAAATCTATTCTCGAGTAATGGCTCTTTTATAGATGTAAGAATGCCTTGCGCAGAGTTGAGTGCTCACCTTGGCATGAATAGACAATATCTCTGTCGGAAACTGAGCAGCTCGACTCACGAACAGGAAGTCCGACCAGTCCTCATTTGAAAAAAAAAAACACTGGCCGTAGATGTAGCTACAAAGCCGTACGTATTTGGTAGGCTAGCGATCGAGTCGTCGTTGATTAACGTGTGTAGATTATCCCTGGGAGATAGATTGGGCAATCAAATGCTTGATCCGAAGTAAATCTCATTTGAATCAGCAACATCGCTATGCATACGAGTTGCTTGCATTTTTGGAGACTAATCGCTAGACCTGTTAAAAGGATGGGTCACGTCGGGTTTGGGTCGAGTCATAAACGGTCCGATCCAAATTGACCCATTAACCCGTTTATGATCCATTTATTCGTAATATAAATATCTCGACCCGACCCTACCCATATTACTAAAAAACTTTTATATTTAACCTAATATAGGAATACTTATTTCTTATGATTTTTTTTAAAATTATATTGCTAAAACATTTTATGCAATACAAAGCTAGCGAAAAATTATAAATTTTTTTTTGAGCTTTGTATTATAAAAAAATTATAAAAAATTTTAAGCTTTAAAATTATAATTTTATGGGTTCCAAACTCAACCCATTTATTTTTAAGCTTTAAAATTTAAAATCCATTTAAAGTTGACTCTTTAAAATTAAAGTGATCCATACATGATCCATTTATTTTTAAATGGACCATATATGAGTTTAAGACTCATTTTGACACCTCTAGTAATCGTGTATCTCGTCCTGTAAATAAAAAAAAAAAGTTTCATTGTATCGATGTCGGATGGTCAGATGATCTCACCATAAAAATAAATAAATAAATAAAGAGAAGAAGAAGGAAGAGGGGCAAAAAAATGTCGGAGCGGTGGATTGTTTGTGCGCGACTCCCATCGCGGCGGCAGCGGCGGAGTGGCGGCGGTCCCCACCCTCTCCACGCTTTTTCCACCACCTCGCGATCTCGCCGCCGCGCCGCGCTTGGCTCAGCGCAGCTCGCGGGCCCCGCAAAGCCCCGAGCCTAGCACGCGTTTCCGTTTTACACGCCGTGCCCTCCTTCTTCAAAGGGTGTTGGGTCGACGAAAACGCCAGTTTCGTCCGCAATACGCCCGAAGAAGATCCACCTTTTGGACATCGACATCGATTTCCATTTTTTTGGCTTTCTAATTCGGATAAATTCAATTCATCCATTCTTTTTCCCCCCTTTTTTCCACACCTTTTAATCTTTTCTGGTCCCGAGCGACGAAACAATCGAGAAGGAACCGGTCCATAGAGCGCGGCCCTTAAGGAATCCCGAGGGCAAAAAACCCAATCGTTCCGCGAAATCAGTTCGAGGTCGAACCTCACGGCAAACCGATCGTTCGGGCGGCTCCGTCGCGCCACTCGAGGGGGCGCGCGCGCGTGGGGAAACCCGGCTACCGAGGCCGCCCGCGCGGATGATGCTTCCGCCGCCAGTTTCGTCTCCCCCGCCGGCCGTCGGCCGGCCCTTTCCCGCGCGGCCGCGGAACGCGTGCGTACGAGAAAGGGGGCGTCCGTCGTGACGGTTCCGACATGCGTTCCGGCGGGGGGAGGGCGAGGGCCAACCAAAATGCCCAACGGAGAAGCACGCAAAAAAAGGAATTTAAAAATTAAGGAAAGTAGGCAATTTCGGCTGGGGAAAAAATGGAGGCCACAAGAAGCGACGCCCTTCTGGGTCGCTGCCACGTGTCCTCCCCCACCCGTTGGGGGGGGGCCAGGGCCAAAAGGGTCACGTGGGAAACGTGAGGCGGAGAGGATCTCTCTCCAGATATTCGCGTTGGGAATCCGTGACCCCACGCTCGAACCCCCCTCCCCCCCCCCCGCCCTCCTCCTAATCTTCTTGCTTCTCCTTTCATATCGCTTTTATTTTCAAAATAAAAAAAAGATGAGGGAAGAAGAATTTTTACGCGCGAGTGATTTTTGATGGACGCCCCCCACTCGAAAAGTAAATATTTCGATACGTGAATTATCGATTATACATGGCACGGCGATTACAGTGACGTGCCAAACTTTGTAGGCTACCTTTGTTCCCACACTTTGAACTGGAAAAATGATACGGATGATCCACGAGCTTTCGCTCGACATAAAATGCGATTCATGAATTTTGACTCGATGTGTAATATGACATTGAATATTTTCATATAGGCTAGAGACTGAATTGATCATGTACCGAAATTTCAGAGATCACACCGGATAATTTAAGAATTTATAGACGATATCGAATATTTAAAGTAAAGTTCGAAAATCACGTTACATATTAAGCCTTAATTGAATTCTTGTTCACAGGAGACAAAGATGGATGCATGAGAAGATTTGGTATGATGACGGGTCTCGGAATCTAATTCTCCATCCACATACGGCTCACTAGTGCCGCACATCTTTTTCTTTATAATTTTTTGCGAAAATAAATTCTGGTTATTTACCATGTTGGCGAGTCCAAATTTACAGGTCAGATTGCGGATGCGCGCTTTTTCGGGGGGCTGGGGGTTGATTTTTTTGTATTTTCTGTTGGGTGGTGCGGACTTGTCGTGTCAGGAGAGGTGCGTGCATTGGCGTGCGCCGGCTGACCATGATTTTTATGGCCAAAAAGGTCAAAAAGTAAAACGAAAAACATATCAGTAAATCAAAGGGATAACGTATAAAACGATTTACGAACTTTTAATTTATTTAATATAATTTTTTAATTTTAAATTAATATTTAATATGATCTCAAAAATTTTATTTTGTTCGACGTGGTCTTTGGATTTTTGGTACATATTCAATGTAGTCCATAAACTATATTTAATATAGTTCTTTAATTAATTCAGGAACCATATTGAATATTTTTCATATAATTGAGAGACTAAGTTGAACATGTATAAAAAAAAATTATAAATTGGATTAAAATTCAGGGATCGCATTGAACAAATAAAAAGTTTAGATACTACATTATATATCGTGTCAAAGTTTATAGGCTGTCTACGCCGTTTTTGCTAAATCAAAATGAAAATGATAAATGAAAAAGAAGGGCACAATAAATATTTTGTGTGGCCGAGAGAAATAGAGAGAGAAAGGATGAAATCCCAAGAAAGCTGTGAGCCAAGAGATTTTTTTATTTTTCTTTTGGTCAAAAGCCAAGAGATTGATACGGGGCAATAATCACGTGCCAATCCAGCCCATCACCTCCGCGCCTTCTCGTGCCACCCCTCTTTCTTTGCACTATCCTACTCCCTCCATTTCCAACATTCACACGTAAGTCTACACGATTGCTCTTGTGTTGGGTCCACAACTTCGAGCCCATTTGATTCAATTTTGCTAACGAGACTCGAGGGGATACAAGTACTTTCAAATTTTTGCACCTATGCCCATGATTTTCTAGGTCAATTCAATGTGCATGATAATGACAATGATGATAGTTCGAAAGGTGGGTGGACTCCACTAATTGGGAAGGTTTCGGATTCGTGGCCACTCGATTTTCATTCGGATCGAACATGCAAGCGAATGCATAGCGGAAGATGGTGGTCCCGAGTCATATGATCCATAATGGTATTGAAGACGTATCGGCCTGCTTTCCTATTCCGCACGAAAACGGTACCTATCTTTGTTATTTATACGTGGAATGGAATTACTGGAAAAAGTAATCTCTAGAAGGAGATATTTAAACTATCGATATGTGAGGCAAATCGATAAAACTTGTGAGAAGGTTGAGATGGATAAGAAAATAGCACGGTATAGAAAAGCTAGCGAGACAGGGCAATGAAAATGAAATGACCAAAAAAAAAATCTAATGGGCCCAGGAAAAAAGGACGACAAGGGCCCAAACGAAAGGGCAAATTTTTAAACCTTTCCAAATTTTTCCTTACATAAGTTCATTTATGAAATCATTAACTTCACATTGAACTCAATATGTACTCCATTTTGCGTCCAATTTGTGCATTATGATATTAGATATTGCTTAGGCTGGTGTCACTGGAGTGATAGTCACGGAATATTTGTGAATTGAGGCTCCGTTTGTTTTACGGAAAATGAACTATTTAAAAAACGTTTTCCTAGAAATGATAACTTATATCGCTCACAAAAATGAAAGGAAAAGTATTAAAAAAAGTCATAAACTTATTACATTAGTATCATGACCAATTTAGTCCTAAAATTTTTTATATTTGTATCAATTGAGTTCGTCCGACCAATTTATGCTGGAAATTTTTGATATGGATGCTGGTCGTCTTATGTTGCATAACCAACAGCCCTTGTCGGAGCTCGTGGAAAAAAATAAGAGAAGGAAAAGAGAAGAAAGAAAAAATAATAGAAAAAATAATTAAAAAATAAAAAATAATAGAAAAAATAATTAAAAATTTTGAAAAGAAATTAAAAAAATATTGACCTTAACGCTGATCGTGCCACTTAGGACGATCAGCATTCACATCAGCAATTTCTGAGCTAAATTGGTCAGATAAACTTAATTGGTACCAATGCGAAAATGTTTAGGACTAAATTGATCTAATTAAAAGGTTTGTAACTGAATTGGTACCAATGCAAATTAACTACAAGAAATTAAAAACACAAATTGTTGTCAACAACGAGAGCGTTTTTCATTTATTAATTTTTTTAAGTGATACGAATAATCATATTTAGGAAAATATTTTTAAAATCATTTAGTTTTTGCGAAACCTTAGTATATACATATTATACAGGGGTAACTAATGGTTGTGCTCTTAGCCTTGGGAAAAAGAGAAGGCTTCATCTGATCAAAGTGAATAAGTTGCGCGTGACATATTATTATAAATATACATGCCAACTAAGATTACCCCTTGAAGGCATCCATGTCATCATTGTAGAACAGTTCAAAGGTAAAGTTAGATATATAATTGGTTTCATCATCAGTGATGAAACCCATTAAGGGATAAGATTAGGTTTCTAAACTTAATGAACTCTTACAAACCATGATTGATCGCCTATCTACTGAGTCAGTTCGTATGATTGGGGCTATACAAAATATTTACCCCAACCAAGGGCTTGTCACTGCTTCTATTGCGTGTTAGGGATAGATCGTTATGATTGTCGGTCTTAAACAAGAAATTTCTAGTCAATCAGCTTGTGGTGACTATGTCCTTGCCCTTTATACCCACAGCACATCTGTTACTCCTACCGATTGACAGTCCGGTGAAGCACTGGATCGTGCCAACGTGGGCGGTTCGTCATTGATGGCGCCGTAAGAAGTCCAATTGAACCTTATCATTTAGAGGAAAGAGAAGTTGTAACAAGGTCTCTTTAGGTGAACTCAAGGAAGGATCATTGAAGAATCTTGCATAGTAAAATGACTAAAGAACTACTAACGAACTCAATGGGAGATGGTGGGTTCTTTGCCCAACGTCCCTTGACGCTTTTATTACACGGGGGCCTAGCGTGCTGGGGCTTTCTTGGCAGCAAAACGAAAGCGGGTGCCGAACGCGCTGAATAACTTGAACAAGAGAGCGCGATGGACTAAGATTGTGCCCAACTGGCTGTCAATGAAAAGGAAATTACTTGGGACGCTCGCAAACTCTCAGGTCGTGTTCATCTAAATAAAGAAGAGTCACAGAGTCTTCACACATTTAATAAGTAAACGTCGACCACATAAGAAGAAGGACCTCCAAACACAGAATTTACAGGCAGAACCTACTTAGTTTTTCTCTTTAAGGCCGATCCAAGTTAACCAGCAATCAGTTGGTACCCAGCCTATGCCGGGCACAACTTAAAAAAAGTCCGGAAAAGAAGAGAAATCAAGGACGCCGCCGCCGTTGCCGCCACCTGTCACATCCTGAACAAGGTCCTGACTGACCTGTTGGGCGATGCCCTGGACCAAACATCGCTCGGCCGCCGCCACGAGAGGAGAAGCTCCAACCCCGGTAGCCGGTGGCCACATAATGGGTTGCGCTTGATGTTGAGAACTCCCAATATTCAAAGCGTTAGGGTTATATATATGTAACTCTGTGCATGTTGCTTTGCCCCAAAACCGTGGGAGTTTGATACTGGTACCGAGGATTCGATCCCGAAGGAATGTAAACTGGCTGTGCGGCCGCCACGGATGATGCCTGTGGAGGTGCTGGTGTTACCGCCTGAACAGGCCTAGCCTTAGCACATTCTAAATGCACGTCGAAATTACAGTAACTGCAGCGGTACATCCAGTGATTTCCCCTAGAGGTGGCCACGGGCCGGTTTTGGCCCGGAACCGGCCCGGTCAAACCCGGGCCCGCGGTTCGGAACCGGGACCGGCCCGTGGCCTACGGGCCCAGTTCCGGTTCCATAAAATTTGGAACCGGCTCGGAACCGGTTCGAAAAAAAAAAAACTACAGCAGTGCAGCGTGCGGCGCCGGCGAGGCTCGCCCTCGCCTGGGCGAGCGAGGGCCAGCCTCGCCTGATGCCGGCGAGGGCGGCCTCACCTGAGGCCGGCGACCTCTGCCGGCCCTAGCCGGAGCCGGCGGAGGAAGAAAAGAAAAAAAAAGAAAGAAAAAGAAAAATAAAAAAAAGGAAAATTATGAACCGGTTCAGTCACGAACCGGAACCGCCGGTTCCGACCCGTGGCCATCTCTAAATTTTTCCCCCGAGGCACGGCAGACATCGCACTTAAACACTCTTATCTCGTACGGACAGTCAAAAAGTAAGATGGAGCTCGTGACAGTGAGACTGGTCGTGGATTCGCAAGGGCTTCGATGCACAGACCATGTGGAGATCGTAGCTGCACTCGGCGCAGTGGTAGCTAAAGCCACTACCTCGTTGGCCGCACCAATCACAGTCGAACCGGCCACTGGCATATGTGGGGGTGGCGAGGAGCTTGAGAGGGTGCGTTTTGTGGCCTGGATGGGCGACGAGGGGCGGCATATGGGTGCATGGAGGGCGAAGTTGCAACGCTCGCACGAGTAGATGAGTCCTGAGGCTTGGCACCTGCAACCCGAGCACAGCAGGTGAAGGTAGGGGGCGGCATGTACCGGCAAGTTCAAGAGGTCGGAGAGCTCGAGGCAGAGAGTATGGCTCGGGTGGTGGAGGTGCGATGCATAGGGAAGCGTAGTCATCTATCTCTATCTCTCGCACGGATGGAAATTTGATTCCGGTGGATCCAAGGAGGAGAGTGGGAAGACACGCGGGAAAATTACCAAAAAATTCCTAATTCTTTTGCAATTTTGTCAATTTAGTCCTAAACCTTTTTTTTTGGCCAATTCAGTCCTAAACCTTTTACAAATAAGCCAATTCAGTCCATTTTGCCGGTCGGCGCTGACGTGGCCGCCGGCCGGCTGACGTGGCGCCGACCAGCGACCATATGATAATATTTTACTATATTTTAATATTTTCAATTTTTTTCTTTTTTCTTTCTTTTTTCTTTTCCTTCTCCCCCTAGCCTGTTCGGCTAGGGGGAGGCTCGCCGGCGAGGGCCCAGCTTCGGCGAGGCGGAGCTCGCCTTGGCTGGGCGAGCTCCGCCTCGCCGGATCTGGGCGAGGGCGGAGCTCGCCCAGCTGCAGCGAGGCCCCAGCTCGCCTCGCCGAAGCTGGGCCCTCGTCAGCGAACCTCCCCCCTGGCCGAACAGGCCAAGGGGAGAAGGAAAAGAAAAAAAAAAGGAAAAAAATTCGAAAATATTAAAATATTGTCACGTGGTTGCCGGTCGGCGCCACGTCTGCGCCGGCCAAATGGACTGAATTGACTTATTTGTAAAAGGTTTAGGACTGAATTGGCAAAAAAAAAAAGGTTTAGGACTAAATTGACACAATTATAAAAGGTTTAGGACTTTTTTGGTAATTTTCCCGAAGACACGCTGATCAAGGCAGAGAGGGCAACGTTGACCTGCTGGGCTTCGTTCAGTCAAGTCTTGATCCGCATTAGATCGGAGACTCAAAGCACATTGTTTGCTCTTTCATTTGTGAGTAATGCAAGGGGAAACCGGCCACGATGCTAGGGTATTCTTTGTTAAATGATGCGACATTTCTCTTGTCTAGTACTCAAAACCCATGATTGAGTTGACGAATACATTTAAATGACAACATTTAATAATAGGATTTAGTACTCTCATTCGTAGGACATTCATCATTTCTTCTTTTATATTGTATGACGTACTAGTATGATGTGCTAATATGACGGCTGAACGGATGCGTGCGACGCTTCTTTTGGGCCGAAGTCGCCGATCTCTTATTGGCTTCTGTGCCTTCCGTCGTTTCAAGAACACCGACAGTTAACATGCTGCAAATATAAGTATGCCGCAGCACCTCGAATTTCGTTTTATCTGTTGGTAAATAAGCAGGCCTTACGTTTTCCTTCAGAAGCTCTGCTGTAATCACACTAGGTGAAAGAACAGATGAAAACAAATCTGAATTTGTCCTTTCAGAATGGAAAAGTCAAATAAAGGAAGGGCAACAAAAAGAAACGAAAAGAAGTCCATGAGGTAAGTTGGACCAACAGATATAAGAGATGAACTTTGCTCGCTAAGACAATCCAAAATCCAAAGATTCACATTTCACACCATCAAAAGCCATTAATATGCTACAAACTCCATATAGACACGTCACGTCTCACTAAGTAAGGCAACGATATTCACGGTATCACTCCAACGTCCTTGAAGTATTCGTGCTCAAGAGCGAGCTTGGCAGTTATTCTTCTTCTAGGATCCATGCAGAGCATTTTCTGGAATCCAGCAATTGCATCAGTAATAAGAATGCTGGATTGGCAATTTAATATCACTTCATACATTTCGTTACATTGGTTCAGGGCAACAAAGGAGACATGATCTCGACCCTCGTCTACGATTTTCGGTAGAGGATGGTCCACTACCAGTTTTTATAGGTTCACTAAAAGCAAAACATACAATAAGGTCAACAGTGTAAAGATCGCTCGCCTTTCAAGGAATGCAATCAGACATCCATGAAGAATTTTTTAACCCATCTTTGCAAACGCAGGGTGTAGTCCATCATGAATAAGTTTAATGCATTAGCCATTTAATGGGGAAAAGTGCACAAACAGGACTCGACGTTTTGGTCATTGCTGAATTGGGGATTTAGGATTTATTTTGGTCAATTGAGAACCTGAGGTGTTTAAAAAGGCCCAATCGAGTCCTGTTCCTGCACTTATCCCGCCATTTAACTATGTTACAGTTGAAGTCCCTTCTGGCCTGCCTAACATTCTTTTCTACAAAGGCGGATTTCTAACAACTAGATTTCCTCCGAATGAAAAACTTGTAAATTTTATCATTCAAGTGTGCTATCTGCCTAATGGAGATTAAATACTAAAGAACTGCTTTCCTTCCTATTCCTGGGGGGGATCATTAAAACGCTCCGGAACGCATGCATGAATTTTGTCAACTTACAGAAAGAAGATCGACTCCGGCTGGATCAAGATTCGGCGTAACAGTTTTTAGGTCCTGCAAGATAAAGTGCACGATGTTAATTTGTCAAATAACCCTGGACAGTTCATAATCTCCCCTGAAAACAGCAGAGAAGACCAGCTACCTGCGGAGCCCACTTAGGGAAGGTTGATTTAAAATCAGGTAAAGAAGTCACCCCGGGCCATGAATCTTCATTTGGCGTGCCCATTATTCTTCAACCAAGAAAATATAAAAGGAATAAACGTAGTACCTATGAATAATTGATGGACTTAAAATTCTATGTAATGTTCAAGTCTGTAGGCAAAAGGAAAAGGAAAAAAGAGTTTCATGGCATTTTCTTAACGGATAACTTGATCTACCCACTTTCAAGTCAACAAGATAGTCTGCATTTTGGAGAATGTAGAACTAGAAGGAGGACAGCAGTGTCAACGCATCCTATGATTCCTCAAGACTAAGTATAGCAGCATTAATAAACCGAGCTCTTTACAAGAGGAGATATTTAGGGTGTTCTAGGCCATGACCGAGGTGTCAGAATCTAAAATAAATATACATCGATGCAAGCTAGCTGTAAGCTAACTAGGAAAGACAAACTTTAGCAGCGTCTGGTTTACAATGGATTAACCTTTCAATTTCATAGTTGTGCTCTATCCTCTAGTATGTTAATTGTGCACGATATTTAGGGTGTTCTACCTTTTCGATCAATTTCTGACCAAATAGCTACTTCCAAGCAGTGGCAGATAGAGCACAACTTGACATACTAGAGGATCCGGTTAGAGAAAAAAAAAAGGCTAGAGAAAAAGATTCTTGAGACTTATATAGGAAGTAGCACCTGAAAATCTTAAACAATTCATCAATCTCAGAGTCCCCAGGAAATAGTGGCCGCCGGTTCACCATCTCTGCAAATATACAACCCACAGACCACACATCAACAGGTGTTGAGTAATGGCGGGATCCAAGGAGTATCTCAGGAGCCCTATACCATAAAGTCACCACCTGCAGAGAAACATAACAACAGTGAAATAAACATAAGCCGTGAACATGATGTGGCCATTTAAAGATGCTTAATCCAATCTCTGTGGGGCCATTTAAAGAAGCTTAATCCAATCTCTGTGGGTTAACTATTTATCCAAGAACACAAAGAAGCATAGAAGAAAAGTAAAGAAAGTTGGCAAGAAAGAAAGACCTAAGAAAATAAGTGGAGAGTTATTCATGAAAATGGTTAGGCTGCAAGTATAAAAATCCATCAGACTGAGTTTCCTGCTTTGACCAAGATATCATTATGTTCTCCTAAACCATCCGTGAGTTTTTTGGCAGGAACGAGAGTAGGTGGAGACATATCAGAAATTAGGATCCCTGAAACAACTTTCGAAGCAATTTCTAGCCCAGCATGAGTACGGAAAAAAGGATATCAGAACAATTACAACTTGCAAATTCTCTCTTGGCTGTGCAAGAAGAGAAAAAGTGCGGATATCTTCAATGCTTCATGATGTGAAAGACATTGCATCATACTGTTCATGCAGTGTCCTGAACTTGTGACTGAATCATGGCAGAAAAACAAATTCAATACCTCGTGGGTAAATGTCCTAACAGGAATACCAAAAGCCCTGGCCAGCCCAAAGTCCGCTAGCTTCAGTGAATTAGTACGGCGATCTAGCAGCAAATTCTGGGGCTTCAGATCTCGATGTAAAACTCTATGAGAATGGCAATAGGAAATGCCGCGCAGGATTTGATAAACGAACATCTGCAGGGAGAAATTTGCTATATTATGAAATTGTTAAACAATCAAACTAAGAATTCAATCCCATCTACATAGACAAAAGGAATAATGAGTAGAGCCTAGACTAATGACAAAATAAGCAGATGCTTAAGAAGAGCTCAAAGACCCAAAAGTCATCTGCCTCATCTAAAGTGGACTGCGGACCGACTGCAAATGTTATCAGTATTGGAATGCTCCGGATACTACAGAGCCACATTAAGCTTTAGTGAGCTCTATTTGGCACTAAAACCTCATTTTTGCCAATCATGCCCACGTGAAATTAACATTGTGGATGAATATAAAATAAAGAGCTAAAGTAAGAAGATTATAAGAAGTAAGAACATGATTCTTTGTAGATATTTGTGCACTTATTCTGTGGGATATTTTCTTCTCCTACTAACCCATGATTCAATCCGAAAGGACAGTCCAATCATCCTAACAAGAATACGTTTTCTGAAAAGCCTCGATGAAATCACACTAAAGCATGGTATTATAGGCATGGACTTCTGCCATCCAGAAGATAGCACACCCAAACAAAAAGAACCAAGATAAGTTACTGCAATATTGTTCTGTAAATGAAAGCTCAAATAAGCTTATGACACCATCGTGAAAATTACACAAAGCATAAACCTCCATGAGGGTAAGAGAGCTCACTCACTTTTATTGTGTTGGTGTCCTTAGAAAATTCTGGACATGAATCCATGTGCTTTTTCAAATCCAAGTCCAAGTACTCAAAAACTAGATATAGACGCCTCTCACTGTGCACTACATCCTGCAACCTGCCACTCATAAGTGTATGAGCTATACTATGATTAAACCATAACAAAGAAAAACAGAACTTGCATATTATTTATAGTGAACTAAAATTTTTTTTCACATATAAGCATTGATCAGTCTCTTCTACAAAATCCAGAACTACAGAAAAGCAACCTAGTGAATCGATTTATTGGTATGGACAGCATCATGCATTAACAGAAACTACTTGAAGCATCCAAATAGCATGATTTTTCCATGTCAGACATATTAGACAGGATAATCCCTGTTATATCACCAGAGGAAGTAGAGCTAATACATGCTCAGTCTAATGAAATCCTTTTTTTTGGCCTGATATCGAATGAGAAACCTCCTTCAAAACCAAGGAGAAGTTGTAAGAGACTGCTTGAAAAGGGTACATATTATAGAATGAAATAAAAATAGCTGAAAAAGGCTAGTTAAGTAAGTTCATGTCACCTCTTCAAACACTCCTACAAGAAAAGCACGTCTCCCATGGATTTGCTTTTTTTTTTATTTTTGAGTTTTAACATCACCTTTGCCAATTGTATGCATTGACTTATCTAAGAAAAGGGATTTTGGAAATATGCTCGCCTCCCAAGTTAACCGGAAGAAAGCTATAGCCACCATGAGCACCTTAAGACCAAGTCACATCCTGCTGAAATGAGATGTAGTAAGCACCCATATGGATGAATTCTATCGTTCTATCCTATGGCTCCCACAAGCCCTAAGTTTTACTCGAAGGACGGCCCTCCCACAAATGATCCAAAGGTAAGACCAGATATTGGAATTAGACATATGATTAATGGAGTCCTCGTAAAAGGCTACCACGCCCAGTGGTGAAACAAAGATATGGAGTCCATCTCATTTTCCTTGATACTGCTTGTATGTGGAATTGTTCTTTTTATGCAAATATCCACATGCTTATTTGGCTTTCAGCCACTGACATTTGTTTGATACACAAGATGTGAATCTTTAAAAAAGTGGCCACGGGATTTAAGTTCCTGGCTAATAAAGCATAGAGTTAAGCGCTTAAGGCAAAAGAATATGCTAAAAGAGCAATAGCTGCAGAATCCAATGAGGTTGATATGAGAACAACCTCAACTATGCAACTTCCCATAGACGCTGATTACCTCGGAATATAATGTCAAGGACCAGTTTTCAAGTATCAAATACATTTTAATTTGATTAAAGAGAAAATGTAAGCACGGCACATCTCCTCACTACTGCTTGAATAAACAATCAACAAATCCATATGGTCACTTAAAGAAGAGAACATCTCGGAGATAATCACATACTTGACAATGTTTCCATGCTGCATTTCTTTCAAGAGAGAGATCTCTCTGATTGCAGTACTCGGCACCCCTTCATCTTCCTGCTCCAAACGAATTTTCTTCAGAGCAATCGTCTTGTTGGTGGAGCGATCGATAGCCTTATAGACCACGCCATAAGTTCCTTCCCCGATCTTCTCGATCTTCTCATACTGTCAAACAAAAAATCCAAGGAGATACCACATCCAAAACTATAAAGCCAATGATTGAAGATAAAATGGCTATAAGAGCAGGAGGGAACGGCATCGGATACACAAAATTAGAAGAATCAAACAAAATTGGGCATGCATACCTGATCCATTTAAGTCCAGTTCAAAGATGCCTCGCAATGCAACAGCAACCTAATAATGGCATACGGACAAACTTAGAAACAATAATCCAAAATCAGCTCTAAGCAGATTCTTATGCACCAGCATTACTCATGGAAGCTACATATGTCGCTCTCCTCTCTTTATCTACAAATGCAGTACTTCCGATTAACCTCCTTCCTCTCATCGCACGGCAGCATCAAAGCGACAACCGACGACCACGACGCCTCGAGAAAGTCAGTCAAATGCTAGCCTAACAGCTCCACACAGAAGTCCCGCAATAAAATCGGTCAAACGGAAGCAACGAAAACAATGCGACACTTCCGCTGCCTGCATCCAGTAAAGGGAGGAAGACAGATCGGATCTCGAGCAAAGAGACGATCCGGCCGAGAGATCGATCGGGACGCTTCCGCATCGGGAACGCCTCGGCCACGGACCGGAGGTCCGAGCGCATCGCGCGGCGTGCCGCGATGCGGCATTTCGTCGCCGGCGGGAAGAGAGAGAGAGAGAGGCGAGGGGGTGAAAAGGCGACGGCGGCGACAGAGCGCGCTCGACGGAGCGGGGAAAGATGAGACACGCGCCGCCGCGAGGGGCGAAGCGGCGAGGTTTTTTCCGGAGGGGGAGGAGGGAGGAGGGAGGAGCAGTACCTGAGGGGGGGCGCAGCAATGGCGGCGGGTTGCTGCTGGCGGTGGCGAGCAGTGAATTGGACTCGCTTCTGCTTCCGCTTCTGTGTGTCTGCGCGCTTTTTGTGCGTTCTTCGCCTTGTTTTTATTCGAGTCGAGAGCCCTGCAAGTCGGAGAGAGAGAGTGTGGGAGAGTGGTGATGCGGTAATTATTGGGTGGGACTCTTGGTCAACGGCGGTTCTACCGCCGCTGCTGCTGCCCCGTTTTTCTTTTCTTTTTTACCTGACGCCCGACTCCGGTTGGCCAATGGGGTGATGACACACGTGAGGAGGGCCGCGCGGGATTTAATGCCGTTTCGCATGATTCATCGTCGGTAGGGCGGTAGTGAATTCGAACATCTCGCGCTAATAAAAATCAATTTCGGCAAAATGGAGTGGGAGATATTATTTTCTCGCGTTCCGGCCCACTTTGTCAATTTGGCTTTTTTGTTCCGTTGTGCCTTATAAGCGCTCTATTTTTTTGGGTGAGAAAGCAAGGCTAAAAGAATAATTTAGAAAATATTTCTTTTGAAAAAGGATCGCTCGAAATAGTTAATCGATAAAAAATGTTTTTCATTCTTAACAGTAATTTATGTCTCGATATTTTTGCGAGCGCTAAAAATATTATCCATTCATTCATTATTATAAGTGATGGAGGCGATTATTTTCAAGAAAATATTTTTCAAATCGATTATTTTTTGTAAAATAAATGGAGTCTGGAAATTAGCTCTCGAGAGTGCTCTAACTTAAATATGGAAGGAATCGCTGATAGAACAACCTTCTAAAAATCATATCTTGTTCTCATCTTGCATTTTGCGTGGATAAATGGAGCAATAATCTCACCGTCGAATGACCCAAAAAATGGAAATTAAGTCCATTAATTAATGCCTCTCGAAACGTGATTCTTTTCTTATTTTTATTTTTGTGCCGTTATATTTTGATCGTCCCAAACGAATATAAAAGAAATGTATAAAATACGCCGAATGAGAACGGGAGTTATGACGTCGCGATTTTCCAATCTCGCTTCTTCAATGGGTACGTGCTTTTTCCGTGTGTACGGTGGATCGTCGCTCCTTGATGGCATTCATGCCTTTGGTCCTGCCCATGTGTCCCTCCCGTCCGTACTGTGTATCGCGTCCCATGATGCTGTAGCTGTCGAGATTCAATGCGAGCGTATCCACCTTGATTAGCTCGAGAAGGACATTTCTTTGGTTAATTGGAATTAATACCACCAAAAATTCTAAATTGGTACATGCGTGATAATTTTACCCCGAACTTTTTTTTTAACCACCGAAAATCTTAAACTGATACACATGTGACGATTTTACTCCGAACATACCTTAAAAAATCCCAAACTGATACATTTGTGATAATTTTACCTTGAACATCCACAAAAAACCCCAAACTGGTACACATGTGACAATTTTACCCTAAACTAAAATTTTAATCTTATTATTTTTATTTTTCTAATTTTTATTAATTTTTTTCTTTTCTTTTTTTTCTTCATTTTCTACCTTTGGCTGGGCGCCACTCCGGCGACCGGCTAGAGGCAAAAGCCGGCAATGTCGGCCCTCGCCGGCGTCGGGCAAGGGCTGTCCTCACTCGCCTGGGCTGACAAGGACAGCCCTTGCCCGACGTCGACAAGGGCCAACCTCGCTTAGGTGGGCGAGGACAGACCTCGCTTGGGCGGGCGAGGACAGACCTCGCTCAACACAGGCGAGGGCGCCCCTTGCCCGACGCCGGCGAGGGCGACCATCGCCAGCAGCCCGCGGGGTTGACCTCGCCGGCTTCTGCCTTTGGCCGATTGCCGGTTTGGCGATCAGCCAAAGGTAGAAGATGAAGAAAAGAAAAATAAAATAAAATTTGAAAAAATAAACAATAATAATATCAAAAAATTATTAGTTCAGGGTAAAATTGTCACATGTGTATCAGTTTGAGGTTTTTCGTGGTCAAAAAAATAGTTTAGGGTAAATTTATTATGGGTTTACCGGTTTTGGATAAAATTATCACAAGTATATCAGTTTGGGATTTTTAGTGGTAAAAAAAAAGTTTGGGATAAAATTATCACAAGTGTATCAGTTTGGGGTTTTTAGTGGTAAAAAAAAAATTTGGTAAAATTGTCATACATGTATCAGTTTAGGATTTTTAGTGATATTAACCCTTCTTTTTTTGGTCAGAGTATATTTCTTTAATGAGAGATAGAATGTATGAAAGAAATTGGTGCTCATTCGCGACAAAGAGAAGAGCCTCTTCTTACTGCTAGAATTTCATTGTTTCGTGCTAGGAAATACGGTGTTTCTTTCCGCCTCGGTAAATGTGAGATTGGAAGGAAATCCGGGCCCAAACGTTAAGAACTGAATGACCTAAAATCGAGTTACAATGATATGCTTATCTCACAAGGTCCCAATCGATGGAACATACAATGGGATCATCGATTACAAAGGTCATGACTATACAATTGACCCATAAAGATGCGACTCATGACCAATTGACTCGAAGCATGCACAAAAATTAACAACCCAGTCGATGAGAGTCCACCAATCCAAGAATAATTGTGGCGAAGGAGTCAATTAACTGTTACAAATTATCTCTAGAGTAACGTGCAAGTCAGTCGAGATAGTTAGGGATATTTGCGGGAGAATATCATAAAGTATGACGGACTAACCCTTTAAAGATGCAAGAGACATAAAAGAGAACCGAGACTATAACTAATGAGCAAACAACATCAAGCACAACATTCACAAACCAAGCAAGAGATCAAGTTCTAAGGTTTGGTGTACTCAAGATCACCCATATATCATTATTTTCGCAATGTTTGTATTATCACGCATGTATAATCGTCATCCACTTTTTTCTTTAAATGTGGGGTGGTTTCCCTAAATCTAAGCAAATTCTTGCAACAATTTGTTCCTTCGATGGCGTGGGAAACCAAAATTCATCACCAAGCACAGAAAAAGAAAAACCCTTTATTCTCCTGTCAAGGGCGAACCTAAACCTGTGCTCAAGGAATAGCTATCCATACACTAACAAGGGAATGCGTAAATTATCAAGGAGAAAGGAGCCGCGTTGATCTCCTCGGATAAATCGCCCAAATCCCACGAGTGAATGGAGAGCTAGATCTTACATTGGATCTCATCCG
The DNA here is from genome assembly GCA_031216285.1 of Syzygium syzygioides. Lineage (NCBI taxonomy): Eukaryota > Viridiplantae > Streptophyta > Magnoliopsida > Myrtales > Myrtaceae > Syzygium > Syzygium syzygioides. The sequence continues at coordinate 20,336,031 of CM062252.1, read as the reverse complement.
AATCGCCTCATCTGTCCTCTCGAGGAAAGGAGAGGTTCGGGTTTTGGGACCGCCATGTTTTTTCTTCTTCTGTTTTTTTTTGGGGGGGGGGCCCAAAAGGAACCGCCTTATTAAATAGGTGAATCAGTGATGACCCACCCCCACCCACGCAAGCGATCGTGCATTTTCACACGGTGTCTATTAAAACGCGGGGTACAAGTTAGCAAGTCGGTTTAATAGACACTGTGCGAAGCACAGGTTGACCTGCAGGAAGCCGGGACTTCTCCTCTCGTCGTCTCGGACGCGGGAGGCTACTATATCTGCCTATCCGGAAATAACCAGCCGAAGCTACCACGATGCTCAGACGTCCCTAAGTTCTCCCCAAATTATTTTTTTTTTCGAAGAGAGGAAAATACGAAGGGAATTCACGAAGAGATTTTTTTTTATCATATCGGGGGAGTTCCTTCCCGTCTTTGCATCTCTCCGAACCTTTTTGGCTCCTGCTGAGGACCACTTGCTTGGGCATTTAAGGAAGGAAGGAAAAAAAGGCGGGGGAAAGCGTTTCGTTTTTGTCGGGGCGGGGAGGCCGCTTCACACAACCGGTACGCTTTCACGCGCGGGCCGGGATGGACGTGTGGTGGTGGGGGGGGGGGGGGGGGCCCGGCGGCGAGCGATCAAATTTTTGAGCTTGGTCAAAATCTCACGCGATAGCTAGCTCAGCTAGCTAGCCGACAAAACAATTTGTCCCCCCCCGTTCTGCTTTGCTTTTTGGTTTCGAGCCAAAATCATTTAATGGCCGTTCAGCCGCGCGATGCTAATAGCAATAATAACATTTCCGGAAGCGCAAAATGGTCGGAAGCCAGAGAAGTTCGAAATTCGAAGCGCCTTCCCCCGCCCCCCCCCTCGTCCCTCGCGATTTCAAAATCCCGCGGGGGAGGGGGGACGCTGAATATTTCGCACGGCCACGGGCACGGCATGAAAGTTCGACTCCCTGCCCTGCGGGAAATGTCCTGGGCGGCTTAGCCAGTCACGGGAAAGAAAAGACTTTCGCGGGCGGGGTCACGTGAGCTGCAACGCTCGTCCCTGGATTATTGATGGGCGAAACAATTCGATCACGCGAGTAAGTTTGAGACGCGCAGGTCGCTCATCGAATGGCGAATGTATTGGGGGGGGGTTTTTTTTTTTTCGTTGCGCTAGCGATGGACCTAGCCAAGATGGGGAAAAAAGAGAGGAATGGTGCGTTTGGCAACCATTCTGCTTCCGAAAATAATTTCTGTTCATAAATGATTTTATTTTATTCCGTGTCCGAGAACGATTTCTAAGTATTTGAAGGTGTTTGGTAACTGCCTAAAATTTTTATTTTTGGAATAGAAAAAAATCAAAAGTACATTTTGTAACTGCACGAAATTTCTTTTTTGTTAATAATATATATATTTTAAATTTTTTCTTCTTCTTTCCCTTCCTTGGCCATGGCTAGAGTTGGCGAGGGTTGCCTTGCAAGCTTCGCTGAAGCCCGCCCTTGCCGGATGTGGCGATGGTTGGACCCTCGCCAAATCCGACGAGGATCCAGCTCTCGCTCTCGCCTGCCACAAGTTAAGAAGAAGAAGAAAACCAAGAAAAAGAAGAAGAAGAAAATTTTTTTTTTTCCATTTCTAATTCTTGTTCTCAGAATTAAGAAGCAACTGTTATTTGCTTATTTTTACTTCTTGATTTTGTTTCAAAATTGATTCTGGGAACAAATTTTTGCAAATTTATACTCGGGAACAAAAAATTTACCGAATGGATTTCTGTTTCAAAACTGATTATGGGAACAAAAGAATATAAATAGTTACTATTTGGCCAGTTGCCAAATGCGCTCGAAGTGGTCTCGACAAATGATTGTGCAATAAAATGATTTTAATGCCATTCTCGGCGCGAGGAAAAAACAAGAGAGGAAAATTCCTCATATATTCAATGTAGGCATGAAGTTCGATGGTTGTAACAAGCTAATAGGGGCTTAAAAAGAAGACCCCTTTAATCGAAACCTGAAATCGAATCTAGTTGGCTCAAAAAAGATTTCGAGTCTTTTCCAATTGCGATTGTTTCGATTCGGGTGATAAGTAAAAATAACGGGTATTCAATGGTTTCGGTTAAATTGTGGGCCTCAAACCCAAATTTTTTTTTTTTTGGTCGAAACACAAACCCAAATTGGCCCAACCTGAAAAGGCATGAAATTTTCGGTTGGCGTCGGGTTGGGTCAGGCTTTTTTTGGCAGTCCTAACAGCTAGTAATATAAGTAAAGTTGCCCGTCATCTCGTGAGTGCAGTCCTGTCTGCTTGTAGTGGATGGAACGATTAACATGCATCCACGATAATATGTCGATGGTTAGAATTGATAGACTCCAAAAAAAATGAAAAAAAAACGAAACGAAAGTGAAAAGGGGGGAATACGTAGACCGGGCCTCCTACGAGCCCGCGTGTCGCTCGAGCATTGGCCGTGGGCCCAAAACCGTTACGAAAAATGCTGCCCAAGCCCAACGGGCTAATCCACTGGGCCTGCCTTGCTACTATAAAGGCCTCCCTCTTCCGTTATCAGGATTTGGCGATCGGGTTCGGGCTGAGGTCGTCGGGCTCCCTTCGGAAACCGCTCGGCGACGGCGGAGCAACTGGCGGCGGTACGGTGGCGCGGCTCTCGCTCGACCAGGTATTCCTCCTCCTCCTCCTCGATATGCAAGCCAACCTTCTCTTCCTCCGGTAGTCGATGGTTCGTGTGGTCCTCGTCGAGTTCACGTAGCTCTCCTTCGTCGCCGAAGGAAGAACGATGGGAATGCCACTGTAGAGTTCCGCTGGTTTGAGATGAGGAGGCTCTGTAGATACGGCCGCTGCTGTCGCGATCTCGCTCGGGGGTGCAGTCTATCTCCGCCTACCGCGTCGCTCGGCGTTGTGCCTGCGATTGCGAATCCCGCGTCTTCGCATCGGATACTGCGGGGGCTGTCCGCGCCTCGCCGGAGTCTCGACGAATTCCCGTTTCCCCCGCGGTTGTTTTGCACGGATGTTGTCTCGCTGGGGCCACCCGAAGGCGGTTGCGGCGGCGTCGAGGACGGTGGTTTAGATGGCGATGCCGATAAGGTGTATAAAACCGTCATGGATCATTCTTGTGCATATCATGACATGGGGAATGCCTTGGACCAGACTGGCATTGGCTTGACCACCGCTCTAGTCGTTGGTGTCCTTCACAGGCTTCGATACGAGGAGAAGATAGCGTTCCGATTTTTCACGTGGGCAGGGCACCGGGAAGATTACGAACACGAGCCTCAGGCTTATAACGCGATGATCGACATACTCTCCAGTACAAAGTACAAGGCGAAGCAGTTTCGAATTGTCTGCGACCTTTTGGATTACATGAAGAGGAATGAGAAAAAGAGAGTTCCCATGGAAGTTCTTCTGAGGATATTGAGGCAGTACACAGAGAAGTATTTGACCCATCTTCAGAAATTTGCTAAGAAGAAGAGGATTAGGGTGAAGACTCAGCCGGAGATAAACGCCTTTAACTTGCTATTGGATTCCTTGTGCAAGTGCAGTTTGGTTAAGGATGCTGAAGAACTGTTCGAGAGAGTGAAGAGCAAGGTTAGACCCGATTCTAATACGTACAACATACTGTTCTTTGGGTGGTGTAGAGTAAGAAATCTGACTAGAGGAATGAAGGTTCTGGAAGAGATGATCCAAATGGGTCTCACGCCTGATAATTTCACCTATAATACTGCGATCGATGCTTTTTGTAAAGCAGGGATGGTAGCCGAGGCAGCTGAGCTGTTTGAGTTTATGCGAACGAAAGGCTCCACCATGTCTTCTCCCACTGCAAAGACCTACGCTATTATGATTGCGGCTTTAGTTCAGAATGATCAACTGGACGAGTGCTTTAAACTCCTGGGACATATGATAAACAGTGGTTGCCTTCCTGATGTTTCAACCTACAAGGAGTTTATTGAAGGGATGTGTACGGCTGGGAAGGTCGAGGAAGCTTATAAGTTCCTGGAAGAGATGGGAAACAAAGGTTATCCCCCTGACATTGTCACCTATAACTGCTTCTTAAGGGTTCTTTGTGACAACAAAAAGTTGGATGAAGCGATTAGGCTTTATAGGAAAATGATTGAGGTCCAGTGCATGCCCAGCGTGCAAACCTACAATATGTTGATCTCAATGTTCTTTCGGATGGGTGATGCTGAAGGGGCATATGAGACATGGCATGAGATGGATGAGAGGGGCTGTGCACAGGATGCAGATACATACTGTGTGATGATTGAAGGGCTTTTTGACTGCAATATGGAGGAAGATGCGCGTTTTCTTCTGGACGCAGTCATAAATAAAGGTCTGAAATTGCCATATCGGAAGTTTGACTCTTTTCTGATGAACCTATCAGTAACTGGTGATCTCCAAGCCATTCATAGACTTTCAGAGCATATGAGGCATTTTTACAATCCTGCTATGGCCAGACGATTTGCACTAAACGAAAAGAGGAATAGTGTGAGGTTGAGAGGAAAGTGAGAAGATATGGACGCAGTCACCAGTTAACTCCTATGTGATCAGACCTGACTTTTTGTCAAGTCGTTCCCTATCGTCTGCATGCTAATTGAGGATGTTATGCCACAAAAATACAAGAACATTCCGAGAGTTTCTCATTACGATGTGGAAAACTTAGTGTATGAGGATAACTTAGCCTATACTTACTGACCTTGAGTTTGTCCAGTACTTCTTTCTCATACATTGAGCCAGATTGTTTATCTTTTGAAACTGCTATGGTCTATACAAATGCTTTAAATTGGAGGTGATATTTGTCACGCCTTATGACATTCTTTGCTAGAATAGTTTATCTGATCAAATTGTAAGACGAAGATGCAGACAATGATGGCCTCAATGAGCCTTAAGTGCCCTACTCAAATCTGGTGTTTGTGTTGCTGATAAAAGAAAGAAAGGGATGCATATGCATCATCTTTCTCCATTTGCTGTTGGGTTCGAAATCTCTTCTGTGGTTTGAAATTTAGGTGGTGCTGTCAGCAAGGAAGGAGGATACATTCAAGAGTCCTTAGCTCTATTGCATCAGCCTTGATCTGAACTCCTGAGAATTTATCTTCAGCAATTTACATTGCCTATAAATGTATCTTTCATTTCCTGTGTATGAAGAAATTCTCTTTCAGAGGACAAATTTTAAGAAAAGGGAAATAGGTTTAGACATCAGAAGATGTTCTCTTGCCAGTAAGATCTGCCATCCTTCAAGTGCTGTTTCTGCCTAACAACGAACCAAGCAGAGCTTTCTGGCCAAAATGAAGAAGTCACTTCCTACACCAACATTAAAATAACCAACAAATCCAAAATTGAAGGTTTGAAGTCCAAGAGAGAGACATAGAGGAAATGGATGCTTTCAAGTTTTGTTGACGTGATTTCCTTCAATTCTCACTATTTGACAATGCCGAAATCGATACACTCGAACTCTTCTTCCATGTTCCACTTACCTGAAGACAGATCACGTATTGCAACATTTACTCAATTTGCTTTTGTTCTCCTGTAAACGTAATTGAAATTGTGGGTTCATGGTTCTATCTGCCAATACAAGTGTGAAAAACTTGCGATGCTATTCTAATAGATATTCTTTTAACAACTCAAATGTTGCCATTTGAGGTTGTGGATAGAGAGACTGGCAGATAACTTTGATTGGTAGAATTATGTAATGGGACTATCTGTGTAGTTCGATTTCTTATATGGAGGTATCGCATATTATTTGCGCCGTTCTCACGTTTGATGGGTTTATTCTTTTCTTATGGATTATTTCGTGGATATGTGTACCACAAGGAGTATTGGACAAACTATTGATGATGGAAAAACAAAGTCAATTTTAGTGTGGAAGATAAATAGGGAGTCCAGTCTCTTTCTGCGGGACTTGGGGTATTATACTTTTTTTTCATTTGATAACATGCAATCGAATCAGAGCATGGCGACTTTGGCCTTCAGGTACATGCCAAACGGCATCTTAGGAACCATTTGCCAATTTATTTCTAATGCCAAGCGCGGATCATGGGGGCTATTGAATTTGAGGTAACAAAGTGTTTTCAGCTTGAAGTTCTTCAGTTTCTGGATCTCGTTGCTTGAGGTTGGCTGTAAATTGCTCTGCCCATAGTTCCGTGCATGACAGAGGATTCAGACTGCTGTTTAGCTTAATAGAGTTAGTCCTTATAAGACCATTTATTGCTGGTTGAACTTGACATGCTGACAGATGCTTTTCAGACGATATCTCAGGATGTGTTTTTTTGTCGTTCATTTCCATGCCTACATATTCTGGAATTTTCAGGTTTTCTGTTCAATTGAACATTCATAGTGTCTCTGCATATATTATCCGTGTAACGTATCTGCGCCTTTCTTGGATACAAATTTTAGTTGTTCTTATTTACTTCAAATATTGTCTCAAGTACCTAATATGAATGTCTATGTATGATACCACAGTTAGTTGTTGCCATAAAACATTAATGATCACTGTTCTATCACTCTTACTCTACAGTCCGTCGTCTATTTGTCTGCTCTCTCTCCCACTTAACATGTGTCGAGTTTGACATGTCTTTTTCTCTATTAATCGTAATAGCAGGGCACTTTGCTTTTCTGAAAAGTTTATAATATTTGGAACTAATAATAATGACAAGATAAGGATTTAAGGTGAAACTTTGCTGGAGATAAAAAGATGAAAAAGTGATATGATCGGCTATTACTGCAGTTTCAACCCCTGTAGAAGAAATGTAGTTAGAATTAGCATTGCCACTAAACCTTATAACTTGGCATTTGCTGATGTTAGGTATGGCCATCCAGTGCTCTGCTGCTTCGTCTTGGGAAGGAGATCCATCACCTCCAGTTTAAACCACCTAGTTGGGATGGCTTTAATTTTTCCCCAATTACTTACTTTTTGAATAAGTAAAACAATGGTATACTCGATTTTCCACCTAGGGGGAGGCCTTTGGATGGTTAATGTAACATATTCCAGAGCGTGCCTCTACAAGAGTATATTTAAGTGGAGATTGGAATTGGCGGACAAAATGCTTACACACATATAGAGTTAGGCATTGCAGAGATAATTGGCCGGGAAGGGCATGAGGAATATTTAGTTCACTAGTTTTAATTCCAAACTATTAAGTTATAGGAGCAGAACTTTCTTTTGTGGCGCTCATATCATGTGCTATCTTACTAAGCGGGAATGGTCATGTTTGATCTGGCTCTATTGCTATTATAGCACTTTTGAGATGCCTTTGCCACAAGATGCTCTTGTATACTCTAATTTGCTTCTTTCAGTATCTCCGATCAACTTACTGCTCTAAAGCATGTTGACAAGGTCACGAGTCTCTCTCTCTCTCTCTCTCTCTCTCTCTCTCTTCGTATGATGAACTTCTGTTATGTATTGCAGAAGATGTTACAATCTTCTCCCGCAATGTCATCATTCTGAAGAATTGCTGTAGAACTGTCAATATGTTATGATAGTTGTATGGGTAAGTCATCTATGGGATGTTACAGTTATAAAACAAAATACGACTTATATGCAGGACAAGGCTCTTGACATGGTTCGTAGATTTCCTGTAGGTCATTTATGGAGGGATGTGATGCGTATGGTCTCTAACATGCTATAAGAAGAGTTGAGTTTCAAGATCAAGTGTTCCCATTCAAGCATCTCCAGTTGACTGCTTTCTCTGACCCCCAATCTGAACTCTTTTTACAAATATCTTCATGGTAGTCTGAAAAAATCTTTGAAAAATGCACCATTCTAAGACATATATGTGATTTAAGGAGTGGACTCAACTTTCTCGCACAAACTACAGTATTCTCATAGCTCTCAGTTCTCATTTGCAATCCCCTATCAGTAGCTCGTCAATGTTGGATTTACATAAAGTCATACTTGGCTCAGCTCCTTTCTACCTTTACGGCTGTGGATGAAATTCCTTTTTGACATTTCATTCTGCCTGGAACCTGTTTAACCTTGTCCAGGCACTATCAGAATCATATGCAAGAGGACAAAAGGCACCGGAGTGTAGGTTTTATTGCTTCTCGTACTCTGTGGATCATGACAGTATAGTTGAATTATTATTGTTGTTATAATTTTTTTAATGCAAAAGAGTGTCACCAGTTTGAGCCTTGGATCAGCTATAAGAATGTTTATTATGAATTAATGTAGATATAAGCTGCAACATGGAGAAATTGAACTTCCGTGGTCTCTAAATCATGGTTTAATATGTAGATAAGCTGAAAATGTCATCCTTTATATCTCGATTAGGTGCTATAAATATTTGCCTCTGTATTCTATTGAAGCATAATTGATATTTGACCGATCAACATCAAATTCCGAGATTGCGCATAACTTTAAGGGTGACGGTATTTCTTCATTTACACGCAGACGTGGTGTAATCATTTCGAGCTTCGTGGAGTACACCATGGCAATGACGATTGCGCAAGTTGGAAATTTGCATTTGGATGCTCGATGGCGTTGTCGCTTTCTTGGACTTTTATTCCGTGGATGCTGCCGACTCTTGGAGTAATATTGAAGATTCTGGACGCACTCCTTTCCGCATGATGCTACTCAAGAGGTTTGTTATAAAGGTACACTCCTTTATCTGTCGAATATGAACACGACAAAATGTTGTAATCATCTTGGACTTGTGAATATGAAGTCTCAATCCACACTTGAGCCGAAAGAAATGGTCTTTTAGTGCACCTGTTCTTCGTGCTATTGATAAAAGTTCCTACATGAAAAGGATTTCTTCAACTAATACCTCCAATTTTATAGTGGGTGCTGCATTGTCAAGGGCTCCTCATTGGCTGTAGACATTTCTCTTTTGAAAATCTGGTAATCAAAAAGCACTTCTTAGATGGCCGATTGCAGGCCTTTTGCAGCAAACATCCCGCTAGATTTTCTTGCCCCCATTAGAAGCAAGCCTTAAGTTAAAAAAACAAATTTGCAATCAGAAAGAAGGAAAAGCTCTGTTGAATTTATAGGTCATACAGTTAAAGACACCAGGTTTCTATTTTATAGATACGGAAGAAGGTGTCATATTCCATCAGTTCAGTATATTATTTCATTTAAATTGACGGCTAATAATGACTTTAAGATATCCTTATCTGCCACCTAATACCCATAGTCTCAAAAGTAATTTACACTCAAATTCATATTTGCATTTTATCTAATTTCTTCAATTGGATTTCTATTACAGGTATCATAATCCAAGCTACAGATACTTGAAAAGAATGGTAAAACACTTTTTAATAGATGGATATTGCTATGGTAGGCAAACAGAAGGATGAGTAATATTGATTTACATACAAAAGAAGAAAAGACTATTTTGTTTTTTTTTTATAGGTAGAAGAAAAGACTTTCAAGAGATGCTAGTGATGTTTTAGAGAGGTATTTTAGTGATGGATAGTTGTGAGTTGGTTATCGTGTGGATAGAAACCCAATGTGCAATGCTATTTCTTTGGAATCTGAATGGTTTATAAGTTAGCTTTCGGCTGCCCACAGTTGAGAAGTTGTGATTTCTTCTGGAATTGGAAACGCTTGATTCTGAATAAATCATAGGGGTCGTAATCAGCCGGTATGAACCAAGCGAAGAAAGGCAAGGCGTTAATCAGGTACTTGCCCATGCTTAAAGCAGAAAATAGTCTTCCTTAGAGGAACAATTTTCCATGGGTTTGTAAAACGCGTTCCTCTCACATGGTCAATTGTGGTGGTGCTACAGTCAAGTGATTACTTCATTTCAGGTTTTCCTCTTTAGTTAGATGTCCATAACAACATTCCTTTGAGAAACCCATCTGCCAAAAAAAATCTGACGTCATACCTGTTAATTATGATTCTTATGGACTAACACAGAGACAGATGGCCAATATCTGCTCAAAGGAAGCTCTTTGGTGACCAAATATATCAGTTTGGGGATGTATACAGAGCGTTGAATACTTCCAAAAGAAGCTGTCTAGACTGCATGCATAATTTGAGTTTATTCAAGATTATTACTATCTTTGTCTACATCCATACTGATGCTGTGTTGTTGTTGTTGTTATTAAGCATGCAGGTGAATTAAACATGATCTTGAAGCTCCTGCGAGAATTAAACAGCCTCTCCTGCTATATCAGGATAAACTACATGTGGCTGAAGGGAAACACATGAAGCAAAAAAAGGAAGAAAGAAAGTAGGTGAAACTGGTGAACAGTCAGGACTCAAGATTTTTAAGCACGAAACTACTGCTGAGCCTGTCAGTTTAATCATTCTATTACTTTCAGAAGTTAGCATTTCACTTGATTCCACAGCTTTTCATGGTGCAGGCGATCCCTGATCACGAGTCCATCTTCACAGTTGAAGAAAATGGAGAGAGAGAGAGAGAGAGAGAGAGAGAGAGAGAGAGGCGATGAACAGTTAAGCAGCGGTTGAATTTTCAAGTTGTTCACGGTTGAAGAAACGGGTTGAGTTCAGTAGCGACGGTGACCGATGTGTTGTGGGCGATTTTTGGTGCCTTTAAATTTAGACATTATGTTGGGTGAAAAATGGGGGACGGATACGTCGAACCCCATTAAACAATCTGTTTCTCCAACTTTGAGAGTGTTAGGCCAACGGTCAAAGGAAGAGACTCCTGTCCTTCTTTTCATTACTTTATTCCATGCCAAGATTAGACAACCTTCTCTTTGTTGGGTTGCCTTAATTTTTAGGATTCAGACATTCCCACTCTGTTTTCCTAGCACTCTTTCCATCTCGATATTCGTATTATATTGTTTCTGAGGAGGTGTGTGGGTGAGACTTTGCTCGTGTTGTTGATGTTCTTGTCTGTTTTTAACTCGAGCATTAGCTTCTCTGCTCAATGAAAGTAATAATCATTTTGAATCCGAATGATGAAAGAAGTGGGTTATAACCAATCTTAGGTGTGTTTGTTTCACTAACATTGGAAATGTTTTTCGTAGATCGATTAGTTTTCCGTCATCAAAAAATCGAAAAATCAGAGAATATTTTCTCGGAAAGAGTTTTCTTTTAAACAAACGGAAACTAAATCAATATTGACATTCTCCAATCCAGATTATCTATGTTGTTTGTGCTGATAATTTGTGGACAAACGGGTCATCGGTGGAACCTTTATCGTTTTTACTTACATTCGGTAGACTTCGGTTAATCACATTCGATTTGCCTTCATCTATATTAATAGCAATTATGCACTTATTTTCACATCGACATAGTTAAAGAAGCTGCTGCCACTTGTTAAATTGAGTGGACATGCATTTAGTTACCGGAGAATTGCGCAATACACGCATTACTTCTCAACTAGAATAGTTGAAGGTTTACACATGTAAAATTAACATACACAGAAAAAAAAAACATGAAGAGATGGGAAGGGATAATGACACAAATAGTCTATGAACTTTAATTCAATATGCAATATAATTCGTGAATTTTTAATTTTGTTCAATGCGGTCTTTGAACTTTACCTCAATGTGCACTGTGGTCCATGAATTTTTAATTTGTTTAGTGTAACCTTGAATTTTTTATACATGTTCAATTTAGTTCATGACCTATATGAAAATGTTTAATGTTGTCCTTTCGTTACTTCAAGTTCAGGGACGATATAAAACATTTTTGTATAGTCCAATGATTAAATTGAATATGTATTAAAAGTTTAGAGACCACATTGAACAATTTAAAAGTTCGGGGATGGCATTGCACATTGGGTTAAAGTTCAGGGACTACATTGAACAAGTTAAAAAGTAGGGACCACATTGTATATTTAGTCAAAATTCATAAACCATTTATATAATTTTTCCGGATGAAAATATAGAAGATGGAGAATCGAACATTGAACCTCCAGATTATGATACCATATTAGACTGTGTGCATATGCTAGCCAAAGTGCCTTTAGACTTAGGTGGCAATCAAAAATAGTTAATTCCAAAGTCATACGATGATACATAAAAGTGCCGAATCATTTGAAACGCGCATTGATGTTAAATTTTCCAAAAATATACTCATGGGATATTCGGACCCCGTGTCTTTAATCCATCGATAGAAAGATTCAGGGCGTTACTCCGAAATTTCGCGATGAAATCAAGTCTCGTCGACGTCTCATCAAATAACAAAGATCCGTTTTGATCGACCCGTGAAATTTCGAACCGAATTGAATAAATAATTACTCCCCTAGATTTACCTACAAAGGTTAATTCCCAAGCTATGGGGGGTGTGGGACTATAATTTCTGTTATTTGGTGCAACAGCAGGTTTCAAGACCAATACGAGACTCCTGTGTTTGACTAAGAGCACATCCGAGCCTCCACGTGCAGTTCTGAGGTTTCAAGCAAAATTGTCAGTTAGGTCTGAAAGGTGATCAAAACCTAAAAACCTCCTCCTTTACCTTCAAGCCCGCATAAAAATCTAACAATAGTGTACCAACCCCTTCTTTATCAACCCGCGACCTAAAAAAACATAAGTTGCAAAAAGCAGCAAACTTAACATGATGTATTCCAGCATTTATATGTTCAATTGCAATGTAATAGTCAGCACTTAAAATAAATATAAATTGGGTGCGTACATGAGTGCTAACCAAGAATTAAATATAGTGAGCAAATTAAGACGACCCGTTTTAATTAAAAAAGCCACCCTTTTTCGAGTTTATACATAAATTTATTGGGGATTAGGATTTATAGCCAAAGCGTGGGTTATACAAGGAGTATATGTACATAGGATGGCGTTGTAGCTAGGTTAGAAAAAACACGAGGGAAGACCTTGAGAGGGGAACGAAATTCATCCCACCAAGCAACCTCCCTCTCTCTTTCTCTCTGTCTCTCTCAGTTATAAATATATATTTGTATAATGTTTGATATATGTAAGTTTAGAGCTATATTTATCACCAAGTATGAGAAAATAAGGATGAGATGACTTGCATATAAGCGTTTGTTAGCCTAGACGTTGCATCAATCGCTGGTGAAGGTCTGTCCAAACCCCTCCAAACTCACCGCACTCTCTAACGGAAAAAACTCTCTCTATCCTCTCTCTCTGTCTCTCTGCTGCATCATCTTCTCCTTTCGTTCTCTCTCATTTCTCTCATCTTCTCCTCCAATTCCTACACATCATATTCTCACCCTCCTTCCCTCTTCCCCGTCTCTATTTCTTTTATATCTCAAAGTACACTCCTTGCTATCCTCCCACCTATCGTCTCCCTCATATATATATATATATAAGCCAGTACAATCAAGAAAGCTAGCGGGCATATAGTTCTTCAGATTTTTGTGGTTTCTGAAGAGATCTAACCACACCCTCTTCTCGTGCCGTGGAGGAAAGAAAAGCTGTCGCCAGTTTTTGGAATAGTGGTTTCGAGATTAGGGTTTCTGATCTGCTGTTCCTAGGTTTTTCTTGTTTGGATCATCCTCGATCCTCTCGTGTAAGAGCTTTAGCTTGAGCTAGAGAGGACTTTGATCAGATGTGCACCAGAGGCCACTGGCGGCCCGCCGAAGATGAGAAGCTCCGCGAGCTGGTGGAACGGTACGGACCCCATAACTGGAACGCCATCGCTGAGAAGCTCCAAGGGAGATCAGGTGCCCGCTTGCTCTTGGCCTCGGTCTCTATCGAGTTTACAACTGCCATGCAAGAGTTTCTGTTTTTTATCCAATATATGCATGGTTTATAGGGTTTCGATCTTGACTAGGTTGCGATGGGCATTAGAAAAACGATAACTCCTTACTTGGACAAGACTCGTTCAAGGAAATTTAGGTCGAGTTGGACATACTCGGTGGAAGTAGCCGCCTGTTTTAGCCAATCTCGGATGAGAGATCGGTTAATCTATTTCGGTTGATCATAGTCATTTAATATGGCCAGTGTCTCATGTCATCTAATGGTTGTGATGGTATGTAGTCCATTTGACCTGATCCATGCGAGAACCACTCCTTATATGAAGTGAGGTCCCTGCGAGCCTCACGAATCCAATGGTTTAAGCATGACTAATCTACGTATTAACCCTTTATTATTACAAGTTAATAATGATTTTGTTATTTCCATTGAAGCAATAACTAATTATGGGAAGCGTGATTTGGTGATGATCAGGGAAGAGTTGTAGGTTGAGGTGGTTCAATCAGTTGGATCCAAGAATCAATCGAAGCCCGTTCACAGAAGAGGAAGAAGAAAAGCTTCTGGCTTCCCATCGTCTCCACGGCAACAGATGGTCTGTCATCGCAAGACTATTCCCTGGTCGGACCGATAATGCGGTCAAGAATCACTGGCACGTGATCATGGCGAGGCGGAGTCGAGAGAGGTCGAGGCTCTATGCTAAGAGAGCTGCCCAGACTCTGATGGAGGAAAGGACGAAATATTCTTCGCCGTCCTTGGCTAATAAAGAACAAGACATGCAGATGATGAACATGATGATGAACGCTAGTGCTACAGCAAATTACCAGCTCGCTTCTTCGTTTGTCGACAACTTCCCTGGTTTAGGCCAGTGTGCTTTCGCTCATGCCGGTCTTCCATTGATCAAACAACTCCACTCCAACCATCAGATTACTCCTAACATTCCTCTTCGTGAAGGTAATTACATCATTGAAATGGTGAATTCTACAAAATCTATATTCTCGAGGTAGTGAAGATACCGTTAGATAATTTCTCTGTAATTCCATTTTGATGAGTCGCATTGCTGTGCTTAGGTTTATATACTTTTATCATTCCCTTTGTTCGAAATATCTCAGTTCTCGTCAAATTATTCTAACAAATCACTATCGTGTTTTCATGGACGTATATTAAACTTCCTATTGATTAAGGAAATGGACTAGACGATAGACATATTACAGTTTGTTAACACGACTTATTGCAAAATAATTTTTTTCTCTGCCGATAGACATAATAATTTTTTGTTGTAGTTTCAAATGAGCCTTAGGGGCGAAATATCAACAAAATGCGGGCTTCAAAGGGTAAAATGCTTCAACTTTAATTACAAAGTATGAACTGAACATGCAACATGAGGATGGGTTATGATAATCCTGATAATCTTAGAGTTTAAATGACTAGAAACGCCATTTCTTGGTTTTTCCTGACGCAAGATTATCTTATTCTTGTTTTGTGTATGTCTTTGCAGATAAACTTCAGCCAACTGAGTTTTATGATTTTCTCCAAGTAAATACCGACTCTAACAAAAGCGAGGTCATTGATGTCGTCCATGCAAGAAGAGACGATGAAGAGGTTGATCAAGAAGCGGCTAACGACAGTGCAGATAATCAAGCCAAGGGTGGTAGTGCTCCGTTCTTTGATTTCTTATCGGTCGGAAGCTCTTCTTAGCCAGGGTATTTCGCAAAAGACAGCATGCGCAAATTACCCATCGACTAATTAAGAATGGCTTCGTAGAGCCTCGATACTACATAGATCGCGCTGGCCACTTCGATATTGATAGGGATACGTCCTTATAATTATGCGAAGAGATATACGAATATATAGCTCTAGCTAGAAAAAAAGGCATTGTGTACTTCATTAGAAACCAGAACATAGACAGAGCTATACATGTTAGTGTAAAACCATACACACATTGGAGAAAAAGCAGGAATTTTCACAATTCAGCATCTCCAAATTATAGTATCTTGCGTATGTTTTGGATTTTGCATGTCTGTTACCTGCTCTAATTTCCCCTAGTAAAACCCTTAACCCATGCATATTTTAATCAATTGAATCCTTAATTGCTAGCTAAAGTTTCAATTAAAAGATATCTCTAAATTAAAAGGAGGATTTTTTTGATTAATTTGTTGAAGGGGAATTGTATAACATGCATCATGTCATGATCCCCCTTGCAAAAGGTCAGTGTGCAAGAGCTGACTACTTGGTAAAATGAGAAACCCTAATCGGACGAACACGTGCGAATTACTTGTATCATCGTCAATGCGATGCCGCCCCATTTTTAACTTTTCAAAAAGGGCAGACAAAATAATGGACTTCTACGTTGTACATTGCTGGTAAAAGGTTTGTTGTCACCAATGTGTCATCATTGTGCATTTCGAAGTCATGAAAGTCATTCCTTCTTCGAAATACAGGCTTACATTTACTCCATTCGTCTCGTTAAACTAATATATATATTTTCTGCAGATATAAATAAACGATAATCTCGTTGATTCACCGATAGCTCGCATGATTATTCTACGACATGACGTAATTTAGATAATGGGGCAATATCATCTTGATTGGACCTATAACTACCGAATTCACTTGATTCTAGCATAATACCTTAACAAACCACAAAATAATGGTGAGATTGATGGTTCTTCGCAAGGCACGCACGTTTGATCAAAATATAGTTATCGACAGCGACTTCTAACAACATTTGAACCCGTCTTCATCGATATGAACCTTAAGTTGATGCCATCATATATAATATTCGTCGTACGCAGAAGAAAAAGCTGATTCTAACAATGCCTCGATTAGATAGTTATTTTTCATCACTTACTATCTGGAATGCCCTTACGGTGATCGTCACAGATAAAATATTACAGAATGCTAATTTCTCCAGCATCTAGCTCAAACCCTATTTAATTGCGTATAACTTTACATATTCGTCGATCTGTAATTCTGTTTGAGCTTATAAGTTCCGTTCATATACTTGTAGCGCGAAGATGGTAAAAATACCTTACATGTCGAGTAGAGTTGCAATAAAATAAGTACATTTATGAGTGTTCGCTTGCCCAACTCTAGAATACTTTATCCGGGCACCGATGGCCACTTGGTGCAAGATTTGATATATCTATGTGTGTGTGTATATATGCGCAAAATGCTCGTGCTCTCTCTCATTTGTCTATCTAATTAGGTAAAAATGATTAATCTAACAATTTGTTTCGCGATTGGTTTTCATGTTCCGTCTCCATTGTATGCACCCTTTTAGTTGACACTACTTGTGAGTATTCCCTAATGTAGATAATGGTCCAATGACCATCTTGGGGGTTTATGCACAGATAGAATGTGGGATTGGTGGACTGTACATGTCCAAAGGGATCAATTACTACTCTCAGACAAATCAAAGAAAACTAAAAAGTGCTCAAAATCCCAAAAAATAATTTAAAGAAAAAGAGTTTGCACCAAGAAGAACAACGACCTAAAATCTTGCCCGGTGAAAGTAGCTTTGACCCTCCAACCCAAGAGCACTGCCGTTTCCTTTTCTGGGACAGGCTTCATGTCTTCTTCATTCCTGGTTCGATCGTTGGTATTGTCTTTGCCATTCCAACTAACTTGAGTTGCTACCTCTCTTTCTTTGTATTCTTGCTTTCGCATAACAACCTTGTACCGATGCCATTCTACTTGTACCAAGTCAACCATCAATGGGGGTGGTATTCCAATTCTCCAACCACCATCGAGCCTCTCTCTCACTTACTTCCAACGTACGAATGCTAATGAGCTCCGGTTTAAGGTTTTTTTTAATAAGGAAGGGGCTTTGATTAGATCTACGAACGATACGGTAAAAAGGGAAGTTAATCATCAACCGTCATGTAGATGGGATCCGCTGGCGAAGGCAACAACATAACGAGACAAAGCCTTTCGGATGTAAATGATAGGAATTTTGTTCGAAGTTTTACACGAGACATGAATGAGAATGGTAGTATTCTTAGAACACACACGGAAAAATGTCATTGCGAAGAACTGACATTTTAAATTATTGTCAATATTATCTTTGCCAAAAAGAAAAAAAAATGGGTAATCAATAATCACGTCTATAATCCGCAACATGTGTCTTAATTAGAAAGCGGTTGAGAAATTCGGGCACCACATTTGCACCACAAGCCCCTAGAACGATATTATAAACGGCTCCAAATTCGGTCATTACGAGCACCAAGTTTGCTTAAATGCTTTATTAATTAGATAGATGTTAGGATGATAGAAATGGCTCACCATCCACGAAAGAATAGAGTATGATGACAGCGCTCATACAACCAAAATATTAGGTTTTTTTATTTTGACGAGCACCAAGTTTTCATCAACAGCGCTCGTTACCAAAATAATGTTTCGTAATATAGAGTATGATGACATCGAATATGAAAATTATGTGCTCCGCCATTTGATTTTCTATATAAATATTTGGGAAAATGACATGAATAGTTCTTGAACTTTGGCTCAACGTGTAATGTGGTCCGTGAACTTTTAATCTGTTTAATGTGGTCCCTGAACTTTAACCAAACGTGTAATATAATCCCTAAATTTTTAATTTATTCAATGTCATCCTAAACTTTTGATATACTTTCAATGCAGTCCCTTGAACATGTACTAAAACTCCAAGAACCATATTGAACATGTACAAATTAAAAATTTGAGGATCACATTGAACATTAAGCTAAAATTCAGGGACCACATTGAACATATTAAAAGTTAAAGAATTACATATTGGGTCAAAATGTAGGGACCATTCGTGTCATTATTCCTAAATATTTCTTTCGGGCCTTTGCATGGGGATTTCGATATACGAGAGATTTTCTTCCGCTCACGTAGTCTTTTAATGTACGGGCGGGCCGGGCCGGGCCAGGCCTTGGGCCCAAAGATTCATTTGGTCCGTCCACGTGGCAGAGGGCCCACAATCGGTCTTCGTGTGACCGGAGGCCATTAAAAGAGATCCGACGACGGTGATTGGATGTGAAGGGTCAAAGTTATGTTTCCTAGGCATTGACCAGATCTCGTGGAATTCAGGTCCGGCAAAACCACACGTGGGACGCACCAATCACGAGGCGCCAATCGTGACACCTCGTACACGAAAAAGCGCGTAAAAAGTTAAAACACTTGACTAGATGTCAACAAAAAGTCAACGGTTAAGGTAGTAGTATTAAGGGCATGTTTGGTTCGGTTTTGGGGGAATGCATTTGGGGAAATGCAAATATCTTTGGGTGAAAGTCCATTGGGGAAAGCAATGGTGTTTGGTAAAAATATTTTGTAAAGTTACTTTGGGCAAAATATAGCGTTCGATAAATTTTTTTTTGTAAATGGACTTTGAGAATTATTTTATTTATTAAAAGAAAAACGAAACTTACCCATCGCCGGAGCCGGCCGCCGGAGGCAACCCCCGGCGAGCCAGATTCGCCGCCGCCGGCGGTCGTCCGAGGCCAGGCGACGGCCGCCTGGGTCGCGCGACCTCAGGCGACGGCCGCCTGGGGTCGCGCGACCTCAGGCGACCTCAGGCGGCCGTGCGACCCCCGCCGAGGGTCGCCTGGTCTCGGGCGACCGCCGGCGGGGGCGGATCTGGCTCGCCGGCCGTTCTCCCTCGCCGGCCGCCGTCGCCTGCCAAGAAGCTTCAAACCCTAAAAAAAAAAGAAGTTAAAACAGTAGCATTCTACCAGCCTTGGGCTTTCAGCATTTAGAATGCTAGCATTTGGCCAAATGCTAGGCCAAATGCTGAACCAAACATACTAGCATTTTGGGAAGGGGCTTTCGAGGCCCAAAGCCCCTTCCCAAAGCTGAACCAAACACTCCCTAACTTCAGCCTAATTCCCTTAAAAAAAAATCTGAACTTTAGGTCATGTCCTAAATTTATTATGAACTTTTTTTTATTTAAAAAAAAACTTCAAACATTAGGTTAAGTCTCAAATCTGCTCCGAACTTTTTTTTGTCTTAGAAAAAATCTCAAATTTTAAGTTTAGTCCCAAATCTGCCCTAAAATTTATTTTGTGTAAAACATTCAACAAAATTTAATTCATTTTTAAAAATATACCTCCTGATCTAGTCCTAACTTGATGTGATACTTTCACGTCGATAACAAATCCACATCAACAAAGTAATGGGGTTTGTTTAGACAAAGAAAAGTTCGGAGCAAATTTGGACTGAACCAAAATATTAGGTTTTTTTAAATTAAAAAAAAATTTGGAGGTAGATTTGTGATCGTCCATAACTTTCATGTCCTATAATGGTTTTATTTTGAAAAATGTCAACAATTTTTATTGGGTTGGATTTATTATCAAAGTAGAAATACGACATCAGTCTATACCTATTGTTCTATTACTTTTTTAATGTGAATTTGTTATTGATGAAGAAGTGCCATGTTAAGTTAAGATTGGATCACGGGGGTATATTTTTGAAAATAAATTGAAATTTGCTGATTTTTTTACACAAAACAAAATTTGGGACAGATTTGGGACTTAACTTAAAGTTTGAAGTTTTTCTGAGACAAAAAAAAGTTCGGATAAAATTTGGGACTTGAATTAAAGTTTGGGGGTTTTTTAGGGAATTCACCCTATTTACTTCCATTACGGGGCAATAGTTTCCAATGGGCTCCGAAATAAGATTTGAAATGACCGTCAAGATAAAAAATCCAAAGATAAAAACGTTTAAAACACGATGGATTCGAATTCAACCCGATTCGATATTTAATGAAAAATCAAGCATAACGGGTAAAGATTTCATTCATTTTAGGATCAAGGTGAAATCATCAACTCTAAAAACGGTTTCATATTAAATCATCATCGGCCCATTTGTTTCGTGACAAACAAATGATATATAAAAACATCATCCCCAAAATAATCGATTGTATCGCTCATGAACTGAATGAATAAAAAAAAATTTCATTATCCACAAAAATATTTAAACATAGTTTGTTAACTAATTATTTCCAACAATACAACTGATTACTTTTATGAAAAATTCTTTCCAAAATTATTCATTTTCCAGCGAAAGAGACGGAGAGCTTAGCTCACTCATTTCGGTTAACTCAAAATAACTCGAGATCCACTAATTGTTTTCTTTACTCAAAAAAGGAAAAAAAAAATTAGGCACATAGAAACTATATGGAGTGATTTTAAAAGGTTAATTATGTAAGAAAATGGAAAAATGACACAAATGGTATATGTAATTTGGTCTCTAAACTTTTGATTTGTTCAATATAGTTTATGAGTTTTAACTCAATGTACAATGTGGTCCATGAACTTTTCATTTGTTTAATGTCATCCCTGAACTTTTGGTACATATTTAATTCAATCTCTGAACTATATGAAAATATTCAATGCAGCCCTTTCTATTTATTCAAGTTCAGGAGCTATATTGAATATTTTTATATAATTTAGGGACTAAATTGAACATGTACCAAAAGTTCACGAATGACGTTGAACAAAATAAAAGTTTAGGGACTTGATTATATGAATTAAAAGTTCAGATATTAAATTGCGCATCAAATTTAAGTTCAGGGACGATTTATGTATTATTCTAAGAAAATACATGCTTTGAGAGTCAAGCGCCAGGCAATTAAAAACCGAAGGAATTTCCGCGGCCCCGCCCGTCTATTTCGTTCGACACGACGGACGATTAATAAATAATAATAATAAATAAATAAATAAAAAAACAATTGATTTTCTCGTTGATGAAATCTAGGAAGAAACCAGCAAACGGAGGAGAGGTGACGAGCGCCGATCTCTCCGTCTCCGTCTCCGTCTCCGTCTCCTATAACCGCGTCTTCTCTCTCTATCTCTCTCTCTCGTTGGCTCGGTCTCGGATCGCAGAGGCCATGGCGAAGACGACGACGACGACGATGTCCCCGATCTTCGGCCTCGCCGCCGTCTTGGCGCTCTGCTTCGCTCGGGCCGCCGTGTCGAGCCCCTCCGACCACCGCTACAAGGAGCGCCACCCCGTCCCTCTCTACGCCAACAAGGTCGGCCCCTTCCACAACCCCAGGTGAGTCGTCGTCCTCCTCCTCACGCTGGAGCTTGACGCGATCCATCTCGATGTGACTGGCGTTGGGCTCGGGGAATGCCGGGTCTCTCTCCTGTTCTCTTCTTCTTTTTTTCTTTTTTTTTTGGTGTGTGTGGTTGCGTGGGTTCTGGTTTTGATCGGCATTGCGATGTCGAGTGCTGAGAGTTCGAAGCGACTCGAGCCTCCGTCAGTTCGGAGAATCGTAGGAGACGGAGGTAGGGGATTCGAAATGTCCAGGGTTGACCCGGTCGAGTCGATTGTGCCTTAGTGGTTTCGCGCGTTGTCTTCCTAAGCTCGAAGGCATTGGGAATTAGAAGGTCCACCGGAGAGATGCATGCTGTTTGCTTTACATTTGCTGTAATGTAATGGAATCGGGCTCATGTAGAGCCTGAATCAGTTCTAGGTAGGGTCGCTTGAGACTCCGGGATTACTCCTGCTACGGTTTTTGGATTCTTCCATCTGAAATCAATCCGAGAAATGAGCGAAATGGTAAATTTTGAGGAGTTCTTTCTGATGAATCCACGGGTTTCTTGTTTATGCGCTGCAATCATTACTACTTCCTTGATGCTGCCGTTGCTGCGGGTGTTATGCATCCTTATCTTTCGCGAGAGAAGTAGCAGTTCATTGGGCGCGCCATTGCTTTTGTCGCTGATAACCCGTAATGTAAATCTTGCCCGCATCGTCACGAGAAACAGATCTCTTGTGACCTTGGATAACGGAAACCGATAACCTTGTCTTCAAAGGAAAAGTTCTGTCTTCTTGTCCTGAGCAGGAGCAATTTGACCCTGAATAACCAAACTGAAAATGTCGTCGCATCAGATCATGTAGATATTTGCTCGAACATAGCTATACTAGTCGATCTTGCGTCCTTCAGGTTTCTACATGGCTTCTGCAGGATATGAGAGCCGAATTATTGATGGATTCATCACAACGCCTTGCTAAATTGAGGAGAGTGCAAAAATGATTATGTAATCTAGATTTTTTGTATGAAAATTTGTTGTAAATTGTGATTCATCATAACTGTGTCAATTTGAACCACAAACAAGAACAGATTTTAAATCTAATAAGAGGGATAATTTCGGAGGCATGTAACTTTAAGAATCTCCTAGATTTGCTATATATGTTCTTTCAAGCCTGTACATATCTGCTTCGACTCATAGATTTTTGTCCTCCACTTGTCCATGGAGTCTCTTCTAAGGGTAATAGTCCAAGAAACTTTTATATCTCAAGCCAAGCTAATGATTTGACATTTTTTTTTCATGCAGTGAAACATATCGCTACTTCGATCTTCCGTATTGCACACCAGGTCTGCATGCTGATATTTCCAGAGTTGGGTTTCTTTCTGAATCATTATATCTAAGAAGCTTTGATTCGCTAATTTGTTTCCTATGACAGATCATCTGAAAGAGAAAAAAGAAGCTCTGGGTGAAGTGTTAAATGGAGATCGTTTAGTTAGTGCTCCCTTCCAGCTTGACTTTTTAACGAATAAGGAATATGAAGTTGTTTGCAAGAAAACGCTTTCAAAGGTAGAAGTGGCACGATTCCGGTCTGCAATCATCCAGGACTATTACTTTCAGATGTATTATGATGACTTGCCTATCTGGGGTTTCATCGGGAAGGTTGACAAGGAGGGCAGGGATCCAAGTGAATACAAGTATCTTCTTTATAAGCACATTATCTTCGAGATCTTTTACAACAAGGACCGTGTGATCGAGATTAATGTCCGGACAGACCCAAACAGCGTCGCAGATCTTACAGAAGACAAAGAAGTTGATTTTCAGTTTATGTACACAGCAAAGTGGAAAGAAACAAATATTCCATTTGAGAAAAGGATGGATAAATACTCTCAATCATCTTCACTGCCTCATCATCTTGAGATTCACTGGTTTTCAATCGTAAATTCATGTGTTACAGTTCTTTTGTTGACTGGATTTCTTGCCACAATCCTCATGAGAGTTCTCAAGAATGATTTCGTCAAGTTAGGATCCCCTCTTCTATTACTCGTTTGCCTGCCTAATTTTCTCTAAACGTTGATAAGTTGTGTGCCTTCTTTCTTTCTACGAACATGATAGGACCGCTCTGTCTTTTGTTCTGTTTTTGTTTATGACAAATAGGTATGCCCATGATGAAGAATCGGCTGAAGATGAGGAGGAGACTGGATGGAAATACATCCATGGGGATGTGTTTAGGTTCCCAGGGTATAAATCTCTTTTTGCTGCTGCAGTTGGTTCTGGTACTCAGCTGTTTACTCTGTAAGTATCAAGATTATCTGATGTCTGTAGAAGCACTTTTGCAAGAGGAATTTTGCACCTCCTTTTATTGGACCCATATTCCTCTGTTTATCTTAATTTGGGCAATTTGTGATTTGTGTTCTGCAGTACCATATTCATCTTTATATTGGCATTGGTTGGTGTCTTTTATCCGTACAACCGAGGCGCACTATTTACGGCGCTGGTTGTTATATATGCACTCACGTCAGGAATTGCAGGCTATACTGCTTCCTCCTTTTACTGTCAGCTGGAGGGAACAAACTGGGTATGTGATACTGAAATCTTCCTATGGACATTATTTACAGCACTCTGTTTGTTGATTAAATTCCTTTTTTGACATGGCAGGTCAGGAATTTACTATTGACTGGATGCCTCTTCTGTGGGCCCCTGTTTCTCACATTCTGCTTCTTAAATACAGTTGCTATTGTCTACACTGCCACTGCGGCTCTTCCATTCGGCACAATTTTGGTCATAGTTCTTATATGGACACTTGTAACATCACCTTTGCTCATATTAGGCGGGATTGCTGGGAAGAATAGCAAGGCCGAATTTCAAGCTCCATGCCGCACCACTAAGTACCCCAGAGAGATTCCACCATTGCCATGGTATAGGGAGACAATCCCTCAGATGGCAATGGCTGGTTTTCTCCCTTTCAGTGCCATATACATCGAACTATACTACATTTTTGCCAGTGTCTGGGGTCACAGGATCTATACCATATATAGCATCTTGTTTGTTGTTTTCATCATTCTCTTGATAGTCACTGCTTTTATCACGGTGGCATTGACCTACTTCCAACTTGCTGCTGAGGACCACAAATGGTGGTGGAGGTATGCCATACAATGATTCAGCGTTTGTTTTTCTTTTGCTAATTTTAATAATGTGATGTAGATATCTGCTTGCTGGTTTTCCTTTGAGTTGCCCTTCACAGTTAAAAATGAATACTAAACACGATGCATGGCATCCCAAGTCACATTTAGCTCGCTTGAGTCAAATTGTTTACCTATGATCTTGTGAGTTGCAAAAGTGACGTGAAGATATTGGAAGAAGATAGCGATGATTGCTAAGCAATGTCACATCTCTGTTTAGCTTTTATTTACACATGGAAGCACTTCAATCACAATCTAGTGATGCTCAGTTGTCCTACTTTATATGTTGTTTATTACAGAGAGACAAGCTTTCAAATTTAGAATTTTGACTGGTTTCTCAAGGGTAAAACTACCTTCTCAGGGGAGAAAAAGTTTCAATGATAGGAAATTAATTTGGCTAATGATGAATATTCTTCTGATTTAACTTGAAAAGTTTAATGTTAGATAGTATTAATCAATGAACTCAGAAGATTTGGTGATGCCACGGGACTGATTGTCATTAATGCTCTATTGTTAGAGAGCAATTAGGAGAAAAATGCCAATAGAGGCTTCAGATGAATATTCTTCTGATTTAACTTGAAAAGTTTAATGTTAGATAGTATTAGTCAATGAACTCAGAAGATTTGGTGATGCCATGGGACTGATTGTCCTTAATGCTCTATTGTTAGAGAGTAATTAGGAGAAAAATGCCAATAGAGGCTTCAGATGGGTGTTTGTTACTTTCTTTTTGTCAATAGTTTCTTTACAACTTGAAGGTTCACAAGCTTTAGCTGCAACTAGTTATTGAGTCAACACATGTAAAGATCCCATCGAATGCACGTTTTAAAAGCTGGGTTTTTGTGGAATATGAATTCTTTGTTGTTGACATCTGTGAAGAGCTTCCACATACTCTTGGAGAAATCCTGCACATAGCCGTGACGATTGCAATTATTAGTTTATCTTAAGTCATTCGTGCTCAACATAAGGTTGAACTAACTTGTCCTTTTTAAGGTGCTAGGATTTACTCTTCAGTTGAATATGTACATCATAGGTACGTTAGTTTTGACTGTGCTGACAGCAGCCTGATGCCTGTATCATTTGGCAGGTCTTTTCTCTGTGGTGGATCAACTGGATTATTTATCTACGGGTATTGCTTATACTACTACTACGCACGGTCAGATATGTCCGGGTTCATGCAAACTTCATTCTTCTTTGGCTACATGGCCTGCGTCTGCTATGGATTTTTCCTTATGCTTGGTACTGTAGGTTTTCGCGCATCCTTGCTATTCATCCGACACATATACCGATCCATTAAGTGCGAGTAGGTGGGTGGTCCTCGTCGATCTTCTTTTCCTCTTACCTTTCTTCTTAGCTGCCCTGTATAATAACCTTTTCACAAAAGCATAAAGTTCTCCTCACACATCTTGCTACTTGAGAAACATGTGCTTAGCATCACTTATCCTGGTTGTTTTGTGCTGATTTTTTTCCTGTCTATTTAGGAATATGATTTTTTTTTGGTTGGTTTCAACTCACCTCGTGTACGTTGTGTCCGATTCTCCATCTCTTGTTACCATCCTCCGGCGCGCTTGATTCAATGTCTATGACACATTTGGAATCTAACTGTCGATCAAGCATCGAGACTATTTGGTTCTCGCAGCTGAGCCAACGTAAAAGGAAGAAACTAGGAGGAACTTTTGACATGGCAGTGTTACCAAATTCACCGGTGATTCTGCATCCTGGTCTTTTCTTCTGAACTTCCAAAGTAATGAATCTTGCTAATGAATTTTCCCTTACCACCTAACGTACTAAGACGTTGACCAGTTGCTAATATCATTTCGAACCCTTGATGATTTTTAGAGTTTTACTGGGAACTTTTCCGTTGGGGAATCGATGTGTTAGATCATTGAAGCGTGGGGAACCAAATGAATATCCACTTTGGATTTTTATTTTTATTTTTCCAAGCGCCATTGAAAATCTTTCATAATTTGGAATTTCTTAGATTCTCCGTGTAATTTAAAATTTTATTAGTCCCATAGAAGTTGCTTTGCATTGGGTAAAAGCTTATTGTTCAGTGGTGGGTCGAATCCTGAATCTGGTCACAATTTCTTACAGAGAGTTGACGATTGTAGTTAGTGAACATCTAGTTATTCTTCCATCTAGAGAGTCATTAACCACGTGAAAAATGTTTCTAATTATTCATGGGTAAAAAGTTCTTTGTCAAATTATTTTCGACTTGACCAAGGGGCAGGAAATCATGGCCATTTCAACCTTTTTGGACAAAAAATTAGCTAGAATGATTATATTAAAATTTTGCGCAAAGATTTAGGATTAAATTGATAAAATTAAAAAATTAGGATTGAATAATTGTATAATAAGTTGAGGATGGATTGAGTAATTTTCCCGACAAAGGGCTGTCACGGCCTCTGTTTGAACATGAACCACAAGAGATCTCTTTTAAATCTACTAGGCTTTCATAGTACTAAAAACGTGGAAATCTTCGGAAATTGAGTCCCCTAGCTTGCCGTACTCGTCTCGCGTACACAAATTTGTCTATTACATTCACCATTATCGATGTTTTACACTTGCGGTCTAATAGCGACAGGAAAAAGAGAACCATCTCTCTCTAGAAAGAACATGGTTTCTATTTGTGAAAATTGAACTCCACACATGAAGCTGTCTGGATTGGGACCCTGCACGCATTTATTGTCTGAAATTGACCTTTTTAGAGTTTGTCATTTGTTAGTCTATATTCGACTCTAGTCGTAGTAGTAATTTTCAGACAAATAGCTCACACCTACGATAACTCTGTTTGGATTGTCTTACGCTCTCGAATTTTGATGCTTTGGAAATCTTGTAGTGCACGTACTTTGAATTTTTCTATGAGCACTTTTAAATTGCCGTTTTATTTTATCCTAACGTTTTACGATTTAAATGGATATTTTAAAATTCGACGGGAAAAATCGAAATATAGTATTTTTTTACTCATAAAAAGTTAGCACCAACTTCAAGGAATGGATTCCATCCCACTTTTGCAGCATCCAACATGTGGTGTTTCTTTTTTTTTTTTGACTTTTACTGCTGGAGATGGAGGATGCATGGTGTGGCTGCACGATGGGGAGCTTCTCCGTAAGGAAAAAAGAGAGAGCTTTTTGATCTTTTGGATTTGATGCTTTGACTTTTGGACTTTCTCAGGCAAGATAGCTTTAATTCTTCTCTTTTTCCATTGCCCTTATTCCCCCACTCACATGCTTCGTCTCTCGTTGAGCCAATCTCCAGCTTTTTCCATGGAAGGTTTCCAACTCCTGTGGCCAGAACGAGAAACAGTAAGGAAATAGCTCAAAAGCAAAGGGACCCAACACAGCACAAGCTTGATGATTAGGGTTCGTGGGTTACCTAACTTCCTCACGACCCTAGTTATTATTGCTCCATCTTCACCAAGACTGATGAACATCCAGTAGTACTCCGCACATGGTCTCCCGAGAAAGAAAATAGAAAAGGAGGGAAAAGGAAAATTACCCTGTGGCCAATACATATACAAAACCCTTTTTCCTTCCAAAGTGTTTTGATGGGCAAGGGGACCATTTTGGAACTTCTTTTCTTCTTCGCTTTTTGTTTGTATCTCTGTCACTTGGAGCTTTGAGTGCACGAAGAAATGATGGAGTTTTTGAATCTCTTGGGTATCAGAAAGTGACGCTACAACTAGAAATTAGATGAAGCTGGGACCTGCGTAAAGCAAAATCATTATGTGACTAGCCAGGCTAGATTGCTTTATCTCTGAGTTATATGTTGCCTCGCGATTTTGAACCCTAAAGATAGTCTCATCTTCACCAAAATGCCAGGCTCTTGAACTTTTGATCTCTACGCAAGTATGATAATCTATCGGGCAAAGTATAGTTACGGATAGGTTAACCAAAAGGTATTTTTCTTGAAAAAATTTACTGAAATAATTGTTCGTGTTCGAAGCTCGAGTAGGTTTTAAGCCAATTCATCATATTTTGCCTCTTTTAGATGTGACAGCAAGAGTCAAATATTTATCATCTCCTCTTGTTTAAATATCCTTGAAGGGGGGGTCCTGCAAAGCTAGCTTTTCCTTCCACTTTCTTGTGCGTGTTCTTGCAGTCGTGCTCGAGAAACTTTTTGACTCGTCACATGTAAAAGGGGTCAAATTAACAGAACGAATGTGCTTTTCTGCGCAAATTGAAGCAAGAGCAAAAACCCTTAAACTGACGTGCATTGAGAATTCTCCAAGAAGGTTATTGAAGCAAACAATATTTTTGTGCTTAATGATAGCGTGCAAAGTTTGGACTATCGTTGTTAGATGCACATTAAAAAGGTGAAGCTTGACACTTGAAATTTTTCCACTTTTAGATCGGAGCACTCAATCATACATATGGCAAGTATAGCCTTACAACCCCGCGTCGCCTTAGCTAAGGTTGGTGATTGGTGATTATTTTAGCAATACTAAAGTTCCATCTGTCAATATAGCAAAAGTGAGTCTTTTCTATGGTTATGCAACCGAAATGAAGTCTTTAGGGTTTAAGTAAGTTTTCATGTATTTTTTTCCATTTCAAGGTGGCAAATTGACGGCGTGAAAAATCCCTTTTTGCGAGCAGTTATGTTGGCATGAAGTTATGGGTACGTCTCTTGCACAATTTATAATGAACTTTCAGCTGACGTGCACAAAATGCAAGCTCATAAATAAGATAAAATTGCAAAGTTTGATCGAGTGTTAGGCATGCCAGACCGTGTACGTTGTGACAGTCCTATAGAAAGTGAAGAAGAGCTAGCTTCTCAGTGTACGCTATGGAAGCATGGAAGGCAAAGGAAGAAAGAACGGAAATGAAGATCTGGTATATAGGCCTTTATCTTCTCAGTTCAACTTCGTATTATTTTGTTTTATGTTTTATTTTTGTCTTCTTTATTTGTTCCGGGTTTTTGGTTTTTCAAGAGGAGTTAGAGAATACATGTCTTTTTGGCCAGATTAGTTGTTGAAAAAAAAACATAAGTATTGAATGGTGTCTGAATAAACGAGAAAGATGCTGAGCTTTTTCCTCTGCTGCTGCTGCAACTGCTAGCCCCACACTGGTTTATCAGGCTCCCTGATTCTCACAAAAAACACACAGAAGAGAGAGAGAGAGAGAGAGAGAGAGAGAGAGAGAGATAGAGTGGTGGTGGTGATACGGATGAACGGAGCCTTGTTTGTGTCTGTGTTGTTTGAGACTGACCACTGATCTCTCTCTGTTGATCCTTCTCTCTCAAACTATGGCACTGAAAAACATGGCCTCGCCCTTTTGCATTTATAACCACCGTCCAATCTCTCTCTCTCTCTCTCTCTCTCTCCACATGTAAAGGAAAGTTCAACCTAATTTCATGGATAACCCAATTAGGTCTGTTATACTTCTTTTATAAATTATACAACAAATGCATATATAATATGGATCTTAATTTTATGATTTAAAAATCTCATTTTTTATTGACTTGCTTCTCAACATGTCATATGTATGATACTAATGTTGATATGTAAATATCATGCTCATGACATGTCTTAGTTTAAATTTAGTACTGTACAAAAAAATATTACTCTAGGCATTGTTGGAGAACGAAAGCCTCTTGCATATATGTTGAACTTTTATCAGCCTGCGCACTGCATTGAATTGAAGCTTGTGCGTTAGATAACCCATTAAAATACTATTATAAAACCAATGCGCTCTCTCTCTCTCTCTCTCTCTCTCTCTCTCCCCCAAGAACACATGCTGCCACTTTTAATGCTTTAAGAGAAGGAGACTTTAATTTGACAGGCACCCCCCTGAGACCTCGCCCTAAAAAGATCCCCATATAGTCCGAATAGAAAGTCCAACTCTATCAACAGTGGAAGTAAGAAGAAAAATGAGTGCCTCTGAAACTCGCCATTCAATGTCAATATTGGTTTCAGGGTAAAAAGTAATCCGTCATGATGTTGTTGTCCTCATCAGAATATATTTCGAATATTATAATTTGACTAATTCAGGAGGCAAGCAGATTCCCTCCCCTACTAGCAGCTCTCATTCAAGGAACAAAAACGCATGATGATACCCTATCCTCCCGGAAGACTTTATTAATGCAAATAACACCAAAGCATCTGCAAAAAGATTTCACAAGATCTACTTTCTAGGTTTTTAAAATATATTGTCTTTTCTAATATTTCTGGCATTGCTTACCGCAAACGTAAACATATTCTAACCCCCCACATGAAAATGAGGAGCTAAAGTTCCCTAAGATAAATCTCTAGTTTAGAAACTTTGTTTAGTCTCAACTTAAACCATATGCGTAGCGTGGCATTTCACCTCTAACCGCAATTATTGCACGATGGTCCTAGAATATCGCCTGCCACAAACCGAAGAAGAATCATATAGGAATTCGCAACGGATGATTTACATGGAGCTTTTCCTCCTTAAACTCGATCAAGTTGATGTTACATTATTACCACATGCATGTGAGGACCAATAAGCATAAGCATATATCAAAGAAGCAGCTGAACTGATGATTCTATCTAGTAGTAATTCTTGCCAAAAGATCATCTCTCTCCAACCTCTCCTTCTGTAACGACTGATGACATGTAACTCAACACCAGGACAGAAGACTTCTCATCCGTATTAGCCATGTCCCTTACAGCCCTTGCTTGAAACTGCTTCTTGCAAGCATGACAAGTGATCTGAAGGATGGCGGAATTTATTTGCTTAGATGCATGCTCTCTAAGTGCCAAGGCCTTGTCAAGCTCACTTTGTGCTTGTTGCCTAATTCTCTGTGCATTGGCAAACTCCATCTCGGCCATTTGAATCTGCCTCCTGGCCAGTTCTCTCGCCTCCTCAGCGTAAGCTTTCTCGGCCATCGCCAGTCTAAACTGCTTGCGCACCTCTTCTCTCATCTGTAAAGTGGCGACGACGCTATTGTGTCTATCGCCCATGTTGCTCATCAAGTGGCTGGCGTTGTTCGACTCGTTCTTTTCCCCGGCATCGCACGACGACCCCATGGAGAGCTGCAAGGGGGTCGAGTCCTTTTCATCGCCCTTGGAGGAAATGGAAGCTGCTTCAGCGGGAATTGATGAACTTGAGAGCTGAAGCTCCAAATTGTGATGGTGGTTGTCCTGACCATTTTTGAAGGAGCAGTCTTTAGTAGGGCTCAATAAGAGAATGGGGTGATCCATTGGCTTTGGCAATATGAAAGGTGGTAAATTAGGAGTTGCACTGAAATTGGTGTCGCTAGAAGGGCTAGGGCTAGAGGCCGTTCTCGACAGACACGCTGGCTGCAAAGGTTGCAGCTCGGACCGAACCCGACCCATGTTGCAAGAATCTTGGTGCTCAATGAAGCTTTCGACCCTGGAGAAAGGTGTATAGAACTATATGAATAAAGGTTTTATATGCCAAAAGTAAGAATATGCCGTTGCTCTGGCTGTAACAGGAAGTGCAGCAAGAGAGGGTTCTTTTCTTTTCCTATCTTTTTTTTGCTTATTTGGCCTGTCTTGTCAATGAAGATATGCAGAGAAACAAGGCAATAGAAGGAGATGAAGTCGTCAACCTCATACAAATATATCATTAACAAAATCACTCATATGTCCTAGTCATTCAATTCATTTTAAAATTGCGCTTTTTAAGGCGAGAGTGCAAATTATGAAAGAAAGTGTAGCAAACGTACGCACATGTTAAAAGACAACTTTGAAGCCCATTTTCTGATCACTTAATGAAAAAGAGTCTCTCTCTCGACCATATTGGCGAACTCTTCAAAACGAGGACGACAGTTACATGAAATTATTTATATGAACTTGAGAGTTGGTTCTTGGGTTCCTAAAAAAGAGATTTTTAGCAAAATAACAAGACCAACAAAATCTGATTTTAGGGAACTGTGTTTCAACTGTCCATAAGAAAACTGTGGTTATTGAAACAACCTCAGAATTAAGGTTTTCCATGGTCAGTCAATACCTAGAGCAAGGTATATACCCTTTCCCACTTTCCACTTTGGCCTTTTAGAATCAATCAGGAAAAAGCAATGAAAAGGGTTGAGCAAAGGAAAATGTCTTCCCACATCAAAAGCATCCAATTAAAAAAGACGCTCAATTGCAACAGTATAATAACTTTTAATACATGGTTTGAGTCAAATTCAAGATCCAACCTGGAAAAAACTCTTCCACAGTCACAAGAATGGCCTCTGGTGCCACAAGTCTTGAGATGGGCCTTGTAATCAGACTGCACGGCATAACCCTTGGAGCACCTCTCACACACCCACTGCTTCTGGTTGCTGTGCTTCCTCCGGTAGTGCTTCTTGATCCCAACGAGGTCGCCCAGCGCGTGGCGGGCGTCGTGGTGGAGGCAGGCCGGCTCAGGGCACACGAACACCCGCTTCCTCGCCACTGCCCCCGGTCCCCCGGGATTCTCCCTCTTGAGCAGCTTCCACGGCACCTTGTGCCGCCGACGGTGCATCTGGAGGTTCTGGTCCCTCTGGAACCCCTGGTTGCAGATCTCGCACACGTAGCGGTCCGACTCCAATAGGGTTTTCGGCGATAGCGAAACTACCTCCGCGTCCGGATCTGATAATTGGTAAGTTAAAGAAGTCAGGCCTTCTTCTAACAACTCCAGCTCTCTCAATTACCAATCAAATGAAAATGAACGATTGCTTGAGACAAAGATAGGAAGTACCTGGAGTGCCTGCTGGTCTTCTTTTCCTCTTATTGCCGATGTTGTTGTTATTTCCATTTTCTGGTTCTGAAGAAGCAGGAACAACTGGGGCAGAACTAGAAGTGTTGTTGATGCCTAACATGGGTGTTGATTCAAGTTGATTCTTCTTTTTCTTCGTAGGAACTTTGTAATATACAGTTGAATAGATGAGAAGTGGAGAAATAAAAGAAAAGCCAATTTCTAATGGTTTCTGAAACGGTTGATCTTGGGTTTCTATCTTTTTGAAGGATTCTTCTTCACTAGATGATGACTCAGATCACTAGAGAGAGAGAGAGAGAGAGAGAGAGAGAGAGAGAGAGAGGAGCAACAAGAAGCCTAGAGGCATGACTATAGGAAAAAAAAGAAATCCTTTAACTTTCGGTCATCAGCTTTCTTTTTGGCTTTAAACATTCAGCTTTTCTATGGATCAGCCTTGCTCTCTCTCTCCCTAGACCCTCTTGATCTTCATCTGATGTTTCTGCGAACTCTCCTACAAGGAAAGACTCCGAACACTGGATGGAGAGAGAGAGAGAGAGAGACAAGCACTGTGGTGCTGAAAGGGGTAGAGCCAATCAATTGCTAGATAAGCTTTTGATCACGCAACAAGAAATGGGCCAGAAGGAGAGAAGGAACAAAAGCTTTTTATGTCAATACATTTTGCACAGTAAAAGACATTCTGCA
Organism: Syzygium syzygioides; assembly: GCA_031216285.1. Taxonomy (NCBI): domain Eukaryota; kingdom Viridiplantae; phylum Streptophyta; class Magnoliopsida; order Myrtales; family Myrtaceae; genus Syzygium; species Syzygium syzygioides. The sequence continues at coordinate 20,301,922 of CM062252.1, read as the reverse complement.
TGCATAAGTACAGTGCAGCAACAGAAGCACACAAGCCTTCCACTCCTCCCCATTATCTTCTTCTACTGATTATGGCAACGTGCATTGACAAAAGTACCCATTTGCCATGGCCGCTCAAACACGTAATTAATTATAATGTGAAGCAGCTTTTTTGTAAAAGTCGAATTGAATATGTCCCCAGTGATGTTAATAAGTCAGCAAGAAGGCAAAACATTAGCTGTCTGCACAAGGGACTGTGTCTAATTTCTTTGATGATTTATCTTTTCATTTCTTTTTAGAAAGATCGCATTTTCTCATTCCTATTTGGTGTTTTTTTTTCCTGGCAAGTCATCATATACAACAGTACTCAGTATCAGCCGTAAGAAATATTATTACATGGAAGCTGACCTGGAAATATATCATAATCCTTAAAAATAATTATACTAGATTGACGTCATAAACGCTCCGATTATAATGGAATCGAGCTCTAAACATTTCAAAAGGTACAATTTCTTTATGAGCTTAATGAAATTTATGTAATTAAGTCCTATATGACTTGTATGGATTGAGTGTTAATAGTTACACTTTTGGTTCGAGTATTACCTGATTCCCAAAATTTAATGAGGCATGTAATGACCTGGGTCATGTAAAAAAACTACACTTTTGTCATCATATGTGACTCTCTCTCTTTGCTTTATTGTGAAAAACAAGGTTGATTTGTTGCTTCTGTCTGCGAGAGACATAAATGCCACAAGTATGTATAATTACCCGTTAACTATGGTGAAGAAAAAAGTCAAGAATTAATATGCCACATCTTCAATTTTTCTTTTGCCGCGAAAATACTACTCTTTTTCAAAGAATTGATTCCACTGTAGTATGTATAATTACCCGCTATGTGTGTATATATATACATATATACATATATAAGTGGATGGAGCCCAAGGGAGATTGAGCCACATGGCATGCTACGCTCACATGCGAGCTTTACTCAAAAATTTTTGCTTTTGATAGTTACTTTATTAAACCTCTAGCCTCGATAAATTTAAATTCTTATGCATATCTTGTTTATGAGTATATAGATTTCATTTATTTAATTTGATAAATAAATATCATTAGACGATTAACAACAAATTCATCATCAAAGAATTATAACCCACCTCTTACATATAAACAAATAATTTTAGAAAATCTCTAATCCTATCAAATCTCTAATTATACATCTCCAATTCGGTGTATCGTATATGTATACACGGACTCTATTTCCTCTAGCTATCTATTAAATAAATGACGGTGGATGATCAATAGAAGAATTCTTCACCGTAAAAAGTTCATATATAATTTCTTGATATTTGTTTATGTCAATTTATTTCTCCTAATTTATATTGGTTTTTATGTATGTATTCATCTCCGGCATTACCCTTTGGTCAAAGCAAAGTCGTTCTTGTTTCTTCATCTTGTCTTATGCCATTTATTTTGAAATGTCGTAGCTTTCCACGGATTCTCTATTTTCATTTTTTCATCCATCTTTTTCTCTTTTTGAGAACGAAATTATGAAACCAAGTCGGTCAAGTTTGAAAGGTCATGGTACGAATTAGGCGGAGCTGGAGCGTGCTTAAAACATCATGACATGATGCCGTCAAAATAAGATAACAAAACTAAAAAAAATAGAAATAAAATCATGATACCACATGCACTTTGCCGCACCGAACCTCGGGATAATTTCCAAATTAATCATAAATTTATTATACAAATGTCAATTCGGTGATAAATTTTCTAATATTTTTTTTTTGATAATCCAGGGAACCCCCGCACGGCCGACAGCCGGGGAGTAAACCCTGGAGGCGACACGTGCTAGCCACCACACACGTGCCACCGGTTAAGTCACCCTGCGGCGCCCGGGATTTGAACACTCAACCTTTTGCGAGAGGAAGAGTGCGCATTCCAGCAGCGCCACCCGGGCGGGTGGTTAAATTTTCTAATATTATCTATGTAATTCTAAATCTTTGCACAAAAGGGACCGTGGAACCAGAATTTTGGCCTTGTTTTCGGTGGCTGCCTTTAGCTTAATAAGAATCAAATGGACCTCCCATTTTATGTGAGATTTTTAAGATTTTATGAGCACAAAAAACTGTAATGCTTTCCCCAATCGATATTCATTTTTAATTGAGTTTTTATGTGGGAGATATCTGTATTTTGTAATCGTATCACCCTGATTGAGAAAAGTTTAAAGCAGAGATAAAGGAAAACACGTCTCTTGTTACATGCACCTCTAGGATCAATGCATATGATCCATCAGATCATTTGGATACCGTGTAGGGTTTGTACGGTCACACGGGCCGTATACAATGGGTGTATGCGCTCCGGTGCAGGCAAAATAATCAATTTCTTTGAGCACCCGACCTTCTTATCCAACGGTTTTTCCTAATAGTCCTGTGCCCTCAGTAAAAGTCACTAATGAATGTACTATCGGATCAAGATATTATGTCGTGTTTTTTCAACATGTGAATGTAATTTTGTAGGCTTACCCATCTTTGTCTAATCAAGTCAATAATTGCATGCGAGCTTGTTATCTTTGGAAAGCTTTCAAGACAAGCGGCAATCACTAGGACAATTTAGACATTGACTTGAATATATAGAGATGTCGCTCTCTCAAAAGGCTTAAACATTTTGTTTCACTTTTTACCCTCATCGTAATTTCGCAACCCTTACATAGTTTGTTGGATTTACCCGTTTCTATATCGGAAAGTGCATGATCACATGCTATTAAAATTACCAATTCAATCCTAGATTTATTATGTGGATGTCAATTTAATCCGAAACTTTCCAATTTTACTAATATAGTCCTAACTCTTTATGCGAAATTTCAATATAATCTTTTTGACCAATTATCGCCTCAAATCATTGATGTGGCAGCCCATGTAATTTTTCTTGTCAAATTGCCAGCCGTGTCACGTCAGCAACTTTATGCCAAAATTGGTTGGAAAGACTAATTGGAATTTTATAAAAAAGGTTTACGACTATTTTGGTAAAATTGAAAAATTTAGGATTAAATTGATATCTGTACAATAAGTATATGATTGATTAGGTAATTTTCTTATGATGCCTACCTAATAGCTAGGGTCGAGTTTGGGAATGGTGTGTACTCTCTAGAGCTTCGTCTTATTTTCAAATCAAGAACAATTGGAAAGGTGGCTTCGCAGTCGAGACGCGAGGACAAGTTTCAAATCAGTTTTAGTGCAATCGATTGAACGCTAAAAAAAGGAAGAGAGAGACTCCACTAGCGCTCCACCACTAATGGAGCGGAACGAGCTCCGAAAGCAATCATACGTGACAACTTTAGGCAAACAATCATGTGCGAGAACTTTTAATTAGTCAAGAGCGAAGACCATGTCCTTGGAGCTTCGTTCACATCTTGATCAGTCACATTGCAATAAAACAAGTTTGAAGATTATCAATTATTTTACACTCGATAGCCTAAAGTTCTTGAAAAACGAACGGGTTCAACGTAGCATATTAGAGCTCCCATCGTAGTTTAAACTCTTGACACTCTCCACGAGTAGTGATGAGGGAGCAACGGGTTCTGTCGATCAGCCCTCAAGCTCCACTCATGTCTCGTTGATCGAACCAAACCACTCGTTATTTATGCATGCAAAGACCACTTTTGGCTACAACTTAATAAGTTGGGTTCGAGGTTGAAGTTGCCGATTATGTGGAAAAGTTATCGAATCGGTGGATAAGTTATTGATTTTGTGGGTGTCAATCGATTACCTCGATGCCGATTTGCAAGCTTGTTGTCGATTCCGAGGCTTCTAATTAATTACCTAACAATCGGGGGCTCTTTTGGTCGATTTCTATCGCTGTTTGATGACATTTACAATGACTGTTTGGTTTCCAAGACTAGTACACGAATTTAGAGAGTCTTATCGAGTCTTATCAAGTTTTAACGTGTAGCATCCCAGGCCTGCCCCTTTTCAACTTGAATCCTCTAATTCTCAATAATTATTAGATTATTCGCAGGTGGAAGATACTTCTTTCTAAAGATCAATATTTACAACATGAATGTGACATAGAAATATAAACATAAATAAATGTTAGGACATATAAACTATGAAAATACCATCCATCTCATATAATAATAAGGGTGATACAAAAGCTGAGTTCACACACGGGGCGACTATAGAACTACTCCAACCCGGCCATCCACCGAGACCCACTAGCCATATCAAAAACAAAAGAAGCTATCACCCAGCACTACATGACTCTATCTCCAAAAAGTGGCAGTTGTGTCAACTCAAAAACACTCCTTCCTCCTTCTCCTCGTTACCGTTTTCACACGACCCCGCTACTAACATTGTCATTTGCTCCATCCTGCCCCTGGTATGGGAGTGGGCCCACCAACCATCCTCCAGCATCAATGTAGATGGCGACAAACCCCAAAAGAATGGGTCTCGCCAGGGACCCAATGTCTATGGCCAGAATAGAGATACATTTCACAAAAACAAGCTTCGGGAAATAAGGATCCACAAATTCATATAAGTGGCCCTCAAAATCAACGGGCACTCGAAGTGGGAAGTATCGGCATGGCTAAGGATCTAAAAAAAAGTGTCAACAATAAACAGTGAGCAAAAGCTCAGTAAAGAAAGCTCTATCGCACCATACTAAACAGATAATGTCATGCACCTTAAGAGAGTCAATTAGATAGACAACTAGACCAATCCACAAACCAGCCATAGCATGCATAGACTCCCTTTTTTCATTCGGCCACTGATCACCAAGCATAAGGATTGTCCATCAATGAACATATATTCACACGAGCACACTTCGCATGCGTTAATAATCAACTTTAATCACCACTCCAAGACACATGTTCGGTGTGCTCTATGGCCACGCATGGAGGAACATCCCGACTAGTAGGGTTCGGTGCGCCCAGTTCGATCTGTTGCGGTATACGCCGGATTACTCAATAGCCCACGCGGGCTTCGTAGGTCCACCGACCACGGCATCCTATTCGTACTCCCGAGGCATCTAGGGCATGACTCTTCCAAGGCAACGTGGACCATCGGCCCATGACATCTCGCTTTCTCGATAGGCTCCTCGGGGCATCGTTATCTGTAGACCGACGACATCAATCATCTCTTAGTCACACAAACACACGCACAAATGATCTTTTTATTTATCACATGCACATTTTGCATAGTTCACAAGGATCTTACCATTTACAAAGCACTCCTCGGACTCCAAAACCAATCATGAGTGTCAAATTCACTTCATCATATCGAGACCACCAATACCTCGTTGGAAAGCTCATGATGTAAAGAGTTTCACCCTAGAAGACATTAAATCGAAATACCAATGTTTTCAAATAGGAAATGATGGATCATTGAAATTTGCCAAAATTGGGCAGTTTTGCATTGCTCGAGAAATCTAAATTTCGGATATGTTATAGACAATACCTTAACAAATATTTTCCATAAGAACACAGTTTCTAAATCTTTATGTAAACGCCACTTTCAATGGCTCAAAGACAAACCAAAACTGGTTCGCCGAAACAGGAAAAATAAACCACGAGGATTTTCACAAACCAAATTCTTTCAAAACACTTTGAATTTTTATATGTTGTAGAAATGGATTTCTTTAACAATTTTTGTAAAGGAAGTGTGACCAAATTCGAACTGGAAATTTTTACAAAAATTTGAGAAGACACAAAGGTCGCTGATTTTACAAGATAAAATAGATCTGATACGGTAAATGATTGGGCTTTCGTGTAACCTATTTGAACTCATAAAAATCTGAAATTTAAGTATGTTATATTCCAAGATTTTTTGAACAACTTTTATGAAGAAGTTTTTGCGAGATTCGGACCACAAAAAGCGGTGTAAAAATTGGAAATTAAGGGTGTCCAGTAAAACTGGTTTTGGAAACCAAGACCAAAGTTCAAGGAACAATATTAATATGAAACCCACAAACTTGCATTCAAGAAAATACAGAATTAGGAGTCCCAATCAACATGGAACAACCAATTCCAACTTGGTTTAGTGCTCTATACTCACAAAACTCATTTCTAGAAGTCCAAACCATCAAACTTGGCAATAACCACTCAAACCCTCCTTTCTCACAACATTCCAGTCACCCAACTGTCCTATTCGAGACTAGAGATTGACATGCAAACATTATCATGGTTAGTATAGAGTGAGAGAGCACGCTTGCCTTCATGGCGTGCGATGGCACAACGTGCGGTTCTTGGTGGAAAGGGAGAGAGAAAGTGAGGTGCTGTGGTTCTTGGACCAGCTGGCGGTGGCTGCTGTTGACGTGAGGGGACAGGATGGCTGGCCGCGTCTTTTGGTCACGGATGGAGCAAACAGAGGAGGACTTAAGGTGCGGAGGGAATAGTGGCTGGTCGGATGGATGGGCGGCTACGGACTCGAGCGGCTGGGGAGCTTCGGGCAGAGAGGAAGAGACGAGCTAGAGGGAGAGAGTAAGCGAGAGAGCTGGTGGAAGGGAGTGAGAGTGAGAGGGAGCCGGAGTGAGAGTGAGAGAGAGCCGGCTGGAAGTAGAGGGGGGAAAAGAGAGGGAAAAGTGAGGGAGATGAAGAGTTATGGACTCTTCCCCTTCCCATGTAGGCAATCCCATTGGCTGGCTTGGGTGGTGGCTGCATGGCCCAAGCATGAGTGCCATTTGGCGCTTCTCCTCCACCATTGCGGAGGGGAAAGAAGAAGGAGAAAAAGACAAAGAAAGAAAGAGGAAGGGGCGGCGGCATTCCGGTGGTGAGCAAGGGAGGGAAATGGAGGGAAATTGAAAGTGAGTTACTTGGCAAGGGAGTCAGGATTAATCGATCAAGTGGAAATGAATTCAAGAATTAAAATTTACGATTCCAAAGACAATGATGGCGGCATTAGTGCGACATCCGAACTTCCAAATTCTCTTTTCCTGATTTCCATCGTCGAGCGTCATATCCATCAGGGTATGTACATTCTTTTAGTTGTACAAAGTTCTGGATGTCACATAACGTATCTAATAATTAGTCGCACAAATTTAGTCTTAGCTATTAAGTTTCTTAATTCACAGCTTTTTATTGTGGTGTTGCTTTTAAGAGTCATAATTAGGTGAATTCCCTTGAGGGTTTGTTCGGTTTTTGGAAATTTGAAGAGTTTTCTCTTTTGTTTAGCAATATCTCTATAAATTGAGCTCTAGTGTCAATGTAAAAGATGAAGACATGAGTATATGAATATATGAGATTTTCCTCTATGCGAGAGAATTTCTATCGCAAAGTTCTTTATCCTTGGGAGGTAGATTCTTCCTTGGTGATAAGCCAAGAAGCCATTTATCCTCGGCCAGTGGATTTTCTTTAGATTGTGATGGTGAGCTTCTCCTATCTAGGTTCCTTTATCCTTGGTAAGTGGATTGTTCCAAGAGACCCTTTATCCTCGGCTGATGGTTTGTCTTTTAGGCCTTGGTGTTGAGCTTCTTCTATCTCAAAATCTTTTATCCTTGGTGACTGGTTTGTCCCTAGAGCATTGTTGGTGAATTTTGTCAATCCCGATCTTGATCCTTGGCTAGTGGCGTGTCCTTTAGGTCTTGGTGGTGATCGTAACCTATCTTGTATTTACATCCATCCATTGACATTCATCCACATACACATTTAGGGGTGTCAAAAAGACCCGGGCCGGCCCGACCCGACCCGACCCGGCCCGGCTCGACCCTAAAATTTAGGGTATTTTGGGGTTGGGTCTCAATTTTTTTAGGATGGGACTTTTAAGATGGGTATTGTTAAAGTTAGGGTAGAGTCAAATAGGGTCAGGGCCGGCCCATTAGTAGACCCATTATTCTCCCTCTTCTCTCTCCTCTCTCTACGTACAAAAAGACCTAACCAATAAACCCTCTCTCACTCTCTCTCTCTCTCTCTCTCTCTCTCTCTCTCTCTACGTACATCGTGCTTGCTACAGTGGAGTCGCGCGCATAGCTAGCAGATCTCGTTGCTCCTCAGTCTCTCATCGGCGGCAACGGCAGCTTCGGCTTCTTCTCCTTTCCGGCGGCCACGATTCCGGCGTAGATCAAAGGGAAGGGGGGATTTCTCGAGCTCTCTTTGCTCATGAGCGAGGTTCGCCCCCTTTTTGCTGCAGTGGAGATGTGCGCACCGCCAGCAGATCTCGCCGCTCCTCAGTCTCTCGTTGGCAGCGACGGCGGCTTCGGCTTCTTCTCCTTCTTTCTGGCAGCCACGGTTCCGGCGTAGATCAGAGGGAAGGGGGTGATTTCGCGAGCTCGCTTCGCTCATGAACGAGGTTCTCCCCCTTTCACTCCTCCCTCTCGTCTCGTGTCGTCTCGTCTTGTCGGCATTGCTTCTCCGATCGTCCTTTTTCTCCACCTCGATTTATATATGGGGAGGAAGGATCGGATCGCGGGTGCTGTTGGTGGCTGAGTTTTTCTACCGATCTTGCGGCTGAACATTGTGTGTTTGGGATTGTTTTCTCCGGCGTCGGGGACCGAAGGAGGGAGAGCCAGCGACGGGGAACCCGATCGGCCACTGCCCAGTTCATGCCCTCTCGGAAGTTGGGAGTTGCTGGAAACGGCGGTACGAGGCAGAGGGGGAGGAGCTGCCTCTGTCCATGGACCCTTCAAGCGAGAGAAAGGGGTGCCGGCGCCGGATAGAGAGTGGGCAAGAGGATGATTTATACAACTCTTGTGAGATTTTAGCGTTGAGGCACCAGTACCGGCACCGGCACTGACCCGACCCTACCCAACCCATCTCTTGGGGTAAATGTTGAATACGGTCTTGGGTAGGGGCGGGGCGGGTCCAGTGCGACCCTTTACGTTTTGGGTCGGGTCGGGTATCAGGAAAGCCCGACCCGATCCAACCCATTGACACCCCTATACACATTGATCTATTTGTGATTCCTTCGACATCACTTAAAACACACTCGCTCGCCTTGCAACCACATCAAGTAGTTATTTAACTCATGTTTCATTGCCAACTAGCTTAAACTATCTGATCGTGCATCTTTTGTTCGTATACTTCATGGAGAAAATTACCAAAGTGTCCAAAACCTATTATATGATGGCCGATGTGGTTCTAAACTTTCAAATTTTGTCAATTTAATCCCAAACCTTTAGGCGATTTGCTAATATACTCATTCTAATCAATTTTTATTGGATATTACTGATGTGGACGTCGGTGTTCTACGTGGCATGACTAGCGCTAATGTGAGTGATTTTTTAAAATTTTTAGAAGTTTTTTTATTTTTTTTTGATTTTATTTTTTTCCTTGATTGGATTTGGTGCTCCTTGCCCTCATTGGTGGCTAGCGGAGGTTGCCGATGCCCAGTGACTGGCAGAGGGAAATAAGGAAAATAAAAAAAAAAAAATAAAAAAGAAAGAAAAGAAAAGGAAAAAAAAACTTAGAAAACATAAAATTGTAAAAATCGTTTATATTAGTACCGGCCGTGCCACGTAGAACGAGCGGCATTAATTGTACTACCACGTCATCAATTTTCTACCAAAATTGATTAGAAGGACTACTTAGTAAATAGTAAAAAAAATTAGGATTAAATTAATTAAATTGAAAATTTTATGACTGAATTGACATGTGTACGACATCTTTAGAACTTTTTTAGTAATTATCCATGTGTAGTCCAAGACATGGTACTACATGCGACAGGTAATGTCACGTCGCGAACCCCATCGAGACGCGACACCCTCTACTGGTCGATTTAAGCGACAACCCAGGGTATCGCCGACCTCACTTATAATCATCAGAGATTTAAATCAACAGAGGATACCACAATTAATCCCGGACAATTTAAAACTGGGGAAACATTCGGGAAGAATACACATATTCGCTTCCATTATCAAACTTATAAAATATTCACAATTCACAACCACCATTTACATAAGCACACCCTACTACAACCCATCAACAACAAAAAGGGTTCGATGACCTGGTATTCTAACCTCAAAAATGGTGCTCTTCCAAAAACTTATTCTTAACCCCTATACTAGCCCCTAAGTCCCTTTGCTCGGTGTTCATACTGAGTCCGACTCCTCGCCATCCGAATCCGAGCTCTTCTGAACGGTTTGCTCCTTCTTCCGACTCTGCCACTATCTTAATCGGGTGATTAATGTCACCCGACTCGGCGGGAACTTCATTCTAATCCTCCTCAACTAGTCCATCAAAGAAATTGTATTCCGGCATGAAATTGGGATCCATAAACTGTTCATACGGTAATACATACTCCGGTTCCTCCTTAGAAATTGGCTCTAGATCTATGTCCATCGGGTCACCTGTTGCTTGCAATCCGTCAGGCTCGGGTTCGTACTCAGCCTCTGAAGATCCTTATGCTGCGGGGGCTGGATGCAAACCAGACTGAGCTAAACTAGTCTCTGCACCGGTCAACTCTCCATCAATCGGGAGTATGACAGACAAGTCCCAATCTCCAACCAAGTCAAACGGAACATCAAAACCCCTAACTGACCCAAACTCATCCCCTGCTACATCCCGGAAGTACCAGGCAATATAAGCATGGGTCTCCCATAAAAGTAGTCCTACCTCTACAAAAACAGTCGTAGTATGCTTAATCCAGATCATGCCATCACTCATAGGAAATTCTGCAACATCATACTCGGTGTGCACTTGTAGCCTAAAACGCTCTGGTGGCGGTGGAGGAGGATTCATGGCTCAGGTCGGGGTTCTGAAAAATATTGATTGGAACAACCATGAGACTACATCTCAGTAAGTACACCCCTAAACCCCACCTAGGCTATCACGTACCTCTAGACAATCACAAAGCACAATCACACATACACTAAATCATCACATAGCAGGCACTTCACATATGATCACAAGCATGTACAAATCTCATGTCATACAATGACATTCATTCTGTTCTTATTATCTCTTTTCTACATTCCTCGCCAGTGACCCGCATTACAGTACATGCCTCAGGTCCACTGCGACCAACTTATCACAACACTTTAGAACCCGCGTTAACGTACACGCCTCAGGCCATGTTTCTTGCCCGCGTTGAAGTACACGCCTCAGGCTCAATACCTACCACCTACTGCGCAACCCGCGTTGAAGTACACGCTTAGGCTGACAGTCTTTTGGTAATACCGGGCATCGTCCCGCGTTGAAGTATACGCCTCAAGACGGCACAATTTCCACAATCACACACGTCACATCACATTCACTTTCTTACTCATGCACATGCTCAACAAATCATTTGCCACACTCAATTGGCCAATCATACGTGGCCCGTGCACGCATCAATTTATACGCAATTCATACTCACCAAGCATTTGACATGGCCAATTAAATAATTAATTCAGTAAGGCCCAAGCGTGCACCTGACAGGCATATTTCAATCATTTAACCACACAACCACGCACTTAATTTTATCACCACAATTCAGTCATAGTTCAAACACGCATTAAATATAAAATTTGCCATTTTTCTCCAACCAAACGGTGTCAAATCAATTTCGGTCCTTCACGACACTTTCTCACAATTATTTGCCGGTTCTAAATATCCAATTTACCAATCAAACCAAGCATCACAGTCCACTAATTGGCCATCCACAGCCCACTTTCGACCTCCAATCATCCGCCAAAATTACCCAAATTCAATCCTAAGGCACGCCCATCGATTTTGTTAATAAATCGTGCAATTTCACACTTAATTTAAACCTGATTTCACCCAATAATCATCCATCGATACTCGAAGTCCTAAATTGGGTTTAGAGCGGGACTTACCGAGTTCTAGACTAACACGACTAGAACGGAAAGCGGCGATGAACGGTGGGGATGGCGGCGATCCGACGGCTTGGTGTGGCTTGCTCGGCCGAGGCCCACAGCCACACTGGGAAGAGAGGGGAAGAGAGAAAACCGTGAGGGACGGCGTGGGGTGGTGGCGGCTCGCGGCGATGGGTGGCGGCACTGGCGTATGGGCGGTGGTGATGGCGGCGACGGCGTGGGCGGCGATCGGCAAGGGGATGGGGCGGTCGGTGAGGGAGAGAGGGAGGTGGCCGAGAGTCTTGGGGGTGGGAGAGAGAGAATGGGTATAGACTTAAATAGTGTAATTTTGACCAATGTGGCAAATTGCAATCTTGCCCTTGTCTAATCTTTTTAATCAACGGCCCAGATTCGATCTTCTCTTGAAACCGACGGTCGAAATCGAATCTTACCAAAAAATATCCAAGAGTATTTTGGGAATTTCATAAAATTCCAAGAGCAAAAATGTCCAACCAAAAAGTTAGGGCAAAATTACCAAAATGCCCCTCCCTCATAAAACATACCATTTCCTCACTTCTCATTGAAATTAAATTTTTCTGAAGGATTCGGGACATTCCAAATTTGTACGTTCCAACTACGACGTCGTCCTAACGCCCCGTTGTGATTTCCAAATTTTCTGGTGTCCAATTTGGGCTAAATTAAATAATTAGATTTTATTAATTGCAACTCGAGCGGTTCTCAAACTAACGGGCGGCTTGTTGGGAAATTCGCATATTCGACCCGTGACTGACAATAAATCGAGTCACATGCAAGTTTGTTCGGTACGTGATGACTTTGATTGTCATTAAAATCGCGAAGATCAATCACTAGATCCGAGGGGCGTGGTCATTTGGTATAAGTTCATGATCGTTCGTCAAATCATTTCATGGTCTAGCGGAATCACTCGCAATCCACTATTATGGCAGTGGCGAACTGACCCCTGACTATCCTTGGATCGGCCAACAGCGGCTCAAAATATCACCTCAGCGATTTTATGGTCGAAAATCAATTCACGATCGAATTTTTTCTTAGTTGCGCGAATTTAATTCCCTAATTAGCCTTTCCCTATTGGTTAGTATCCTAGGAATGATCAGTTCCGGGCGAGAATCTACTACGAGTATATTTTATAAAACTCAGTATTTTACAAATCCCAAATGGACTAATTTTTAGGATGTCACAGGTAATGTTAAGGGGAAATGTTTTAGAGGGAGAGAAAGGATGCTTTACATGGTTAAATAATGAGGAAAAAGTTACGAAAATTTCCAAACTATACCCATTATGAAACATTTTTCTTGAATTTTTTTGTGGCATCAAAAACCTCAAATTATGCCAACCGTGACACATTTGCCCTAAAATTTTTCTTATGACATAAAAAACTCCAAATTTGTACCTATGTGACACATTTACCCTCATTTTGGTTTCCCTTAGATGATTTTTCAGCCAAAAAAACTTATTTTTTATTTCACTTAAGCCACGTGGTCGCCATGTCAATACTGTTTGCTTCTAGCGTCCATGTGTGCAGATTTTTAACAATTCTCATTAACAGAACTTTAACGGATGGTAAATGTGTCACACGGATACAAGTTTGAGATTTTTAGTATTACAAAATAAAGCGTAAAATAAACGTGTTGTAGTGAGTATAATTTATAATTTTTAGTGGCTTTTTGCCATAAATAATAATAGAGTATAGAGTTTTAGATACGGAAATCAAGAACCCTAAGACGAAAATGATTACGAAGGACAGTTGCTTCTCTTTTATTATCATTGTAATTAATTTTTGTGGTGATGTTTGCGTGCATGTCTTGGAGAATCTGGCTACCATCATCCCTCCATTCGCTTCAAAATAATAATAATAAAAAATCAAACAAAAATCCGAAGTTAAAAATAACTTTTGCTTTTGTCCTCGCTATTAATTATATGTCATCATGGGCTAAGACCGCTGACAGGTATCAACCTCCCTGAGTTCTGTCATTCCATAACCAAATAAAGTTCGACCAAAAAAAACCAAATAAAAAAAATTTGGAGGGAAAAGAGCATATTGCAAAAATTAATTAAACCTTTTGGTCAGTGGGTTGAATGTGAAGCTAAAGCTCTGTATGTAGAAGCCTTGTTTTGAACATAAACTAATCAACTTAGCATGGAATTATAAACTAAGAAGATCATATGTAATAATGAAATTTTAGGAGGATTTGCGACATACACGGTACACTAAATTCTTGGTATGATTGTGTTAATGATCTAAAGTTTAGTCACGAAAAAACTTATTCGATTAATTTCAACATCATCACGTCAGTTTCCGAATAATCTCTTCATGGGTGAGGATGAGTCGCCGGGCCAACTAAATTCCTGTTCGCTGATGCTCTTGCTGTTCCATGCTTTGTCCATGCTTTGAAGCGATTGAGGACACGAATGATTTGTACTTACGCATCGTAAGTGAAATTGATAGGTGAAGGCCAAAGAATGGAACCTCGTGGCTTTCTTGCACGGTCTGTGCCCATGCTTAGATAGGGAATATGACTTTTGAGCCATGCTATTGCTAGCGATATTCGGATCGATATGCTAAATTGAGTTATAAAGTGATGTGATGGATTGTGAAAATCGAGCTGTTGGGCCTGTTTAAGCAGCCAATGAAGATACGCCACGACAGTTTATAAACAAATGCAGTGCTAATGAATTCTTGAAATCTCAAAGTCCGGCTTTCTCTTCTTAGTTTCCTTTTGCTTCCTATAAAAGTCGGGATAGGATATTTTTTATACTATCATGCATTTGGTAGATCTTTAGGATAGAATAAAGTCGGATATAAATGGGATATAGCCCTAATAAAAAAATCCTAAGAGGGAGGTGGTTAAACTCGGATAGGATTTATCTTTTTTTTTTTTTGATAACTCAGGGAACCCCGCACGGCCGACAGCCGGGGAGTAAATTCTGGGGGCGACATGTGCTAGTCACTACACACGTGCCACCGGTTAAGTCACTCTGCGGTGCTCAAGATTCGAACACTCAACCTTTTGCGAGAGGAAGAGTGTGCGCTCTAGCAGCGCCACCTAGGCGGGTGGTCGGATAGGATTTATCTTGTCTAGCTATTTTTCAAAAAACCCTACACTCTTCGTTTCTTTCTCCTTCGTTCACACGTGCAACTCCTCTCACATCAAAGTTTCACGAAACCAAACTACGAAAGTAGCAAGAGTCGAAACGTCTTCTTCTCCGTAGCTCTAATCTGACGAATTTAAGCTCCATCTCGGTGAATTCGAGCTTCAATCCGTGAAATCTGGTTGGTTACACATTGCTCTGTAGGTATGTTGGAATTTATCTGGAGGCAGTGAGTAAACGTAATTTTCTCAGTGGATCTCAGTACCTGCACCATTTTGCAGCATTTCACCATTAGATGGTGGCAAGTTACTACTACAGAAGACTTTGCAAAGCGAATTAGCATCCTGCATGAAATCCAACCTAAATTGGCCATTGACTGGCAATAGAGTAAAAATGCACCCATGAATTAGCATAGACAACGTGGAATTCGGGCAATACTTTGCCAAAACAGCTTCTCTTGACACCTTCAAACTTATATAGTCCTCCAGCATCAGCCAATTAGTTTTTTTAGCATGCGGGCCTTGTTCTTCAAAGAATTCATGAGTTGCTACTCGACCATCGACGGAAGCATCACCAACTGTATCACGGGGTTCTCCGCTAGGCTTCCAGAATCTGCCTTCTGCCCCTTTGTTCTCCATTGAGTTCACGAAGCACCACATATTTTCTGCTAAGATCAATTATGGCTAATGTTAGTCAGCATGTGCATTAGAGTAGCAAACCTTGTGAATTTGTGACAGTAGTTTTTGTCTTTTTTGGTCACACAAAGATATTTTTATGATGATGAGATCAATATTATTTCATGGGCATTACGTAGGGGCATATATGTCCTTTATATTGGTATTCGGTTTCTACCAAACAATGGATAAGATAAGACATAAAAATATCCGACTTTAAATTCAAAATTCACCAAACAATAGATAGGATATGACATAATCCATGACTTCTTATCCTATCACATCCAGTCCTATCTTGATTAGAAATTCGGACGACCAAACGTAACCTAAATATATTGGTTGATGGTCGTTGCGACATTGGGCTGATTTTGTCTTGGGATCGACACCATGAAGTGTGACTCGCGAACATAGAGTGGTATCTAAGTAAGAAACAAATTACGCTATAGTACAAACATTACGTGAAATTTAAGCGAGATCTCGAGAAAATAAAAACGCGCAAACTTATTAGATAGTATATGATTGGTTCGATGTGTCGCGTCAGGAATAGACAGTGTCTTACTCAAGAATTTCGTGCTTGGTAGGAGTGATGATCAAGCACGCAAAGGGACCACCATCTCAAGATCATTCATAGAACCTCAATATTATCGGCTTTTTATGTGAGATTTTTCAGAAGTTTCGTTTGTCATTTTCGTGTCCCAATTTGGGATCCCAAATGGACGAACGTGGGAACTGGAATCGCCAATTCAACGACCACGTTCTTCGACTTTTTGCTCAATCCAAGCCCATCGTACCAAGAACAAATGAATTTGGGGGTAACTGGAGACTTTGGAAGTTCACTTTTCATGCGTTTTCCATATGGCGGTGCTATGTGTTCATACTTCGACGTTTGATTTATGGATTTTTGTAAGGTACATCGAGGTTCAGTTCACACGGGTCGGATCAGATCGGATCATATTCTTGTCGTCATATCCATTTTTATTTTCGAGTAGTTGATGATTCTGCTTTTCAAAATAGCTTTGAAATTCATCGAGGACGGCTTGTGTAATCAAGCTCTTTTAGAAGGCTTATGGTGGAAAAAAACCATTATTTGTAGGCTAAAATTAATTAAGTTCCGAAAACTAATGCAATCTCATCTATTTTTTAGATTAATTAAGTTCAATAGAAAATCGGTTTATATAAATGAATAAGGCAGATAATGAGCAACCATACCAAATCTTATGACGACGTTTGGTGTTGAATTTTCAATCTTCCCCATGTATTATTTGCGGAGAAAAAGAAAATCAACAAAGAATACTATATTCTAATCAGAAATAAGCAAGATATTTCACATGTAAAAATTCCGATATCGGGTGATCTATAAAATGGACCCTATAAATTCTCGAGGTTCTTGTAAATTCTTGATGTTCTTGTTTGTAACGCTGCAGCATCCTCTTGGAATTATTCCATGGTTGTGGGCACATGTTTTCTATATATTCATACTTAATCAGCATCATGATTCATGATATCACTCTTGTCTTCTCAATTCCTGCTTTTGGTTCTATCCTAATGCTCAGTGTAATAACTCAAAGACACACAAAGGAGGAGTGACGCACCAAATGATTGTCTCAGTGGTTTTTGTAAGAGTAAAAGACACAAATGATCAATAAATTTTAAATTTGTTCAATGTAATCCCCAAACTTTAATCCAATATACAATCTTATCTCTAAACTTTTAATTAATTTAATATTATTCTAAACTTTTGGGAAATATTCAATCTAGTCTCTTAACTATATAAAAATGTTCAATATTTTTATTCAATTAATTCAAGTTCAAGGATAACATTGAATATTTTTACACAATCTAGTGATTATATTGAACATGTACCAAAAATCTAGAAACCATATCAAATAAATTAAAAATTAAAAAATTACATCGCACATCAGGCTAAAGTTCAAGGACCAAACTAAACAAATTTAAAGATCAGGGATCACATTGTACATTCAACCAAAGTTCAAGGACCATTTGTGTCACTATCCCTTTTTACAGATCTTGATATTTTTCTTCCTAAGAAAGAATCTACAGCTAACCTGCTCACTCTGTTTCAGGAGCAACAAAATGAACAGAATCAAAGCCTCAAAGACATCGGGCATTGGCCAAAATCCCGGTGATATTCTGGTTTGTAGTAGCATAAAAGGAACTCAAAAGATCAGGAAGCCGACATCTTGTCCTTGACCGCTAATGCCGCTGCTCTATACCATGAAGCCACGGCCATCGCACCTGGATCCGGAACCGATTGGAGGTTTGCCTCAGAGATATAAGATGCACGCCCAGCCTATGCGAATAGTGTAATTATGAATCCACAAGCTTTTACACAAGATGTCGAGAAAATTGCATTGTCGACTATTAGTAGCATTATCCGACCAAAGAAAAAATTATTACTAGCATTCTGACAAAAAAAACCTATTAGTAGCATTAATTTCTTTGACGTAGTCATGCTGTTATGTCAAAACTAAGCATCGATACTAAATCCCTGAGTATGTTCTTCTGCACCTAAAATTTAGAAAAGCTTCACTGCACATAGTGAACTCCAACATCTAAGAGCTGATTCTAGTCAAGGTTGTTCATTGCGATATGTGAACTTGTGACCGATCCTCTGTTGCTTAAGTTTTGATGTAAGGTCTTATCCTAATGATGACTGTCGTGGTTTAAAAAGGCCAGGATGCGATGAAAAAATGCAAAGGTCAAGTCAGCCCTTATCAATTTCTTATCCTACGTCCAGTGAATCTCAAGCAAACTCTACAAGAAATGGCCTAAAAGTTTTTTCGCATCTTCAGATTTTGAAGTCCTGCACACTTGTTGAGTAAGATGTCAGATATCCAATTCAGTCGAGGTAATCTAATCTACTAACATTATCTCTTTAGTCAAGCTGTTTGGGACAACAATAGTACAACTTAAACAGTCAGCTCCATGCAGTTCTAAAGGTATGCTGAGTCAAGCTCTTTATTGCACATTTAGTGCCATTAAGTAGGTGAAGAAGACAGTGTTCTAAATAATCATATCACCTGTGCTTGCATTTTTTTTGTTGACTCTGCTCCAGCCAATGCTGCTTCAGATGAGAGAACAAATGCAGTTACCGGATCCACGCCAGCATCCAACTTCTGTTGATGAAAAAAATATTTATAAACCAAGGGATTGTACAGTGAACACGTCAACAACAGAGGGTAAAAACAGCAGCGTATTTATTATCAATGACCTCATGAAGAACTCTAGATGCTGGAATCAAGGCATCCAACATTGTGCGATAACCAGCACTTGCTCCTCCATACTTACTGATAGCATTGATGCCGGCTTCAAATGCTTCGGCCCCTGAATCAAGAAAAGGAGTGAGGCCAGGGCCATCAAACATGTCAAATTATCAGAAGGAGAGCGTAATCTCACATTGGTTTGGTGAAATAGCACTCCCTTTCAATTTCGCATATACAGCCTTAGAGAATATGTTATATCTGTTCCAACAGGGGGAAAAAGGGTTGCACCCTTTTAGTTTTGTAGTTGGAATACACATGTAAAGATAAAACCCAACCCTCATCCAAGAGAGAGCAAAGGAGAGTACATTACATGATCCCACTAGTTCCACCCATCACTCTTATGGATGTCCCGACCTCGTTTAGTGTCTCTGCAGCATCATTGAGAGGATAGCTGGGAAGTAGAAGGAAACGAATAAAGCGATCAGGCAAATATTCATATATTGGTGTTACCATCCAAAAGCTACTTATTTGTTAGATAGGGCAACATTTCATTGCAACAGAAAAGTCAACATTTCATAGTCATGCCCTTAACTTGAACTTCATTGATGGCAAGAAGGTACAAGCAAAATTGAATTTAATGGAGTTGGAGTTGGACTTGGTTTTAATGGAACTCACTGGTTTTTCAAGTCCTCCAAAATAGCCATTGCACCTTTAAACAACTGCAGAACATGTAAATATTGAGCGGGAAGCCAAAAGGGTGGGAAGAAAAAATGCGCCAATGACAAACAAGAAGAAACTTTTAAAGGACTTACTGTTGACCCACAGTCGGCGTCTCCTGCTTCGCCATCCCACTCATTCAACTGGTCTTTAATATCAATAACTGATTTTGCGGCAGCTTCAATAGCTGCCTCGAGAAGCAGGCCCTGTTTGCTCAGCTCCTGTGGCCGACTTGATGACTAATCAGAAGTAAATCATAATCAATGAGCTTTGATCAAGGAGATAGTCATTGATAAACTTCAATAAGTGTACAACAGTTATAGAAAATCTCAAAAGTCCTCTTATACACAAATTTCATACCACATTCATAGCTTTTAAGGAAGATGGTGGCATTGGAACCGGAAACTTTGGTGTTGGGTGATTCCCTGCATGACAAACCATGCTGATCTCCATGATCGTATTTTAAAACTACTGTTGCACTAGTAATAGAAAATCAACATGTTATCGAAAGCATGCGCATCCTCACTCTGAAGGTTGGTACCGACATCAGTAAAGTAGCTTTTATCTCTTTTTGTTATAACCATGGAAAAAGAGTAACAAGGAGGGGGGAAAAGCTTAAATGCACACGCACCATCAACTCCAACAGGCCATGCTGGAGCCCTAGTTGCAGCATCTAACCGCTGCAAAATCGATTGATCTGCCTTCATAATAGTGATTGAAAATCCTGATAGAAACACAATGATCAGAACTAGTCCATCATAGTAATAGCACATAAAAAGTGACCGACCTGCCATATCAAGAGAAGTCATAAATGACCCAACATATACTCTATCAACAGCTAGTCCATGTTCTAGCTGCAGTTTAGTTATTGTTTTTCCTGATGCAATCATGAGCTCCATCATTGGGGTGGCGCCGAGCCTATAATTCAGAAAGGAAAAGTGTAAGAGATGTTTAAAGCTGCAATCACATTGTCTAAACAGCATCTAATGGTTATCCAGTACACCAGAAGAAAAAGGTTAGAGAGTAGACTCACCCATTTATCATAACAACCACTCTATGACCTCGCGAAATGGGGACATAGTTCAACTCCTGAGGAGATCAATCAATCAACCAAAGATTGCTAATTTATGTTAAACTCATTCTTCTGCCTCATCCATGATGTGAAGAAATTCACTAAGAGAGTACATAGAGTCATGTACAGAATATTCGAGGAAGAAAAGGACTTGTTACATGATGATAGTAAAAGTTGCAGAACCATCAGTCAAGCTGCATAAATGGGATCGTAAGGTGTCAAAAAAGTTTATCAAGGTAGGTAGGATAAGTTATGGCTCAAGAGAAGTAGGAATGTCAAGAAACAATCGGGGAAAACTGTCCCATCTGTTCTTGAAGAATTGCTCTCTTGTATCAAAAAATCACCTGTTCAAGAAATACAAGCCCACGACCATAAAAAAAAAGTAAAACAAGCCAATCCATTTTGCTTATAAAAGAGAACTAAGCAGTCGCTGGTTTTGTTTAAGTTAGTTGTATAAGCAGACAACAGTGTGTACGGGCAAGTATCATGTGGATATGTTAACACATGAGGTCAAGACATTTAAAACTTCAGGAAAAAAGAAAAAACTTTATATTATCGATACAGAGAGAGCCCAAGGAAAACGATTTTGAATGGAGTTAGAAAAAAGGAATATTTACTTGACTTGATCTGCAACAAAAATTTTAGTACCCTAGTTAAAGGTCATACCGGTGACAATATTTTTGTTAAAACATGAGAAATCACTATGTCCACTGGCTGAATGTCAGCCACAGCCACACCTGGTTCTCCATGCTGCCAGAGAAAAGATTGTACTGTTTAGTCAAAGAATTATATGGAGTAGAATCATAGTCAAAAGATTTTAGACAAGCACATACACAAGAATGCTTGCATTGGAAAGGGACATTATAAAGGAGACGCTTCTCATGAATGATAGGGAAGCTCAACATAGCTTGAGCTATGTGAGTAGTGGAGCCATTGCCCGGTATATCATTATCACTCACTTGTAAGCTTGTGCTTACTGCATGGTCATAAATATAATGCAGAGAATTCAAGATAACTCACGATTCCAAGGCCAAGTTCCATCTTTCCTGGTCCTAAACGATTTGAAGTAGCCTGACCTGGTAGCGTGCAAACAGATAATGCAACACCCATCGTCCCAACCATTTCTGATGCACGCTTTGCCTCTGCTGCAACATCCTTAAGTGAGAGCCCAGCTGTGGCTGCAGCTCCAGCGACCTTATATTTACAAATCAAAGCAAAGAATCATATCTGTATTCTTCGCTTTCACAAACCCATAAATGTAGAGCAAGAAGTGCGGAGTCTCTCAACAACAATGAACCATAGACATTGCCAGATGCACGAAAACTTCAGAAAAATAATCTGAAAGGGATGTCCTTCTGACTTTCTTAATTCAACAATTTAATAATTTTCTACAAATTAATTCACCAGAACTGGAGCTTCGTAATTTAAAGATCAATTACAACAAAAAATTACTAGAGAAGGTAAGGTTGAAGTAGTCTATGAAAGTGAAAGTGGCAAAAATTTAAGCATACAAGCGTGGACCATGAGAAGGGGGGAAAGAAAAGATTATTGTTTAGCACCAAAAGGGACATTTACAGAACAACCTTTCAGAGAGATAAAGACCTCGAACCTTGTGAACTAGAATTGTCCCTGCCAATCCTCTCCTCCCGACTATGCCTCGAGGGGGAGGTAAAGCACAATCATCTCCGACAATCACCATCTGCAATGAGGCATAACCTTTTGACACAAGTCTCCAGGATATATTAAAATCACAATTCATATCTGCAAATAATCACAGGGGAAGTACCTCAACCATGTAACCTTCAGATTTAGCCAGCTCAGTAGCCAATCCGAAGTTCAAGCGATCACCAGTATAATTCTGCAAAAGGGAGATTGTAATCCTTCTTCTGTTAGATCTTCCGTTTTGGACAGATGTTATAGTGCAAGGAAATAAATACTTGTGGTCTATGCGGCTGCTAGAACTACATAAACTCCCCAAATTTCTGTGGCAATAAAAATGCAGTTCACAAAATTTTCATTTTTTCCCTTGTATACACGAGTTTAAATAGATGTCAAAATACTCTGAGGTGGCAGGATAAAGTAAAGTAAGTACCTTGACAATAAGTAGGCACCCCATTGGACCAGTTACAGCTCGGATGCCCTGAAATATATACAATAGAGCAAAACAAATCTCATAGACAAGGAGACAAAACATAAAGCAAGACATCCATGACAGTTTCCTTGTTTTTTTTTTTTGGTAAGGTTCATGACAGTTTCCTTGTTTAGTCGTATAATCGTGAGAAAACATACAGCTAGAACAGCATCAACTGGTGGAGAAGCAAAAACGTCACCACATATTGCACCTGTCAGCATCCCTTCACCCACGAATCCAGCATGAGCTGGCTCATGGCCGCTACCGCCACCTGACAAAAAAATAGCATAGATCATTGAACTGGAGATCCTTATGCATAAATTGTGGCCTGCTGTTGAAGTCCATTGGTTTCCTTTTCCAAGATGATTGACCCGTAAATGAATTAATTAGGCAGATGAAGTAGGAGCTGTGGGGAATGGGGAGTTGCAAACAGATCGATGGTTCCTTAACAAGAGGAAAAAAGTGTCTGAACGTAGAAACATCGGCAGGAACTGAAAGATAACAACTATATCACGTCCATGTCATGGACATCACCCACAAAATAAGAATCCAAGAAATTCAATGAGCATAATTAGATTCTAAAACAATAACATATAAATGCAGGGGACACAACATTAACCTGATATAACGGCGACCTTGTCATACATAGCAGGCGAAACATCAGCCCGCACCACAACCTTCACCTGCATTTCCACCAATAGGATTGGATCGCGTGAGTCACTGCATAAACTGTAAGACTCACAATAGAAACATCAAAAAAACAATTTTATCAAGAAAGTCGTAATCACCTCAGGAAAACCGTCCAAGTACTGCAAATTAGGATAAGTTTCCACAAGACCCTCGATGAACTCGGTCACCACATCTGCAATTACATCAAACAGATGAAACAGATACATTTCCTTTCTGTTTCACTTTTCTTTTCTTTTTCATCCATCAGTGACACAGATAAATTCATGTCATCGAACCACGTAAATGCCCAGAAAGACGTGAAATAACACGCCAAGGAAGAGAAAAAAAATCAACGCCCAAGATTTTAACAACAACATCACGCAAGATTACTATCTTTCTCATTCACATCAGACCATGAACAGACCAAAAGCACCAAAGAACCACACAACGAAGCGAAATGTCAAGAGGCAGAAGAAGAAATGGTGTGCAAACCATCTGGGTCGTTGATGAGTTTCTTCCCCTGCGAAGCCATGTTCGTGCTGGAAACAAAGCTCAAAACTTCGAAGAAGAGCGATGATGGGTCAGGTTGACTCGACGCCTATATAAACATCAAACGGTTACGAAAGTCCCCAGAAGAAGAGCTGTGATCGGCGACGGTGGCTGATTCAGATGTTGGTGTCAAACAAGCTTACCAATCTCGATCTTGTAACAGCAGATGCCACGCGAACCAAGAAACAAGGAGACACCTCGCTACGCTTCTTGAGTCGAGAGAAGGTGGGGATTGGGCTGCTCCTGAGCAGTGAGCACCTCTGAAGTGTCTCTTGGGTGATATATGGGTAAAAGCTTATGTAAGAATTGGCTTGCATGTGGAGTGCGCTATTGAAGGGAAAAATTCAGGCTTGGTCCATTTCTAAAAATAATCATTCATATCGCTCGAAATAATTAATAAATATAATATATTTTTATTATCGATAATAATTAATAAATCTATTAATTTTGCAATAGATTACATCAGAAGTTGAATAGTAAAAAATTAAACTATTTTATTAATAAATATGTTTTGCAGTTGGAAGTGTGGAAATATTTCCTTGTTACATCCAAATTTATGAATAGATAAGAACAAAAATATGTTACGGATTATTTCCTTATTAATTTCAATTCATAAAATAGAAACAACACAATCATATTGAAAGCAAATTACTTTTATTGCTAGTTAAGGTAGAATATCAGAAAATTGAACAGCTCCTGACATATCTTGCTGATTATATAAGCTTGTCGTTATTTTTAGAATTAATGAAGATCGAGAGAGAAAGAACTTATCAGCAAAGACAACTTTAAGCGTTTATTTATTTATAAATCTTTATTATTAACTCTAAGAAATATTCAATAAAAATAACTTGGAAATATAATTTATCAATATAGGATTTCTTTCTAGAATAACTTTTAGCTTGAAGGTGGCCCATCAATATTATGCCTTGCAAAGGACTCGAACCATTGGTAAGGAATGGCAAGCTAGCCAGATTTTGGTTAGATCGTTGGATCATGGATAAATCGCTCTTATTTTCCGCTCCAACACGTATTAATCATAGCTATTTAGTTTTTAAATTATACTTCAACTAAAAGTAATGAGAAGTTAATTCATAGTTCAATTGCAATTTCTCATTTATCCATTAGATATTATAATATTTTTTATATTATTATATAATTGGTGCTATTTTACGATGCTTTGATAATCATATTCAACATAGGCTACTTAATTTAAGTTGTATTTCAAATTGCTTTTTATCTATAATTTTAATCTAAACTCCATGGGAAATTGAATGAGCAGAATAACAAATCAAAAAATTAAATCAATCTTTGATTATGTGCAACTTAATTTCGATTTTAATTGTTTACAGTAATAAAGATTGTGCAAAATATTTGATATTATCTTTTAAGAGAGATGTAATGGTGACTAGGATGAAAAGGGTGATGACTAGGCAATTTTAGGGATAATTGGCAATGACAAGCTAGTTTGCGAATTAATTCTGGGAGAGATTTATTTACGAATTACTTTTGCAAAATAATCTATTTTGGAAAAAGAGTCCAAATCAAATGGACCATTTGAGGATAAGACAAAAAGTAGAGGATGTGTGAAAGGAAATACACATAGATATCTTTTATGAATTAATTGAAGAATGTCTTTGTTCTACATAATTCAAAAAGATCAAGAATTCGAATATTTTGGACATTATAATAAGATGGGAAAAAAGTATATTTCGTAACACAATATATTGTAGACTATGTGGTAAGAAAAGGAAAAAGACTCATAACATGGAAAGAGCTTTAACCATCCGCTAATTCCACAGCATTCGCTCTAAAATTTGTACTTTATTGATAAAAAAATTATGGCTCTTACATGAACTCCAGACCTATTTAGAAAAAAAAATGCCGAGTAATTGACAAAAGAACCGGGACTTTCAATTTCAGTAATCGACAGAAGAAAATAGACGACCATTTTCATCAATTTCTTGAAGCATGTTACATCACAGTAGGCATAATTTAGGATTTTTGGTTAGTTTTTTTCCTAGATTAAAAATGCATCTAGGGATAAATTCGACTTCATCTAGAAAGAAAATGGTCAAAAAAAGGAGGCAGCTGAAAAATGCACAGCCAAAAGAACATTAACCCCTATCAAACCTAGTTCCTTATTGTTACAGATATACAAGAATTGAGAAAGAAGCTTTACAAAATCAACCTCCCTCACCCCTGAGCTATAGAAGGACACATACAAGACAGAACGACTAATCAAGATCGCCGAACCTGTGACTGAGAAGGCATAAAGCAACATATGGGACTTCCTAGTCAAAAGCATGTTAACATGTGTCATGAAAATGTCTTTGGCATGAACAAACAATGGTAAGTGCAGAGACCGACCTGCAGGATGTGAATGACTTTTTACCATAAAAGATTCATATAATTAAGGGCATCATGAAAGAAAATATCCTGAGTTTGTATCACAACATAGGACAATGGGATGGAGGCATTCAGACAGACCATCTTTATAAAAGAAAAGCAAGCGAAGAAAAAGAACAGAACAAGTTAGAAGTATGGAACACAAGCAATCTTTACATATTTCAGATTCTTAAATTTTTGTTCTCCTACATCAGATGACTATCTTGGAATCATCATTCCTGCTATTAAATAATAGTTGCCTTCGGCATTTGCTTATAGCTTTGACTAGGACTAATCCTAACAATAATATTAGATCATGATACAACATAAACTTTGACACCAAAGCAGTCTTCATAACTTACTTTGTCTAAACGACAAAGATCAAATAGGGGTTGGATCAAGACTTCTAAACGCTGTACAACATACTATCTCACTCCCCAAATTTCTCAGACGCTGCTTCTCCACTTTTGAAGTTTGCACTGACTAAGAAAGTCTTGGTAGGGATCGAAGCTTTCTTGCCGCTTTAAGTACTGTCCTTTCAATATGTTGTAGATAGCTAGTTCCTTAGACCCAAAATCCTGTTGACTGGAATTGAATGTCATCTTGATTGGGCACATATTATCAAAAATTTCTAACCCAGTAGCATCGGTGCTCTTGCTAGAAACGGCCTTAGAGTCAACCACTTTGGAGACCATACAAGAACATACAGGATGCACATAAGGCTTAAAAGAACCTGTGTGGTACAAAAAGAATGGTTTTTCTTGTTGTGACACGGTCCAGGTCTCTTCTCTGTCATCTGCAAGCGAAATGGCATGCTCATCATGAAACTCAGGACCTGAGTCCAACATGGCCATTTTGGTAGCCACCTGCATAACTTCACCGAATTGCAGGCTAAGTTCTGTCTCTGAAGAAAGGCTGACTGATGCTTCTGAAGAGCTGTCTCTGACCCGATGAAGTGTTGATAGGAAGGGGACAGGAAGCACAGGACCAACAAGACCATCGCTTCGATGCACTTTATTTGACCATTTATTGCTGCGGAATGAAGGCTCTCTCAAAACGAAAGGCTGCAATTGCACCGTCTCTGGAACAACCAAGAATTCCAGAGACACTTTCTTCTGGTCCAGAAGTACTTCAAGGGATTCAGAGTAGCTGGAGAATGCTAAAAGTAAAAGCTCCATGGACAAGCCTGCACACTTTTTCCTCGACATAATCTCACCGATTGTAGTTGGCAAACAAATGTTGTCAAAAGCCAATGTTGACGGTGATCCGAGTTGGAAATCAGATGCCTTGAGCATTTTACACAAAGCTACATGACAAGCGGGGTCAAAAGATTCCTTTCCTTTGGGGCAACCAGAAGTCTTTTCAATTTTTGCTTCTAGCACTGAAGCTAGATTGCCCTTTAAAAAACTGTAGAGGTAGTCAAGTTTCAGATACTTGAATCTTTTGGGAAACTTGTAATCGTCTTCCACCACTGAACACAGACCATCATCCACGAATGAGAGTTTAACATCATTTTTGCAACTTCTTGCAAAGTCCCAAGACGCGGAGTATCTCTGATATTCAAGCTTCCCAGAGGACATCAACCTGATAAGTGTGAAGCTACCATATTCATCATCATCAGAAGCTGGTGAAGAGAGACCGCTGCCTAAAATTCCAAATCCCAATACCATTTCTCTTTTCCGTTGCCAATCTACCCACTGAGGTGGAGATTTCTTTAAGAATTCTTCTTTCAAAAGGCAGCTTCCAGAACCACACTCACGACCTGAAAGTGAGAGTTCTGAGGGGAGGCCCCATGCATAAAAAGAGTCACAAATCCCTGAAACTTTTGAAGGAAACGATCCTCTGGCGTCAGGTAAAGGAGGCCCATAGCAGAACAGGTTCCACTCACAGTTCCAGAGAGATCCTAGTAAGATACAGAAACCCAATTTGGAAGCATGCTCATATGTGTCTTGTTTACAGTTTGATCTCAATTTGGACAATTTAAACACATCGATGTAGTATGGCCTATCAAGACCATGGGACCATTGCAACACCGGGTTCAGCGGCTTACGTGTATCGCACAGAAGTAAAAGCTTGTCTGTAGCCAAGGCAAAGTGAAAACCATCGGACCCGGCCCGAGAAAATGCAAGAAACCGATCCTTCTCCATAGACGCATAACTACTCGACATCCCAATATTTGCTATGCATCGTACGATGCATTGCTCAGATCTAAAATCCACTAGAAAGACAGCATCTGATCGTACAACTATCAATATTTTTGGATGCCAGCTGAATTCACATCCCAACCATTTAGCACTCTTTGAACTAGCGGTATGATCCCACAAAACTCTCAACCGAGTACCTTTCAAATTATGCTCTAAACCAACCTTATGCAAGACACACTCGAGATCAAACAAATATAGATTACCACTCTCCAACAAAACCACACTCCATTCAGGCAACTCAGGACACCAACAAGCATGCACAACAGCGCAAGTCTTGAAAACCTTACTACCCAAAGAGACCAAGACCGGCATCCCGGAATTTCCGCCACTCCTCACAACAAACCAATGCACTGAGTACATCGTATATGCCAACAGATACCCGATATTGCTCGACAAGCAATCCCCTGAATCCGGAATTGAGTTAACGACAATTCTGACAATGGAGTGACAAAATCTCTTCTTGGACCTAAAGACATCACCATCCTCAGCAATATTGACCTTAAACTTCCCATCCTCCTCAGACAAAATCAAGAATCCAACTTGGTCAGAATTAGCACCAGTTGGGAAGAAGACAATCGCCTTGCTAGTGTCCGGGCAGCAAAGGAACTGGAGGCGGTTGTGCGCGAAGCCGGAAGCCGCGTCGGTCTGCTCCGGGCCGAACAAACCTTCGATCTTGTAGGATGCCGAGGGTGGCGCCGACGAGCTGGTGCTGATGAATCTGGATAGGGAGAGCCGAGGAAGAGGGGGTATCACCGGAGGCGAAACAAGAGAAGGAGAAGATAGGAGTTCGGTTCGAGAATCGGGCTTGGGGTTGAAGATCAGAGGACCCAGTTGAGATTTTAAGGCGGAGGGGTCCGATACGAGAAGTGGGGACTTGAAGACGGTGTTAATTGGGAACTTAGACTTCCATTCCTGGTTGAAGTCCATGGTCGTGCAAACATCAGAGAAAACTGCGTTTCCAGAATTGGTTGGGTGGAGGGGAGAGGGGCCAAGCGGCCGTTGATTCAGTCCACGGAAGAGTTTCTTCTGGGCGTGATCAAGGTTGGAGCTTTACCGCGGATCGCTGCACCGATGAACGGAAGGGGGCGCAAAACGGTGAAGGGCTCAACTTCACGGCGACTCTGGATGCCAGTTCTCTCTGCAGGGCACGGTCTTCACGGACCGTTCTTAGCCTCAAGGGCAACAATGTGGTGGGAGGGATTCAAGAATTGGTTCTGCAAGCAGACAAACTCCAACTCCAAGATTGCAGAGACAACCTCGTCAAGGGAAAGAACAGAGAGAGAGCTTTGGAGGCGGGCGGCCGAGGAAGCGGAGATTATTTCATTAAAATGCTATGCCTACTTTGATATATTTATCTGATTTTTTTCATGGCACACAAAAAATTCTAATTTATGATTATATAATATATTTACTCTCCGTCAAAATCCTATCAACGATAATCGTTAAAAATCTAACTACATGAATACCGAAAAGCAAATAATAGCGACATGACTTAAGTGAAATAAAAATAATGATATTTTGACCAAATAAGTTGAAAATTTCACGTCACGGGAGCCAGATCAGGGAATCGAATAAAAGTTAATGCTTTTTATTGAGACAAAAAAAAGGTTGGATCAGAATTATCACTAAAGATAAAGTTGATGCTTTTTTTTTTGGACTTGGCCCTATAAAAATATGAGTTAAATTAGATAAATATTGTTTTTCATTCAATTATAATTATATACAACGAATAACTATTAATGTTAATTGAAATACATATTATATTTTAGTTAGTAGTTAAAAATTACCGTTCTAAAGATTAGAATTTCTATTTCCTAGAACGTAGAATAAAATTCTAATCCAGTTATTCTATATTCTATTCAGTATTTCGATTTAGTTTTGATTGTACCTATTCTATTTCGTTACATCGTATTTCGAACTTTATACAGACGATACAATAGTAAATTAAATTACGTAAAAAAAATGTCTGTTCGGATTATGAAAACAGTCCAAAGATCTCCAAAAAAATCATAGGCGCCATATATTCAAATAGTGTCGTGAGTTCAAAGCTAATTGTGGAGTCCTGATCCAAATGGACGTGTCTCATGACATTTGAGTGTTAAGATTTGCGATCAGTTGCTCTCGCTCTTACTTTCACAGTCAAGAAGGTAGGGAATTCCAAACGGAAAAAAGTGTTTAAAGATAAAGAGAGACAGGACTCAAAAGTGTTTGTATTACTAAACGAGATAATGGCACAAACAATTTCTAAACTTTAGTTCAATGTACATTATGATCCATAAAACTTTTAATTTGTGTAATGTAGTTTCTGAATTTTAGTCTAATGTTCAATATGATCTCCGAATTTTTATTTTGTTTAATATAGTCACCGAACTTTTGATACAGGTTCAATGTAGTCTCTAAATTATATAAAAATATTTGATATATTCCTCTCATAAATTCAAGTTGAGGCAGACCAAGTAAATCATCAATCCTGAATTCGGATCTTCCTATTTTTTTTTGTTTTTGGTCGAAAGAATCTTCCTATTTCACAACATGTGCAATGGAGTTTACTTGGAACCGCAGATACTAGAATTTATTAGCCGTAGGTCAACTTCAGTGCTTACGATGGATAGGATCCTTTTTTCTTCTCTTTCATCATAAACTTCAGCTGATCTTTCAGATGAAGAAAAATACTGGAAACTCGAAATTTATTATTTTGAGTCAGTCGATTCCCTTCAAATGCATTGACAAGAAGGAACTGAAATTGCTTCTCTTTCCTACCTCTCTACTCTACTATTCAGCCACTCAATTATTTCCTTCATAATGGCTTCGCGTTCCGGCTCTGGCTCGAAGAGCAGATCGTGCAAGTGCCCTTCCAACAATCTGATTGTCTTGTCAGTTGCGGATGCTTCCTTGTGCAACTTCACGGAAGCATCCGGGTCGGTCACTCTATCCGCGGTGCCGTGGAGGACCAAAAAGGGCACTCTCAGTTTCCTGAGGTTCTGCTGCAAGTAGGATGCTATCCGGAGGATCTCGTACCCCGTTCTCACGCGAATGGATCCAGTATAGACGAGGGGATCGGAGTACTTGGCCACGAGTGCTTCTGGGTCCCTTGATACCACCAAGCCCTTCTTATTCGCAGCCCCGACTTGGTATCTCGGCAATAAGAGGGAGACGATGGGAGCGAGTATCTGCATAGGTTATTACAAAGGCAGGGATGCATTTACTCATTTTCTAGGGTCCTTGTATAGTTTGCGGGCCTGAAGAAACGAAAGTCTCACTAGGGTCCTTACCGTGTAAATTGGGTGCGATGGCTGAACTCCTACAGCAGGTGAAGTTAGCACAACGCCTGACATACATGCTTCGACTTTTGGGTCAAGAGCAGCCTGTATGTGCATTTCAAAAGATGAGCGATTCACTTATGAGAAGCAGATCAGTAAGCAATGGGGAGAGAGCATGATAGGCTAAAGATGCCGCGCCGAGTTTTTCACATTGCTCACTTTAAAATCTTACCTTAAGAATGATCGCCGCGCCTGTTGAGTGCCCAAAGCAAAAACAAGGGAGCCCTGGATTCTCAGCCAAGACTCTTCCCATGAATGATTTCTGCAAGAACAAGAAATGAAGAAAATAAGGAGATCGCATAACACTCCCAAAATTTTAAAAAGAAAAAAAGGCTCTATAAACATGTATGAAATGGACATCATACTTACCAGATCGCATACAGGGTCATCGATAGAACGAACATAAGCATGCAACCCATCGCTTCCACCGTGGCCTGAGAGATGACGACAGAGTCAAACAAAAGCACATTAGAGCAACACCAGTCAAATTTTTAAGGAAGGTATCTGTCAAATTTCAAAGAGTCGCAACAAGTAATGCATGTTGTCGACTACACAGACGCTCAAAGCCTTTCGATTGTACACTCGCCTAGCAATCTTGTCATCCTCATGAGACCATTCAGCATTTTCACAGCCATGACAATTTAAAACCCGTTTTTCATCCACTCAAAATACAAACTATACAGATGTTTCTCCTCCTTACCAAAAAAAAAACTATACAGATGTTTCTCGCAATTGCAGACGCCTAGTACCACAATCTCCAATTAGACACTCGACTCACTGTGAAGAGAGGGAGAGGAGGGAGGGAGATAGGGGTGGGAGATGGCATTTTCAGTTTGCACAATGTAGAACGTAAATGCAATGCAATTTCCGTCTGATCAGTTGTCTCTAGGGTTTGACTGAAACATTTAGATAGTTTCTCCTTGGCCTAATTTATCAAATATATGCACGTTACATCTACATAATCATAGAAGTTCAAGGCCAGGCAACATTCTAATACTATGCTTACACATAAGCAGAGGCTTCCCCCCCAAAAGCATCTGAAATGAAATACTCATTTCCTGCATCCAAATATAGATGCATTGTTGATGATAAATGATTCTTCTCAATGCAATAACTACGAAACATTTGAAATTTTTCTAAAGGAACATCAATAAATAAAGCACATTAGAATTATGTAAAGCAGTTCATTGTTTTCGAAAGCAGCCATCTCTTGATGGGAGTTTTGGATATGAAACATTATTATACATAGTGAACAAAGAAGTACAGGGAAAAGAAATTGCTTGTGTCAAATGGATGGCATCTGACATTAAGAGCACAGGAGCACAAATTCTGTCGAATTGCGTCATTTTTGTAACACTGGAGCAAGTTATCACCTCATCAGACACAGACTAAGCAGCGGAAACAGGTAAAGAAACTGTAAGTCTCAAGCCAATCAACAAAATTAAAATTTTGTTCATGCAAATAACACTCGACCCCCTATATGTGAAAATGTACATTAGTGTGCGAATGGCCAGTGATGGTGCAAAACAATCAGGAATTCATATGACTGAAGTTTCAAAAAGCGACTCTATCCTGAAGTTAAGATGGAGTTTTGAGCGCCAGTCCATCATATACTTCCTTCAGAGTCGAGTCTACTGTTGAAGCCGTTATAACACTTTAAGGTGAACTTCATATGTAATTTCTGCACTTTCAGCTTATGATAAGCTGCTAACTTAACATATTTCCTGTTGTTCGCTTGCCAAAGAAGAGCGGTTTGTTTTCGTAAATTAGGACATCCTCCGTTCCATAATCAGCTTCCAGTTAAAACTGGGTCACTAAAACAAATCAGAAGAACAAGGAGATTGCGTGGAGTAGCTCACATTCTAGGAAAACAGGGACGAGTATCACAAACTCCAGGTTTCTTTAACAATACAAAGAGGACAATTGGAATGCGAACATTTTGGTTCCCAGGAGCGAACTCTGGCTTGGATTATGCAAACTGAGACACATTTAGACTTACCAATCCAATCCATTCCGTAAACTTTGAAACCATT
This sequence comes from Syzygium syzygioides, assembly GCA_031216285.1. Taxonomy (NCBI): domain Eukaryota; kingdom Viridiplantae; phylum Streptophyta; class Magnoliopsida; order Myrtales; family Myrtaceae; genus Syzygium; species Syzygium syzygioides. The sequence goes on along the minus strand of CM062252.1, from coordinate 20,268,115 downwards.
GACATTCAGCTTCTTTGCAAAATTACTGTACCTCCCACTGGCACAAGAGACGAAAAGAAATCTCAATCATCAGGTCCAGAGAAAACCAGCAGCATATTAAAACCTGAGCTCAGGTGGAAAACAAACCTGTGTTCATTCAGACCATGCAAAAGAATGACCAATCCCCTGCAAAAACATAAGCATGCTTTGTCATAATAGCGACCAACACCAAGTTTGCCATGTATGTTCCAGTGTTAAATGCACAATGTAAGAAAACAAGATATCACACAGAAGAACATGCAGAGTATGAGCTCACCTAGGTGAATAATCAATGCAGAAATGTGATTAAACAATCTTAAAATGTTATCAATGCAAATTTCACAGATTGTCTTTTTCCTGGTCTGACAAAATGTACATTCCACAGTGCAGAATAAATAAATTCTCGACAGCCTATAATTTTAAGCAAATGTGACAAACATCCTTTCCCACATTAACATTCCGAAAAATCAAAACTCAGCAGGCAAATTTCGAATTAAAAATCTTAACAAAACAGACAGCAAACCAAAAACAATTTGTGCTTCTAGTTCACCTGATCTCTACATTAACAGGTCTCCAAGATTGCGTGAACAATCCATTACCCCTCACTGTCATGAAAATTGAAAACTTCCTAACGACGGTTTCATCGGCATCCTGCACCACCTGCTTCTTTGCCATCGCTCTCCGTGCCACCACCTTCTGCTTCACCGATGCTGCTGCCACTCTCCTCCACGAGAGTGCCGTTGCTGGGACCCTCACCACAGGCCCACCTTTCCGGTTACTCCCACTGTTGCTCTCAATCCTGTCATCCTTGGACTTCTCTACCACGGTCGCCGAGACAAGAACGACCCGCTTCCGGCGCTGGAACGGGGCGCAGGTCAGCATCAACCGGCTCTTCAATGTGCACAGCGAGAACAGCGTGCGGCAGCTTGTGTGAGTCACTGCATAATCCGTAAGTCTCATGAAAGAAGCATCCAAAAACTTATTTATCACGAAAGTTGGAATCAACTCGGGAAAACCATCCAAGTACTGCAAATTAGGATAAGTTTCCCCAAGACCCTCGATGACTCGGTCACCGCATCTGCAATTGCATCAAACAGATGTAACAGATACATTTCCTTCCCGTTTCCCTTTTCTCTTTTTTCATCCATCCGTGACAACAGACAAATTCATGTCATCGAACAACGTAAATGCCAATAAAGACATGAAATAACACGTCAAGAAGGAAAAAAAAAGTTTAACTCCCGAGATTTTAACGACAACATCATGCAAGATTACATCTCTCTCGTTTACATCAAACCGTGAACAGAACGAAGGCACAAGGAACCACAATGAAGCGAAATGTCAAGAGGCAGAAGAAGAGATTGTTTGCAAACCATCTGGGTCGTTGATGAGTTTCTTTCCCTGCGAAGCCATGCTTATGCGGATAAAGCTCAAAACTTCGAAGAGTGATGGTTCAGGTTGACTCAACACCTATAACATCAAACAGTTACGAAGTCCCAGAAAAGGCTGTGATCGGCGACTATGGCTGATTCAGATGTTGGCGTCAAACAAGCTTACCACTCTCGACTTCGTAACAGCAGATGCCACGCAAACCAAGAAACGAGGAGACACCTTTGGAGCATCCCTTGGTCGATTTATATCCATTCTTCTTTCCGCTCATTTGGGTAAGAGCTTATGTAAGAATTTGTTTGCATGTGGAGCGTGCTGTTAAAGGGAAAACATTCAAAAGGAAATCTCAAGAAAACGTCAGAGGATCTTTCTGCTGAAGTAAGGTAGTCAAAAGCTGGTTCGCCATCGCTTCGTGCTCGCAGATTTCTTTCCCTTTCTTGAAAAGTGGGGACGGGGACAGTCGATCGCTATTTCTATTTAAATTTTTCACGTAGAAATTGAAGACCTTTTGTTCAAAATAAATCTCTCTAAAAATTAATTCTCAGAATAAAAGTACTTAAACTGCATCATAGACATGCATAGCTTATGGGGAACATAATTTATGAAGTATCGTAAAATAAATAGATTACAACAAATTGAATCAGAAGTTGACTGGTAAAAAATTAAATTGTTTGATTAAGAAATATGTTTTACAGTTGGAAGTGTGGAATCATTTCCTCACTTCATCCAAATTCATAAATAGATAAGAACAAAAATACGTTACCAATTATTTTCTTGTTAATTTCAATTCATAAAATAGAAAGAACACAATCATATTGAAAGTAAATTACTTTTACTGCTAGTTAAGGTAGAATATCTGGAAATTAAATAGCTCATGATATATCTTGTTGATTATATAAGCTTGCCATTATTTTACGCATTAATGAAGATCGGGAAAGAAAGAACTTATTGACAAAGACAACTTTATGCCTTTATTTATTGACAAATCTTCATCACTAACTCTCATAAATATAGCTTATCAATCTATTTCCCGCTCCAACATGTATTAATCATAACAAGGTATATTGTTGATTAAATAATTTTTTTTTAGAACTTGATTATCAAATATTCTGCTAAACAAAAAAAGCTTCATAGTGCACATAAGGCTTAAAAAGAAGCTATGTGGTACAAAAAGAACGGTTTTTCTTGTTGCAACGCGGTCCAGGTCTCTTCTCTGTCATCCGCAAGCGAAATGGCATGCTCTCAGGACCCCGAGTCCGACATGGCCATTTTGGCAGCCACCTGGATAACTTCACCGAATTGCAGGCCAAGTTCTGTCTCTGAAGAAAGTCCAACTGATGCGTCTGAAGAGCCATGTCATACAAGATGAAGTGTTGATAGGAAGGGGGCAGGAAGCACAGGACCAACAAGAGCATCGCCTTCGATGCACTTTATTTGACCACTTATTGCTGCGGAATGAAGGCTCCCTCAAAACGAAAGGCTGCAATTCCAGGGACACTTTCTGCTGGTCCAAAAGTACTTCAAGGAATTCAGAGTAGGCGGAAAATGCTGAAAGTAAAAAAGTTCCAAGGACAAGCCTGCACACTTTTTCCTACCATACGATCTCACCAATTGTAGTCGGCAAACGAATGTTGTCAAAAGCCATTGCTGAAGGTGATCCGAGTTGGAAGCCAGAAGCCTTGAGCATTTTACCCAAAGCTACGTGACAAGCGGTGTCAAAAGATTGCTTTTATCTGGGGGAACTAGAAGTATTTTTTATTTTTGCTTTTAGCACTGAAGCAAGATTGCCCCTTAAAAAACTGTATAGGTAAGTCAAATTTCAGGTACTTGAATCTTTTGGGAAACTTGTGATCGTCATCCACCACTGAACTCAGAACATTATCCACAAACGAGAGTTTAAGATCATTTTTGCAACTTCTTGCGAAGTCCCGAGTCGCGGAGTATCTCTGATATTCGAGCTTCCCAAAAGACATACAATCTGACAAGTGTGAAGCTACCACATTCATCCTAGTTACGATTTAAAGAGCTCTTTTGAGTTTCCTGACTGTAGTTAGATCCAATTCCATACAAAGAATATCAGATTTAGCCAGAGAGTATGTCTTGTGAAAGTTCACGTGAGGATTAACTGTTCTGTCGTGAGTCTGTTTTATATGATCTAGAGTCAGGAATACAATTATGTATTTAAATTGCTCGATTGTGATTGTAGAACGTCAGTAGTAATTGAGGCAGGTCGACCAATCGTCAATCCTGTATTCAGATTTCCCTATTTCACAACATCTACAGTGTAGTGTAGTTTGCTTGGAACCGCAGATACTAAAAACTGTAATCCGGAGGTCAACTCCAATGCTTACGATGAATAGGATCCTTTTTTCTTCTTTTTCATCAAAAACTTCAGCTGATCTTTCTGATAAAGAAAATTACTGGAAACTTGAATTTTTTTTTGAATCAGTCGATTCCCTTCAAATGCATTGACAAGAAGGAACTGAAATTGCTTCTCTTTCCTACCTCTCTACTCTACAATTCAGCCACTCAATTATTTCCTTCATAATGGCTTCACGGTCTGGCTCTGGCTCAAAGAGCAGATCGTGCAAGTGTCCTTCCAACAATCTGATTGTCTTGTCAGTTGCGGATGCTTCCTCGTACAACTTCATGGAAGCATCTGGGTCGGTCACCCTATCCGCTGTGCCGTGGAGGACCAAAAAGGGTACCCTCAATTTCCTGAGGTTCTGCTGCAAGTAGGATGCTATCCGGAGGATCTCGTACCCCATTCTCACGCGGATGGATCCGGTATAGACGAGGGGATCGGAGTACTTGGCTACGAGTGCTTCTGGGTCCCTTGATACAACCAAGCCCTTCTTATTCGCAGCCCCAACTTGGTATCTCGGCAATAAGAGGGAGACAATCGGAGCGAGTATCTGCAGAGGTAATTACAAAGTCAGGGATGCATCTACTCATTTTCTAGGGTCCTTGCATAGTTTGCTAGACTGAAGAACAGGAAGTAGCACTAGGGTCCTTGCCGTGTAAATTGTGTGGGATGGCTGAACTCCTACAGCGGGTGAAGTTAGCACAACGCCTGATATGGAGGCTTCGACTTTTGGGTCAAGAGCAGCCTGTGTGTGCATTTCAAAAGATGAGCGATTCACTTATGAGAAGCAGATCAGTAACCGATGGGGAGAGAGCATGATAGGCTAAAGATGGCACACCGGAGTATTTCACATTGCTCACTTTGAAATCTTACCTTAAGAATGATTGCTGCGCCTGTTGAGTGCCCAAAACAAAAACAAGGGAGCCCTGGATTCTCAGCCAAGACTTTTCTGATGAACGATTTCTGCAAGAACAAGAGATGAAGAAAATAAGGAGATTGCATAACACTCCCAAAATTTTAAAAAGCAAAAAAACGCTTTATAAACATGTATGAAATGGACATCATACTTACCAGATCACATACAGCGTCATCAAGAGAATGAACATAAGCATGCAGCCCGTCGCTTCCACCGTGGCCTGAGAGATGACAACAGAGTCGAACAAAAGCACATTAGAGCAATGCCAGTCAAATCTTTAAGGAATGTATTGGTGAAATTTCAAAAAGTTGCGACAAGTAATGAATGTTGTCGACCACACAGATACTCAAAACCTTGCAATTGTACAATTACCTAGCAATCTTGTCATCCTCATGAGACCATTCAGCATTTTCACAAACATGACGATTTAAAACCTATTTTTCATCCACTCAATATACAAACTATACAGATGCATCTTGCAATTGCAGACACCTAGTACCATAATCTCCAACTAGACACTTGACTCGCTGTGAAGAGACGGAAAGGAGGGAGGGAGATAGGAGCGGGAGATGGCATTTTCAGTTTGCACAATGTAGAACGTAAATGCAATGCAATTTCCATCTGATAAGTTGTCTCTAAAGTTTGGCTTAAACATTTAGACAGTTTCTCCTCAGCTTAACTTTCCAAATATTTGCACGCTCAATCTACATAATCATAGAAGTTCAAGGCCAGGCAACATTCTAATATTATGCTTACACATAAGCAGAGGCTTCCCACCCAAAAGCATCTGAAATGAAATACTCATTTCCTGCATCCAAATATAGATGCATTGTTGATAATAAATGATTCTTCTCAATGCAATAACTACGAAACATTTGAAATTTTTGTAAAAGAAACATCAATAAATAAAGCACATTAGAATTATGTAAAGCAGTTCACTGTTTTTGAAAGCAACCATCTCTTGATAGGGGTTTTGTATCTGTCTGCTAGGAAACATTATTATACATAGTGAACAAATAAGCAGAGGGAAACAAAATTGCATGCGTCAAATGGATGGCATCCGACACAAAGAGCACAGGGGCGCAAATTCTGTCGAATTGCGTAATTTTTTGTAACACCGGAGCAAGTTATCACCTCATCACACACATAATGAGCAGCGGGAACCAGTAAGAAAACTGTGAGTCTCCAGCCAATTGACGAAATTAAAATTTTGATCATGCAAATAACCCTCGACCCCGTATACTAGTATGTGAATGGCCAGTGACGGTGCAAAACAATCAGGAAATCACATGACTAAAGTTTCAAAAAGCGACTCTATCCCGAAATTAAGATGGAGTTTAGAGCAAAGCTGATCCATCATTTACTTCCTCCAGAGTAGTCTACTGTTGAAGCTGGTATACGACTTTAAGGTGAACTGCATATATAATTTCTGTATTTTCAGCTTATGATAAGCTGCTAACTTAACCTATTTCCCGTTGCTCACTGCCAAAGAAGAGCTGTTTGTTTTTGTAAATTAGGACATCCTCCGTTCCATAATCAGCTTCCAGTTAAAACTGGGTCACTAAAACAAATCAGAAGAACGAGGAGATTGCAGAGAATAGCTCACGTTCTAGGAAAACAGGGACGAGTATCACTAACTCCAGGTTTCTTTAACAATACACAGAGGACAATTGGAATGCGAACGTTTTGGTTCCCACGAGCGAACTCTAACTTGGATTATGCAAACTGAGACAGATTTGGACTTACCAATCCAATCCATTCCGTAAACGTTGAATCCATTAGCATTCAGCTTCTTTGCAAAATTACTGTACCTCCCACTGGCACAAGAGACGAGAAGAAATCTCAATCATCAGGTCCAGAGATAACAAGCAGCATAGTAACACCTGAGCTCAGGTGGAAAACAAACCTGTGTTCATTCAGACCATGCAAAAGAATGACCAATCCCCTGCCAAAACATAAGCATGCTTTGTTATAATAACGACCAACACTAAGTTTGTCATGTATGTTCCAGTGTTAAATGCACATTGTAAGAAAACAAGATATCATACAGCAGAACATGCAGAGTATGAACTCACCTAGGTAAATCATCAATGCATAAATGTGATCAAACAATCTTAAAATGTTATCGATGCAAATTTCACAGAATGTTGTCTTTTTTCCTGGTCGGACAAAATGTACATTCCACAGTGCAGAATAAGCAAATTCTCAATCGCGGATAATTTCAAGCAAACGCGACAAACGTCCTTTCCCAAATTAACATACTGAAAAATCAGAACTCATCAGGCAAATTTCGGATTAAAAATCTTAACAAAACAGACAGCAAATCAAAGACTACTTGTGCTTCTGGTTCACCTGATCTTTACATTAACGGGTCTCCAAGATTGTGTGAACAATTGGTCCCCCCTTGCAGTCGTGAAAATTGAAAACTCCCTAACGACAGTTTCATCGCCATCCTGTGCCACCCGCTTCTTTGCCATTGCTCTCCGTGCCGCCACCTCTTGCTCCACCGACGATGACGCCGCCGCCGCCCTCCTCCACGGCAGCGCCGTCGCCGGGACCCTCACCACAGGCCCAACTTTCCGGTTACTCCCACCGTTGCTCTCACTCCTCTCATCCTTGGACTTCTCCGCCGCGGATGCCGAGACGACAACCACCCGCTTCCGGCCCCGGAACGGCATGAGAAGAATCAGGACGAAGGCCCGGATTAGCATCAACAGGCTCTTCATTGCGCGCAGCGAGAACAGCGCATTTATGCGGCCACTCGCGCCCGAAGTTAGCATCAAGGTCGACGGTGACGATGCGCCCTGTTTTGGATCCATCACCATTAAAATTCTCGCAACTGCCAGTGATTTTTGGTCGGGCGAGCGAGTTTCTAAAGATGGGTATTTCTTTTTGGGCCTAAAGCTGCGGACTTTACCACGGAATGGAGGTTCTGTCTCGTGGGAGCGGATCGAAATGGCTGCAAACGCTGTCGTTCGCAGGGAGACCATAAGAGAGAGAGAGAGAGAGAGCAAGAGATCGAATTCCACGACACCCAAGAATAACCGATCGGCTGAAATCAAGGGCGGGGCTGAATATAGAGTTTCCTGGTGAATCGGAAGCCGAGAAATCCAGAATTAGGAGCGGAAACTATGCGTTCTTGCGCATGACACGAAGCTGGAGAGCGGTTCTGGAAATGGGGAAGTCAAGTTGAAGTTGGGTTTCGTCTCCTAGAAAACCGAACCGATCCGTTGAGCGAGACGTCACCGGAGCCGTAATCTGGACGCTTGCAGCTGGACGGTTCTCGAGAAGACAGCTGCGGGTGCCACGAACGGAGGGGGCCAGAAAAACGGTGGGACCGAAGGACCTGAGCCGCGACACGTGTCGATGCGGGCTGGGCTCCACGTGGCGGACGCGGCGGCTTGTCGTCCTCAGAAAGCCGTGGGGAAAAGGTCAAAAGAGGCGCGATTGGAGCGGCCGATTGACACGTGTTGCCGTCTAAGTGGGGGACGTGAGCGCCTGGGTTACGCTCTTTCGACACGTGTCCGGCTCATGGGGGAAGAGCGACGTTACTCATGCTTAGTTCCCCAGGAAAAGGCCCGGTCTTGTGGACATGATCGACGGTGTCACATGATCCGATGATTGTTATATGTCTGATTTATCGGTGGTCCAATAAGCCGTGGCCGAATGAGCGGACAGACTTTTCGTAACGAAATTTTGTTTGTTTTTCGAATAAAAATATAAAAAAGATATTTTTATCGTTCATAAAATATTTAAATATAAATTATTATCAATAACAATAGTGTTTGTGATTATTTAATTATTTCAAATGATACAAGAGATCGGTTTTAGAAAAATGTTCTTTAGATCGCTCATTTTTCGTTAAGCAAACGTAGTTTGGTTATAAGAAATTTCCTTAAAAGTGTGAGAATTTTTCAATTTAATTGATAACATAAATTTGACCAAAAAAATTAACAACATTAAAGAAAAATAGATGAAGTCACTCTCCTAACTTAGATGAGGTTTTCGTTGGTAGGGTGGCAAGTCAACGAAATTATTCCAAATGGACGATCGAGATTTCGACATGAGATTCATTACATTCAAATTGAAGGCTTGATAACTCGATCAAAGATCTACTCTCTTGAAATTCTTAAGTGTGCTTGTAAAAGGCTCTCTTTCTATAAAGATGGAAAAAGTGCAAAAAAAATCTTAAACCTTTTACATTGATGCCAATTTAGTTTTAGACTTTTTTTTATGCCAATTCAGTCTTAAACTTTTTTCATTGATGCCAATTTAGTCCTAAACCTTTTTTTGTGCTAATTCAGTCCTAAACCCTTTACATTGGTGCCAATTTAATTTTAAATTTTTTTTGTGCCAATTTAATCTTAAACCTTTTGCATTTGTGCCAATTCAATCATAAACCTTTTTGCCTTCGTGCCAATTCAGTCATTCAGATCAATTTTGGCTGGATTTTACTGACGTGGACACCGGCCAGTCACCAGCGCTGACGTGGACAACTTTTAATAATATTTTTGAATTTTTATTTATTCTTTTATTTTTTTCTTTTCTACCTCCCTCCTTCCTCCAGTTGGTCGCCGGATTGGCGACCGACCAGAGGCCAAAGGCTGGCAAGCCTCGCCATGGCTAGGCAAGGCAATACCTCATCGGATATGGTGAGGTCGTGCCTCGCCCAGCGGCCGGCGAGGCTCGACCTCGCCAAATCCGGCGAGGTTGGGCCTCGCCCAGCCACCGATGAGGCTCGAGCCCTTGTCGGAGGCTGCGACGAAGGGCTCTGGCAAGGGCTCAAGCCTCGTCGGCGGCTGGACGAGGTTGAGCCTTGCCAGCCATTAGGCGTTGCACGATCTCGCTAAGTCTGGTGAGGGTGAGGTTGCACTAGTGGCTGGCGAGGAGCTCGCCGGCCTCTGGCCGGTCGCCGGTCTGGCAATCAGCTAGAGGAAGGAGGGAGGGGAGGAGAAAAGAAAAAAAGAAAAGAAATAAACAAAAATTTAAAGATATATTATTAAAAGTTGTCCACGTCAGCGTTGGTGATCGATCGCTGACCGGCCGGTGTTCATGTCAGTAAAATTTGGCCAAATTTGACTAGAATAACTGAATTGGCACGAAGATAAAAATGTTTAGGATTGAATTGACACAAATGTAAAAGGTTTAGGACTGAATTGATACCAAAAAAAGGTTTATGACTAAATTGGCACAAATGCAAAAGGTTTAGAACTGAATTGGCACAAAAAAAAATTGCAACTAAATTGACATAATACAAAAGGTTTAAGACTTTTTTAGCACTTTTCCCCTATAAAGACTTACTTTTATCGCCAAAAAAAAATAACTAATGATAGTTTAGTACAATAGCCTATTTGATAGATGAGGATTCTTTGTCCAAATGATACTTTCGAAAAAGCTTCGCCTTAAGTTCTGGGGAGATTAAGAAAGAAGGCCTGTGAATATTAATGAAAACGTTAACCTTGATTTATTCCTCAAGTAGTATGAGGAGCAGCTCATGGTGTACCCATCTTCACATTAAACCAAAAACCATTTAATTAATTCATTTTTACATTCCTTCCAAAACTACCGTTTATAAAGTAATTACATAAAATTAACAATTAAATTCTACCCACAATCTAAGCACCCACTTGCTTTACTGAAAGAGTAACTACCCTCACTCATTTTCCCCACCGAAAAGATAACATTTTTTTTCTGTTTTAGACAACTCTCATTCTAATACTTTTCGCTTTTACAAATTAATTCAAGTACACACGCGTATTGCGTGCCAAACTCTTATATAGGCTCTGTTTGTCTCGTAAAAATTGAATTACTTAAAAAAATTTCTTTAAAATGATCGCTTGTGTCACATAAAATACTTGGCCAATGAAAAATATTTTCATTACCACCAGCAATTTGCATCTAAACATTTTCGTCAACATGGAAAATATATTTCATTTACTCACTTTTATGAGTAATATAAGAGATTATTTTTACGATTTTTTTTCAAATTATTCATTTTTCGCGAAATAAACGGAGCTGTATAGTTATTGCATAACTCCATAAATTAACCTTGTAAACTAACACCAACTTTTTCTATAAATAAGTTGAACTTTTATACAGACGCTAGAACGCAGGTGAGTTTTGTCACGCTACAAACTCACTCTAAGAATCCATCGGGAGAAAAAATTCTGGTTATATATGCAAGGATAAACTAAACAAATATACCCCATCTCTCACTATAATCTTTGTAAAAATCACATGCCATCTTTCTTGCTGGACACCGTACATGAGTATTCTTTTTATTTTATGGGTTAGGCAACGTATATTTATCCTATGACCAGTCTGACACATAAACACTATGATCGTTCGAGGTGAAGATTGTTCAAAAAGTCTTAAACCTAATACACGGTAGCCAATTCGATCCTAAACTTTTCAATTGCCAATTTAGTTCTAAACTTTTTGATGATTTGTTAATTTAGTCATAAATTTTTTAACGATTTGCCCATTTAGTTTTTCCACCAATTTTGGTTGGAACCCATTAACATGATGGCCTAGTTAGCACTGATTGTCTAACATGGCACGATTGGCGTTGATATGGACAATTTTTACAATTTTTTTTCCTTTCGTTTCCTTTTCTTTTTATTTTTTCTTTTCCCTTTGCCGGCCATCCCCATGCCTCTTTGACCACCGACCTCAAGCGAGAGCTGCCCTCACTAGCCTAGGATCGGATCGAGCATCCCTTAGCTAAAGCTGGAGAGGTCAGTGAGGCGAGCTGGCGAGGACGATTCTCACTTGAGGTCAGCAGAGGGAAAAAAGAAACAAAGGAAAGGAAAGGAAAACAGAAGAAAATTTTAAAAATTATTCATGTCAACGCTGGCCGTATCATATAGGATGGCCATCATTGACTAGACCATCACGTCAACGATTTTTAGTCAAAATCGGTCGGAAGGACTAATTTGGCAAATTGTTAAAATGTTTAGGACTAAATTGATAAATCATTAAAAGTTTTAGGATTAAATTGGCACAATTGAAAAGTTTAGAACTAAATTGGCAAGTTGTCAAAAAATTTAGAATTCAATTAGAAAAATTGAAAAATTTAGAATTGAATTGGATGCCAGACAATAGGTTTATACTTTTTGAATAATTTTTCCTCATTCGAATAACCCAGCTTCATCGAACAAGAAGTGGGAATAATCTTGTCGAGTCACTGGATTAGGGTTATATCATAGATTATTTTATTCTAATTTGAATATACTAGTTAACTAAACTATTCTATTACTTATAATAAACTATAATATTAGTTATATTAGGGCTATACGGACTCAAATCGTAGACCTTCTCAATAAATAGACTTTTGCCTTTCCTCCTTATAGAGCATGGAAGTTGAAACCCACATCTGAAACTAAATGTTCCCACCCTTAGCCACCCTGAAAAGGTGGGAAATCGAACTCCACACATCTCTCTTCCTAAATAGGAAGAGTGGCCATTAGGACAAAGTTGTAATATTCTCATTTACTTAATTAGTTTTAAAGCACACACAGCGCTCGTGTCATTACTTTTAAGATTTATTTATATTATGACGATAGTGCCCCTCATCGTTTTGGTACTCGTGAAAAATGAGATCAACTGATAATTACATATACATAGAAAAGAAAGTTGGTGGCTTCTCAACGGATAAGTATTATATTTAACAAGAAGGTAATTCTGAAAAGCGAAAAGTGAGACAAACGATGGCTTTGACTTACTTACATAAATATAGATCAGAGATAACCATTTTAACACCAAAACCCTCTTCTCTCTCCTCTCAAAGTACGCGCTTCTCATTTGCCATTCTATTTTTAACTCGAGTCACCAATCCATGATGATTTTTGCTTGATGAAGAAATCCACACGTAAAATCAGTTCTTCATTTACTATGGATGAGACACACGCATGAATAAAAGGGATAGAGGAGACAGAAGAACAATGCATGAGACAGAAGTATAGATCGAATATACAAAGGATTGTGAGTACAATCCTTTTGTTACTAAGTAGCTGCGCTTCACCAAAATGACTACGAATCCATCTTTGTACCCTAAGGAAGGGAGAGAGAGAGAGAGAGAGAGAGAGAGAGAGAGAGAGAGAGAGAGAGAGAGAGAGAGAGAGAGTTGGTAAGCCATTGCTGTTGCTGAGGGTGGAGGTCTTCCCTTTGAAACTCAAACTTCGGGGCTTTGATGTCTCAACCGTTAAGCTTTGCGAAAATCGAGTACGGCATGGCCACGCAGCTTTCTTTTTACAGATCGACCGTTCTCTTTTCCAGCTTTCCCAAAGCAAGGGTAATACGTGAGAGGGTAACTCGCGAGCTCACGTATCATCACTGCCTTTGCCTTACGCTTTCTTTCCGTTTCGTGAATTTGGTCGTGTACGCTTTAGAAAAGAGGAAAAAAGAATATCACATCGGTTTATTTTTGACAAAGTGAAAAAAAAATTACGCCAAAAGTCTTGAACGTTTTATCAAATGGTGCAATTAAAACTCAAACGATCGAAAAGTGCAATCAAGCCTTAAATATTCTAAATCAGTTGCAATCAACAACCGTTTCCTCCAATTTCAGTGACATGGCATACATGGTGTGATTTTCATCCTCTCCTTCGTGTTTTTTCCTTTTTCTTACCCTTTATTTCTCAGCTTCTCATCACATGTCTACCGAACGGTACAAATGGCATTGACGTCGTAGTTTATGGCAACGAATTTTTATATCCTAAACGAAAAGAGCCAATGTGAGCTAAAAAAGAAAGTTGTTCAACTATCCAATGAACAAAAGAAATTACAAATCTCTTTGATCTTGAGGCTGCATTTGATAGTCCAAATAGAAAAAAATTATCTTTATGTTTGGCAACATCCTCTGAATTAGACAACCCGTATATTTTCGGATAAGAATCCGGGACAGGGGTAGAATAAATCGAATTGGATAGTTTTTTTTTAAATAACTAAAGAAACTCTATTATATTCTAAAGATGGAGTGAGCCATCCGGATATTGCTTTGTTGGCCAAAGGCAGCCTTATTCACTTGAAATACACACGTGGGTTCCACCCGTCAATGCATACATTGATCTCTTTTTGATGATCCAACTTTAGTCCTCTTCTAGTACTATTATTGATGCATTAATTGCATACATACATCCGCAATTTGGGCAAGTTGTGCCTGAGGCGGCTTTTGAAAAAGGTAGATCCAACGCGGTGGATCAAATCCCATCTTCACAAGTAATTGTTAAGCCGATGCATCAGAGTCATATCTATCTGTATCATTGTCAGTCCACCTCCCTTGATAGAGAGGACGAAAGCTTCGGACCACCATTGGCTAGTGCCCGATGATTTGGTCCGACTAGGGCTAATTGCCGGGGTTGTGTGCATCCTCAAACAAGCGTAATATACCGTTGTGATGATAAGATGTCCATCTAATTTATATTCATATGAATCTCGTGTTGATATGATTTGTTAGAGACCGTCTAAGAAGTAAGCACAACAACCAGTTTATAAGTTTCGGCGAGAATGAACTAGTTAAAAATTGAATAACCCTTTTATCCATTTATATTTAAAATTTCTTTTATCATTATTTGCGCCGATTCATCAATCCATTATACCTTCTACTAAATCGCCCTTCATGGGTGGGGATTCTCTATCCCCCTCACGGTAGTCTTCTTAGCGACCCAATGAATCTTAACCATCGATTAACGAAAACGGGGTTGTTATTAACCGTTATTCATGCAAGACACCGGAGGACTTTTACTAAATTAAGGAAAAATCTTCGAACCGGTAGAAAAAGGTTGCCTCACTATGAAGCCCATCTTGTAGAAAAGTAAGCAACCGAATGTCATTTGTGTTAAAGTCGTTATTATTACGGCCCAATTTGATGATACGATCCATTAAGAAATTGGAAATTGGACGCTCCACTCCCACGAGTCACTTGGACTGTAGTTTGCCTAGTTGCCAGCGGAAACTGGAAAGCTTTCGCCTCCATTAAAACTTGTGGACCCCGTCCCCCTCCTCTCGCCACCTTCCTCCTTCCTTCTCCGCCGCCGTCATCGTCTTCTTCTTCCAATCGTCCGCCGCCGTCACTCCCTCCCTCTCTCTCACTCACTTATATACCCCCCCAACTTTCTCTCAAGTCCAAGCACTCTCTCTATTCATTCTCTCCTCTCTCTCGGCTGCCTTCCCATGGCCCTCGTCCGCCACCGCCGGCAGCTCAACCTCCGCCTCCCCTTGCCGGAGCCCTCCGACCTCCTCCTCCTCCCGCCCTTCCCCGCCCCCTCCGCCGCCGCCGCCTCTCCCCCCGCCGCCATCTCCGCCTCGGACCTCGAGACCCTCCACGTCCTCGGCCACGGCAACGGGGGCACCGTCTACAAGGTCCGGCACAGGCGCACCTCCGCCGTCTACGCCCTCAAGGTCGTCCGCTCCGGCTCCGACGCCTCCGCCCGCCGCGGCGCCCGGCGCGAGGCCGAGGTCCTGCGCCGCGCCGCCGGGTGCCCCCACGTCGTCGGCTGCCACGGCTCCTTCGAGGAGGCGTGCGGGGACGTCGCCATCCTCCTCGAGTACATGGACCTGGGGACCCTGGAGTCGGTGCTCCGTAGCTACGGCCCGTTCGGCGAGCCGGACCTGGCCGACGTGGCTCGCCAGGTCCTGAACGGTCTCGACCACCTCCACTCGCGCAAGATCATACACCGAGACATCAAGCCTTCGAATCTGCTCGTGAATTCGAAGATGGAGGTCAAGATCGCTGACTTCGGAGTGAGCAAGATCATGTGCAGGACGCTCGAAGCGTGCGACTCGTACGTCGGCACGTGCGCTTACATGAGCCCGGAGCGGTTCGACCCGGACTCCAACGGCGGCAGTTATAACGGTTATGCCGGAGACGTGTGGGGGCTGGGGCTGACCCTGCTGGAGCTGTACTTGGGCTACTTCCCGTTCCTGGACCCGGGGCAGCAGCCCGACTGGGCCAGCCTTGTGTGCGCGATCTGCCTCGGCGAGGTGCCGAGCCTGCCGGAGCGGGCGAGCGGTGAGTTCCGGAGCTTCGTCGAGTGCTGCCTGCAGAAGGAGTCCGGCAAGAGGTGGACGGTGGCGCAGCTTCTGACCCACCCGTTTGTGTGCAAGGATCCATTATCCGGGGCGTGAAGGGCGGGTCGACCCGAGTGAAGAGTCCGACATCATTCGGACCTCCTCTTTTTTTTTTTTCCCCTTTAGAGATTTTGATTTTGTGCATAATGGGCGAATCGTAGGATTTACATTCCTTTGTTCTAAATTTGATCGATCAATGTTCATGACAATGGACGAGCATCTTTTGCAGTCCTTTTCTTCTTAGCTAGTTTGTTGTGCTCATGACGTGGTATGTCCACAGTAAGATTGAAGAACGAATAATTGAAGAAACAGGACAATAATCAATTCATTATAAATAAATACGTAACGTGAAAAGGAAAAGTTACTGTTGGAGCAGAAATAGTAAAGTTATTCGCATTTTGATTTGCGCACAAGTTTCATACCAAATCTAATCTTATTTTGGAAAAGTTCCGACGGCAAAACTAAAGGGGAAGTGCAAAAGGGAAACTTCGATTACTTTTTCCTCAAGTTTTATACACAAAAGCACAGGCACGGAGACCCAATTAAGTGAAAGCCTACGAAACACCCAACAAGTCTCATGAATCGGTTATGTCCAGACTTTTTGGTCTATGTCGATGGCCCTAACCCAAAGCAAGTTTAATGTAGGTAGTGAAATTCAAATGAGGAACTTCTAATTTTTTACTAGGAAATCTCTCGATTCATAATCAATCGTACCAACCGGTTAAGTGCAGATTTTTGGTATATGCTGATGACACTGACACAAGCAAGGTTGACGCATGTAGTGAAATTCGAATGAGTAACCTTTAATTTTTTAACCGAAAATCCTTCATTTCCCAATCAACCGCAGTAAACTTTAGGGGGTTAATTTTAAAATATTTCAGCTTTCGTGGATTTGTAGGTAGGTCCTAGTCTTTTATTCTAAATTTTTTTTTCGGTAACGCCTTGAATTTTTTTTTTTAATGAGTGACGAGAGACCCCGCACCATTCTTAATGGCGCCAATTGCGGCCCCCTCCGACTTTAATACATGTTTCTCTTCTGAATTCTATCCTCAAGTCTACGAACAAAGTAAAAATCCTACTAACCCATCAAACTATATTTTAGTATTGCACAAATCCATTTTGGCAATTTGACAAATTTTCATATATAGGAAGCATGAAAGCACGGATCACCTTAATCCATGAGCACACGTAAGTGGAGTAGCATTTCACCTTCCAAGGACCGAAAGCTGTTTGAGAATCGGTCGATTCAAGTTCAATTTGTCTGGTTAGTGGCCGCCATCTAATGCCGTCTAGCGATGTCTAACTTTGGAAGTGACTGGCCAATATATTTCTCTTTAAGTCGGCCAACAGTTGTATGACAAATATCCAAATTAATTTATAAAATAATGTAGTAAACTTTGGTTGGGCGCTTAAATATGACCCATCAATCGAATTTCCCCGTAGGTAAGTTTGACAAACCAGGACGAGACAAAAAGGATAATTTGGCCAAGAACCGAACAATGACGAAAAAGTTATTCGAAAACGATGTTCTAATCCTTCCTTTTGTATCCTAATCTTGGCCCTTTAGTGGAAAATTATACAAGAGAAGGAAGTTCACTTCCGTGGGCAACCGTCCTTAGGCCCACGAAAATGTCAAAACGAAACGTGTATGTCGAGCATATAAATCCTTTGTCTTTTTCCTTCTATATATATTAATAGGACAGTGAAAACAACTAAAATTACGGTGAAATTCAATATAAATCCTTTGTTCTTTTCCCGCCGTCGACAGAAGCGGACGGGGGCTTAAAGGTGGATTAGGATCGTGGGATTGTGCGTCGGCCTCGTACGTCTCTTCTCGATCAAATTGAAGTGGTTTGGTGCATGAACGTGAACGGAGCGTCACTACTAGACTCGTTTATCGCGCGTGAAAGTGGAACTAGAACGGTCTTTGGCAATGAAACGTCAAACGAGGAGAAAGAAATTGCATTGCACGCTTTCTCGTGAATGGTGGTGATAAACGTGGAGGAAGGATTGGGGCAAAAAAAATCATCCCTCTACATTTTCATATCTCAAAACTCATATCTCTTAATGAGTAATTGTGTTAGTGAAAATACTTCACTTACTTTTGTATATAGTATCTATACATGTTAGAGTGCCTATTTATTTTCTATTGGTATCTATGGATTGATCATGAGTCAAAATATGATTAGGGTCCTTATGTGTCTTGAACTTATCCTCAATGCTGTGAATATAAATCTCGTAACATTTTTCAGATTTTTTTGATAGTTGACGATTGAAATGAGATATTTTTCTCCATTTTTTGTTATAGCTATTGCAGCCTCTGAAGCAGCTATCGGGTTAGATATTGTTTCGTGAATTTATCATAACATAAAATCAACTGCTATCAATCAATGGAAGTTGTTGAATAAATGAATAAATAGATTTAAGACATATATGCTATTTCACAAGATCTATCATCGATCTCGGCCATTGAAAGGGCCATTAATCTATCATCTATGTGTTAATTTATAACTTTTAATAGACAAGCGTTGCTTAGTAATAAAAAATTGCGGAGTAACTTTTTGTAACTGATAGCATTAAAGAAGTTATTAACCGTTGTATCTTCTCAATTATATGTAGTTTGTAGAGATAATAAAAATCCCAAGTGGTTTCATTGCAAACCCCTTTAATCAATCACATAACTCAACGTTTTTATGCAAATTTATCTTTATCTTTATTTTTCTACAATTTACATGCCTATCCACAATTGTCTCTGGTCTCCGTATCTTTAATTTTCTTGTTAATTTTTTTCATGTCCAAAATTAATAAAGAACCCTCCACAACAGTTGTTGATTTACTTATTAATTCATCCCTATTCTTAAAGGATATTTCAACGTCTTTTGTGAAAGAGTGCGTAATTAGCGAAGTGGAGTCCATGATGATGGAGCTAACTCGTATAACGTGAAATTAATAATTGTATCATGTTAATTAAATTATTCCAATGCAGCGAATGTGATTGAAATAATAAAGAGTGTTATAATAATTGTCATCCTGCCTAACATTCCTCGTGTCTTTTATTTGAGCCATGGAAATACTCTATATACTATAACTCCTTCTCAGGTTCGACGTCCATATAAACACAATGGAGTAGGAGTGAGTAAGATGGACTGCCCAAACTGGGACCGGACTGAACCGGACCAGACCAATCGGTTTGGTCCGGTTCTTGAGAATATCGGCCCGGTTCTCGGTACTTAAACGTGGAACCCGTTTTCGAGCAGTCCAATTCCCGATTTTAGGGTGGAAACTGGACCGACAAATATATATATTTTTCTAATTTTTTCATGTATATTTATTTCCTTTTTAAAATTTTTGAAAAAAAATAGAAAGCCTAATCTAATTTTCCTAATTCCCTCTTGCCTTTACCAATAAATGATCGGTCCCATTGGAACCGGTCCACGGTCCCAAGACTAGCCGGTCCGATCCCCGGTCCTAAAAACTGGGAACCGGTTCTCTCGGTTCGATTCTTGATTTTTGGGTTGAACCAGACCAGACCGGAAACCGTTCGCCCCTATAATAGACATAAAAAAATGGTACCACTTAGAAATTACGCAATAATTAAAAGGTGGATAGGCATAGGATCATGGGAGTGTGGAGTCAGCCTTGGACGTCTCCTCTCGATCAAATCGAAACTGCTTTGGTGCATTAACGTGAACCAGAAGCGAACGTTACTAAACTTGTTATATTGACATGGGAAAGCGAAAATGAACGAGTCATCTTTGGCAATCAAGGGTCAAATGGGTGAAGAAAATTTGCATTGCACGCTGTCCGGTGAACCGTCATATCGTGGTTCTGAAAAGTAATTAAGTTCCTTCCACGACATGATCATCAAGCTCTTACTCTCGAAGCTTGCCTCTATGTTCTACCCTTATAACATAAGATCATTGAGATGTGTCCTCATTTATCGGTTAATTGCGGGCAAGAAGAAAAGCAAATATCAAATCAATTCTTCGTTGGCTTTTTTCTCCTCTCTTTCTCTCTCCACCAAGCGTCAGTGGGAACAGTTTGAATACATGTATAAGTTGTGTTAAAAAATATCCTACGTCGGAAAATTGGAGTGATGCGAAATAGTTAATAAATCATATTTGGCTAATAACTCATTGACTAGCTCGGACTTACGCTTGGTGATCTTCCCAGGTAAATGTATCGGCTTTTTCTATCCGGTCCCAACTAACGGTATCAGATTGATTAGTTGCCACTCTTCGGGAAGAAATCTCTCGACCAATGCGATGATGATGGTGGGCCTACTTCCAATGTGTATTGATATATGGTGAATACCTCAATAAAGAAATTTCGTGACCAATGCACTTTCATGGTTTGGGGCATTGGATATTCAAGCTAAGATATGTAGGATACTTGAATTGAGAAGGTTAAGATGCACCTAATATGTTGACATGTTTGGATTTACACTTTCTCTTAGCGATATCTGCAAATAAAGTTATCAAATTTGTGTTGCACGCTCCCAGTAAGAGCGTGACAACAATGACGCAAGTTCATAATTTAAGTCTTCGAAAGAGCACTATCTTGGATTTTGCTCTCGTTAGATATTGTGGGAGTAAGCACCAACAATGGCAGACAACAATGACGCAAGTTCATAATTTAAGTCTTCGAAAGAGCACTATCTTGGATTTTGCTCTCGTTAGATATTGTGGGAGTAAGCACCAACAATGGCAGAGGTATGGGACGATCGAAACAACAATGGCACAGGCATTGGTCAATCGCCGGGGCAAGGGCACCCGACCATTACAAAATGCACAACAATCAAATATATGCTACCAATCCAGTATGTTTCTAGGCCTTATATGGTCGGGTCTCACCGACATGGACATTAGGGCTCTTAAGTTCGGGGAGTTTATTATACTCAAAATCCTATGCGATTCCTTTTTTTTTTTTTACCAAAGTACTATATAAATTAAAAAATGGACTGTTGAGTGGTATATAAATGTGAGAACCTGAATGATTATCTCTTTAGTATTCCTTGTAAACTAGAAATGGGAAAGGTTTTCAAACTCGTATGGTTGTAGTAGGCCGGTCCCTTCCACCTGTCATGTGTAATTTATCCATCAGAACGTTTGTTGCGTTGCATTGATTTGCAAAATTAAACGTCTACATATGTAACTATACTAATATTTCCGATCTCTTTAAAGTCACCTTAACTCATCATAGTACGTGAATACCCAAATTAGCTCCCTTAATCATGAGATGCACGACACCATTTTGGCAACAAAGCTGTAGTTTTACAAATTCCTCGATGATTGAAAAGTAAATTCACGTCCAACTAGAGAAAACTAAGTCAACAATAGCAACTTGCTTGTTACTTCAGCCAGGCGACTCAATGGGTGCCGCAAACCTCGCGCGCACGCATGTATCGTGGTGACGTGTTCCACCGTCAGATCCGAGAGACGCGACGCCAATCGTTGGATTACAAAGCACCCTTCACGGTCGGATTAAAAGTATTTGATGTTAATCAAGACGGCACGGCACCGTAGACCATACCGTATGATTGATTGGATCTATTGTTGAATGTCGGTAATATTAAAACCGAACCACGTGGAATCTCAGCAGATCATATTATCATTTGTGATTTATGACATCATCCAAAGTTTTCCACGCATAATTACTCTCCAACTCCGACGGTTTTTCTCCTTCCCTCCCCTTTTCTTTTTTTCTTTTTCTGTGTTTTTGAACCTACTTATTCTGTAATCGCCGATACCGCATCTACTTTATGGAGGAAAACCGAAAAAGGGGAAATGCTGGTTTCAGATCCTATTCCGAAAGTTCGACATCGAACGTAATTCCTCACTCAGCAATGAAAAATTGAATAACATCTTCAAAAATATATCATTTATATTTATATTGCTCGAAAATAATCAGTTGACAAAAAGTATTTATATTACCATACCGATAATAATAAATCATGAAAATATTTTTCGTTATGGAAAATGACACAAATAATTTCTGTATTTTCGTCTAACGTGCAATTTGATGTTATAGTTCATGGAATAAATTGAATACATACTGAAAATTTAGTGATCATATTAAATAAATTAAAAATTAAGAAAGCACGTCTAGGGATTATTTATGTTATTATTCATTTTCGTTATTAAAGATGCATTTTTCGAAATAATTTGAGAAAATGAAAAAAGGGGGGTCAATTATTACGCAACCGATACGGTGGACGAGGCAAAAGGTCAAACCGCAGAAGAATCAAATCAAGAAACGAGATAGCTATCCACATCCCACATGCAATTCCCCAATCCTCCTCCTGCATCTTCACCACTCCCACCTCTTTCCTCCGTTACAGCATCCAAGAAAAAAAATCCTTCCAGCTCGAAACCACCAGCAGCTACCAGACGCGAACGATTCTCCCGTGATCACGCCGCCGCAGCTCCTCCATCTCCTCCTCCTCCTCCCCTCGTGACTTGTTTCACCGCCCAGCACCGCCGCCGATGGCGTCCCTCGGCCTGGAGCAGCTCGGCGGCCGCCCCGCCGCCGGGGTCCCCGGGCACCGGCGCCTGCCGGGCAGGGCCGTCCCGCCGGGCAGGGTCGGGTTCCGGGCGCTCGCGTCCGGGGGGGATCGGGCGGAGCCGGACCTCAGCGTGACTGTTAATGGGCTCAACATGCCGAATCCGTTCGTCATCGGGTCCGGACCCCCCGGGACTAACTACACTGTGATGAAGAGGGCCTTCGACGAGGGCTGGGGGGCCGTGATCGCCAAAACTGTAAGTTCCCTCGCATCGCCGATGATGCCGACACTTGTGTATTTTAGTTCGCTGGCGAGGTTCGAGCTTGGTGATTTGCCAAGATCGCGAGTTCCTTTTCGTCCTAGAAAATCGGCCCCGTCGTTGTCGGAGTATCTGCCTGAGGTTAGAATTTTCGTGAAGCTGAGCGTTTCTGACGGGTAATTAATGTGTTCCCGTACATCGCATCTGAACATTTGCATTTTGAGTTGAGGTCATTCCCTAATCTGAATTTCAGTCGGTTCGTCTGCTCTGCCTGCACTGTCGATCCTGTTCTCGCATCAAGTGAAATTGAATTGAGTGGCGCGTAAATATTTAGTTTCGCTTTCGTGGGTCGGTATATAATGTTGTAATTTATTCTCGATAGTGTATAAGCGAGTCTTTGCTTTCCCAAGCGATGTTCGCGAGGTGCGAACTACTTTCGCTATGCGTCATATGCATTTGGAGTGTCATTGGCGGAACCCTGCATGTGGACGAGGCATGAGTCGTGCTATGTTGAGGTTGGTCGGAGGATCTTTAGATATTCACTGAATTAGTATTGATAATGGAGAAAGGAGATAAGAGACTTGAGGCAGTTAACTTGAAGATCATGACAAGAAAAACGGACCATTGAGGTTTTGTGGACATATTTATCAGCAAGTGAACTCAATGAGAGAAAAAGAAAGGACCTGAACTGGGATTGAGTATGTTAATTATCTTAAAAGTAGCAGAATGTAGCCGCCATCGTGGATTTTCACATTCGTATCCTTTTCTCTCTACCATTTGAACTTTTATGGAAGGGACATTTTCTTGTAGCTTTACTTTCCCTCCTTTTGGCTTGGTTTTGGAATATCTATTACTTTGAACAAATCATGCAGATGATATTGTGTTCTTTACTAATTTTCTGTCCATCATTTGTACATCATTCTGCTAGGTTTCCCTGGAGGCTGATAAAGTTATAAATGTCACCCCTCGATATGCTCGGCTACGTGCAGGAGCAAATGGATCGGCTAAGGGACAAATTATAGGCTGGGAGAATATAGAACTCATCAGTGACCGACCTCTTGAGACGATGCTGAAAGAATTTAAACAGTTGAAAGAAGAGTATCCAGAGAGGATTCTTATTGCATCTATTATGGAAGAATACAACAAGGCTGCATGGGAAGAACTCATTGATCGAGTCGAGGAAAGTGGAGTTGTAAGTAAAACTAGTAAATTATGTCTGTTCTCCCTCAAATGGCTAAATCAAGTCGATCATCTCTCCATCTAACAATATGTACTGTTTCTTTAGGATGCCATCGAAATCAACTTCTCATGTCCACATGGTATGCCAGAGCGTAAAATGGGTGCTGCAGTTGGCCAAGATTGTGCTCTTTTGGAGGAGGTCTGTGGATGGATAAATGCGAAAGCTACTGTTCCTGTTTGGGCAAAGATGACTCCTAATATTACAGACATAACGCAGGTTAGCTCTCAGTGTTGCAGATTCTGCCTTCAGTGAAGAATGAGCATTAGTGTCCAGCAATGTTTAATGGAATATAACTGATTTGTCATTTTTAAAAGAGGAGAAGAAGGTTCAGGTGTTAGATCTATTGGGAGCCTGTTTATATTGTCATATAAGAATGTCCTCTCATGGCCACTGACTGGATTATGCGTTTCTCCAATTTCCTTGGTGCTTACACTCTGAATTAGTATCCCGGACATTTGATACCTTTGTGCGACTGTGGGATGGTCAATCAAGATGATGAAAGGATAATTCTTTTGTGAGTGGTAGGCTGCTCACGGAAGACATTTAGGCTACGGTTTGAAGTCTGCTAGGGATTACATTTTGTCACGTGATTATGATAGATAATCCAACTAAACAAATCATGGATCGACTAAGCACGTGCCTTTGTAATCCTACTGCTTTTGTATTACTGGGTTAGGTATTTAGGAGAGATATTGCATGAGAAGCCCCAAACATTGGGTATGAAATGCAATGAAGTCTTAAACCTTTCAATTGGTGCAATCAAGTCCTAAACCTTTACTTAGAAATGCAATTGAGTCTTAAATTTTTTATATTGATGTAATCATGTTCTAAACCATTATTAATAAGTACGTTTAAGTCCTAAATATAATATTAACAATTGTAATTTAAGCCCATCGCATGGGCAATTCTTGATTGCAAGTAGGATCCTTGATAGTGCTGATTGAAAGATTTTGACTGCGTTTTTTTAGAAAGGTTAAGGACTTGATTGTATTCCTTGGGAGGTTAGGACTTCTAATGCACTTTTTGTGACATTTAGATTACACAACCACTATTATTAACCAAAATTAGATGCATGGAAGGAGGGCATTTTTGGCCTGCAGATTGCAATATCAAGTTTGTGCATCTCCTTGGGCGTAAAAATGGGTTGTGTATCATCTGCTTATGTAAAAGTTAGTCATGCTTTAACTTCTCCTTGATCTTGAAGCTTGAAACCAGTGATGACTACATGTATATCGATCGATCTTGATAATGCATCTGTTTGTTCTGCAGCCAGCAAGGGTGTCTCTAAAGTCAGGATGTGAGGGGGTTTCTGCTATCAATACGATCATGAGCGTGATGGGAATCAATCTTGACACGTTACGGCCCGAGCCTTGTGTTGAAGGGTTGAGAACTACTTTAACTCTTTTGCAGTGACTACATTTTTATTCTTTTTTGGGTATTGTAAAATGTAATCCTAAGTTTGATGTTTTAGGTATTCAACTCCTGGGGGCTATTCTTCGAAGGCAGTCCATCCTATCGCACTTGCAAAAGTCATGAGTATTGCAAAGATGATGAAGTCGGAATTTGATGATAAGGACCACACACTTTCAGCCATTGGAGGTGTTGAAACAGGAGGTGATGCTGCTGAGTTCATTCTCCTTGGAGCAGATACTGTTCAGGTACAACTGGGGATTAGCTACTGTTACATATCCTTGGAGTGTTTATTTTGCAAATCTTCACCCCCTTTTCACAGTGTCTAGCTGAATTTATCAGTTAGTTCATTTGATGAGATTCCCTGAATGTTATCAAGCACTTCAGATAATGGTCTTTTTCTCTCGTATCCTATGGTTTAATGAGTCGGCAAAATTCTTTTGGGTATTCCTTTTCCTTGTTCTTGCCTTCCTCCTCCTGAGGCTGGGGTAAACCAACAGCATGTTATTCTGCAATGTCCTTTTCCATAAAAAGCCTGGGTGGAATTGTTTGCTTCAGTTGACAGCCGCTAAAACTGCCCTGTGAATCCTTCCTAGCCAAGCTTGTTGTGGGGTAAACTAGTATGTATATCGCTTCATTGGGGATCCTCACGGCCTCATTTTTTATGCAGTGGCTTAGATTATGCCGAAAATGAGGTAATAACTTTAAGATTGGGGGCAGAGACTAATGCTGCCACATTTTCTCCTTTGGATTGATGTGACATCTGTTACTGTCCATACAAATTGGTGTTTCAACCTTTTTCTTGTGAATGTCCTTTTTTATTATGCAAAAGAAGAGAGCTTCCCATGTGAAAGCTACTTGGCGATGTATGTCTTCTGTGAACTGGGCGGAGAATGATTCGTTCCTGTTTTGCAGGTATGCACGGGTGTGATGATGCATGGCTATGGCGTTGTGAAGAAACTATGTGCTGAGCTGAAAGATTTTATGAAGATGCATAATTTCTCAAGAATAGAAGATTTCAGAGGGTATAAATTGTTTGGGAGAATCAAATTCTTAAAACCTTGCGATAAATTTCCCAGACATGATCAAGCGGGGCAGGATTCTCACTTTAATTTTTCTTTTTACCTCATTGGTCTTTCAGGGCTTCTCTTCAGTATTTTACCACTCATACTGACTTGGTACGAAGGCAGCAAGAAGCAATTCGACAGAGAAAGGCAGTTCGGAAAGGCTTGCAGTCGGACAAAGATTGGACTGGAGACGGTTTTGTGAAGGAGAGTGAGAGCATGGTTTCCAACTAAAAATGTAAGACTGAGCTAAGCCTTTCCTTGTACACCCGAAATAAATTGCAGCGTGGATTTGTAAAATGCATGTGTAGATGATGACGTCCATTTTCTCTTCACGCTGCAATCAAAACTGATGCTGTAAATTACGACTTATTTATCCAGCGCATCCCTGATTCTGGTAAAAGGGCGCGAAGGATTGACTGATTACACGAACTCATGATGTTCATTGCATCGTACATTTAGTTAGCTCCAAGCCTTCATTAGTAGATGCAAATGCCAGTACATGCACTCTGCACGTTCAGATTGATTTTAGAATAACACATAACCATAGTCAGTAAGAACACAAAACACTGCTCGGGTGAGCGGGCGGACAGACTTGGGAAGACCACGTCCGTAGATCATAAGCTACGGCCCCATACGATATAAATTCTCCAAACACACATGTAGTCAAAGACGGGGAAGAAGAGCAAAGTAGCCGGAGCAGCCGATATTTTGTTATCCTCCGGTCTTCAAAACGACCTTTTCCCTATCATCTCGATCAAAGGCCTCTTGGTGTTTGGGTCAGGCATTTGATTCTCCTAGAAGCCACGATTCAGATTAAACATATCAGCAATCAGAAATGTTACTGCCTTCCGGTTATATGACCGATTTTTACGTGAAATGAGTGCATTTTCACGTGGAACAAATTGTTACTTTGGGGGTAATTCCAACAAGGTAGAAACTCCGGGATGTTCAACGAATTATCTTTTCAGGATTACTAACTAGAGATGTGTTTTTGGTAACTTTTTCATATGACGATTTACTAGTCACGAGATAAGTAGTCAACCCCAAATAATATCTTACTTTCTATGTGTGTGCACGTTGGCTAATCCCATTGATACATTTCTAATTTGTAATATCTTCAAAGTTATTATCC
This sequence comes from Syzygium syzygioides, assembly GCA_031216285.1. Lineage (NCBI taxonomy): Eukaryota > Viridiplantae > Streptophyta > Magnoliopsida > Myrtales > Myrtaceae > Syzygium > Syzygium syzygioides. Next base: position 20,240,747 of record CM062252.1, on the reverse strand, counting down.
ACTTAAAGAAGCTGCCAAGTAATAATATGTCAAAAGTTACTTTCTATCGTGAAGAAGTCACTACTCAATTAAATAGAATTTTGTTAAAGATGCTCCCGAAATACTCGTTAGTCAAACAAACAAGGACATCTTGCCATTCTCATTGTACTTTCTATTTTCGTAACATGCATAATTAATATTTTAAAATTAAATGTTTTCTCATTAAAAACATTTAAGAAGTGCCCCAGAGCAATGCAAGGTACAGTTCCTGCATACGGGTGATTATCAAAAAAAGTCTTCAACCTATTGTACGGCAATCAGTTTAGTCCCTAATCTTTTAACTGTATTAATTTAAACCTAAACATTCTAACGATTTTTCATCGTAGTCCTTTCGACCAATTTTGGCCTTAAATTTATTATCTAACATGGCATGGATGGAGCGCAAGTTGTCCTACATGGCATAGTCGGAGCTGATGTAGACAATTTTGCAATTATTTTAAAATTTTATGAATTTTTTATGAATTTTTTCTTTTCTTTTCTTTCTTTTTCTTTAGTGGCCGACGAGCGTTATTGAGCCTCGGTTAATGACCAGCCGCCAGAAAAAAAGAAGAAAGAAATGAAAAGAAATATTAAAAAAATCATTAAAATTTAATAAAAAAATTTTTAAATTGAAAATGCCACGTAGAACGGTCAACATTTACACCGGTGATTTCCAATCAAAATTGACCGGAATGACTATATTAGCAAATATTCAAGAAGTTTAGGATTAAATTGATATAATTAAAAAATTTATGACTTTTTAGATAATTTTCTTTCCGCATATAGTACCCCAAAGGCGTGATTTGACAGCCACCCCAGCATTCAACTCGAGATGCGGGGGTCAAGGGGGGAGGGTGGGAAAATAGGAGAGAGAAAGGTGGGAACAGTTAGGGTTTTTGATTGAGTATTATGTGAGACACGAATATGGAGTTAGAGCTTCTAACTAGCATGAATACGCTAACTATAAATATGATGCCGGAAATAGACCAAACGAGGACAACACATGGAAATTGGGTATTGGGACAATATCTTTCGGTTGGCCTCAACTCGAGGGTACTCGTTAACAATATCACTAAAAAATAACTATTACCTACGGAAAGTTACTAGATTTGGGAAATTAACCTTTGTGTAAATATTGATACTTAGTTTTATGTATGAAAAGCCATCACTAAGGCGGAGAAATTCCTAACTACTGAAGATTTGGAATTTTCATATAAAACTACTAAAGCTTATTTGTTCCGAATAGGATGAATAACTAGTGATCTAACATATAGTGAACAGCTCAAAATGGTAAGGGAAGCGAACACATCAATGGGCAGTTTTCTTGCTGCAGATGACAGATGAGAATAGAGAGAGAGAGAGAGACTCACCAGATACAGAAGAGGTGGAAGGAAGAGTAGGAGGTGGTGTTGTGATCATGTCCTCGAGCTGAGAATTCATGTCGTCGATGAAAGCCATGGTCTCCTGTTGAGGCTCTTCCATTGCTTCTCTCAACTTGCTCAGAACCGAGCAGTAAGCTTCCTGCGCGCGTCATTTGATCTCGTCACCTTGATTTGCATCATAGTGCTTCTTCATTTTTCTCTTTTGGGTGGTTACTTCTCATATGAATATACTAATCCTACATGAAGCTAAATTCGATCTGTTCGGAGCTCCCGGTTCTTAGCATGCGCAATGAGTTAGCGTGCCTCAAAGGGTTTCTCTCTCTTCTTCTTTACTAAGTGGCTATATAAATGACAATGTTGGATCACAAAATCAAGATTCTCGAAGTATACGTACAATTTTGAGTTAGGGTTAGTCTTTGCCGGTAGTTCGATCTTCAATTATTGTTTGTTTTCCTGTTTTATATGGACATAGCAACAAGCCACAGAGAGTTTTTTAGGTACTTCTGTAGACTAACCGAATCAATGATTACTCCTTACCAAAAAAAAAAAAAACCGAATCAATGATTACATATCGTTTAGAAAGAAAACAAGAAAGTTTACAATGATTGTTTGCCCAAACAAAAAATGCAATGCTTCAAAAGCATTTTGAAAATCGACAACAAATTGTCTAAAGATTTGTGGCAATCACAGCGTCTTGCACATATAAAAGCAGATCGTGTAGGGTCAAGAGATCTAAAGGCGTAGATTTCACTTGATACGTGAAGGGAGGGCGGGAAAGCGAGAAGAAAGGGCATAACATCAAAAAACTTACTTAATGTCACGATCTTGACGGAGAGAGAAATTAGAAAAAAAAAATCTTTCCAATGATCTGACTTTTGCTTGCGAAACTGGAGAAAATTGATTGAGGGAAATGTGACCTCAATGATGGGACAGGAACAGATTGCTTCAGAAGCTGATAAACAGTACCATCGTTTAACGTGTCCGGATCGATTTTTCAGAAAATTGTTTACATTTGTGGTGCTTAAACAATGATACCAAACACGGACAAACAACTGGCCGGTGGTAAGGGAATTGTTTTTAACACATCAATCATTGCATGTGAAGGCTCTGAAATCGAATTCCGGAATGGAGAACCAAACTACCATGCAATTGCAAATATCCAGAGCTCATGTCCCTCGTCCGTTTGGGCAAACCCCAAGTATTGTCACTTTCAAGTGTGTAACAGATGCCGCTTTCATCGAGCCTCAGAGCTCAGTCACTCCAGATAAAACGAAAAGCAAAGTGGTCAAATCCCACCGCTGTGGATCTGATTTGACTCATATTTCAGTGCCCTCTCTCTCTCTCTCTGCACAATGTGCGCTGTTAAAGTTCCGTACTTGACAGTGACACTACTTAAGATGAATGAAGCGAAAAGAGAGGCCCACTTCACTGATATTAATGTATAATGGGCATGCAAAGGTTAACAGTATAAAGTAATGTTTCAAAATTCCTATTTACTGCTAGACAGTAATGATCTCTACCTACACACTCATTTCAGTTTTATCAACCTATTATTTATTTCCCTAATAATATTACTCATGAAAAGAGGGTAGTTCATTGCATACAGTTTCGTGCATTTCTCTTGAGATTGCAAGTAAGGACTTGTATAGAAATTGTGACTCTGGAATTTTATTGCTCTACAATTTTATATTCCAAAATTTAACATATAACTATGTTCTTACGAAGCATACATTAGTATATAAATCTAGTATCTTCATGTAAATTTCCACTCGATAGGCACAATTACAAACTAGAATTTGAAGTTGGGAGACAGTAGCTTCTTTTTGGATTTCTGCTTAAAGCTGTTGAAACTTGTGATATTTCCTTATAATAGATTTGCACACAAGTTTTCATTTTGTCCTTTGAATGCTTCGCTAGTGTGATGATCATTTAGACAACCTAAATCCGAGACAGGTTCACTTGTTTGCTCTACAAAGAATAAGATGCATACTAAAACACCATCGTATTTGGAAGATGCGGCCAAATAGTAGGGCTTATATCTATCATCAATGAGTAACTTACCATAAAACGGTCTAAGTCAGATTGACTCGGCGTACTGATCTTGGCTTCACCATGTTGATGTTGGCGACAGTATGCTTGTGGATTCATCATCGTCTGGTGTGTCATGTCATCTTTACAAGCTCCACCAACCTTCAAAAGAAGAAACGCTGTAAATCATCTACATCTAGATCAGGAAAAGAAAATGACATAATTACGTGTAAATGGTAGATCTATTCGTATTCATAGGCTTATATTCCTTGAAAATCTCTTGAGAGGATTGTGTTGGTGGAACGTGCGTGTGTTTGTGTGTGAGCGAGAGAGAGAGAGAGAGAGAGAGAGAGTACTCTCAAGCAGTTGAGGTGAACTTCAACAAGCTTCGCATACAGAGGGTGGTTCGATATGCTTCTCTTGAGCGCATCATCATTTTCACTTGGATCTTCTTCTGCTCCTCCAATTTTTTCATCCTCTTCTTTAATACCACAATCATCATCTCCTCCCCCTCCTCCTCCTCCTCCTCCTCCTTTCAGACTCCTTTCTGTGACCTCACAACAATCATCTCTCTGACCCTCCTCCATTTCTTGAGACTCTCTAAACATGATGACCCGTATGTACCATGACCAGCGCCTGTATTTTATCCTAGTTGTCATTTGCATGGGAACAAAATATAAATATGGGATGTTGTCATATGGGATTGACCCATGCAGGCCATTTTGCATCTCTTTAAATGCACCAAATCGGAAAACCCTACTGATGATGAAAGGATGGGATTTGGCCTCCACTCACAACCCAGATCTTTTTGTGTCTTTTTACATGCGTTCTTGAAAGGAACACTTCAATGAAAGGGGCTGCTGTGTGTTCTCGAGCAACTCAATCTTTTGACAGTACAAGACTCTATATTTAGCTCCGTACTCTCAAATTTAACTTTAGTCTTGTACCTTTCCTCTCCCAGTACTCTCTCGCCCCCTCTCTCTCTCACACACACCCACCATCGAAAGAAAGCTTCCAAAATGGCCACTGTTCAATAATGGGGGATACTTGTAGTTCGTTTGCACCAAGTTGAAAACGAAACGATTGTACTTGAGTCCACACCACTGTTCAAATCTGGTCATGTGAGCAGTTGCTCAAAAATGGTAAAAAGAAGTGATTGTGAGATTTTTGGTGGGACTTGCGTCATTATTTGGCCATGAACACTAACCGAGAAAGTTACAGTTCGACCGCAGCCATGATAATTGTGACTCTCCTAATCTTTTTTCTTTTCTTCTGGGTGAACTGTTTTTCCCTCTCGAGTTCGACTTATTTGCTCTCTTGTACAAGATCCCGAGATCCCAGAGACTTTAGATATTTCCAGAGTGCGATATTCTCATACGCCGAAATCAATCATTGAGTGGGATTGGAAGCCATTTTATTGTTGAAAAAAGAGGAAATAAGTTTGTGATGCTCTATACTCAATGGTTGAATAAGGTGTGTTATATCTCGTCGATCCGCTTATGATGTGTGTGTTCAAGGGACACCATTTGCTCTAATAAGAGGTGTGTCTGAAAGACACCTTTTGAAGAGGTGTGAAGAGAGTCTCTTAATGGAAGTTAAGACAACCTCTTCGGTAGATTAACAAGATACAAAAAAAGAGAAATTAAGAACTCTCTCTCTCGATCAAGGCATTAGGATTCCGTTTCTACTTTTAGAAGTCAATCGGCATTAACGCTGTGGAACAAGAATACTTTCCTTGTGATTGTATTCGGACCAACGTGAAGTAGATTCGTTCATCGTTTGCTGGTGATTCAACGTACGATTCTGGAAATTTTGTTTTGGAGTGCATCGAATAGGTTAGTCGATTCTCCCGATAAACGCTTCCTACATTGGTATCAGAGCCTCAGTTATGATCTCTGCCTTGTTTTCCCGTTGATTTTTTTTACGTTTGCTATTTGATATGGAGATCATGATGAAGAATTTCATATTGTCTACATGTTCATTGCTCGGAAATTGCAAGATGAATCAACGAACATGAATTGAAACGAAGAACGGGTTTGGTCATTACGGGCGACCGTTCTGTTCGAATGATTTTCGAAAAATTTTATGTGAAGAAAATAATTTTTGAATATATAACATTGAAGAACTCGCCGAGACGAGCAGAACGGTGGGTCAAGCACCTCCAGAAGCCGCCGCACGCGCCCACACGCGCGGCTAGAAGCCACGGCGCGTGGGAGCCACGCGCCCAAGGCGCTGGCCTGCCAGCGCGTGGATGGCACGCGCGCGTCGGCCAAGCGACGCGTGCAACGTCATCGATGACGTCAGCAAAACTGTCGGTAACCAACATCATGACGTCATGATGACGTCATCTCACCGGCCGGCGACGGACCGCGGGCGACCGGAGACCCGACCCGATCGGAGACCCGATCCAGACGTTGACCCGACCCGCGAACCAACCCGACCCGGGGTTGTCCCGACCGGAGACCCGACCCGGGGTTGACCCGACCCGTGACCGGTCAACGTCAGCCGGTCGGACCGGTCAACGGTCAAACCGGTTGGACCGGTCGGGCCGGCTCAGAAGCCCCATAGGCCAAGCGCGTGCGCCACACGCGCCGCGCACTTAGGTGGCGCGTGGATGGTCAGATTGGGCCGTGGTTGGTACCGTTGTGTTCGTATTGAAATTCTCTACATTGTGGTATAGTTATTTTATATTTGTGAAGCTTTTAAATATATGAAAATACATACGGAACCCTAAATACATGTAATTTTGGGGTATTATTGCTTTTTACTTGTATTTTCCTATGGTTTTGGAAATACAGAAGCTGGCTTACATGTAAATGACCACATAAAGATTATGTAGAGCATGATTGATTGATGGCATGTCTATATGGTTTGACGTGCTTGCAATTTCCTATTTTTGAGCATATTAAAATAATGGCCGGAGATCGTTACGTTATGAATTTCGCTGTTGATTAATATTTGTTGCATGAATGTTCTATTTGATGATTTACATCATGCCATGTTAGATGATTGCTAGAAAGGATGTAATCATTGTTTTAAATAATTATGTGAATTATCTAGTCTAGTGGGAGTTCGTAGGTTGGTAGAATTAGAAGAAATTCTCACCTAGAACTTAAAATTTGCACAAATTAAACAAGTTAATGATAGTAGAACAATCGTACACCGAAGCTGATTGGGAACATCGTGAACTTTCGTTTTGGTGTCTTTTGTTGAATTATCATTAATTTAGTTTGTCTTTGTTGCAAATTAAAATATGTGTGCTTATGAGGAAATGTGCTAGTATTTGATTCTGCGTTTATTATGTCAATGTGTAGAAAATAGTGATTATGGCTTCGCCATCCAAGACCATTGTGGCTGACCTCAATAAGGGTGAGAAGTTGAACGGTGACAATTATGACATTTGGCACCGAAAAGTTCAATATATCCTTGAGGAGCAAGAGGTTTTGGAAACCCTTAACCACACCATGGATGAACCTGAGCATGGAACTTCTGCTCAACATAAAAGAGATCAAGAAGCTTATCAAGCTTGGAAAAAGAAAAATAGCATTGCTCGCATCACGTTGCTGAGCTGTATGCAAGATGATCTCATGTGTGAGTTTGAAAGTTATGACAAAGCTCAGGTAATGTGGGTTGCCTTGAAAGATAAGTTTGGAGGTACGTCTGCCACTAAGTTGAGGAGACTCACTATCAAATTTGACACATACCGGAAGCGCTCAAATCTTTCAATGAGGCAGCATCTTCGGGAGATGTCAAACATGATACGTGAGCTAAAGTCGGCAGGTCATACCTTAACTGATGAACAGCAAGTTCAAGCTGTTATAAGGTCTCTTCCTGACAGCTGGGACATATGAAAATCAATATGACGCACAATGAGAATATCGTCACTTTTGATGATATTGCGCGTCATTTGGAATTAGAAGATGAGCGCCTAGAGGCTGCAAAATCCTCTACCCATGCTTATGTTGCTGAATCAGGTTCGGGCAAAGCTTCGGGTTTTAAGCGCAAGAGGAACCATAAATTCAACAACAAAGGAAAAGAGACTGATCAGGCACCCAAGAGAGCCAAGACCTTCCGACGCTAGAAGCGCGGCGGGAAGAAGGACAAGGCCAAGATGACGTGCTACAATTGTGGCAAAATGAGCCACTTCGCTCGTGAATGCACTGAGCCGAAAAAGGTACCACGTTCCTCCATCACTTTGAGTAATGCTTTTGTTTCTAGCATTGTAGTGTTTGCTGAATCTCATCCAATGTGGACTGTAGACTCAGGAGCAACAGACCACGTAGCTAGAGACCGAGGAGCATTTGTGGAGTATCGTCGAATACAGCCTGGAAGAAGATGGATATATGTTGGAAATAACTCTAGAGTTGAAGTGAAGAGTATCAGCACATGTAAATTAACTTTTCGTGGTAGTCGAAACCTATTCCTACATGATGTCCTCTATGCTCCAGATATTCGGCGAAACTTGGTCTCTGTAGTTGTTCTTCTTAGCTTAGGTTATGTTTTTAATTTTCATGGTGATTGTGTTGACATATTGTTTGTAACAGTTTATTACGGTCCTGGTTATGTATTGAATGGTTTTATGGTGTTAGACATTGACTATGATCTGTACAAAGTTAATGTTGATGGTTGTTTTTCTTTAATTGCATCTTCTAGTAATGTGGAGATTGATGCAAGTACTTGGCATGCTAGACTGGGTCACATTGGGTTACAAAGAATGAAACGATTAGCAAGAGAAGGCCTTTTGGGGTCACTCGCTAATCTTGAACTATCCTTATGTGAACATTGTTTAGCGGGAAAAACAACTAGAAAACCATTTGATAAAGGAACCAGAGCTGAACTTCCATTGCAACTTATCCATTCTGACATTTGTGGTCCTTTAAATGTGAGGGCGAGGCATGAAGCCTCATATTTCATCACTTTTATAGATGACTTCACACGTTTCGGTTATGTTTTTTTGATCTCCTATAAGTCCAAAGCATTGAACTGCTTTAGGCGGTTTATAGTTTTGGTAGAGAATTAGTTGAACAAAACAATAAAGGCATTGAGAACTGATCGCGGACGTGAGTATCTATCTGAGCAATTCAAAACTCTTTGTGATGAAAAGGGAATTGTAAGACAATTGACTATTCCTGGTACTCCGCAACAAAATGATGTTGCAGAAAGAAGAAATAGAACCCTTTTGGAAATGGTTAGGTCTATGATGGCACAGGCAAATCTCCCTGTCTCATATTGGGGAGATGCGTTATTGACTGCTGCCTATATACTTAATCGTGTGCCCTCTAAATCAGTTGCTTCCACCCCTTATGAATTGTGGACTGGTAGGAAAGTAAACTTAAGTAATCTACGACCTTGGGGATGTGCAGCATATGTTCACGATTCTTCCCATAAATATGGCAAATTAGGCCTTAGAGGGAAGAAATGTATCTTTATTAGATACTCAGAATACTCAAAAGGGTACGTGTTCATAGGTGAACATGCTGATGGAAGTGTGACTGAAATGGAATCACGAGATGTTACGTTCTTAGAGAACGATTTTCCTAGTAGAGGTGAGATCGATAAGGACTTCCAATTACATGAAATGGAAGATCCCGACAACACACCCACTAATGTTATTGAGGGAAAAACAGATTTACCTCAACATACAAGACCTAGTGGGAGTATAGCGTCGCCTGGCGAACTGAATTCTCAAGAAGTTCAGTTGCGTAAAAGTAATAGTAAAAGTATTCCCCGTCGTTGATTTGAGATTGACGGGGAAGCATTTATGATTGCTCCACAAGACGATGCAGAGCCTAAAACAGTTCAAGAGGCTCTCTCATCTCCGGATAAGGAAGAATGGGGAAAAGTTTTGGAAGACGAAATTGAGTCTATGATGACAAACTATGTCTGGGACTTGGTTGATCTGCCACCCAATCGTAAGGCTATTGGAAACAAATGGATTTTCAAAATTAAGCGAAGGGCGGATAGATCCATTAAAAAGTATAAGGCTCGCCTTGTGGCAAAAGGCTATACTCAACAAGAGGGTGTAGACTATGAGGAAAGTTTTTCACCAGTTGTAAGGTTTGCCTCCATACGCCTTATTCTAGCCATTGTTGCACATTTGGACCTAGAATTACATCAAATGGATGTAAAGACAGCATTTCTCAATGAAGAACTAGATGAAGAAATCTATATGAAACAACCGATAGGTTTCATTGCTGAAAGTCAAGAGCGTAAAGTTTGCAAACTTCATCGCTCAATTTATGGCCTTAAGCAATCGTCTAGACAGTGGTATTTTCGTTTTCATCGAGCCATAACTTCTTTTGGGTTCATGATGATCGAAGAGGATCACTGTGTGTATATCAAACGGTCCGAGGATAAATTTATGATTTTATCTCTTTATGTGGACGATATTCTGTTGGCTGGAAATGACAAGGGTTTGGTTATAACCATAAAAGAATGGTTGTCTTCTAATTTTGAAATGAAGGATATGGGAGAAGCTGCATATATACTGGGAGTTAAGATTGAAAGAGATCGATCAAAAAAACTCCTTGCTATGTCACAAGAGTCTTATATAATGAAGATTCTTGAACACTTCAATATGCAACACTGTAATCCCATTGATACCCCTGTCATGCAAGGCGAAGGCCTAAGTACTAAGATGTGTCCTAAGACTCCAGAAGAAAAGAAAGAAATGGTAACTGTTCCTTACGCAAGTGCTGTCGGAAGTTTGATGTATGCTATGATGTGTACTTGACCCGACATATGTCATGTTGTGGGGTTAGTAAGTCGATATCAATCAAATCCTGGTCCAGCACACTGGAAAGCAGTTAAGAGGATCCTGAGATACTTGAAAGGCACTATGGACTATCGACTTTGCTATCAAGGGAGTGATCTACGCTTATTAGGATACTCTAATGCTGATTGGGGAGGAGACCTAGATGAGCGTAAATCGACGTCTGGATATGCGTTCTTGCTTAATGATGGGGCAATTTCTTGGAATAGCAAGAAACAGACATGCATAGCTTTATCTACAATGGAGGCAGAATTTATTGCATGTTCTGCTGCAGTGCAAGAAGCAGTATGGCTAAAACGTTTCTTGGAAAATTTAGCCATAGTCACTGATGTTCCAAGACCAGTGACAGTATATTGCGATAGTCAAGCAGCCATTGCCTATGTAAAAGATCCCAAGTACCATGGTAGGACGAAGCACATTGACATAAAGAATAACTTTATCAGAGATATAATAGCGCAGAAGGAAGTAGTCCTACAATATATTTCAACCAACAGGATGGTTGCTGATCTATTTACGAAGGCTGTTCCAAGAGACGTGTTCTTGACCCACAGGATGTCTCTAGGATTACGTAAAATGTGATTATGATATGTAATATTGTTGAGGATTACTGGATTATGTGTGTACATGTATTGTACTTGTTAGTTAATGAATTGATGTTTTATCAATTAGTACAATATTATGAGACTAGCACAAACACACATATATTGTTGAAAGGTATGTCCCCAGGCAATGATTGGCTCACTCACACGAGCAATCACCTCAAACGCTATAGTAAGCGGGTTGAGATGAGACGATATGTACTATAAATGCTGGAAGAGTAGTTTAGTACATAAAACAATTTAATGTCGCCTTGATCGGAATCAAGATGAGGTTTATTATTCGTATGTGATAAGACCGAACATGATAGTCCCATAATCATGTATGCCTGAAGGTAGCCGGATGCGAGTACTAAATTGGGCGATGTGGAAAGCGAGCTGATATAGCACTCAGGCTAAACATGAGTACGTGAGAAGCATGTGACTATGTTTAGGCTAAGATTCGTATAGTGGATATGATTAATAAATGACATACGCTCTTATAGAAAGAGAAATCCACTATAGCATGTAATTCATACTACATGTGCTTTATTTGACTAATAAGTGAGATGAGTACAATTATCCCTATTTATTTATCGTGTGAGTCCTTAAGGTAATTTATAATTTACCTTACTTTGTGCCTTATGTTACTTCTGACTATGTTCTCAAAATAAAAGATCAATGTTGCTACTTTAGCATGTTACCGGCGGTCATGAATAGATATGGCTTTATGGGACGTGTCTAGGAAAGCAGTTGTTCCGAAATGGAGAGAGACATGAGTGCGAAGGAAGACTATTGTTGTTTTACATCTATCACATGTGTTTACTGGTCGACCAATTATTTCGCCTTCAATGGTTTTCGGAAATAATTGTAAATACGTGGTGTTTTTGAGAAAAGTCAAGTATAGCCTTTAAGGGATAGGTATACTTGGATTGATGTGACAAAATATGTCTGGGGCACTGTGAGACATCAATTGTTTAATTATTTTTTTGGGGTTGTAGCCATTATGTTGTCCCTAATAGGTACATAATTAGAGCTCCCAAGTGCAGGTGTACTCACTGGTCGCACGGCTTTCTTGCCAGTATGAATTGTTTCTAAGGTAGATGAATGTTGAATGCCTTATGTTCTTAATAGAGCATCATCAAACTCATCATGTGCGAGTGGGAGATGTTATATCTCGTCGGTTCGCCCATGATGTGTGTGTCCAAGGGACATCATTTGCTCTAATAAGAGGTGTGTCTGAAAGACACCTTTTGAAGAGGTGTGAAGAGAGTCTCTTAATGGAAGTTAAGACAACCTCTTCGGTAGATTAACAAGACACAAAAAAAGAGAAATTAAGAACTCTCTCTCTCGATCAAGGCATTAGGATTCCGTTTCTACTTTTAGAAGTCAATCGGCATTACCGCTGTGGAACAAGAATACTTTCCTTGTGATTGTATTCGGACCAACGTGAAGTAGATTCGTTCATCGTTTGCTGGTGATTCAACGTACGATTCTGGAAATTTTGTTTTGGAGTGCATCGAACAGGTTAGTCGATTCTCCCGATACACGCTTCCCACAAGGTGGATAGAGAGGCCGTGCTTAAGAAATAATAAATTATTAAGGTAAAATGACACAAATGATTTCTAAATTTTAGCTTAATGTATAATGTGGTTCATGAACTTTCAATTTGTTCAATATATTCCTTAAACTTCATCTCAATGTGCAATGTAGTCTCTAAACTTATAATTTGTTTAATATGATCTCTAGACTTTTAGCAAATGTTCAATTTAATTCTTACGCTTTATGAAAATGTTCAATGTTATCCTTAAACTTAAATTAACGGAATGACAGTATTTAACATTTTCATATACTAAATTAAACACATACAAAAAGTCAATGAATCATATTAAACAAATTAAAAATTCATGAACAAAGTTTAGAGACCATTTATGTCATTAACCCAATTATTAAGGGATTTCTAGCTTTGATTGATTGTTATTGGGAAAATTACCAATTTAGTCATAAACCTATTGCAATTATACTAATTTAGTTTTAAATATTTTGTATTGTGCCAATTCATTCCATCCGACTAATTTTGGTTGGCCGATACTGATGTGGACGTCGTTCGGCGTTGGCAAGCGCCTTGCTGTTGAGTTCGAGCCTCGTTGGCATTGGCGAGAGCTCGCCAATGGCCAATGAATTTGAGCTTTGCTAACGACAGCAAGGCTTGAACTCACGCGAGCCTTGCCATGCTTGGGCAAGGCTCAAACTCGCCTGCAATTGGCGAGGTTAGCCTCGCTAGTGCAGGTGAGGCTCAAACTCGACAATAACTAGCAAGGTTGGCCTGGGCTAGCAACAGTGAGGTCGAGCCTCGCTCGGGGCGAGCGAGGTTGACCTTGTTATCCCCCATCTCTGGGCAGCCGGTTAGAGGTTGGAGATGAAGGGAGGAAAAAAAAGAAAAAGAAAAGAAAAAAATTAAAAAAATTACCACATTAGCGTTGGTTAGATGCCCGGCCAAAATTGGTTAGATGAATTGAATTGGTATAAATGCAAAAGGTTTAGAATTAAATTAGCATAAAAAAGGTTTAGGACTGAATTTGTATAATTGCAATAGGTTTAGAATTGTTTTGATAATTTTCCTAATTGTTATTAGTAAGACTTTTAGGACCTATTTGGTAAAACAAAAATTAAATACTGAAAATTTAAATATTGAATTTTAAATGTCGAAAATATTATTATTATTTTTTTGGTGATAATAAAAAATGCATTGCGGAATATTAATTCCTTATCAAATATAGGAAACAAACATTACTGGTAGGTTTGATTAATACAATTAAAAAGATTCTAATACTACCGATGATTTTTTTTATTGAATAAATTAAGTAACCCTTCCCTAAATTACCATATTAAATGTATTTTTGACTTAACTGAATAATTTAAGTCAATTCTATTTAAAATTATCAGATAAGCTTAATCTCGTCAAATGCTAACCGTTTAATCTTTCAACACTAAATCGGATTATCAAACAGGTCTTAGTTCACATAGATGGTTATCCATGCCCTGGTGACGTGAATCCTTTCTTCACTTGCCGCATGCAAAGATACAAGACGTTATTACTAACATTTTGTAGGCCAGGGAAAAGAACACGTGAGTTGCTCAAACTTTTTCTTATGCTTAATGTGATCCTTATAAAAAAAAATATGGACAATAACTGCAATGTGGTCATTGAACTATCATTTATTTAATATAGTCCATAAACTTTATCTCAATGTATAATGTAGTCCCTGAACTTTTAATCTGTTTAATATGGTCTCTGATTCTATTTAATTCCAACACTTTATGAAAATGTTCAATGTTGTCCTTGAACTTGAATTAATGGAAGTACAACATTGAAAAAATTTCATATTGTTTAGGGACTATAACATTGAATATTTTCATATGATTTAAAGACTAAATTGAACATGCACCAAAAGTCCAAGGACCATAATGAACATTTGGGTAAAGTTCAGGGGTCACATTAAATAAATTAAAAATTCAGAAATTACGTTGTACAATCTGTCAAAGTTAAAAGATTATTTATGCCGTTCACCTTAAAATATATTTATGATCAAGCTCCCTGAAGTTTTCAAAATCGTGTCAATGGGGAGAAACGTGTGGTTGTTCCGCACCTTGCCTTGGGTTTTTAGCTGGCGTGTAGTGCCATTTCAACGTTGACCGAACAAGATAAGCGACATGGAACTGCTATCTCTTAGCCATTTTCCCATCTCGGAAATTCTTCTTTCCATCCTTCCTCCGTCGCTTCATGGTCACCGTCAGCAAAGACCCACCAGTTGCCAGAGTCGTGCACACCGCTCATTCTCTGCAATCACCACCAACAATCGAGCCATGGCTCGATTCTCTCTCCAATCATCGCCGCCACCAACCGCCACGGTGTGTGCGTGTGTTCGACCTTAGCGGATCGATGCGTGAAAACGGAAAGAGAGAGAGAGAGAGATTGTGGGGCTGGTGATGGTGGCGGTGGCCGAGGGGTCGATGTCAATGATGGGTTAGGCCCATCAATGGCACCTAACCTATGCCGATTTTGGTGGACTGTGCTCCACCCCGGTGGACTCATGCGGTCCCGCCTCCTTCATTCTTACTGCCTCCTTCAGAGTGAAGTTCGGCCCGGCTCCCATGGAGGCCTCCTTCATGGATGGCGGCCTGGGCGCTGGTTAGGTTTGGCGGTGATCTTTTAGTCCATCAGCAGTGATGAGGGTGCCGGCGATGACGTGAGCGACACTTGAAAAGCTAGAGGATTATGTCTAGCCGTTAGCTGACCGTTCATTTTTAAATGTACATCGAACTCAATTTATATGGTCTTATTATTCACAAGTCACAACCGTGTTGCCAGTTTTCAGCTTAACACGGCACCTGTGCACGTACAAAAACATCACAACATGATCTCGGGATCACGATGAAATTCCTAGCGCGCGGAAAGCTAGACCTCACAAGTTGCTTAAACTCTGACCATAACGCGGTCCGCGAGTTTGCATACATAACAAACTCGATTTCCTTATCTACTCCAATAAAGAATCAAGAACATGATCAGCTTGTAAGTTCCCTCGCAGATGGAGGTGAATTGATCAAACGAAACAAAGGACCAGCTATATGAGCAAAAGAAGGAAAAATCGACTAATTTCGGTCGTTCAAGGAGCAGGTTCGCAACAATGACAAAAGTATACCAGAAACAGGTCACGGACAAACTTGCACGAATGGAGAAAGAAAGAAATCGCAGCCCAATGGAGGAAGACGATAGTCGTTAACCATCACCAGCCTTGCCACCTCCGGATGATCACTCCGGGCCGGCGACAAGGATATCCATGGAACAAGCAATTCCAATGGCTGAAAGATTCGAATATGGTGTTGCGACAATTCTCAGCATTCAAAATGAACGATATGGTTATACACGGGGACATTGAATTGATGAATCAAAGCATTTGGATTTTGGATTAATGACCCTCTGCTCTAATTTGCACAATGACTTGCTCGAGGAAACAACAAAGAACTCTCGATTTACATTTTTTTCTTCAGAAGAAGTAAGCAACAATGATACAAAAAGCATATGATCATCCAAATGTAAACGGATGATGGAAAGAATTAACAAACAGAAAAAAATACTCCAACCTTTGCTCCAATATACAGCAGAACTTTGAGGCTAGAAAGATTACTTGGTAGCCATCTCCCTCGCTTAAGGCTTAGCATTGCACCATATCAAGCGAAAGCAGTCTCCCAATCATCAACTACATCGGCCATGTCGTCGGTTTCATGAGAAGCTACATCATGCTGTCCTTCCAAATCTGAAACGCCTGTCAATTCCATCTCGGAACCAGCATTTGAGGGGTTCTGAGCGGTGGCAGAAGCAGAACTTGGAGCTTCTTTTCCTTTGACGGTGGCAGAAGCGATGGACCACCCTTCATCATCGTCTCCTGTATCATATGCCACACCGGCCTCCTGAACTACAACCTTCTTCCATGAGCTGCCGCTCATGTCAGCAAATGCAGGCCCTCGCCATGCATTTGTGCCAAATGATTGTGAAGATGAAGCCCCATTCTGACGAAATGCAACCGCCCCGTGATATACAGATCCGTGATCCAAAGTCCTCGTAGCAGTCGCTGCTCGAGTCATGTTGCTGAATACAGCCAATGCATTCTTGTCATTCAACCAAAGCAGCTCACATTCTCCCCCAAACCTTAGGACCAATGCGCTTATATCTGATTCCCTAGGCAAGTCAAAGAAAGAGACAACATATCTCGGATCCATATCCACCAAAGGGTCAAAGGTTGGTGGGTTCAGCGCACTCGCGTTCATGGAGCCTTTGTTACCGAGCATGCGAACTGGTGCTTTCGATTTGGGCGTGACACGAATTACTGTAAAACATTTCTGCTCCCGACCGACCTCATAGATCGTGAGCTTCCACCTGTCTGCTATGAGCCTCACTGCCTCTCTCTTCTCCTTATGCATCGGACGGAACACATGGACCTTGAGAATGGTCGCGCTCCCTATGCTCTTGCCATACAACAAGAATTTGCATCGATCCTCGATGGACAACACCCACTTGGGATCACGCCTGAAGAGGTCCGCCACCAACTCGGTGTTCTCTTTCAAGCGAAGAGCATCCAAGTTCGGAGAAACAACATTAAAAGCATCTGCAAGGACCCGCTTCCGTTCTAACTTAGCACACTCATCATCACACATTAGCTTCCTCTGTCCAAGAGGGATCCTCCCAGAAGAGGCCTCCGAAGGCTGAAGTGGAGGCAATTTCTGGATGAGGGAAGCTTCACCTACATAACTATTGTCACTCCCTCCAGCATCACATGGGACGTTCGCCTTAATCCGCCCACAAGAACACACTATTGTGACAACGAACTCACATCTCACCTCAGGACAAGGATAAGAAGGGTGACAAGGTGCTTTGCACGTATGCCTACAGGTCCTCCTTGGAGCACCGCATACTTGACCACAAGAAGTCCTCGAGCGGGATTCATCTGGGGCATCGGCGTCACAAGGACCTGGGTGACAAGTGCGACCACATGCGTGCAAACCACAGCGCCTCGTCTTGCCGCATTGTTTGGTACACGTGATGTCATTAGTGCTCCCACAAGGTATGTTCCTGAGAACAACATGCCCACCAATGCACTCCTTCACCACGGGCACTGTGCAAATCGGACAATCCCCGAAGTGGCAGCTGTGAGAAGGCGTGTGACCACAAGCTTGGACAACGGAACAGGGAAGCAGACACGAAGGAGGAGGAGTGCCGCAAGGCAATGGAGGTGGGATAGAAGTTCTCCCACATGCACAGCTTAAGTCAGTAAAGATGCTTCGGAGGCAAGGAGGGCAATGCCCGCTGTGACACAGCACTTCACATGAATGCTGTCCACATCTAAGCTTTTTATCACATACCAGGGTGCAGAAATGTTGAGTCGTGTCAGAACTGGATTGAGGGCAGCAACGGTTGCTGCATCTATGCCTGCTGCAATTCTTCTTACGACCACACGGTTTCTCACACGTAAATATTTCATCCATTATCTTGTGGCATGGCACTGCACGTGAAGTCGAGCCACAGCGGCATTTCTGGATCATAGGAACCAAGCATGGTGTGCAATCCCCGGCGTGGCATGTGTCTTTACACCGGTGAATTCCGCATGTTAGGGGCTTGTCACAGGTCTTCAAACATGTTGGAATTGGCTCCAAACAACTCCGCCTTTCTTCTGGCAGATCAGTTTTGCCACAATAGCAAGTTTTGACCCTGCTAGGAAGTGATTCACACTCCCCACAAGGACCGGGATGGCAGATCTCGTGGCACTTGTGATTGCCACAACTGAGCTCCTCTCCGCAAGTTGAACCACAAGAGAACACACCTTGTTCAGCTTCTAGTTCTCCTTTCAAATCCATGTCGCCACATGGAACAACCTGTGCCTTCCTCTTGCAGAAACAAGAAGCATCAAACAGAGCGTGGCAAGGGTCACAAGGGCCCAAGTGGCAAATCTCTTCACACCGATGGCGTCCACATTCAAGTAGCTTATCACACTTCTGACCACAAGTAAGAAGAGACTTCCGATCAGAGCATCGTGTCGTAATTATTTCTTTCCCACAAGGGCATGGCTGTGGCGGAGCAAATGCCTTACAAGGAGGGCATGGACCAGGGTGACATTGCAAGACACAGACATGAGGACACAAATCATCCTCAGCCTCATCAACATTTGAGGCTCGACCCTGCAATGGCTTCCCACAAGATTCACCACACGAATGTGGCGTCAAATAGAAATCAGAGGGCGGATCTGTCCTCTTCCCACAGAAGCATAGATATTTGATCTCGTTTGAAGACGTGAGCTGCACCTTTTGACATCCGGGGCACCGCCAGTTAACACCCCCGTTCTTCTCCACAGACAGATCAGAAGAGGTGGGCGCACGAGCCCACTTCTTGATACAGTTCAAGTGGAATATGGAGCAACAGCTCGAGCATGACCAAATGGGAGCAGTTCTGCGAACCATATCGCAACATATCATGCATTCAACGGTGCCCTTCATAAGCTTCTCCTGAATTTCCTGGGCGAGCTGAGGCAAGTTCTCATCCTTTGAGCCCTTCCTTTGATCCATAACCGTCCTTTCATTGCCCCTCTCCTTCTTTTGTCCACTGAGACAACTCCGATGAACTTTTGAGCCATGACTAGCTCTGTGTCCTGAAGTACTAATTGTTCCTCCATTACTTCCACTTAAGTTCGAAGTGTTGCCACTAAGCCAACTAGGACGATCAGAACTCACACTATATGTGGTGGGGTTTGAAACTGAACTCGATGGTGAGTTCAATATTGCAGCACTTGGAGATGTTCCACTTCGGACCCACTCCTGAGGAGCAACTCGGGAAGGAAATCTTCTAGACCCTCTTCTATTTTGTTGGACTTGAAAGCTCATAATCTGTATACGCAGGATAGCAGAAGACCCCTATCCCCCAACAAGACAGACCAGCACACTGCTAAATTCAAGCAAGAGATTGAGTCACAATCTTTTTTTTTCTAAATGTATCCAGTACAGATAAAACAAAATTACAAATTTTCCAAGGTGTCAGATCCTGCAAGTCGAAATTCATCAAATCACAAATTGTACAAGCGACGATGCCATTCCATCTTGTTTGGAAAGTAGCAAGAAACATGAAATTGAGAAGCTTTAGCCAATTGATATGACCGCAAGAGTATGTTGATGGCCAAATCGTGAATACTAGTGATCGGTGTGATCAAAGCAGTCCAGGCTCAGAAATCTCTGTTGTCAAGAAATGATGTGTGGCAGCATTTTGAACACATCCAGTTGAGTTTATTTACTTTTTAATAGTCAACACTCCATGAGCTCTCTAGGCTCTACTATCAGGAGAATTCTTTAGCTCTCTCCCTCTCTCCCGCTAGTTCTTTTTTGTTCTTGTTCCTGTTTGACCTCATTCTTCTACTACTACTCACCTTATCTTTTTTTTCTCCTCTAATTTCTCTCTTCATCTACAATTCTTTGTACGTCTCAACATCATCTATTATTCTATTTCTACCAATCTCTAGTTAGTGTCATGAAACGATCACAACACCGGTCAACTAGATGCTATGTTTCTACGCCAGTCCCCAAACTCTATCGGATTTCAGGGTCGTTCATGTTCAGTACAATCAAAAACCCCACAACCAAGCTGACATGAAATCTTCCTATGGAAGCAATTAAAAAAAACAAGCAGCAGCAGCAACAGCAACAACTACAGGAAGCAAAACCTGGATTTGAGACTTCCAAATCTGATGTGACATAGCAGAATAAAGAAAAACAAAACCCCCCAACAGAGATAACGTAATCCTAGAGAAATTTCATCAATGACCAAGCTTAAGAAATGTGGAACCACGTCCTTACCTGTCAAGAAAGAAGTCAGGAATTCTGCAGAACGACCCGCCTCCTTCCCTCTCTCTCTCCCTCTGTGATTCAGGGACCTACTTGAAATGAAAGGAAACGAAATTCAAACGATCTCTTCTTGTTTTTCCTGCCTTTTTTCCTTCCCTTTCCCGAGTTCTCGGAGCCGACGAGATAGACCTGCTTGCGAGTAAGGTTGACAGAGCATGGGGGGATCCATTTGGCGTATATATAGGTTCATGTTGGGGGTGGTGTCGTGCGGCTCAGCCTTGGAGCCGAAGGAACTCGGACCGACTACCCGCCGTCACCGTCATCGTCAACGCGTGGCCGATTTTCTAATGCAAGTCGAGTGCTTGGCGAGCAGTCAAGAGCCGACACAATGGACTTGGTCCTTGGGCTTGCCATGCTAATTAGAGCTTATAGCCCACACGGTGAAGTTCACGACCGAGCGGCCCAAAACTCAGGCCGTTTTCCATTTCGTGCTACTCGTCGTTGATCCGAGGTTCAATCTATGGTGGATCTCATGCGCCGTGACTATTCTCGAGCTGCTTGTCGTTCAGCCAAAGCAGAAGAAAGAATGCCTCGTGATTCTCGCAAGGGGGTGGGGGGACGATCGGGTTGGTCCGCGGATTTTTTCCCTTCCTTTCGCCGCATTTCGCTCAAAGGGTAGCTTTCTTCTTCTGCCTCTCTATTTACAGATAGGGATGAGATGCGGAGAAAGGAATCGGAACTAAACAGGGTCTTTTTGGATTGTGATTTTGACAAGGTAAAATTCACTCGGTCGATTTTATCTTTGTTGTGAATCGTAGCGACGTAGAAAATGCTGTTCACTCAACGCGAAGAGAAAGAAAAGGTAGGGTTTTTATGTAAACCGGCTTATGCTTATTTTAGCATTAACATAGCTAGAGAAAACCTTAGACATCCGACTTACCACAAGCAGCATAGCTAATTTGGTCTCATCGCATCACGAAGTGATGGTTGTAGTTGTAATTCTTTTATAAATTAACTAAAGTCAAAGAGTTCCAGGTACTATTTATCGAGTAGACGGTAGTAATAAACACCAGTTCGGACTTTGATACTCGTTGATAATCACACTTATCGTAATAAACACGTTTGAGTTAATCCAAGCTAATTAAGTTCTCCAAGAAGAGGATGTGCTGAACTAGGCAGGCATATTCTTGTTCATTCCATTGTGCTGTTTCGTTAATTGCTAGTGGATTGAAACAAAATTTATGGGTGTTCGAGTACTTGATGACGACAAAATTGCGAATAAAAATCATCCTTGCAATTTTATCATATTTTTTCTCCCTTTCCATCTCTCCATTGTCCAAGAGAATTTGGACATGTGCTGTTTTCCTCCGTAGACAGAGAGATTTGCCTTGGTAATCGAAGGACCTTGTTGGGGTTCGGTCGCACAATGGAAGTCCTTGTAAGCAATGCACCAATTTACTATTCTTTTTTCTTTTGGTCGAGTCACCAATTTACCATTCAACAACATTTTCGAGGAAACTTCCTTATTATTATAACCCTAGCTGCTATCGTTGTCGGGGAGAGGGTCGCGTGGGACCC
The DNA here is from genome assembly GCA_031216285.1 of Syzygium syzygioides. Lineage (NCBI taxonomy): Eukaryota > Viridiplantae > Streptophyta > Magnoliopsida > Myrtales > Myrtaceae > Syzygium > Syzygium syzygioides. Next base: position 20,219,010 of record CM062252.1, on the reverse strand, counting down.
CATTACGTGCATAGTCGAGGCACAAACTGTGCAATTATAAAAATAAGCAAAGGTGCATCTTATGATGAATCCGACGTGTACCAATGTCGGGAAAAGGGTTCTTAACTCATCTAGAAACCTATGTGATGTCTTTGCTGATGATTTGAAAACCATGCCATATATTTATTCGAACTTAGTGGCGATAGATGGAATTAATGGCAATAACCTAATGACGATACATGCAACAACTTAATCCTCGTATGCACGTGCATGTTACACGCTTAAGATGTGCTCTTGGGTCGTTTTTATGTTCTACTTTTTCCCCTTTTATGCATGGCTTGGTTCCACTTTTATTAAATGTCAAGCTCCTGAAACTTCCAAAGTATGCTAATTCATTTATATAAATGAAAATCCCCTTCTTTAAATCGTTTGTTATGCATGGCTTGGTTCCACTTCTATGGATTGAATTATAGAATTGTTTCGCCGGAGTTGAATCAACGACGAAATACCTTAATTGAATTGACAATGGACACCTTTTGAATATACACGGATCAATGTGTAAATCGGCAAAAATAGCAAAGGGTCCATTGTTGATTTTGGACAAAAGAGTGAATGATAAGGAATTAAGAGGTACGAAAATTGAAGGCACTCGTGGCCAACTATTTAAATTGTGAAAAAATAAAAATAAAGATAAATATGCAAAGAAAGTTTTGTGATTAATTGGGGGTCTTTACAAAGAGTGCAATGTGTCTCTTTAAAGCCTACAGTTGACGATTATAAATGGCTATTAAATTTAAAAAGATAACTTCCAAATCCAATCTTCAAAACAAATAACTTCCTAAGCCTGTATGCAGTTAGGATTAATACCACAAAAAATCCCAAACTGGTACACCTGTGACAATTTTACCCCGAACTATTTTTTTGACCACAAAAAACCCAAAACTGGTATACCTGTGACAATTTTACCCCGAACTATTTTTTTAACCACAAAAAATCCCAAACTGGTACGCTTGTGACAATTTTACCCCGAACTATTTCTTTGACCACCAAAAACCCCACACTGGTACATCTGTGACAATTTTACCCCCGAACTAATTTTTTTACCACTAAAAACCCAAAACTAGTATATTTGTAACAAATTTACCTTCTGTTGGTGTCCGTTAAATTATATTAATATCACAAAAAATCACAAATTGGTAAATTTGTGACAAACAGAGGGGTAAAACCCAAAATAGGTACACATATCAATTACCACGTGTCATTAAACTTAGCAATTTGATAGTAACATTTAACAGAAATTAACGGAAGGTAAATTTGTCACAGATGTACCAGTTTGGGATTTTTGGTGGCTAAAAAATTAGTTTGGGGGTAAAATTATCACAGGTATACCAGTGTAGGGTTTTTGATGGTCAAAAAAATAGTTTGGGGTAAAATTGTCACGGGTGTACCAGTTTAGGATTTTTGTGATAAAAAAATAGATTGGGGTAAATTTATCACAGATATACCAGTTTGGGGTTTTTCGTGGTATTAACCCATGCAGTTATCAAGACAAGAAAAAAAAAATCATATATGCGGTTACAAGAAGTTACAAAATTCTAAAATAGTGGCAATAACCATCTAGCAGTTGCCTATTATCTAGTAACACATCCAACAATATTGCTACTTGGCATTTACTTATTAATGTCGATGACTTTATCCCTAGTATTTTCATTGATTAGTGATGTTTGTTGTTGATAACTTCCTTGGCAAGTTGTGGATGCTCTTAAAGTTATTAACTCTTCTTTTCATCGATTAATTATACTCTCCACTAAATTCTATTATTATCGACTAAGTCTGTCACATGTTGATTAGGACCAAAAGTTAGTCATTTTTTGGTGTCAACATATGTCCCTGTTAAAAGAATGGAATACTTCATCGATAATTTGATTCTTTCAAATAAGATAATCAAGAGTAATCGTGCTACTTTGTCATCAATAAATTTTGTTTTGCCTTGCTGAATTGCCTCTCATGGTGGCCAACATCTGAGAATTTGGTGTAACTTCTCGACAGCTCTTCAATGAGATGTGGCGTTGGCCTTCTTTTGTCGTTTAGTTAATGGATGAAGATTTTGAGACTCTTGTTGATTTCTTGTTTTTGCCATTGTAGCCTTCTCGAATAAACAAAATCTGACCCACCATATATACAAAAAAGATGTTTCGCCGGAATTGAATCAACGACAAAATACCTTTCAATATATCCAAAAAATATGTTCCATCAAAATTGAATGGACGATGGAAATACCTTTTGAATGTATATGAATTGATATGTGAATCGACATATGTTGCCAAGGGTTCTTTGTAGAAAAGTAAATAACAAGGAATTTAAATGTACGAATATTGGAGACACCTACCATTTAAATTGCAAAAAAATAAAATAAAGATAAATTTGCAAACAACATTGAATTTTGTGATTGATTGGGGGTCTTTACAAAGAATATGAGGTGGCTATTAAAACCTACAATCAACAATTACAAATTGTAATTGAATTTTAAAAAAATGACTTTCTAATCCTATTTTCAAAACAAATAACTTCCTAGTGCTATATGTGGCTACAAGAAGTCACATTATCCATAGGAATGTACAAATCCTAAAATAATTACCCAGCAATTACCTATTATGTAGTAACACTTATCTGAAGAAACTACATATCTGAAAATATCGCTACTCAGTAGTTATATGTCGATGCTGATGGTTTCATCCCTAGTGAAGGCTCTCATCGATAACTAACGTTTTCTGTTAATAACTTCTTTGGCCAGTTGTCGATGCTCTTAAAGTTATTGAGGTTTACATCATTGGTAACTTTGATGTTCATCAAACTCTACAATTATTGACTAAGTCTGTTACTTGTCTATTTTAACTAAAATTAGTTATTTTTGGGTGTCAATATTTGCCCCATTTTAAAAGAATAGAATAATTCATCGATCATTCGACTCTTTTAAATAAGATAATTAAGAGTCATCATGCCCCTTGTCATGGGCAAATTTTATTTTATTTTTTACCGAATTGCCTCTTTATGGTGGCCAACATAAGAGGATTTAGTGCAGCTCCAATTAAGGATGAGCATGGTTCCAGGTTCTATCATGGAACCTGAGAATGTGATTGGTGGAAACCTGTAGGTTCCAGGTTTCAAGATATGCATGGTAGATTCTAGATTCTAAAAATTGGAAATTTATTTCGACAGGTAGGTTCCAGGTTCTAGGTAGATGAAACTTGAAACTTGGAACCTGAAACCTAAACAAGTTTTTGGCATTTTTTCTTTATCTATGTCTTTGCGTGATCTTGTGGTGTTTTATGACGTTAAATAGTGAGTGTATAATCTAGAACTACTAGTCTGAACTTTTATTTCATGACTTATTAATGTTTCATATTTTTCGTGTGTCTAAATGTAAGTTATGATCAGTGGATCATAGTAGCGAATGACAATCATTGAAGGTGATGATTCATTATAATTATTCAATTAATAATATATGTGGAACTTGGGTAGACCTTGAAACCTACCTAGAACTTGTGATAGGGCAGGTTTCAGATTCTAAAAAATGAGGAACTTATTCTCATGGGTAGATTCAAGTGGAACCTGTACGGAATATAAAACCGCTCACCCCTAATATTGATTCACATAATAACTTCTTATTTTAATTGTATTTATTTGAACCATAATGCTAAAAAAAACTAGTCTTTTGTATTCTCTTGGGTGAATGACAAGCCTGTTCAGTATTGTTGCATTTATTTTCATTTTGTTTAATTAAAAATGAAATTAAAAAAAAAGAATCTGTTAAACTCTGGAACTTACCTTGAAACTTGTGATAGGATAGGTTCTAGGTTCTAGATTTCGATGGTAAGTTTCAGGTTCCAAAAAATGAGGAACATGTACCTAATAGTAGATTTTAGGTGAACTTATAAGGAATCTGGAACCGCTCACCCCTAGCTCCAATTGACAACACTTCAATGATACGTCATGTTGGCTTTCTTTTGCCATATGATTAATGGATGAAGATTCGAAGTGTGCAACAACTTCATCACCAATTTGTGGCACTAGATTGTTGTTGCCAGTAGCATTATTAAATGTTGATTTCTAGTTCTTGTCATTGTAGTCTCCTTAAATCGATCGAAGGTGTCCTACCAGGCATGCTAAAAAGATATTTTGCTGAAATTGAATCAATGAAAAAAAATACCTTTTAGTATAGGGTTAATACCACGAAAAACCCTAAACGGGTACATTTGTGACACATTTACCCCAAACTATTTTTTTGACCATAAAAAATCCCAAACTGGTACACCTGTAACAATTTTACCCTGAACATACCACACAAAATCCCAAACTGGTACACATATGATAATTTTAACCCGAACTAATTTTTAATATTATTTTTTTGATTTTTTTGATTTTTGATTTTTGATTTTATTTTTTAAATTTTCAAACTCTGACTAGTCGTCGGTCCAGCGATCGATTAGAGGCGGAAGCCAACGAGGGCAACCTCGCCCTCGCTTGACGCGGGCGAGGGTCGCCCTCGCCGGCTCACCCTCGCCCGAGCCGACGAGGGTCGCCCTCACCACTATCGGCGAGGGCGGCCCTCGCCAGTGACCGGCCAAAGTTTGAAAATGAAACAAAAAAAGAAAAGAATAAAGATTCAAAAAAATAAAAAAATAATCTTACCAAAAAAAATAATATTATAATTTTTAATTCAGAGTAAAATTGTCACATATGTACCAGTTTGAGTTCTTTTATGGTAAGTTCAAGGTAAAATTGTCATAGGTGTACCAGTTTAGGGTTTTTGGTGGTCAAAAAAATAGTTCAGGGTAAAATTATCATAGGTGTACCAGTTTGGGATTTTTTATTGTCAAAAAAATAGTTTAGGGTAAATGTGTCACAAGTGTACCAGTTTAGGGTTTTTCGTGGTATTAACCCTTTAGTATATCCAAAAAGATGGAACTACCTTTTCAATAATATGGATTAACGAGTGAATTGACAAAAGTTGTGAAGGGTCCATAAGTTGTGAAAGGTCCATTGTTGATTTTGGACAGGAAAGTAAATGACTAGGAATTTAAAGGTATGAAAATTGGAAGCAATTATGACCAACTATTTAAATTGTGAAAAAGCAAAGATAAAGATAAATTAAGTTCTATGATCGATTTGGGGGTCTTTACAGAAAGTATGATGTGATTATTTAAAACCCACAAATTATATTTACAAACAGTTATTAAATTTAAAAAGATAACTTCCTAATTCTATCTTCAACACAAATAACTTCTTAATCCTATCCATGGTTACAATAAGTTACATTATTCCTAAGAAGTTTCAAAATCCTCAAATAGTAGCAATAACCACTGGTAGTTACCTATTATCTAGTAACTCTTATTTAAAAAAAGGCTGGCCATCGACCATGACCGAGTGGGCTAGCCTCACTTGGGCGTAGATTGTCGTTGCCCACCACAGACAAGGCCCGACCAAGCGAGGGTGAGCCTCACTAGATTTGGCAAGGTCGCCCTCGCTTGGGTGAGGGTCGCCCTCACTGGATCGGGCCTGGGCGAGGCCGACCCTTGCTAGGGCTAGCCCTTTCCTCCCAAACATATCGCTATTCGGGAATTACATGACTTCATACCTAATAAAGGTTTTCATCAATAATTGATGTTTGTGGTCAACAACTTTTTCGTGAGTTGTCAATACTTTTCAAGTTATCAAACGTTCTTTTCATCTATACTTATGTTGTTCACCACTATTATCAAGGGAGTTTGTCACTTGTTGATTATAATCAAAAGTTGGTTTTTTTAGTGTAAAAAAGATTCATTGGATATTTTCTCATACTTTTTTTTATTTTGAAATGTGTTTTTGTTTCTGTAGTTCTGAGAGAAAGCAATATGTACTCTTTCTAAGACTAAACAAACATACTAGACTATAAAATAACAGGATTTGGAACGAGCAAACTAGGAAAGGTTAATGGTTGTTAATTTAGTGTTCACTATTTGAAAGTTATATGTATATCTCGCCACTACTTTAATATATATAGGGAAATTACCAAAATACATCTCACATTTCACTCAATGACCATTTACATACCTTTACTTTTAAAACTACAAACACATACATGGGTACCGCTTTGCACCTCACATCAATTCTTTTTCTGTCCCTATGTACGAAAATCTCATTTGCTTTTCAAAAATGTTTCCAAAAATCGTAAATGCTCAGATCCACCCCAAACACTAAAACTAATTGGAAACCAAGTGAGATGTTAAAATGAATTTGTGAGAAGAGGCAATTTGGTCTTTTTGACATGGGGCCTTGCCTAAAGATAAGTAAATGGTATTCGCAAAAGTAAAGGTATGTAAGTGGCGAATAAGTTTAAAATGGGATGCTTTCGGTTTTTTTTCAAAGACATAAATACGCAATGTTCATCAATCCGACCGCAAGTTTATACGTTGGACATCATCAAATCGCAAAAGAGATTTACGACTCAGTGGATTTGGACCATCGAATACTTTAAGATCCACTCACCTCTCATCCTAAGTCCTCAATGGAGGAAAAAGAGCACCCCAAAAGAGAAAAAGGAAAGAAAAATTTTAGTTTCAAAGATGTCATTTCTCATCACTTTCGCATGTTCCCCACTTGAGGACTTTGCATTGCATAGGTTAAACTCCATTGACTTGACTCAATGGCTTAACTTCTAAGAAGGGTTCATTTGATTGTTTCGTGTGAATGGTATTTACGAAAGTAAAGAGAAGTCAGTCATTATTGGTAGAATTAAATACTTTTTTTCAGATTTTTCAGAAACATAAATACATATGTGGTCTTCGGTCCAATCGTGAAGTCACATGCTTGGCATCATTAAAACGTAAAAAGAGACATTGACATCAGAGACTTGGACTATTAAACACTTCAAGATCCACCAAGCTCTTATCCCAAGTCCTAAATGGAGACAAAAGAAAAAGAACTTCCAAAAAAGAAAAGGGAAAGAAATACTTTTTAGTCCCAAAGATGCCTTTTCCTAATTGCTTTCACATGTTCCCCACTGTACCCATTAATTGCATTTGCAGAGGTTAAACTCCATTTGACTTTACTCTAAGGCTTTATTTACAGTGACCAGTCTTCCTCTAAACAACATACTGAAGAAAGGTGGTTTTTTTAATCTGCAAAATACTATTAAAAAAGGAAATAAATTTAAAATTATGATTAATATCACGAAAAATTCCAAACCGGTATACTCATAATAAATTTACCTCAAGCTAATTTTTTTACCATGAAAAACCCCCCAAACGGCAAACGTATGACAAATTTACCTCATATTAATTTTTTGACAACAAAAAATCCAAAATAAATACATTTGTGGTAAATTTGCCAATTACTAGTTTCCGTTAAATTGGATTAATAATATAAAAATTCACAAACTATAAACGGAGGGTAAAACCTCAAATCAATACTCCTGTCAATTATAACACGTCATTCAATAAAATTTAACGAAAATTAATAAATAATAAATTTTTCACAGAGGTATTAATTTAAAATTTTAAGTAAATTTATCATAAATATATCAATTTCAAATTTTTAGGATATTAACCGTTAAAGGGTGCATAAATAGCCAAAGAAAAGGAGGATGGTCGAAGTGGAGTTCCGGTCATGCGAGGGCCGCGGTGGTACGGTTAGTAGCCACGAGGTGGCACCCACCACATGGATCAACACCTACCCTTCGTCGTGGAAATTGCTGATGAAGATTCAACACCTTGACTTTAACCTACTACTTTTCTTTTTTCTCTTTAGAATTTTCAACAACTCCCCTTTATTTAACTTTTTCATTCTATTCTATTTTATCGCGTTCTTGGATTTCGAGTACGGCCCACGATCGATAAGAGTTAATATCGTGAAAAATCTTAAACCGATATGTTTGTGATAATTTTACTTCAAATTAATTTTTTGATCACAAAAAATTTTAAACTGGTACACCTGTGATAAATTTACCCTTAGTTTATTTCTGTTAAATTTTACTATTAAATTACTTTGTTAAATAACACGCATCAATTGACGGATGTACCAATTTTATATTTTACCCTTCGTTTGTGTCACAAGCGTACCAGTTTATAATTTTTTGTGATATTAATTCAATTTAATAGAAACTAACGGAGGGTAAATTTGTTACAAATATACCAGTTCGGGGTTTTCAGTGGTTAAAAAATGAGTTTGGGATAAATTTATCACATGTGTACCAATTTAGAGTTGTTGGTACTCAAAAAATTAGTTTTTGGTAAATTTGTTACAATTGTCCCGATTTAGGGTTTTTCACAATCAAAAAATTAGTTTGGGGTAAATTTGTCACAGGTGTACCGGTTTTTAGTTTTTCATGGTCAAAAAATTAGTTTGGAGTAAATTTGTCATAAATATATGTACCAGTTTGAAATTTTTCGTGGTATTAACCTGATTAATAATAATCCCGCAATTCTCAATTTTTTTTTGTCAACCCCTTCTAAATTTCCGTATCCACTTGTGGAGGATGAAAATGGGGGAGATTACAGATCAGCCGTTACTCCGGTATTCACGCGCCTATTTCCGAGTCTTTCGCTCCCACCATCTCTCTCTCTGTCTCTCTCTCTCTTTCAATTATATATGTTGATGATTGCACGGACAGAGCTCTCATCTTGAGGCTCTCGTTCCATCTCTCTCTGTCTCTCCGACTCTCTCCGAAGCTTTTCGGGTTCGTTCTTGAAGAAGAAGGAGAGGAAGGAGGAGAAGAAGATGTCTCTGCTCTCCGATCTTCTGAACATCAACCTCTCGGACACCACCGACAAGATAATCGCCGAGTACATATGGTACATCCCCTCGGATCCGAGCCGAGGTCTTCCTCGTGATTCTTTTCGCGTACCCTTCTGGCGTTAACTGCTGAATCTTCCGTTTCTTGACGTTCCTTGCCTGAATCTTTTTTTTTTTCCTCTTTTGGACCAGGATCGGTGGATCGGGTATGGACTTGAGAAGCAAAGGGAAGGTATGACGATCTCTTTCCTCGGCCTTTTAAGGAAAAAAGAATCGATTGTTAGTTCGCATGATGATGTTTCCTTTTGTACTGGATCTTGACTTGGGTTTCTGGGAAATTTTCTTGGTCGTGTAGACTCTTAATGGGCCGGTGAGCGATCCGGCAAAGCTTCCGAAGTGGAACTACGATGGATCGAGCACTGGCCAGGCTCCCGGCGAAGACAGTGAAGTCATATTATAGTATGTGCTCTCTCTCTCTCTCTCTCTCTCTCTCTGTATGCTTTCTTTTCTTTCATTTCTACTATTTATAATGTGTTTTCTGGGGTATTGATGAGTGAAACGGCCTATTTTGGTGTCTTGTGATAGTCCCCAAGCAATTTTCAAGGACCCATTTAGGAGGGGCAACAATATTTTGGTGAGCGAATCTTGGGAATCTATAACGATTGTAAAGCTAGCATGGAACCCCTTTCTTTGTTCTTCCCCTCTAAAATATTTTCATATTTGAAGGTCATGTGCGATGCTTATACTCCTGCTGGAGAGCCCATCCCCACGAACAAGAGATTCGATGCTGCCAAGATCTTCAGCCAGCCAGATGTTGTTGCTGAGGAGCCTTGGTACAATGCCCAGATTTTCTCATCGTAATCACGTTTTAGTCCTCTAATTTTAACACAAGTCACAGATACTAAGGAGAACTGGGGATGAAAAACAGGTATGGGATCGAGCAGGAGTACACCTTGTTGCAGAAGAATGTGAAGTGGCCGCTCGGCTGGCCGGTGGGAGGCTACCCTGGACCTCAGGTGATTAACTTAGAACCACGCCCTCTTCCATTAATATAGCCTTGTTATACTTGTTATCTTTGTCGTCCTCGTATGTGATTAGGGCTTGATCAAGTATGTTTAGTCTAACTTTAGTCGCTTGGATCTTTCTTAGCTGCAATTGAATCCTTGCTCTAGCAACTTTGGCTCTAGTTGAACACATTTGTTTTGGCTTTGTGGATCTGATAGGGACCGTACTACTGCGGTGTTGGAGCCGACAAGGCACTGGGCAGGGACATCGTGAACTCTCACTACAAAGCTTGTCTTTATGCTGGGATCAACATCAGCGGCATCAATGGCGAAGTCATGCCCGGCCAGGTACACTTAACCTCGAGACCTTCAAACAAAATGAGAGAAAAAAAGAAGAAATTGTCCCGTTTCTTTCCTGTGTTCTTGAAATCCCCAAAAATTTTTTGCTTCTGAACAATTTATCGTAACTGTAAATCTCATCGCACATTCATAAATCTCATGATAGTGGGAATTCCAAGTTGGCCCTGCTGTTGGCATCTCTGCCGGAGATGAACTGTGGGTGGCTCGCTACATCTTGGAGGTACTTAAAAAATAGCCATTAATTAATTAATTAATTATTGCAGTTTACCACTTTTTTTCTTCCATTGTTCTTGATAAAGTTGAAGTAACTTGTGAATTTACTTTCTTCTTTCTTTATTAACAGAGGATCACAGAAATTGCTGATGTTGTCCTCTCCTTTGACCCCAAGCCCATTCAGGTTGACCCAAATTTCCCAAGATGTTGTTCACATGCTTCATTGTAACATTTGTCTCCTAGATATTGACTTTGTAAATTACATTTTTTTTTTCAATTAGGGTGACTGGAATGGTGCTGGTGCCCACACAAACTACAGGTAAATTTGCACAAGAGCGTTGAATAGTATGAATTCCTTTATTGACTTTGTGCAAGAGAATTGCTTCTTTAGAAGAGATTATCAAAGGAAATGGTATGTGAAAGACTGTAGAGGGTATAGAGCTTGAGGCTTCTAATTTGAATTTGACCGTTGTTGTTTTTTACAGTACCAAGTCGATGAGGAACGAGGGAGGATATGAGATTATCAAGCAGGCGATTGAGAAGCTCGGACTGAGGCACAAGGAGCACATTGCTGCTTATGGAGAAGGCAATGAGCGCCGCCTTACTGGACGACACGAAACAGCCGACATCAACACCTTCTTATGGGTAATTAAACCTTCATTTTGCATTCAAAATACTATGCTTTACCAATAGAACAGAGAATGTAGCAATCTTTTCTACCATGTTCACGAATCAATGTACATGCTAGAATAAGTCATATAGGCAGTGAACTCTTCCGACCATTCGACATCGGTCAAGTGGCCAAAATTTGATGAACCATCTGATACGTACCATTTTCATCTAATGCTAAAAAATGGTCACCGATGCGACGTTTTAAAATCCGAAAGAGTTTGGCTGAGTGATCAAGGTTGAGAGTTTGATGGAGTTACGTGCGTCGGTGCAAGCTAGCCATGACTAAAATTCGTGCACCGAGCTAATCTCAAAAATGGGTGTCTTATTACCAGGGAGTGGCGAACCGTGGAGCGTCGATTAGGGTTGGGAGAGACACGGAGAGAGAAGGCAAGGGCTACTTTGAGGACAGAAGGCCAGCCTCCAACATGGACCCTTACGTGGTGACCTCCATGATTGCGGAGACCACCCTCCTCTGGAAACCATGAAAGACCAGAGACGATTGAGAAGAGAGGAAGAAGCCAACAGCCACCGACTTGATTTTCTCCGAAATCATCGCAATCAAAACAAGAACATCCGTTGGGTTCTCTCTGTTTTTATGTCCTTGTGGGGGAGTGTTGATAACAAGAAAAATTGTACCTCGTTCTGTTTCCTTTCTTCTTCAAGATTTGGTTGTCTTATGCTAGGGTTAAAGTCTGGGGTAAAGTCAAGATCATGCATATTGCGGTGGTGTCTTCGGACGTCCAGCCATTGTTGCGTACCGTTTGCATTTATCTTTATGATGGATAAAGTCGACGACTACATCGACAACTTAGCGTTATCTCTTTTGCTTATAATGTCTATGTGTTGGGAAGATGAGTCCCTCTCCTTTATTATATTGGTCGTAATTTATGAAGCTTTGAAAAGGGTATGCATATTGGAAGACGCATTCATGTGATGGAATGGAACGATAACCACGGTTGGTAGGAGGAGTCCCGCGTTCGAGTTGGGGAGCATGAGTAATTATCGTTATTAAATATAGGTGTTTCGTCCATTGACGAACACCACCACCAGACACGCCACGATGAACCAGATCTTGGAATTTTGCCCCGACGGCAGCCTCCTGCCGTGTAGCTTGTATGGCAGCCACGACAGCACCAACAGCCACGTCAATGTCGGCTTGTATGGCAGCCACGACAGCACGAACAGCCACGTCAACGTCAGCCAACGATCAACGTTACGTGCAACAGAAGCTCGAAATGATCGAAGTACTGGAGATAAAATGGAAACAAAAGAAAGTCCGAATGGTTAATGATGGCGAACGCTTGGCCAAGAAAAAGATCCACACGACCATCCACAAAATATGGTTTCATCCTTTTCCACAAAAAACGCCAATATTCAGTTGGCGTTTGTTCACCCAAGAAGAACTTACAAAGATTTCTAGATTTAGTCACTTAAAAAAGATAATTTCGAAAAAGAAAAAGTTGGGATTATATCATCGATTCTAAGGTGAGAATTAGATCAAGCATCTAGATCTTTGAATCGGTCATTGGAAGATGAGGTGCCGTAGTCTTTGGAGCTACTCTTCCACAAATCTTTTCAACTTTGCAGCCACACATTCACCAACCCACCGACCCCACACACGCACCGATAAGTCAATTACATTACTCGATCCCACAATTGAAATCTTTGAGCCCACCAGTTCAGATATAGCTGGGAGAGAATCCCATCGTCTAGGGTTTCTTCAGTTCGATTCTTAGTCAACTGAAAACTTTAAATAAATAAAAAAGCATAGGTTTATCTATGTATTCTGTCCATCTGCATCTCAAGGTAGATATCTGAAGTACATAGTATAGGGACTTGAATAAGAAAAATTAAGAGAAACAGAAGAAATGTCTCCATCTCCAACCACAACCATCTAATCCTATGAAAGGCAACATATGCATCTAAGGTTATCGGATGTTGACTCGGATATGTGAACTGAATAATTTGTTCCAAATTTTAAGCCTTATTTGTTTTACTTTGAAATTGGATTATTTAAGGAATGAGAATCCTATTAGTCAACAATCGTACACTAGATTTGTTACCATCTCTCTTATATCATTGGTCAATAGATTTATTCTAGGAAAATGCCTAGATAAAATAACTAACTAAAGATAATATTAAATCCACATGTGTGAGCCACATATGTTGGAGCGTTGCCTTGGGAGCTATATTCTCATCTTCCTTATATAATTAGCGCGCTTCGTAAACTATACTCGAGATTTACGTATGATTATCTATCAACTTGAGGCCTTGCAAGAGAGTTGCAAGCAAGAATGCGACATCAACACGACACGATCCGTGTGATTGATTGCTCGATACATTTCGAATTGAGTAAATGCACCCAAAGATAAACTAATCATCTAGAATCATATATTTCGTCGATCACTAATGACAGCTATTTTCTTGTACAAGCTAGTCATTTCAAAAGCATTGTTCTTGTTATGATAAAAGGGGAAATTATCCAACCGGTCCTAAATCTATTGTGCGGATGTCAATTCAGTCCTAAACTTTTCAATTTTGACAATTTAGTCTTCAACCTTTGCGTGAAATTCCAATTTAGTTATTCCGATCAATGTTCGTCTGATGATTGTTGAGGTGGTGATCTAGTCATCGATGGCCGTTCTTTGGGCACACCGTCACGCCAGCGATTTCTAGTAAAAATTTATAGGAATGATTACTTTGCAATTCGCGCAAAGATTGAGGAATGAATTGGAAAAATTGAAAAGGTTAGGAATGAATTGACTTATGTATGATAAGTTTATGATCGATTAGATAATTTCCTTGACAAACTACAAAGTAAACAACCAATGAAAATTCTCAAGTAATTCATGCTCATACAAGCCCCATAATCAGCACAGTTGGTCAAGGTATCGAATTTTTCTACTTATAAACTAAAGGTCACCCGTTCAAATCTCACTAATTGCGTACAAATTATTATAAGTCAAGAGTATCTGCACAGATCAAAGGTCCGAACTGAACGGGTATTCTCCAAGCCTCCATACCCATGACCCTAAATTATCAAAAGAATTATACTTGTACAGCATATCCTGACTAAGCTACGTTCTTCTCTTTTACTTGGCCAAATATCGTGATTAAGTCAACTATTCATAGTTTACGCTACATTAAATTCAAGTCGGATCTATGTCATGGCAGGTAATAGGTACTATCGCGATACCGCTACCTTTACATTTCATAAACCATGTTCAATGTCTCTTTTCTTTTCCTCATCTCATTATTTATAGAACGCCTCAACCTACCTACCTACGTTATAATGTCAAATTATTATGTACGACCTCCAATGATTGAGATCATGGAAAATTGGTGAAAAGGATTATTGGCCTCGACGTACCAATGCAGCAACGAGGGGTCTGTTATTAGTTAACTTAGGTCTATTTCATGTTTAATTTTGGGTGAATTACTACACTTGACTAGTATTTTGGCTTTTGATTATGGTCCACGTCAGAGGACGCTTATCTTGTAGGCTACTACCTAAAAGATAAAATAAAAGTGTGGTAAAAGCAACGAGGACAACCCAATTTACAACGCAAAGCAGTCTATTATGTCACGCAGAGGAATCATTTAGTCATGGCTGCGAAAGGAAAAAGAGCACGTAGATGCGTAATTCAGTTCCTTTTTATATACACGAGAAATGAATATACTGTTTCTAGTTATAATTTTCTGAATCTATTAATAAAATGTTCTTCTCCTGGATTTGTTGTGGATTTACTTGGCCTGAGCCTCGGTCTTTGCAGAAATGACTTAGGATCGGTGGTAAGATCTTGGATTACTCTTGTCCAGTTATGTTGTTTTAGAGAGTTTTGGCTCGATGGGCTTGGAGCGGAGCTTCTTAGGATGATTCAACCTAAACCTATTCCCTCGCTTTTTCTAGCGCGCTTGGTGTTGCCTCGTGTCCTCCTGACACGCGGCAACTCTTACATTGACCCATGTACCCCTTCAACCGAGCCGGAGGCAGCGGCTGCGAGGGGACATCGGCCCCTCGCCAACGCGTGGACAGCAGCAGCTCTCCCGCTGCCTCAGCCACGCTACCCCAATCCCCTTCGCTCTATTCGATTTTTCTTTTCAAATTTTTACTTTCTAATTATATTAAAGCGTTTTTATATTTCTAATTACCTCGGATATAATCCATGTATGGTGACACGTCAACATTTAACAGCCAAGTAAACATCTTTTTATTATCTTTTTTTTTAACGGAAAGACCAAATAGCTTAGCGACCTAATTGGACCAAAAAAGTCAGAGGGTCTTAATTGAATATTTACAATAATTTAAGAACCTCTAGAAGCTTTATTCCAGAGAAATTGTTCAACATTAAGCCCGTCTCATTACGTAAAAAAGGGAAAAAAGACATAAAAAGTCCATGAACTTTGGCTCAATATGCCATTTGGTTCACGAACTTTTAATTTGTTCAATATAGTTCTTGAGCTTTATTATAATGTTTGATGTGGTCCCTAGAATTTTAATTTGTTAAATGCCGTCCTTGAACTTTTGGTACATATTCAATTCAGTTCTTAAACTATATGAAAATATTTAATGTAGTCCTTCTATTAATTGAAGTTTAGGGACTATATTGAACATTTACGTATAGTTCAGGAATTAAATTAAACATGTACCAAAAGTTTAGGGACTACATTGAACCAATTAAAAGTTTATGGACCATATTAAACATTAGGTTAAACTTCATGGACTACATTGAACAAATTAAAAATTCATGAATCAAATTGCACATTGAGCTAAAGTTCAGTGACTGTTTGTGAGGAAAATTATCTAAAAAGTCCTAAACTTATTGTGCTTTTATCAATTTAGTCCTAAACTTTTTAAGTTTGCCAATTCAGTCCTAAATCTTTTTACTTTTTGCCAATTGAGTCCATCTGGTCAATTTTTGCCAGCCGTCTGACTAAAGCTAAAGTGGAATTTTTAATTATTTTTTTTCAAAATTTTTAATTTTTCTTTCTTTTTCTGCCTTCTTCCCTCTGGTCGGTCCGGCAACCGGCAAAAGGCCAGAGGCACGGGCTGGCAAGGTCGACCTCACCGGCCTCTGGTGAAGCTCGCCCCTGCCGACCACTGGCGAGGGCAAGCCTTGCCCACCGTTGCCAGGCCAATCTCGACATCGCTGAGCAAGGCTCGACCTTGCCAGACCTGGGTAAGGCTCCAGCTAAGGCGAGGCCGACCTGTGACGACGTTGGCTAGCCTCGCCGTGGCTAGGCAAGATGAAATCCAGCAACGGCGAGGGTGGCCTCGCCATGGCTGGTTGAGGCTCGACCTCACTGGCCCATGCCTCTGGCAAGTCACCGATTGCTGGACCAGCCAGGGGGAAGAAGAGCAGAAAAAAAGATTAAAAAATTCAAAAATATATTAAAAAATTACCACGTTAACGCCAGCCGGCCGGCTAAAATTAGCCAAATGGACTCAATTGGCAAGAAGTGAAAAAGTTTAGGACTAAATTAGTAAGAAGTGAAAATGTTTATAATTGAATTGACAAATTTAAAAGGTTTACGACTAAATTGATAAAAGTATAATAGGTTTATGACTTTTTTAGATAATTTTTCCATTATTTGTGTCATTATCCCTATTAAAAAAAAAAGAGAGAGAGAGCTTATAATACGATGGAATCCTCTACTTCTATGGGCTTGAAGCCCAAAAAGGGGCCCATCTTTTCTGGTCTCTACCTTTCGCACGAGATGTGAGACCACGTTTTGGGGTCCAGTTTTACGAAAATCCCCCGTTTTTATGTGAGGGATGGTGTGCGTGGTCGGGTCGAATGTGTTTGCATTTTGAAGCTAGAGCAATGCCGGATATACCAAGATTTATTAAGGTGCGGACGGACTGGGTCGTCCCATTATAGGTTCACGATCAAGCGGGTATTGAGGAAAGGCAAGTTAAGGAAATTTAGGCTTTGTTTGATTCGCGAAAAATGAATTACTTGGAGAATATTTTCCTAAAAATGATTGCCTGTATCGCTTGAAACAATGAGTAGATGAAAAATATTTTCGTCGTCAAAAACAACTTATGTCTAAATATTTTCGTGAATGATGATAATTTTTTTCGTTCATTCATTTCAATATATTCTACCATGAAACAAAATTCAGGGGAAAGAGTTATAAAAGATGGTATCCATAACGCGATTGACAACTAGACCCTAATCTTAGTAAATATCAGTTTCCTAATAAATCCAGAAGTGAGAAAACTGTGTCCTAATAAAATAGGAAATGATGAATAGATAAATAGAACCCATCCTCGTTCACCTAGCCCTTGCTAGTTACTGACATGTGTTGGATCAATCGATTCCAAAATCGGTCGGTTCTCGGTTCTAGCTGATGATTGCCAAAAAATTCTGAAATTTTAATCTTAGAAAAGCCAACACGTACATCTTAAATCGAAAATCGAATTATAAAGTGGAGAAATTTGCAATAAAAATTAATGATTTTTCTTAGTACATTGGATTGGGTTTGATTAAAGCGAAAATTCCAGGATCAAATTCAAGGTTGGCTGTACTCGTGAACCAGCCATTCCAAAGCCGGGACAAGGAAATTAAACCGGTCTTGACTTATTCCAAGTTCCAAAAATGGGAAGCAAACCGATTCTTCCCAAAACCAACTTGAAATGAAATAAACCCAAGCGATTTCTAACTTGATCTTGGATGGTCGCTTGCTCCTAACGATCGGTCAACAAATTTAATATACAGGGAAGTGGGCCATCTTCAATTCCCAACAAGAGTTTATCACATCAGTTTATATATCGATTTTTTTAACACACCTGGCATAATTCTTAAAAAATAAAGATCCTATTATTGGAGGATCTAGGATTCCCTTCTTCGTTTTTTTCTTTCCACCAGGAAACCCACTTTTAAGAATTCTGAACCAATAAGCCAATGACCCTCATCAGATTTGCTACCTTTTGCTGTGAAGGCATATGCATGGCTTATGTATATTTTTTTTATTTGTCATGCTTTAACTATTAACTCACTCTTAAATTTTTATCATGTCTCTTAACGTGAGAATTGAAACCCACATATGAAACTAAACATCTTCATCCCTAACCCTCTCGAGAAAGTGAGAAATCAAACTCTCTACTTTTTCCCTTCTCAAGTAGGAAGGAGTGGCTTCTGGGGCAAATCCTAACGGTTGATGCTCTTGGAACTTTGAATGTCTAACTTTGGGCTCTTGTTAAGCAACGTGATTACAAGACCATTAGTCTATAATTTCTTTTTTGGCGAGTCTGAAGATTGACCCCGGACGTTCCTAGAACAATAATGTCTTAAGCAAGCATGCGAATGATGGGTACGCTTTGAATATTATAATCATACCCGTATAAACAATAATTAGCATAGGGCACTGCAAATCCATCATTCGTTAGTAAATTAGCCGTGAAGTTACTCCATCGACAAGGAAATAATATTCTAGGGATGATTCTCCCGCCCCCATCGGTTAGAGTAGAAGAAGTTGATTAGACCTGCTACTTCCACGTAGGCCTACTTGCGGATCTCTTTTTGACCATTGCGATTCGAAGTCGATTTGCGAGTTCAATTCTAGGTTATCGCGCGAGTTCAATGCACGACGGTGGTCCAAAACCAGCTCTTTTCTGCCGCAAAATCTCTCTGCCCATGAAAATTAACCTGTGTTTGCACTCGCGATTATTCAGGAACAGAGATCAGACCTGACCCTGTTTTTGTACTCGAATTCCACCTCCCTCTTAAGAGCCAAAATCAGCTTCTCAAATCGTTAAAATTCCAATTTGCTGCTCAGGGACAGAGTAACCCTGTTTTCATGGTTTCACGTTTACTTAAACTTGATATGATTTCACGGAATAGTGGATCGAATATTGGACAAACCCTGATTCACCCGGTTGGAGATCAGGAAAAGAAAAGGAGGATAAGAAGAGCCTACTATTTTATATATATCCGAAGTAGTATTTACAGAGAGGTCAAAAAACAGGGGAGCCAGACAACAGAGGAACTCTGTATATCTCCTAGGCAATAAAAAAAAAATTGCCACCAACAAAGAAAAGCTCCGTCGTCGCCGTCGTCTACTGTATAATATCATATCTCTGATTAGTCCGAGGTTTCAATCCGGATCAAGGGTCCCCGACGGAGATGGGCCGCCCGGCCGCCAGACCCAGCGGCGACCGTGAGCGCTGCCGCTTGATGATCTCCCTGGCCCTGAGAACAGGCCTCATCTCCGGCTGGACCGTCGACCAGTCCACGGCCGTCGCCTCCAATTCCTGCTTGATCTTCCTCACTTGGCTGTGAACTGGGAAGCCCACGTCGTAAACCATCTGGTCCTTCTCCTCCATTTTGCCGTCCCTGTTTCCGTTGCATCTGCAGCTGTTGTTATTCCTCTGTTCCATCTTCTCGGTCTCTCTGAAAAGGCTTCGACAAGAAAGAGATTCTCTCTCTCTCTCTCTCTCTCTCTCTCTCTCTCTCTCTCTCTAGAAGTTCGAAGCTTGTGATGAAAGGAGGTTGCGTACAAAGCTGGAGTCGGGAAGGAGAGAGAGGATCGAGGGGGGATTTATACACGAGGAGACGTGGGGGCCAGAGAGAGATATTGGGTGAGGAATGCCGCAACTCTTCGGATGAGCTTGAGAGACGACTCTTTTGGACCATATTGACACACGAGAGCCACCTTCCTCTGTGCCCTCGCCCCACCCAACTTAAACCTGGTCTCTCTCTCTCTCTCTCTCTCTCTCTTCTCTCCTGCACAAGAAAAGTCAAGAGCAAGAAAGTCCACATGATACGGTGTTGGACTAGCGTGCACGATATTAGTGTCACTGTGAGAACATTGAACAGAGGGACGAGGTGTGAACAGGTATGGAAAGGCGCACATTCTGGGGTCAAACTTTGGGAATTCAATGAAGGTGAAAAAGTTGTGGCCAAGGTAATACCGACCCGCCAAACAGTGATTCGGCCGGGTTGACCAGGACCCGGCCTTCTGTATTTCGATGATTGTAGACACGCCCATTGGAATTATATGGTTTTTTCCTAATCTTGGCATCGGAGGACCGGAAAAGAAAACTAAGAAAGGACCAAGGCCAAGTTTGATCCATGATTGCTAGATTTGTAGGGGCCAAAGAGAACTTTCTGAAAAATTAATGCGGGAAGGAATTCTGGGTCATAGGATCTTGTTATTGTCAAAGGCCCCCCATCAATTTTCAGACTTTGAATCGTTTTTTGGTTTCCCACTCGATTAATTTAACTTGGTCATTTTCTTTTTGGTGTTTCAAATTTACTGAAACGCTCTCCCGCCGAATCCATTTCACTCACCCATGCCCACCTGCTCAGCCACACCCACCCACCCACCCACCCACCACATCGACTTTACTAGACATAAACCAAATCAAAACAAATACGGATTTTGACGGTAAAAATGAAGAAGGAAAAATCTCACAATTTTCAGTCTTAAGGAACTCTTTTCAAGCCTTTTCGACTCTATTTAACACTTGATTCCAAAATCTATCCAAAAAATAAAAGAGTGATGTTAGATATCGATACACTGATAGTAAGCGTTCACGTTAGCGATTTTCGGTTAAAATTGACCAAGTGACTTTATTGATAAAATTAAAAAGTTCAGGACTAAATTGATAAAAGTGTAATGGGTTTAAAAATTTTTGGACAAAAATTCCCAATTCCAATAGAGATCACTACAATCATTCAATAGATCAATTTTGTAAATTTAGTTTAGTACACTAAATATTCTTAAGCATGGGTCTCGAGTTTCACGTTGCCTTCCGTTCCAAGGCGGAGGGGCAATCCTGAAATTTCGGCTGACTTTTGGCGGGCGCGTGGGGGAGAGTCGAGAAAGATGGGCCGCCATCGCCGTGACGTGGCACTTCTGGATGGCGTGGCGTGGCGTGGCGTGGCGTGGCGAGGGAGGGACGGTTGAGTTAGTTAGTGGGGGTGGGCAAGCAGTCCACTTTGCCTTGCGTGAAGCTACGACAAGAACCGCCACGTGGCCGTCCGACCAATCATGGCCCGATCCCGAAAACCTCTTCCTTCCTTCCTCGCACATGCCGGCCACGTGGCGGGTCAGTACCGTGCTACGTGGCGGAGTGGGTGTGGCTTGGTCGCCAACTACCAATCAGGGAGTCGCCGATGGGGACGGGAAGAAATCGGCGAAGCGATTGGTCCGTCGTTGCCCTTTTTTTTTTTTCGCGATTCGCGTGGGGAGTGACGGAATCGGATGGTTCGTGGGATGCAGATTGTCTTTCGCCGTTTTGGGATTACGTCATGATGGTTCTCCTAGCGGGCCTTCAAGATTTACTCTGTTTTTTGGAATTTGATATCGCCGAGGGAAATACGGAATTCGTTTGTAAATTATCGAAGGGAACTAATTCGTATTTAATAGATTAGGTTTGTTATATGAGTACATTGTATTCAATAAATAGATAATAAATAGATTTAGACTCAACTCTATAGGTCATAAATAAGTTTAATATGAGCGTTAAATGAATTCGCATTTTACTCAAATCCAACTCATCTCTATGACTCTTTTGCCTTTGCTCAATTTGGAACTCGCTTAGTTCGTGCTTTCACCTTAATTTGGATACGAGTTTTTCTAAATCGAATTAAATATGTAAATGTTTTAATAATATGGGTAGGGTCGGCTCGGTATGAGTTGAATATGGGTCATTAGACTTTTATTGCATGAAAATTGATCAAAACGGGTTTAATAAGTCAATTCGGGTTGGATCGTTCTCGATCCGACCTCATCCGACCCAATCATTTAACGGGTCTACAAGTAGCTAGAGTTGTTTCCATTCAAATGTGCATGAGCTGTTTAGCAAAATAGAAGTGCGCTAATTGCCCATCAAGGTTCGATCAATGGGGAAGACAAACATCTCTCGGATGTGGGGTTTGCTTTTCTTGGATAATAGGAAACTAACTAGTAACCACCATAATGTCCCAAGTTTTAACTTTTTCTATTTTTGACAACCTTGTTAATAGAATGGAGAAGATGGACCCAGTCTCCTCAAAATGGATAATTCAAGTACAAAAACTGTGTAACCTATTTGTTACGCAACCCATAATCATCTTTGACCCCTCATATCAATCGCGAGGAAATTGAATTGTGTAATAAACGACTCGCACATGTTGTGAATTGTATTAAAGCCCATAAAAAGAAAACCTTTTTCACACAGTACCGGCCCACGATTAAGAGGCCCAAATTAATATACAACGTGATACATATAATTACAAACTTTTGTTCGCTCACTTGAAGTCAAAGAAGAGATGGTTGTTTTTGTTTGTGAATTAAAGAAACACGCTACTATGCAAATTTTGTCTTTTTGTAACGAGGAGAACCATACATAAATCACCAGTGCGCAAGTACCTAACCAAACTTATGGTCAGGTAAAATGCGACGCACAAGTATTAATCCAGACTTGTGATCAGGTGAAACGCGACGCAAATACACGCACAAAAAGAGCACAATCATAGAAGAAGTACAAGCCAAACTGTCGTTTTTAATTACTTGGTCAGCCCTTCTCTGTGGACGAAGCACGTGAATTGCCAAAAGAAATCTTATTCACGTAGTCGGAGTGAATTCGAACACTTATCCAGCACCGAGAGAGCGCGTTGACTTCAAGAACGGCGCATGCCCGGTCTCCTCCTGTATGAAAACATTTGAAAACGAAATGCAAGAAATGAATTAGGAAATCTGCGAAAGGCCGCGGATTCTTCGAAGGAAGACTTGGGGAACGACAAGAAAGGAACATAGGGAAAGGAAGTCAAGCTGAGCGACCAAATCAAAGCACGCAAACTCCTAAGAGACCGAAAAACCTAAGCAAATTGGTCAGCCCAAGACAACGTCACGAACGACGAAGCTGATCTACAAGTTCCCAGAAGGGTCTCGTGGGATTCGCACTGTCTAGGGGACGTCACTGTTCTTGATTTTTTTTTGTCTACTTTGCTTATCCATAGGAGGGATCGTAACCAAGGCCATGAATATATGAGGCCCACGAGCGATTATAGACATTTTAGTTGTCTTGTTTAGACCTTATCCTAAGGCAGGCCTCGATCAAAGTTGGGCCTTTAACGACTTGAATTGACCACATAGAGTTAATAATCCCTTCAAGAATCACAAACCCTAAACCCAAGGACACATTGGCCCTTTGATTCGACCCGCTTTTCAGCTAATAAGCGGTTTCGTTACGCCCCAAAACATGGAGTTTGAAACTTGGATTTTGATGCACCAAAACTCGATCGCGCTTCCGATTAATCATGCCGAAATGCTTAAAGGCATTGTATTGCGATTATCGATGCATTTGCTTCTGGTGACCGAGTCAAATTTATATGCTCTTGAGATTGTCGAATTTGAATCATCACGAGTGAAATTCTTTCGCTATAGATGAAACGCCATACTTGCAATCTATATGGTTCAAATGTAATGACAAAGGGAATAAAACCCAAACAAGCTTGTGAGCTTAAAGTACAGATTTTCGACTAGATAGGTTCCTGTGGCTGAATCCTAAATCAGTTTTTAGATGATGATTCTTGAGGGAAGCCCAATGCAGACCACGTTTGGGTCAAAGGAGGGAAGCTTGAGACTTTACTCGAGATGTTCCAAATTTGACGCTTATGATAACGTGGCTGGAACAGAAGTTTATCACTTTAAATGGAATGAAGCGACTACATAAATAAGTCTACATATTAAGGGTGGTTGATTCCCCCGTGATTTGGTTCCCACCCAAGAATCGAGAACCGGATCAGAGGGACCATTTCCCTATTTATGGATGGGTTAATGGAACCGGTTGCAAGTTCGTTTTTAACACTTCCATTTGATTTCTTCAATTTCTTTAGATATTTCAGGCATTCTTAGTCATAAACGAAGTCAGATCAGGTGTCCTTTCCAATGGCTGAACCACAGCAAGGAAGTATGCGAATAGAAAGATTTCTACGAAAAGCAACGTACGATGTAAAGTAAAGCATGACAGTAACGCCGTACAAGTTCTTGCCTTAAGTCTGGCCAAGGTTATTCGTGTTTTAGCAGCACAAGAAAGTTTCAATTTCAAACCACAAAGAGACTTTCAGTATGCAAGTCCACCGGGAGGCCCATTATCCAGAACAAGTTCTCTGAAAAACAGAGCATTGGATATTTACCTTGATGAATTGCGATTGCGATTGCAGTCAGCCAAAAAAAAAAGCAAGAAAGGGTGGCGAGAGTTCGGTGAGAGAGTGAGACTGCTAGAGGGAGGCAAGAGTCAAGCAAGAGAGTGAGATCGTGAGAGGGTGGCAAGAGTCGAGCAAGAGTGAGGCGAGCAAATTAAGCGTGCGAGTGACTGAGATTAGGGTTTTTGTTTAGATTTGTGAAAGGAAGAGAGCGAGTCGTGCATACGAGAGAGTGACCGAGTCTTGTTGTGAAGGATTATGCCTTTTAAGTTTTTACATATTTGTAGGAAATTAAAAAAAAAATTCAATCCCAAGTGGTTTGGATGGGCGGTTTCACTCATGAAACCAAGAACTGGACCGGTGCTCTCAGAAACCACTCAGAATCGGTTGGTTAAGTCCGATCCGGGCGGTTCCTTTTTCTCACCCTACTTCACACGTATAGTTATGAGGATGTTCGCCTAACTTCAATGAATGGTTTTCGTAAACAATCGAGCTTATGGAGGAGGGTATGCTCATTCTTCATTCCCCGATTCACGTGGCGATAAGAACATGGCGTGCAATGTAGCTCGTTCTTTTCTCATCTAACCACGCAACGAATCTATCGGATGATTTCAGTCGATAATCTAAACTATGGACAGAATATATGATTTCTTTCTAAAGTCGCCCACAAAGAAAACCCTAGTTGGATTCCTATGATTAATGGGGCATACGATGCTTGGATGCTTTATGCTTATCACTAGATTCTTTTGGCACTCCTCGCCCGCAAAAAAATAATCGAATTAGAATTGTTAAGAAAAGGACATAATGGGTCAATCGAGGTAGGAATATTTGCAATTATTGGGTCCACGTAGAAGGAGTCAAAAGAGCTCCAATTTGCATTTGTTCCCAATTGCATCGTGCAATTGCGCGATGATGAGGATGAAGAACAAGAGGATAAAGGAAAAGGTTAGTGCACGTCCATCAAACTTTTTCCAAGGTCATGCTTTTTTTTTTGTTTTGTTCTCTTCCCTCATTGCCTTGTCTCTTTAATGATACAAAAAAAATATTTCCACTATTTTATTCTTACGTCCTACTTTTTTTGGACATAGTAATGCACGACCGCATAAGTGAGGACAAATGCCAATTGCTTGGTTTCATGGGCAACTTGTTAAGTGGTTGCTAGTTGTCTGTATGTTTCACTTATGAACATTGATATGAAGCACAAAAAATGAAAAAGAAAAAGGAAGATATGGTATCATTTGATATTCATCGACAAGCATATAGGATATCGGAATAAAGTGAACCAAATAAGCATACTTGCCGAAATAAAAATAAAATTCGACAATTTGCTCATTTTCCGTGTCGTAATATTAGAATTTCTCCGCCACCATATTGTGCTTTCCATAAGACCGATTAGACTTTTGTAATGATTGGCCGTAATCGCATAAAATTTCACGTTTTGCTCCATGGCTGCTGTCGTTAAAAAAAGCATGAAAGCATGTAATTAGCTCACTTCGACGCGTGAGCGCTTGGTTATGTACCGAATTTGTCTTGCTCGAACTCGGTCGTACGCCCCAGACCCGTCGTAATTGACCCTACAAGAAGTGGTTACATGTTCTAGCAACTCATGCGGTCACCGATGACCTAAATATGTACTGATCAAGAATCGTGCACGCCAACCCTAGATTGCTAATTCAAGAGGTTTAAGGGAATCAAACTTGCTCCCACGCTGCTTTTTTCGCCTTTTCGAGTACAACTTTACATGAAAGAAAGAGATAATAGAGGTCAAAGCATGTACAGAGTTGGGCGCGCTGTGTACGAATCAACATTGACCGAAATGTGAGGCCAAGAGTCCCTTGCCTATCTTTCGGGTATAGGAAAGAAAGAAGAGAATATATAAAGTGGAAGCACAAATCGGGTAATTGATAGCGATATCAGTAGTTATTGAAAGAGAACGAAGAGACGAGATTGCAATGTGCACCTCAAGATCATCTAGCTCCGATAGACGATATGTGGAATTTCCGTATATTTCGATATGTATCATGATGAAGAGTACAGGAGCCTATTAATAAGCTTTATTAGATGACTATTTAAGGTCATAAAATAGACATAATACCGATTATAATCAATCAGGGATATGCACAATCAAATAAGATATACGCACAAACTTGAGAGATATGAAAAATCAAGGTATATATATATATATATATATTCTAATATCCCTAACAATATTCGTCATTATTCGGTCCTCGAGCAGTGGAGAATCTCTGTTACTTCGTGACACGAGCCCATTCCACCTCAATACACTTCGAGCCTCGCAATCAAATCTTTTGGTGTTCTACACCCGGAGACCGAGGTTACGACCTAATTGATAAAAAATGACATTTTAGGCTTGATACGAGTGGATGGAGCCGTCGCCAAATGCACGGCTATGATGACTAACATAATATAACTCCTGTCGATTTCCATTCTAATCAACTTTGGTTACAGAAATCCGAGCCCCACGAGGCGAGAACTTACGGTACCCAGTTCGCGGGGGCAAGACGCACAAATTTAATATGAAGTTTTATAGATCAAAAATGTCACATTAAAGCACCAAGCGAGCAGAGGGCGACAGATTCCGTCACTTCCTCCGTCATTGTTATCGGATTCCTAGCCCTACCCGACGGATAGGGGAAGGTCCCCTTTCGGTTCGATCGCTTTAATTCGAATGGGGCCTCTCCGGCTATTAACCAAGTCTTTTGTTTTTTTTGGGTGGGCGGGGGGCGAAAGCGATGGAGATTTTTGGGAAAAGAAGGGAACCCGAAGCAATCTGCGGTCATGTGAGGCCAGTTGTTCAGCAGAACATGGCTTTTTGTCCTATTGATGGGGGAGGGGACGGCAGGAGAAGGACGAGGACGAAGGGAGGAATGACGTGACACGCCAACGGATTCAACCCACATGGAAACATCATAGGTGACAATTATGATCAGCATTGACTCGATGCACGCCGACTGTGTCCGTGATTATGATCTCGAGCGGGACGAGAACTGTCCCCGACCCCAACAATTCGGCACCCGATGCGCATTGGGTCGTGACGCTTGGTGATCACCCGATCTGATATGGGCAGGGAGAGTTGGAATAAGTTGCGACTCCTCTCGAGTTTCCGAGACAGGCAAACGGGAAAGGTTGATTCGAGCCGCGATCGAAATGTGGAGCGTGAGCTGGATGAGCCCCGGATGATACGGCTGCTTGATGAACATTGAGGTGCCGATGTAAATGCTTGTTTAGGCGAGAGCGTTGCGTGAGCGGATAACATCGAGGGCGGAACGTACTTTGACTTGCGAGCGAGTCCAAGCAGTCGACACCTTAGCAAAGGACGCTCGAATCCGAAATGTCAACTCAAACATCGAATATGACGGACGACCTTGCAACCGGCCACGCGTTATCCATCGGATTCCACCAAATGTAACCGACATTGCAACCGGCTCGCTGGAGAAAGCGACCGGGCGCTCATGACAGCACTCGCCTCTCACAGGCGAGATGGGTCGGGCATGCATGCGCAGCTAAGAACGAAAAGGGGAGTCGTGCCCTTTAACGTACAAAAGGCATTGAAGCGAAGAGAGAGATAGAGAGACGGGCCAGCCCAGGCAGTGGGTCGCGGTCGTCATCGTCACCGTAGTCGTCATCGCGGTCGTTCGTTCGTTCGTTCAGAGGTAAAACGCTGAAAGCGCGTTTGATGCGTCGCGGGGACACCGAGTTGGAGCCATTAGGGGTGGACGCACACGCGCACGACGACGCTCGATTCTTTTAACGCTTTAAACGATTGGAACGAAAGCAAAGAAACCGAGTGGTGGCGCCCCTCCCAGCCCTCGCACGCTAGCTTTTCTCGCTCCTGTCTTCGACAGCGACGTGCCCGACGCGTCCACGTCCCCCGGCCGTCCTTCGCCGTTTCCCCACTCTCCCCCGCCTCGCGCGTGTCCTTCCCATTCTTCTTTCTCCGTTTGTGATAAGTTGACTCGCTTCCGGTTTGGTTCCAACCACCATCCAAAGCTCTCGTTCGCGGCTCGAGGAAAGTGTAAAAGAGGGATTGATGCGAAAACGTTCGGGGTCGGGTCGGGGCGGAGACCGGCGGGTTGATAGAAATTTGTGGAGATTTTTTTATGAGGTTAGTCCGACCTTAGGCGATCGACTTTGAAGAATAAATACTTTAGGCATTTACTTATCTCGATTAAGTAAGGAAATGGATTGTTGTTAGAATATAAAAATAATAAATCACGCATTTATCTAACAGTTTAAACTTTTAAAACAGTTGGCAATGGTCTCACAAAATCTCATATGGTATCAGAGCAGGAGGTCTTAACTTCAAATCTTTTCTAATCCTATTTGCCTCCCTAATTAGGTTCAGTCCAAAAATTAGTATACTCTATAGAGAGAAAGAGAGAGTTATGACAAATCTATTTGCTTATGGGTTTTTTGGGTTTTTGCCGAAGCTCTCCCTGCTCATGAGATCTAGGGTTCAATAGCACAATAAACCATAAATTAATACATTTGTAGCAGATTTACCTCGAATTAATTTTTTGATCGCAAAAAATACCATTAACTGTTACGTGTCATCCGATTCAGCAATTTGATGGTAAAATTTAACGGAAACTAATTGAGGGTAAATTTGTCACGGGTATATCAGTTTGAGGTTTTTGGTGATTCAAAAATTAATTTGTGGTAAAATTTATCATAAGCGTATAAATTTGAGATTTTTCGTAGTACCAATCCTGAGATCTAAAATGGGTGATTGGCAATCTTTTTGGTAAATTAATTGGGGGCAAACGCATAAAAAAAACAAAGAGTTAAGGAAATTACAACTTTGATAATCTAAAGACCAATCGATTCCAAAGACGAGCAACCGTCTGGGACGGGGAGAACCTTTTGGCAAAAGGGGTTCAACTTTTTCGTCCCGAAATGTTGTTATCAACCGTCCCCATTCACTCGCCACGGTACGCGCGTGTCGGCTCTCCCTCCTCCGTCTCTCTCTCTCTCTCTCTCTCTCTCTCTCTCTCTCTTTCGTCGTCCTTCCCCACTCCTCCTCGATCGATATCGAAAATTCTATAAAAAGGAGGGGCAGAGTCGACGGACACGCACATCCAACTTCCATTGATGTCCACACCCATTCTCGGGATATTTGTTAGCTCGAGCTTCGCTGGAGTTTCTTCCTGGGTTTGTCCCAAGATAGCAAAGTACCGTCACGTCCTGTCGTGTCTTATCGTGTCGTTTCGTGTCTCCTCTCCCTCCTCCTCTCCTCTCCCCCCATCAGAATCGGCGAGTGTTTTCGGCCACACACAGGTTCGTCGATCGTTCTCGGGGAAGGAAGGAAAGAACGAAGGAAAGAAAGAACGAAACCGGGTCGCTATGGGTCTGTTCCTTTCCAGGAACCTCGTGAACTTCCTCCTCTCCTTCTCGGCCAAGAAGATCCCCGTCAAAATCTTCCCCGTCCAGATTGAGGACGTGGTCTCCCTGGTCTCCCGCACGGGCAGGCATTTGCAGCGCTACGACAAAGGCTGTCGCCAAGTCGTCGGGTGCGTTCTTTCTCCTCCTCCTTCCCTCCTCTGTGCGCAAAATCTCTCTGCAGTTTCCTGGAGTTTGTGGTTGCGTGTAAAGTTCTGATCTTTAGCGGCGATTTCATCGGCCGAGGGAATATGGAAATCTGGGTATTTGCCCAATTTGCTTTGTAATGGGTTTTTTCTTTTCCACTTGTTTTTTTTTTGTCTCTCGTGTGCCTCCGTAACTTGTCGCTGATGCTTTCGGGATGAAGCTCGAATTTTTGACGCGTTTCTTCTACCGTTGACTCCCGCAGATGCATACCCTACAGATACAAGAAGACCGACCAATCATCTGGCGGTGGGGGTGAAGAATTAGAGTTTCTTGTCGTTAGCTCACAGAAGGGCAAGGGAATGATGTTTCCCAAGGTACTATAAAAAAAGTCTCGAAACTTACCACTGTTAAAATGACGGCCTTACCCATTTCTTAGTAGTTGTGTGATCGAATCTTTGTAAGGGAATTGAACGTTTTCGCGTTGCAATGTGACTACAGGGAGGATGGGAAATGGATGAGACTATAGAGCAGGCCGCTTTGCGCGAAACAACAGAAGAAGCCGGGGTTACGGGCACTCTCGAGGTTCGTCTTCGTAATTTTATATACAGATAGCGATGGAATTCGGTTCGATTTTGCTTTCTGAGTGCTGATTCGCGGTTTGAAAATTGCAGTGTAAATTGGGTAAATGGCAATATAAGAGCAAAAGCAATGGCAGCTGTCATGATGGCCATATGTTCCCTCTACTCGTTAAGAAGCAACTCGATTCTTGGCCGGAGGAGCATATCAGGCAAAGACGATGGGTATGTATTTGCACGGTGGTTGACTCTGTTTGAATTGTTTTTTGGTCTGGATGTGAATAAATTGGCAATGGTTGCAGGTGTCGGCCGACGAAGCGAAAGAAATGTGTCAACAGCTGTGGATGAAGGAAGCTCTTGAATTATTGGTTCAAAGACTGAGGCAACAACAAAATGGGTATGCAGCTGAAAGACAACGTGCGTAGAATGTGTCTCGTGGCCTTCAAAGTGCTTTGAAGATTAGAAATAGCAAAACTGTAGATGAGAAGGTTTTGCTCAAGAGCCATGAAGGCAAGGTCTATGATCATCAGATATGAGGAACGTGAATTAGGGTGGATGGTGTCCCCCTTTTTTTTCATTTTAATTATTCCTTGATTCTTTTAGCATGTTCAACTTCTAGTGGTAGGTTCAGAGCAGCGAAACCAATGAAATTGGTGGGAGATCCCATGAAATGTGGATCCTTTTTAGGGAGAATCTTTTGTACATGTATAGAACTTGCCCCATTCTTTAATTCATTATATCATTTAATCTCCCGATTCGTTATTCCATTTGCACGTTCGGTTGTCTTTCTTGGAGATTCTGTGATTCCATCCCCGTTGCTTGCTGGTTGACTTGAAACAAATGATACATATTAACATGATTGAACGCGAGGAAAAGCCAAGAGATCGGCCAAGAGCCCAGCAACTTCTGTATGTGCATGCCGGTGATCTTTCTGAAAAAGTCATCGGTTTGAGACTAGTTGCTAATTGCTCTGGACTCTCGATAGGGGGATTTGAAGCTGAAAGTAAAATGACGGTGAACTCCGCTGACTTTCCTCTGTAAATGTAGATTTGACAAAGGAGCAAGTATGAAATGATTTCCATTCCTTACACCGATTTATTTGTGGTGAGCAATCAGGATTTGATATCTCAAGGTTTGATTTTTTATGAGCGCTTGTGATTCATGTGGCGTTGACGTTCAGCTACTTCGATTAGAGCCTAAGAGCTGTCTATTAAGTCAAATTCGGAAGATGGGTTATAAATATGGAAGATGCAGAGTATTTGACTTTTATTAACATAATTCCAATTGGAGAGGCAAAGTTCAACGGCGACTTTGATGAAATGGGATTCATGCATGCTTCGTCTTTTGGAAGAGGAAGTTTTTTCAAGGAGGTGCGTCTCATATTTCCCCGAAGAGCTGCAAAGTCTTAAAGGAATTGTCTCATTAGGTAACCGTCCAAGGGTTTAGCATGAGAACGAGCGTCGCGGTTCTTGTTTGCGAGCTGTCATCGTGGCGAATGGAGGTGGTTTCTACGGTTTCGTTGAGTGAAATAACTAGACCGACCAGAAGACACTTCATTACCAAATGACTGGTGGAAGATTTTAATCCAGGTATTGGCGTGGATTGTTTAAAGCAAATTACCGAGTGACTGGTTCTTGACAGCTCTATTTCTCTGTTACTTTGGTGAATCATATCGCAAATGGATTTAGATAAATCAGCGGTTTTGTATAGATGATTGATGGATCTTGAACACGGTGATTAGCGAGGAAAAGATGCGTAGTTAATTGACAGATGCCCCCAAGTTTGTGCCGGGATGTAATGAATGATTTCTATGGACTGAAGAGGAAAAGGGATAGTATGACGAGCGATCCAAATGGATGTTCTTAGGGATTTTGTGATCAATAGGCGTCAAACTATTGGGAGTAGTATCTGTTTAAGGCCTACTTCCCCATATAAACTGCATGTAGGATTTTGTGAAAATGAATTCTTAAAGAGTAAAACAGAGAGCTTCAGAGTGATGGTATTCTAATTTCTGTTTTTGCTCTCCAACGATTGAACTCCGGTATCACTCGTGGGCAAAAAGGGAGCAGTTGAATAGTTGAATCCTTCTTTCAATTTATAGACATGTGCTTCTTTCAACCCCGGGCTTCTTAATCTCTTCAGCTTTTAGTGTCTGTGCGTCCTATTCATGTAGTTCGTAGAGACTTGCTTGGCTTACCAAGGTTAACAGATATCCGTCTCTGGTGAATCTATGCTTTGCACATCTCCCGTTGAGCGGTTGCTTTTTATATGAGAAGCTGTTTGACACGAGTTATGGCCATCATCTCTTTCGAGTCGAATTGTCTTGCTCCCGGTATTCTCTCCTTCAAAATTGGTGATATCCTTCAAAACGTAAGATGGTTACAAGGGAGAGACTAGAGAGAATCGACTTCTACATCAAATGAACACTTAAGAATGAAAGCCGGTCACTTTTTGCAGCAGCATCTAAACGCAGCTTCTGAATATTCCATTTCAGGATGCATACTGCTTACCTAGTGGAGTGGCCCTTTGAGCAAATGATCCTTCGGCTAGAGCCGTAGAAAGGTCAGCGGGAAAGGCTTGAGGACACTGAAAATGCTGAAGATACAATGCCCAGATGTAGGTAAATGTTTAGGCTCACTGCAGATTCATTAATGATAGCGGTGGGTACTTTCTGTGAAATTGTCACGCATGAGAAGTCGGTCTCTGCTAGTGGAAATGGTAGGGGATTACGATCTAGGATGCTTCAGTATAACATGTAGTATGACAATGCAAAGCATTAGTATTCAGTGTCGATGCCCAAAAAGGCGACGGAGATCTCCTGTGATGGGGCTTTTGCATCAGACTGCCGAATGTTCTGTTGTCGATTTGGCGATTCTGTATGAACTTCACGTATTTGGAGAGACATGAACGGCCCCATTTGGTTACCTAATACGCAGCATTAGGTATAGCAAATCGGCATGTGCTTTGTTACAATACTGCGAACCCGTGGTTCTTCACTCTAGCGATGTGCATCAGGTAAAGCTGCAATCATAGAACGGACATGACCCTTCAAGGTTACCCTGGACAGAAAACACCACGGTTCGCAACGAGTCGGAACCGATCCCTCCGATGGCTCAGCTAAACTTTTCGGTGAGTCAATCCAAACTGTTGCATTTGCTAGAAAAATATCTTCTAACATAAGGCTGAAGTTTCGTGGGGGATCGTCACGTTGGACTCGCGAACTGGTCCATTGGAAAGATTACAACCGATTTTAAAACCACACCAACCACGTTGTTTCATCACCCACAATGAAACCCAAGCGTTTGGAAGAACATAAATTCTCAGCTTCTGCTTGCAGGTTTGGGTTTCTTTCATGTGGATGCATCACGCCCACTCGAAAAAGATTCTTATTCTTTTCTTGAAATTGGATGGAATTCAGATGAGAGGCGACTAACACCACAGGATGTCGTAGAAATGAGGAAGGAAAGGTTCATTCAAGCTCAACTGTCCCAACCACCGTTATCGTGTTGGCCCATGAACTTTTGATTTTGCTTTCTAAAGTTGGGACTTCCATAATTAACGAAATTCTGTCTGTTGCATTTCTTACCCCCAAAACCTACTGAAAGTCCAATTTTGCCCCTTTTAAGAAATCGAGGACGCGAATGATAATTATTATTTATTTATATATATTTTTATTTTTTTGTTCCTGAGAACATATTTGAAACATAAATCCGTTCGATAAGACAATTTCATTTTTCTATTTCTAAGACAAATTTTTAGCCTAGAAATAGGTCTTGAGCAGAAATGAGAAGTTGAATTTTTCTACTTTTTTATTTTTAGAACATAAACAGAAATAACAATTCTTCTTAGAGCCCGCCCTCTCCACCCGCGCCCACCGATTGCCGCCGCCCCCCGCTCCGCCATGGCAATCGCCCGCCAATGTACGAATTCTACATCGACGCTATTAAACAAATTTTTGTATTGGGAACAGAAATTTTGAGTCGTTAACAAAGGCTACTTTCTGCTTAGCAACTTGTCTAGAGAATAAAAATAAGAAAACATATTTCTGACCAGAAATTGGGTTCAATAACTAAATGATTATCATCTGCATCCCAAAACCCTATATCTACCTCTCCCTTCGCTCAATTCGCGCAAGAGTCCTCTCTAGCTCGCTCACCTCTTTGCTTAGCTCGCTCGAGCGAATACCAGTTGCTCACTCATCGCTCAGACCAGTCGCTCGACTCTCTCTTGCTCGCCACTTTCTTTGCTCATGTAAGGAGGTTCCATTTTTGTACCGTCAGTTAGGGCATTGTTGATACCAAAATAAGAATCGGTATAAGTACCGAATATGCTTTAATGCCGAATCTGGCGTGCAAAGGAAGTCAGCCATCTTCCAAAACTCGTCTAGACCAAATTCGGAAACATACTGAGGAGCAAGCGTAAGTGGCATCGTCTCCCGAATTCGGTAAATGAGGAAAACATATATATTTACCGAAATATGGAAAATTGTAATTCGGGATGATGGAGTATTAATACTTCAGGACAGTGGCCTTTTCCCGAAATTCGGGAGATTCACGCTTCGGGAATACATTGAAGAATCACGACTCACCCACGTACATCATGATAACAGGAAGTTATGAGCAAAAGTGGAGATAGTGGGCATGATAATATCGTGGGAGGTTACTTATCTAGATTTGAAATCCTCTTAATAGTTAAGATCAGGTTCTTGGCCGACAATAAAACTGAGAAAACGTGGTCAGAAATAGCAGTTACTGGAAGCGCCAAAATGTTCAAAGTTTGAAGTCTGAAAATATGAAAGTAACCGACGAGCAGTTACAAGATGGGGGAATACAAATACTTAGAGGAAGCAAAGAGAGAGGACAACAAGAAGATGGCAAAAACACTCAAGCTTATCTGTACTTCAGTTTTCTACACATCTTTACAGCTTCCTGTAGTTCTAGATAACTTTACAGTCTTTTACAGCTTTCGTAGGAGTATTGTAACATAGCTTGAAACTCAGTTTGTATCAGATCCGTTTACAATCTACCCAATTTCTATCCTCTTCCATATTCACCACGATTTTCCTAGAAATCAAGCCACAGAACCTACTTTAATAAAAACCGAAAATCGAAGTTTCGGTGAAAGATTTTCCTCGTTGTAAAACGAGCGAACATCTTTTTGGCACGCCCGGCGGGACCTGCGTGGTAAGATTTGGGGAAATGGTGAGAACTAGGCAATATGAAGGGATACCGGTGAATAACATCAATAATCAGTTGAAGGAGCACGTTCTGAGCATTCAGTGGCTAATCAAGTTGAGGAAAATGCCGATATTCCTCGGCAATTAACTGAAGAACAGGCCCACGCGTTGGCACCAGACAATACCTTGGTAGCCACGATGAAAAGGATGTTTGAGAAACAACAGAACGACTTTACCAATCATATGGTGCGACATGTGACT
Source organism: Syzygium syzygioides (assembly GCA_031216285.1). Taxonomy (NCBI): domain Eukaryota; kingdom Viridiplantae; phylum Streptophyta; class Magnoliopsida; order Myrtales; family Myrtaceae; genus Syzygium; species Syzygium syzygioides. The sequence goes on along the minus strand of CM062252.1, from coordinate 20,183,312 downwards.
GATGTGATAAAGCCCATGGTGATTAATGCTATAAATGAAGTAATATCACGTCCCAGTTCATCTTCTCAAATTCCACCCTTTTGTGCTAATCCTCAGGGGGCAGTACTGTTACCACCAGCTTCGGGATCTATTCATATGGGGTATAACTGCAATGGAGGATTAAATCCTCAACCTTTTATTAGAATTTTGCCAAGGCCAGAGAATCCTACCCCTACGAACCTTGTGAATGATGTGAGTGCTTACAATTTTCCTCAAAATGTCCCGAATGATGTTAATTCGGTTAATCCCATGGTCACAAATGCACCACCGGTGATGAATGTACTTCCACCGAATGTACCTCCACCAGTAAATGTGCCTAATACTGATCATATCAGGCCATTTGCACCTCAGCCGTATCCTCAAGTGATAGAAAACCCTCTTTATAGGCCGCCATCACCTATTAATTTTAACATGGAGCAGCAAGGGATGAATCGATCTCAACAGTTCGATCCTAGGGGTCAAGATCCTTGGTTTGGTCAGCAAAATTTAAGGCCATGGAACCCAGATAGAGTTGCGGAAATGGTAATGCAACAATTGGGAACAGAGAGAGGAATGCCAAGACCAGTGTATAGGAAACCACATCCCGATTGGGTTGACAATATACCATATCCAAGAGGTTTCAAGATGCCAGATTTTGCTGTATTTACAGGAGAAGAAGATTAGTCAACTGTGGAACATGTGGGTCGATTCTTAGCACAATGTGGAGAAGCTGGAACTAATGAGTATTTAAGGTTAAGGTTGTTCCCACTGTCTTTGTCAAAAACAGCATTCACTTGGTATACGAATTTGCCTGCGAATTCTATTTAGACATGGGCGGAGATGGAAAGGCAGTTTCATTCTCAATTTTACCGAACGGTGCCAGAGGTAATGGTAGCCGATTTGGCTAGGATGTACCAATATGGTACCGAAACGGTGGATCAGTTTATTGCACGTTTCAAGAAATCCAGAAACCGATGTTTAACATCACTTACCGAAAAGGAGTTCACGGATTTGGCTTTTAATGGCTCAAGGTTCAACCTTAAAGAAAGGTTTAAAGGGCAAGCATTTGACGATCTCTTTCAGTTGAACGCTCGGGTTTCCAAGTATGAACATTTGTTGAAGGAGAAAGATAAAAAGCCGAATAAGGATAATCGGCATATAGTGGCATTTGCTGAAAATACCGAACAAGGTGATGTTGCTGGAGAGGAAAATGAGATAGCTGTAGCAACTATGGTACTTGAAAAACCATATGTATGCCCAGCACTTAAACCGGCCAAGGTAAGAGATGTATCCAAGCTCAAGGCTAAGGAGACAAATAACTATTCCTTCAACATCTACAAATTAGATGAAATATTTGATTTATTGTTGAAAGATGGAGTGATCAAATTATCTGAAAGACAAGTAATCCCGTCAAAAGAAGAAATAGCAGGCAAGAGTTATTGCAAATGGCATCACTCTACAACTCATGATACGGTGAATTGCATTGCGTTTAGAAAGACAATCCAAGAAGCAATTCGTCAAGGTAAAATTAAATTTGCCGAAGACAAAGGCAAGGCTTTAATGGAAGTAGATTCAGATCCTTTCCCAAAGATGATCAACATGATCAATACACGAGAGACGACAGAAGATAATAACAAACAACTTTGCACTCGTTGCCACCAGGAGTTAATTCGGCAGGATCGGGAGTTGAATCAGGAGTTTCCCAGGTTCCAATTCATGAGGGGAACAAGAGGAAGATACAGATTAGGATCATTTGTTCGCAGGATAAATGAACCACGGGTAAAATCTGAGATTGTAGCTGCTGAAAGCTCTTCAGCACGAGCAAGAGGAGAAAATTTACCCAAGACAAACAGCACAGGTGTTTGAAAGAAAGGATGTTAGTCATAGGCATGTGGGAAGCGAAAACCATCCTGGTTCATCTCAATTAGCCCTCCAAATTCGGGAGTTAACTACACAAGTTCATGAAGAGAACAAAACATTACCGAAGCCTACAGAGAAAAAAAGTCTATGGCAGCGATATAAAGAAGGTGACCCCAAAGTCGGATTGCTTGGAGAACCGAGTGGGAAGTTTGATTATGTGGTCTATTATGGAAATACAAGTGATTATCCGTCTTCATCATTGTCAGTTGAGCCAACCGGTTGGGGAGATGAATTTGATGATCTACCACCATTAAAATCTCAGGAAGTCCACAGAAGAAAAATGGTTAAGGTGCCGTATAATCCTCCCGAAGGGAAATGGTCAATAGTTAAATCACCAGGACAAGCATCTTATAGAACTATTAAGAGGCATTTCCAGCAAATAAGAAATAGGCAAAGGAACTTTGAGAATAGCCAAATTAAAGGAATAGCAAGGCAAGATTCACCTTTCACATCTGTTAGCAGAAAAGGCAATTGGGTATGGAGAAGAAATCCTGATGAAAAAAGTCAGAATAAACCAGAACTAGGTGATTCGGGAAGTAGTTCTCAGATCGAAATGGAAAAAGGGAAAGGAGTTGCTCAAGGTTCACAAACAATTAATTTTGGGCAGATTACCGTAGCTTTCGATCCAAAGCAACAAGAGAAGGTGGAACGAAAAGACTTGGATCCTAAATTGTCACAAAAGGACGGCAGAAGTTATCGAAGTGGTTATTCTAAAATGTCAAAGAAATATGGCTCTCCGGTACGGATAAACATGGTCCACGCTAGACTTCCAGCAAAGTATGGAACTAATTTGATAGTGGAGGAAGATATCGAACATATTTCAGAAAAAGAGACAGCCATGGCAGAATTTCAGTTTCTTGATAAAGAAGCCATCAAGTTTGATAAGGTACCTCCTGAAGGAATGAAACATTTAAGATCCTTGATTGTTTCAGGAAGGGTCAATGGTAGGCCTGTCGGTAAAATTTTTGTGGATGCTGGAGCTACTTTGAACCTCATATCTTATAAATATTTCAAGAAATTAGGGAAAGATGATAATGACATCATCCCATCTAATGTTCAGTTATCTGATTTTCTTGGGGAGGTTACCGAAGTCAAAGGGGCAGTAGTTCTTGATTTGACCATAGGATCCAAGTCAGTTAAAACGACTTTCTTTGTAGTAGAATCTGATGGTTCATATAATCTGTTGCTTGGAAGAGATTGGATACACCCTAATCAGTGTGTACCTTCAACTTTGCATTAAGTCTTGGCATTCTGGAATGGTGATAAAGTAGAATATGTTGAGGCAGATTCGGGATATGCTTCAATTGGATGGACTGATATTTGCCGAAAATATCGAAATTGTGCACATAAAGGTTATGTTATTGAAGCGCCGGGAACGGACCTACAGTCTCTTGCTTATTGCCGCTTCGGGGATGTAAAAGCTGAATGGATCCCTAAGTCAAGCTTGGCATTGGAAGAACTACATAGTCTATATGGAAAGCGAGTCAGTATTGCAAGAAGTTTGTGAGAAGTACTTTACACGTTTGGCGGAAGTAGCGCATCAAAAGGTTGAAGCTTCAGATTGCATAGATGAATGAGAAGACCCATTAGTCAAAGAAGACAGGGCAATGGAAGCTCAAGATCCATTGTTAGAAGTCGATATAGGGGAGCCTGGTTGTTTCCGCCCGATATATATAAGTGCTTTTTTACAAGGGGCATGAAGGACAGGTTGATTAACTTGATCAAAGAATATAAGGATTGTTTTGCATGGGATTATCATGAAATGCCTGGTTTATCAAGGGATATTGTAGAACATCGTCTACCAATTAAAAAGGGATTTCATCCATATAAGCAGCTAGCAAGATTATTTGCTCCTGATGTAGTTGACAAAGTAAAAGAGGAAATAGAAAGGCTATTGAAGGCAAAATTCATTGAAATACGTATAGTGGATTTCAAATATTGTCCCTGTGAAAAAGAAGAATGGGAAGCTGAGAGTATGTATTGATTTTCGGGATCTAAATAATGCTACTCCAAAAGATGAATATCAAATGTCCATGGCAGATATGTTAGCAGATTCGGCATCGGGAAATGAGATGCTATCCCTGATGGATGGTCATTCAAGTTCTAACCAGATTTTTATTGCTAAAGAAGACGTTCCAAATACAGCATTTAGATGTCCTGGTGCGATTAGAACTTTTCAATGGATAGTTATGCCTTTCGGATTGAAGAATGCAGGAGCTACATACCAACGAGCAATGAATTTTATTTTTCATGATATGATCAGTAAATTCTTAGAAGTTTACATTGATGATGTGGTGGTTAAGTCAGCTCTAGAGGATCATCTGGATTATCTCGAACAGGCATTTATCAGGATGAGGAAGTACAAATTGAAGATGAATCCAACCAAATGTGCCTTTGAAGTACGAGCAGGAAATTTCTTGGGATTCTTGGTCAACTAGAGGGGGATCGAAATTGACAAGAACAAAGCGAAGGCTATCATGGAACTTCCTCATCCTAAGTCCAAGAGACAACTACAAATGGTGATTGGGAAAATAAATTTCCTTAGAAGATTCATTGCCAATTTGTCCATCAAGATGGAGCCTATGACACAACTTTTGCGTCTTAAGAATCAGAACGAATTTGTATGGGGAGAAAAACAACAAAAGGCATTTGATTTGATCAAAGCTTATCTAATGAATCCTCCTGTATTAGTACCGCCAAAAGCAGGCAAACCACTGAAATTGTACTTATCGACTACCGATATGACTATCGGGAGTATGTTGGCACAAGAAAATGAAAGTGAAAAAGAACAAGCGGTATATTATTTGAGTAGAATACTAACCGATGTTGAAAAAAGATATACCGTAATTGAAAAATTATGTCTGTCTTTATACTTTACTTGTATGAAGTTAAGACATTATTTATTGCCAACTAAAGTGCATGTAATCGGCAAGACTGATATAATAAAATACATGTTATCCCGGCCTGTGATAAAAGGGCGTATAGCCAAGTGGGCATTTATATTGTCCGAATTTGATTTGACATATGTGTCGATTAAGGCAGTAAAAGGTCAAGCCATTGCCGATTTTCTTATCGAATATCCATGTCTGCAAATGGAAGAAAATGAGCAGAATTTCAGTCAAGTGTTACCATGGACTATGTATTTTGATGGTTCGCGTGTTAAGAGCATGGCTGGAGCAGAATTGATAATAATTTCTCCCGATGGAAAACTTACAAGGTGCGTGTGTAAGTTAGACTTTGAATATTCAAATAATCAAGCTGAATATGAAGCATTGACTATTGGTTTGGGGATATTGATTAACCTAAAAGTGCAATTTGTCAAAGTGTTTGGTGATTCACAATTAGTAGTGAAACAGTTAAAGGGAGAATATCAATGCTCACATGAAAATTTGATTGGCTATTACTATCTGGCCAAAAGGCAGTTAGAACAATTCAGGGAGTATGACATAGTTCATATGGGAAGAAATACGAATTTCGAGGCTAACAAGTTGGCTCAAGTAGCTTCTGGATACCGAATATCAAAAGAAGCGGCAGACATTGTGACTACTGTAACACTATCGGTACCTTCTATTGAAAATAGAAAGATACCGATAGCAGTTAGCAAAGTGGTTCAAGAAGAGGATTGGAGACAAACCATCATTGAATATTTGAAGAATCCAGATTCGAGAGATCGAAAGCTAAGGATGCAAGCCTAGAAATATATTATATTAGGAGAAGAATTATACCGAAAATCCTCAGATGGAGTACTTTTACGTTGTCATGATGAAGATAATGCAAAATTGGTGATGGCAGAAGCGCATGAAGGAATATGTGGAGCTCATCAAGCAGGAATCAAGATGAGATGGCTATTAAAAAGGTATTGATACTTTTGGCCAACCATGATGCAGGATTGTATCAACTATGCCAAAGCGTGTCTCTTGTGTCAAAAGCATGGACCGTTGCAACATGCACCTGCTATGGAGCTCCATTCTATCGTAAAGCCATGACCATTTAGAGGATGGGCAATGGACATAATAGGTAAGATTTATCCACCTTCATCTCATAAGCATAGTTATATTTTGTTGGCTACGGATTACTTCACAAAGTGGGTAGAAGCCATTTCATATAAGAATATTACACAGAGTACTGTGATTAAGTTTATTGAAGAAAACATAATTTATCGATTTGGTTTGCCCGAGTCGATTACTGCGGACCAAGGAACAGTGTTCACCGGAAGAAAGTGATAGAATTTGCACGATCAAGAGGAATCAAAATGGTCTACTCGACACCATATTATCCCCAGGCAAATGGACAAGCTAAAGCAACTAATAAGGTTGTTATTGGACTGATCAAGAAACACTTAGAAGAAAATCCAAGAGAATGGAATGTTTTATTATCAACGGTATTGTGGGCGTACCGAACATCACGAAGATCGAGCACAGGTGTCAGTCCTTATATGCTTACATATGGACAGGAAGCTGTTTTACCGATGGAAATCACAGTACAATCTTCAAGAGTTCAATTGCAGAGCGAGATGTTGTCTAAAGATTATAGAGATTGGATGCACATAAATTTGGATGAGCTAGATGAGGTTCGTGCAGCTTCTTTGGATCAGTTGATTGCACAAAAAAGAAGAGTGGCCAGGGCTTTTAACAAAAAGGTTAAGGTCAAACAGTTCCTTGTGAGGGATCTAGTGTGGAAAGCAATTTTGCCATTTAACCTCCAAAGTAAGGAATTCGGTAAATGGTCATCGAATTGGGAAGGACCATACTTAGTTACCAAAGTGCTTAGTGGGAACGCATACCGATTGATGGACATCAAAGGAAAAGAACTGTCACGTTCTATAAATGGGAAATTTTTGAAGAAATATCATCCATCAATTTGGGAAACACCAGAAAGTTAATTTATTCAATGAAAATGAAAGTACATCCCAGTCTTGGTAACAAAGACCTGTAAGTCATTAACAAGTTTGAGATTTTGAGCTACATAATGAGAATGCACAGCAAGATCCTGACGGAGTTTAGATTGTTGTCCCTCAAGATACTCTAAATGACGAGAATGGAAGCGGATAATTTCGAATTCCTCCCAAGCTTCTTGAAGCAGTTGCCTGTATTTGTTTGAAGCAGCTTCAACCATAGACTTGACACGAGAAATTTCATCTTTGAGTATCCTCCACTCTACACGATGATGATTGGAAAAGAAATTGAGAAGTCGACGTGTCATCTCAACGTCATCTCTAGCTTGAGCACAGGAGTCCTGAATTTGAGCATATTTCTCTTTGGAATTTTGTAATCGGGAAGACTCTTCCTCAAGTTGAAGATGAAGGGCGTCAGCTTCCACAATGGTAGGTTCTAACTTCCAAATTTCCCTCACATTGTGCTCAAATTCATCAAAGCTAGCAAGGAATAAAGAGCATAACTCCCAAACCAGATCTAAGAAGGTAGAATCTGCAGACAGAAATACTTTGGATCTAAAGAAGTTGGCCAGATCGGTAACTTCTACCTTATACTTGCTTTTCAGTAATAAGGCATGATGCCTTTGAGATAGTAGTTCATGCAAACGTCTCCATAAGGATCGATCACCTAGATAATGGAATAAACAGGTTGTCCATGTTTAGGAGTTGTTAAAATCCAAATCTGGTAAGGTTCAGTGGGAAAAATTACCTTCATAGGAACTGTGACGTCTTTGTGATTGGGACCAAAGAAGCAGTCGAGATGAGGAACCATGTGAAGACATCATGAATAGCGATTGTGAGTTTGCAGGGAATCTGTGGTAAGTTTAAGCAGTTATAAAGGGAACAGATCGTGGAGGATGATGTGTCAGGATTTTCTTGGAGAGACAGTGGAACGGTTATCTTTGCGTTGATTCAAATATCCAAAAGAATCGGACAGAGATAAGGAGCGACATTTGGCTAGAATGTTTGAGTTATCGATCGCTAAAATATACAGCATTGGGAATTTGCTTTATCGGGATATCTTATATTTGAATATACGGCATCGGGAATTTGCTTTATTGGGATATTTTATATTTGAACATACAGCATCGGGATATTGCTCTGTCGGGATATTCTACAATTAAACAAATGCAAGGAAAAACAAGAACAGAACTCAACAAATGGGTTCATTATCTTATTCCCAATGGGCCAATAGAGTCTTAGCTTCAGTTACAAAGTCTCTTAGTCTAATCTCTAGACTATAATTTTCATCCATGATCTCTGCCCTTCTCTTCTCATGAACCCTAACTAACCCAACAGTATTATCAAACTCTTTCTCCAATTCCCTACATTTCTGCATCTTACGTCTAAGTGTGGGAGAAAGGTTTGAAACTTTAAACTTCTGATCTACAATTTGGGCATCCACCATCCTCAATTCTGCTTCAAGTTCTGCTTTTCTGGCTTCCAATCTCTGAAGTTTGCTTGCCTCAACCTTAAAATGATTATAGACGAGACGAGCATCTTCACGCTTGTGGGATAATTCATCTTGAATTGCCAGTCCTCGCCTTTCTCCAAAGAGAAGATGGGGAAGATGATCAAGGTTGACTCTAATTTTAGTCACAGCATCTACAAAGTCAACAGCGAAGAGATCCACCTTGTCTTGAAAAGCACCAGACAAGACAAACGATGGATGACCAGAGCATATCTCCTGGAAAAGATTCCTCGCTTGACGTTCTTTGTTAGAGTCAATGATCAATTTCCCATAGCCAGGCTCTAATAAGTTTAAGAGCTGTTCCCATTTAGCTTTAGCCACTTCTCTTGGAACTTCAGCAAGCATTGACAAAGTTGAAGGCTCTGAGGAATCAGCAGTCATTGAAGAACTGGGATGAGTACCTACCAATATTCTTTCCAACTCCTTTTGTTCTGCTAAGGAGAAAATTTCCATTTGAGCAGATGGATTGGGCACAGCAGAGGATGTTGAAGGAGGTAAAGCAGTGATAGTTTGAGAAGTTGGTGGCACTTGCATATTCAAAGGTTCCTGGATCATCGCTTCCTCAAGCGTTGGAATCTCTTGAGATACAGAAGAAGGTATATCAGAAGCTGCAGCTGTAACATATGTATATCAGATAATTGAATAGAAATTTCGAGTCAAATACAAGGCAATAATATTTACCAGTAAGAGCTAGAGGGAGATTTCTTCAGGTTCTATAACATTGGTTGGGATATCCTGCGTTGGTACATCCTCTTGAGAATATGAAATAGGAGGTTGATCTTAAACCAACTCAGCAGTAACTTCTATCAAAGAAACAGGAGTTACTGGCGAAAGATCTGGGGTTGATATGATAAGAGCCTTATTAGGAGAAGGAGAAGGGATGAGAGAAGCAACACTGGATGGATCAGTCTTGGGATTATCTGGATTAATCAGAAGATATACAGGTTAGTGTTAACATACACATTGCTAGTCTCCATATATATATAAGGGGAGAGCTAAGAGAAGTACCTCTTGGTGTGCGCGGTTTCATCATAGCTCGAAGAGTGAGCTCTGAAGGTTGATCGGATGTTGGCGAACCCTCTGGGGATTCTGAGGAACGGATAAATACTTTTCTGACGCTGCGTTTTGCTGGTGCTGTTTTTGGAGCAATAGAGTCTGAAGTTTTTCTTTTCTTGCTCACTGCAAGAATATGGCGTTAAATGGAAGGTTGAAACGAGATCAAACAAAATATATATATCGAAAGTCAGAATCAAATTACCTTTGGAGGGTTCTATTGACTTAGTGGGAGTCGTATCCACAGCCTCAATTACTTTCGATGCTGCCAAAGGAGCAACATCTTTTATTTTTGAAAGAATCAGGTCCAGGGGATCTGAAAACACAGCCTTTTGATATTCCCTCCACCAAAGGTCAAAATCGGGTGAAGAATAATTGGAGTGGCCAGTGAAGTCGGTAACACGGAATAATCGATAGATATCCCGTATCAACGTGGTTAGCTCATTGAAAGGCTTATCATCCTTCAGTTTGCAAGTTAGCTTATCAAAAGAAGCAAAAGAGAAAGTGTAAAGGGCAGGAACAGGAACTCCTTGAATTAACCCAAGTTGCCTAGCACAATATTGAGGAGAATAGATTTCAAAGCCAGCAGCAAATCTGCCTTTTGTTGAAAATCTCACAGGGAGATCAACAGAAGTCAAAACAGATTGCCAAAAGTCACTTTTATTCTTCCGAAAGGCAGGGAGGTAAGATTTGAATTGAGGGGTGCAGAAAGGAGAGAAAGAATGTGAATCCTCCTTGATGGAATAAATTTGAGAAATAAAGTACCGAAAATAAGAGGATGGTGCTCTAGGAACAGAGATCAGTTTCCTGCTCAAGGCTTGGCAGACTAGTTGGTCAGGAATAGAAACCAAAAGAGGCTGGATAACTTGATCCTCAGAGAACCAAGTAGGGAAGTAAAAGGCTGCCCATACTTGAAGAAGCCAAAGGGGACCACCAAAAACGCTACTAACTTCATCTGAAGCAGTGGAGGAAGAAGCATGGGCTAAACCTCGATAGAGCAAAGCTAACATGATCTTGCCTAAAGAAAGTTGGGTCCCTGAAGCTAAAGCAGAAGCAACAGCAACAAAGTCGTTCGAGACCCTAACTATAGGGTGGCAGAAAAGGAATTTACAAAGCCAGTATAAAAGAAAAGCAGCATGCTCTTCATCGGTAATTGCCCTTTCCTTCTTAAAATAGTTTTTCATGAATGTCTCATAAGCCATTTCAGAATCAGACAATTTACTGAGCGGTGAACGAGGATCTAGAGACAAGGTAGACGGGTCTATACCTAACGGAGAAAGCCCAGTAAGGCAATGCACATCAAGCAAAGTTACTGACATGGGAGAAAAAGGGAAAAAGAAACAGTTGGTCGAAGATGACCAAAAACAGGATAATGTGCCAATTAGTTCCCGATTAATAGGATGATCGAAACAACTAAGACGCAAAGCATCATGGATGGAGAGGGTATTCCAAAGAGAACCCTTAGAAGGAAGAAGACGAAGATACCATTGGTAGAACTCAGAATCAAATTCAGAGAAAGCCCTAAGGCGAGAAGGACGAGAATACCACTGGTACGCCAAAATAGATGATTCATGGATGGGAAGTACCTCAACTTGATGACGAGGGAAGTGGTTTGACAAGCATTCTGAAACGAAAAAGTGATTGTAAGTAGCAGGGCCGAGGATATACGAATCTTCAAATGCATTCTGTACAGAGAACAGATGAGATTCCTCTTTGAAGTCATCAGAATCCCGGAATAGATGATACCGGTCAAGAGCATTTGATGCGGAAAAGGGGAGAATTTGGTCCTTAGAAGCTTTGGAAGCCATGGATTTTAGGAGAGTGTTAGAAAAGATTGCAGAGAGTCGAAAAGGTGAAGATGTAGAAGAACGAAAAAGGAACGATTTTTATCAAGAGTGTTTTGGAGACGAAAGGATAGGCGCGCGAAGCAAGGTGACGAAGCGACGTCAAGAACAGGTACTATTCCTTTGACATTTAAAAGAATTAAAAGTTCTTTTAATCTTTTTAAAAGGGGGCATATGTTGATACCAAAATAAGAATCGGTATAAGTACCGAATATGCTTTAATGCCGAATCTGGCGTGCAAAGGAAGTCAGCTATCTTCCAAAACTCGTCTGGACCAAATTCGGAAACATACTGAGGAGCAAGCGTAAGTGGCATCGTCTCCCGAATTCGGTAAATGAGGAAAACATGTATATTTACCGAAATATGGAAAATTGTAATTCTGGATGATGGAGTATTAATACTTCAGGACAGTGGCCTTTTCCCGAAATTCGGGAGATTCACGCTTCGGGAATACATTGAAGAATCACGACTCACCCACGTACATCATGATAACAGGAAGTTATGAGCAAAAGTGGAGATAGTGGGCATGATAATATCGTGGGAGGTTACTTATCCAGATTTGAAATCCTCTTAACGGTTAAGATCAGGTTCTTGGCCGACAATAAAACTGAGAAAATGTGGTCAGAAATAGCAGTTACTGGAAGCGCCAAAATATTCAAAGTTTGAAGTCTGAAAATATGAAAGTAACCGACGAGCAGTTACAAGATGGGGGAAATACAAATACTTAGAGGAAGCAAAGAGAGAGGACAACAAGAAGACGGCAAAAACACTCAAGCTTATCTGTACTTCAGTTTTCTACACATCTTTAAGCTTCATGTAGTTCTAGATAACTTTACAGTCTTTTACAGCTTTCGTAAGAGTATTGTAACGTAGCTTGAAACTCAGTTTGTATCAGATCCGTTTGCAATCTACCCAATTTCTATCCTCTTCCATATTCACCACGATTTTCCTAGAAATCAAGCCACAGAACCTACTTTAATAAAAACCGAAAATCGAAATTTCGGTGAAAGATTTTCCTCGTTGTAAAACGAGTGAACATGCATAAAATGATTTTAGAATGATTTTTCTTGGAGATTTTGTTGTGGGTGATAGTGACAGTGCATTGGTGGAATTGTTATCTACTGTATTTTTTCTAAGAGCTTCTTCTCTGTTCGTAAATCTTGACCCTGAAACAAATATGATTTTGCCTATTTAGTCTGATGGGGATGTTGGACTAGTATGTTGGAGCTTGTTCCCTGTAAGACTAATTATGTATTCCGTCAGTTAAGACCAAATATGATTATGGTGCTTTTGATTGGGTTCGGCATTCTGGGTGTCGTGGCAACTTAATTTGGTGGTTGTGATGTTTTGTATAGATGTGAGTGTAAGAAGGGCTGTAAAAAATCCTGACCCAGCCCGACTCTATCCGAAACAGGGATAATACCCGACTTTTTGAGCTCTTACTCGAACCGGAGTAGACCCTAATTGAAAAGGCCCCAAATTTTTGGGTCGGGCCGAGCTGAACCAAGCTTTTTTGTTTACAGCTCTACTCGCATATATTTGTTTTAGAACTTATTTCAACATAGTTTTGTGGCTCTCCTAAAGTGTTCTCTCAATAACGGGAGCAAGCATTTCTTGAATCTAGCATATGCATACTAGATTCAATTTTGACTATGAGATCTATTAGGATTTTCCATTTTTATGGCACAAGGAAAATAAACCATTGCACTCGCTCTAGTAATAAAGAATGTGGAAATAGCATTTACCGCAAACCCCCTCCCCCCAACCCAATCATACTCAATTAGTTACAAAAAATCATAAATTATACCTACTGTAACATATTTACTCTAAACTTTTTTCCATGACAAAAAATTCCAAGCTTGTACATGTGTAACATATTTAGCTTTCGTCAAATTTCTGTCAATGAAAATTGTAAAAAAATCTGTTTACATGAATACTAGAAAGCAAATATTTGAAAAGTCCTATTGTGTGATCAATTTAAGTTTTAATTTGCTTAAAATTGAAAACAAAAACAATGACCGTAACTTTCATATTTTCGCGTTAACAGTAATGTAAAAGAGACATATTAACAAATTCATAAATAAAAAAGTTACATCGAAGTGGACTATTTCTCAATTAAAACGAGAGTAATTTTATCATAATAAATATGGTCACATATGCATTGAAGAAATTACAAGCATCCTTAAATATTTTTAAACTCATGGCTATTTGATGACGTTAACATGCCGTGTCAGGAGATAAATTACCATTTGAAGCACTAGTCCCCTCATTTATATCAAAGTCAATTGAATACTCGTTGGAACCAATTCCCCAGTTATTGGAACCCGGAGCCTACTTTGCAACTTGGAACCTACCATGTCACATGTTTCACATTCAGTTTTAGGTCTACTAGAAAATTGCCCAATCCTAGGTTGTGCTTACTAGGCAAAATCTAAGGACATTGTTTCCGGTGATAACACTAGTTTGAGAAGCGGATCCTTGAAGCTGACAATTTTGACAATGAGTTACTACATTGCATCAAGATGCAAAAGTACATAATGATACATGGAATACCCTCACTGACCTCATTGACTCATTGCACATGCAATTGATGCAAAGTTCTAGAGGTTACAAGATGAACACTTATCCATGCCAAAGTATCACGAATGAAAGCCAAGGAGTTACTCAAGGAGAGGAGGGAATTTCTTTTCTTTGATCAAGCCTTTGCCTCACGACCCTCACTAATTCCATATATGTGATGTCCCGGCCAAGATCGTGACACATGATGTACTTTGCGACATCCCGTTCGTTATTATCTTTCTTTTACGAGCAAGTAGAAGCATGAAATCGGGACAATAAAAATCAAAACAACATTGAGATAAAGATAAGCATCATAAGCAAACCTTTTTACATGATAGCTTATATATACATTACAAGCCAAGCCTTTTTACAAGACCCTTCTTTTTAAGGGCTAATTCACACACATACATGTACCCGCTATAACAACACAGTTGGGTTACGTCTAGCCAAGCTCCCAAAAGTTTCCTTCAAAACTTGCTTGGTCCCTCCCGAGCCGGAATCGCCGCTTAGGCTTCATTTGTGGCGCCCCTGAGCGCCGATCTATTGGCACCATCGAAAAGACTATTGAACCTGTAGAGGGGTCTGAACAAACCTACGTTTGTCCACATGTACCATGCTTCATACTTGTGAGGAACGGAATTCTCAAATACCTCATGTATCGGGACCTGCAAAATCACCTTTCGGTAGGTACGACCCGTTTCCACATCTACCACATCCAAGACGTCTATTACAAGTTCTATAAGCACACTAAAACGCACCGACGGGGTTGCCATCTTACAAGTTTGGAAAAACAACGGGGAGTGAGTCATCGACTTAGTAAGTAAATCCTCTAATTTCAAGTGAAAAGAAATCAATCGTCGTCGGACATGTGTCCTACCTTACCGCCCCGTTTGTGTTTCTTAGCTCACCTATGGACTATTCATGGTGCGCACAATAGCCAAGAGAACATCAAGCATGGTATTTACATGATGCATATTAAAGACAATACATGGGATTTTTTTCTAATTCTTAATCGAAATCCATCGGTTCTTTTGAAATCCATCGGGCATCCAAAATTCACCAAGCCTATGAAATCCATTGGGCATCCGAAATTCATCGGGTAACATCTCGAAATCCATCGTAGACAGCTTTAGTCCCACGTATGTCCATGCGTTACAAGCACCAAGTAAACTGATTTTTATCTTTTTTTATAGTCATATAAACAATATTGCCCGAAGGCGTGGATGCAAACGTGAGACTCATGATCTTTGATGCTAAATACTCTAATATGTCGGTTACGGTCCAAGGCTCGTGACTTGATCCGATGTGCCAAGTGATAAACCAAACCGACTTAGTTCGGATCAAATATGCCTCAATATTAGACATTTGCCAAGCAAGTTTCGGTCCATGCATCATGGCGTATATACAAGACACGCGTTCCTTCTTTTGCGACCGAGTTGTGTATTAACTCGAACATGTAACATGCAAAACAAGACACAACCAACCAGCATCATACAAAGTCCAAGCACGGATCGGATACAAATACTAGCCAATAACGCATCTCATCATCCTATCCCGAGATTAGAGAATCTACTTATACTACTCAACAAAAACGAGATTTAGTGGGGACCAAAATGAGAAAGTGACGTGAGGGAGAAGATGGTGATCGGCGTGAGAGAGAGTCGCGGGAGAAGAGAGTGTATGGCGTGAGCAAGAAGGAAGAGGGGCTGGATGGCGAGGTAGGCAAGGGAGAGGGAAAGTGGCGTGAATGATGGTGGTGTGAGGAAAAAAGAAACTAAGTGGGGATCAAGCTTATTTATAGTGTGGTCTTCTAAAGGTCCTTAATGAAGATGAAGCCAATGAATGACCCTAAAAGTCTAAGTTAATAATGAAGGGGGTCTTGAAAGTCTTGGGTCATCATTAAGCTTCTTATTCAAGCCTTCAATTAAGGCCACTCATGTCATGCCCCGAGCCAAGGCCGTGGTGTTTGGTCCTTAGCCCGATCGTGATTTGCGTTTGTTCCGGGGATTTGTATCGTGACATCCCAATATGAGTGTCTTTGATTACGCACAAGCAGAAGCGATCAAAGAACAATGAGAACAATAACAACATGAGCTAGGCAACATGCTTAACAAGCACACACTAGTTTACATGATAGTTATTTATGTTATAAGCCCTCATTCTTACGGCCTTCTTAGTAACTAATTTACATCTGGATCTCGTCCAGTTCTTCACATACTATTCGCTCACATATATTATCTGTATGGCTAGGTTATCCTAACTTTACTACCATCGTCCCTTCACACAAAAATTAGCTTCTTCTCAAGCTTCTTCAACTAGCTACGGTCTGCCCACAGTTTCATTGAGCACACCATCACTAGAGGGCCCGGGTAGCCCACCAAAATCAGCAAGGGGTCCCAAAAGGTTTCCATCAAACCACATGAACCAAGTTTCGTAACGGTGGAGAGCTAGCTTGTCTGCACTTTCTTGGACCCAAACGGTGATACTACACTTATGATAGGTGGTTTCGGTTTCGATATCAACTACATTTATCAGTCGAACATGCATTCGCAAGGTCAAACCGGCAAAATTGTTCTGGCACATGGCTTAGTTGGTTGGGCCTGACCAGGCACAAGGCCTAGCTCATAGCCGGGCCACATGGGCACAAGATCGAGCTCTTGGCCGGGCCATATGGGCGCTGGGCCTGCTGCACGGGCACAAAGCCGAGTGCATGGGCACAGTACTGGGCCGCACAAGCAGTGCGTTGAGCGCAAGGCTGGGCCACACGAGCGAGGGACCAGTTCACGAGGCAAATACACACCTTGGCTCATGGACAGGCACAATGCACGGCCTGTGGCCAAGTCTAATGGGCACGGAGCTAAGTATGGGTCGGAACTGATGGGCACAAGGCCTGATGCAAGTGTCAAGTACAATGGTCAACACGCGAACGGGCACAGGGCCGGCCCGTGCCTAACTGATGGGCACACGGCTAGTCCATGGCCCGGTGCAAGGCTTGGCACATGGCCTATTCATGGCCTACCCAATTCAACGCAATGATTCGTGATCAATTTACGACCGGTCCATGTTCAGGCATCAACGATCCATTGTCGACCCTCGGTTGTCATGGAATTGAGTACCATGGGATTGTTCCATGGTTGCCCACAACCAGTGCATGGCCGAGCGAAATCACCTGCGACTAATACATGCCCATTCGACATGGATCCATGGTCTTCCCGGATCGTCCCACTTGCGACCCTTATGGTCGAAAAGTCATTCCATGGCCGAATCACTCTAATAATTTTACGTAACTGGAAAATCATTTCAATATTGACCCCTTGGCCTATCCATGGACGATCTTTTGATCTAATCATGATCAACCCTCTCGATATCCATTCCGACCATACTAGCCTATCCATGACCGACCCTCGGACAATCTGTACACAAAACCCATGGCCATCTTCCTTTGGTCATTTCGGTCCAAATTGAGGATGTCACAATATACATGCCAATTTTTATTTTAGGGTTATGTAGGTCATTCGATTCTTGGTCCGGTTTAGTTCAATTTAGTTTCTATCTAGACATTAGGAACCAAATCATAAGGTACAAGTTCCAAAAAATATTGAACTGGGAACTATACTAAATCCCACTAGAACCCGATACTAGTCCGATTCTTTGATTTCCGATTCTACCCTAGAACCATGCTCATTCCTTGTGACGCCCTAGAATGTCACACATAACGCTCTCATTTTTATATTATAACTTGTGATTATTATTTGCATACGAAAGCACAATAAAATGTTGTGATACTAACCAATGCGGAAGCTAAACCTAGAATCTTGCAATTTAGGTCAACGCTAATATAGCCAGAGAAATAACAAGGAACGTCAAAGGACACATGATATTTATGTGGTTCGATCTGACGTATCGGTACCAACATCTATAGGGAGAGCCAGCACCAAATAATGCACTATAATTGAAAAATCCAAATTTACAACAAACGCTCATAGCACTCGAGTGTTTCTTGCACTTAGAGTAAACCTAAATCCTAAGTGTTTAGTAATAAATAACTCAAATGGATGTATAACTTATAGTACAATTTTCAGAGATTCAAGACTAAACAAGAACTCACATCCTACTGGAAATAAGAAAGTCTTCACATTCTTTTTTCTTCTTCTTCTTGCCGCTCATGCTTTCTACCGAAGAAACCCACAAATTTTCTTCACTGTGCGGTTACTATTCAAGAAGAAAGGAGGCAGCTACTATGTTCTCTCCTTGGGAACCAGCACCCTAATTGCCCTTCTTTTATAGGGTCAACAATTTTACTTATTTTGACTTGGACCCACCACATAGGCTATTATAAATATTATAGAATATGTATGTCCATTACTTTTGTCTTATAGTGCATGAGAGCTTTCTCTTTCTTTTTCTTTTCTCTCACGTCCAACCTTAAGCAAAGGTGAGTCCAACTCTTGATTTTCGTTTTGATGTCAAACTTGGATATTCATCCAATTGGGTCAAATTCCATAAACGGCTCAAACTCGAGACATAAGTCAACAATTCTCCACCATGGCTCGATGTTTGAAGTCAAGTCATAGTGCTCGTCATCCATGCTGCTCTCCCAACGCCCCAATGGGCGCTCACCCATCACAGATGTTTATCAAGCCTAAGCAAAGCTTGGACTTGTCTAGAGAAATGAAGTCAGTCCACATGTCTGTAGGAATCACCACCATAAGAACCTTATTCACTATCACTTCCTCTCCTGGCGTGCTATATCTGATGCAGAAATTTCGATCACCAATGAACTCTATACTCCAATGATATCTTTGACTTCTACCGAACACTACATTAACCGGATGTCCCACGCCAACATCACTAACCAAGTCATTAGACCACACCGCCTCTTCAACTCCTATGGTAGTCACCATGTCTCTCAACCACATCTTCCAAAACACAACACCACTAATAGAAGCAGAGGCATAACTGCTCAGTCATCGACTTTCTTTCAAGCTCCCTGCATGACTAGTGTTCGCAAACGCAATTATTGCCACACTACCTGAACTACATCCTCTGAAACATATCTCAATATTTGTCGTTCCCAACAAAATCAAGTGGATCCACTTCACAATATTACAATATATATTTGGATTAATCATATACATTTTCCTAATTGCATGTGATGGATTAAGTCTAGTACTGTCCATAAGATAACTCAAGCAACCAACAATACTAGCATATAAAGCACGGAACAATTGCTCCACCTCTATCCAAGTACACTGTGATAGACTAGACAATTTATAATGTGTATCAAGTAGAGTACTTACAGAATTTCTCAATTGCATGTTGAAGCATTTTAATGCTTTTCCAATGTAACTCCTCCAAGTCACTCGCAACATTCCAACAGTCTCTCTTTGCATCTCCATACCCGAAGCTATCTCTACTTGGAATAATTGTCAACTACTATGGAATCTAGCAACTCTGCACAAACTGTCACATCTATTGTACTCTAAACATCTCTAGACTCTCCCCGAAGCTCAACCTGTTTCTGAACACCGTCTAGATCTCTCCCCAATTAATCCCTCACTCCTCTTCTGAAACAGAGCAGATTTGTCAAAGGTGACCTCTCTACTGAACATAAAACTGGGTGAATCTTCCTCCATGCACCACGACATGTATCCCTTCACCCCATGTGCATAGCCTAGGAATATGCACCTACTCACCCTCGACTCTGATGCGCCATCACTCGTATGAGCAGAAGCAGGGCAACCGAACACTCTCAGTCTAATATAATCAACAAACTTTCCTGATCATGTTTCTTCAGGAATTTTCCAATCAATTGTTAGTGATGGTGATCTATTCACTAACCAACAAGCGAAATTCATGGTTTCGGCCCAAAAATCTTCATCTAATCCAGCATTGGAAAGTAAAGAGCAATCTCTCTCCAATATAATTTCGTTCATCAGTTCTGCAACTTCATTTAACTATGGTGAATTGGCAACAGTACAATGTCTCACTATGCCTTCCTATATACAAAACTGGCCAAGCTCATCAGAACAGAATTCAATCCTTTATCAGTTCTCAAGCACATGATCTTTCTTCCTATCTATTTTTCAGTCATCGCCTTGCACAACTTGAACCGACCAAGCACCTCGCTCCTGTGCTTAAGAAAACAAATCCACACTTTCCTTGAAACGTCATCAGCAAAAGACAACACATACCTGGCACCACCCTTGGACGGAACTTGAGAAGGTCCCTATAAGTCTGAATGTATGTAATCTACAATCTCTGAGGTACACTAAACTGTCGCACTGAACTTCACTCTCTGCTGTCTACCCATATCGCAGTGATCACAAAAATTCAGCTTCTCAATTCAATGACCTCGTAGTAGACCCCTCTGACTCATAACAATCATCTTTCTTCCACTCATGTTTCCAAGTCTCATATGCCATAACTATGATGTGTCCTCACCTGAAACCTCAGAGAATCGAGCAAACGAGCCAGTCACTATCTTTCCTTGGAGTAAATACAACCCGCAATGTATCTTCCCTCTTATCATAGTAGGCACACCTCGAGAGACCTTTCAAACTCCACTTTTAGCGGAAATCCGATATCCAAATTTGGCGAGAGAAATCAACAAGGTAAGGTTCTTTTTTAGCTCCAATACATGCCTTACACTTATCAACATTTGCACCACCCCATTATGCATTTTAATCTGAACTGTTCCAATACCTATCACTTCACAAGAAGCATCGTTTCCCATAAGCACCTTACCACTGTCTGTGCACTAATAGATAGTAAACCAGTGTCTATGAGAAGTCACATAATAAAAACATCCAGAGTCAAGCACCCAATCATCACCTTATGAACTCGTGGTGACTGCTAACACGTCATCGACATCACTAGAACAATCATCTGTTGTGGTAACAATATTACTATCTCCTATAGACTCCATCTTAACTCCTTTACCCTTGTACTTTGAACAATCTCTCTTGTAGTGCCCTACCTCGTCACAGTGATAATATCGACGGTTCCGAACATTATACCTCAATTTAGAACAGTTCTTCCATCTGTTACCTCTAGACTCTCTTCGTCCGTCTCTACTCCAAATAACTAAACCTTGCGCCATATTTTGCGCTAAGCTATCTTCTCACAATTTCTTTTGCTACTCCTTAGAAAACAATGCGGACTTTATCTCTTCTAAGGTAATCGTAGTACGACCCTATAGCAATGAATCTATAAAGTGGTTAAAAGGATCCAGTAGAGATGCCAACAACACCATTCCTTGTTTCTCATCATGCAAGGCCTCATTGACGTTCCTCAAGTCCATCATGAGTTTGTTAAACTCATTTAAGTGGGTTCTAATGGATGTGCCTTCAACCATCCAAAATTGAAACATCCTTTTAAATATATACAAGCAGTTGTTTAAACCCTTCATCATTTAAAGTGCCTTAAGTTTTGCCCACAATACTGCAGCTTCCTTCTCTTCGAGCACTTCAATTAATACCTCATTCGACAAATTAAACAAGATTATACTCCTCGCCTTCCTCATTAGCATATCCTTTTCGGTATCTTTCATTGATTCGGGCAATTTATCCTTGCCTTTTAATACTTCCGTCAAACCTTGAGTTATTAATAACGCCTCTATCTTAACACTCCATAACCCAAAGTTATTCCTTCCGTTAAACTTTTCAATTTCAACTTTCGCCCCAAACATAATTGCAACAATAGAATTTCCAGATAATAATCAAACAAGCAAAAAATCCAATTCTCAAGCTCTGATACCAATTGTTGTGATACTAACCAAAGCGGAAACTAAGCCCGGGATCTTACAATTTTTGTTAACGCGAATATAGCTAGAGAAATAATGATGAACGATAAAGGACACACGATATTTATGTGGTTTGGTCTGATGTATCGGTATTTACATCCATGGGGAGAGCTAGCATCAAATAATCCATTATAATCGGAAAATCTAAGTTTACAACAAACGCACACAACACTTGAGTGTTTCCCGCACCTACAGTAAACCTAAACCCCAAATGTTTAGTAATAAATAACTCAAATGGATGTATAACTTACAGTACAATTTCCAGAGGTTCAAGACCAAGCAAGAACTCACATTCGGCTGGAAACAAGAAAGTCTTCACATTCTTTCTTCTTCTTCTTCTTGTGGCCGCTCATGCTCTCTACCAAAGAAACCCACAAATTTTCTTCACTATGCAACTACAATTTAAGAAGGAAGGAGGCGGCTACTATGTTCTCTTCTTAGGAATCAACGCCCTAACGCCCCAATTGCCCTTCTTTTATAGGGTCAATAATTTTACTTATTTTGACTTGGACTCACCACATGGGCTGTTGTAGGTGCGTTTGGTTCAGCATTCCCGAGGGGCTTTCGGTCTCGAAAGCCCCTTGGGGAATTACTGAGGCATTTGGCAAGTCTTTCTAATGAGCTTTCAACTGAAAGCTAGTATTGGAAATGCCAAAAGCCCAAGTTTGGGCTGGACCAGCTTTGAAATTTCAGCATTTGCCTAATGTGAAATCATTTTTTTTCTTCCCAAAATGCCTTCACTAATTATTCAATATTCCAATTTTGCCCCTTATGACTGTTCATCGTCTTTGGGCTGAGGGTCGACCAGAGCCGCTCGAGGCCAAATCAGGACAGCAAAACGCACGCAAGAGGCCAGCAAGGTCGCCTGACCCTCACGATGACCACCTAGGGTCGCACAACCCCAGGTGACAACCGGTGGGTTGCGCAATGGGCTACGACCACCGGTGAGCCAGATCTAACCATGGCCATTGTCGGCTTAGATGAAGCGTAAGTTTTTTTTTTAATAACAAAAATTCCAAAGCCCTCTGCAAAATAAGATTTGCGAAACACTACTTGGGCCAAAGTAGTTTCACACAAAATTTTTTACTAAACGCAATTTGCATTTTCCCAATGAGCTTTAAGTTAACGATATTTACAAACCCCAAAGCCCCTTGGAGATGCTGAACAAAACGCACCCTATATATAGATTATAGAATATGTGTACCCATTACTTTTGTCTTGTAGTACATGAAAGCTTTCTCTTTCTTTTTCTTCTCTCTCACGTCCAACCTCAAGCAAATGTGAGTCCAACTCTTGATTTTCATTTTGTTGTCAAACTTGGATATTCATCCAATCGGGTCGAGTTCCGGAAATGGCTCAAATTCGAGACATAATTCAACATAAAACATTCACATCATACTCCACAAGATAATCGCATGAGTGCATTAAATATGCATATACTTATTATTATTAACATCACTAGTTACTGACTTGATACAGTATTCAAACGTATACGACATATTACAAAAGTCTGGGGAAGGGTTAGGGTCAAGGCCACTACCACCGCTAAGCCCATACTGAAACCGAAAGCAAGTCTGTACATTAACCAAACCACCATCCAACTCAAAGTTTGATGGTCTCCGACATCACTACAAAAAAACTTGTTTTTTGCGACGGAAATTTCTGAAAAATCCGTCGCAAATCGAATTTGCGACGGATTTTGCGACAGAAAAAATTCCGTCGCTACTCGGGCGTCGCAAAATTTTGCGACGGAAAATTAACAAATCCGTCGCAAATTTGCGACGGAAAAAATTTGTCGCAAATTAGCCACGAATACAATCCGTCGCAAATTTCGTCGCAAATATTCCGTCGCAAATTTGCGACAGCCTATTTCCATCGCAAATTTGCGACGGACGTGTGAATGTCCGTCGCAAAATTGCGACGGAAGTGTGCGACGGACGTGTGAAGCTCCGTCGCAAAATTGCGACGGACGTGTGAATGTCCGTCGCAAAATTGCGACGGACGTGTGCGACGGACGTGTGGAGGTCCGTCGCAAAATTGCGACGGACGTGTGGAGGTCCGTCGCAAAATTGCGACGGACGTGTGGAGGTCCGTCGCAAAATTGCGACGGACGTGTGCAGGTCCGTCGCAAAATTGGGACGGACGTGTGCAGGTCCGTCGCAAAAATCCGTCGCACATTCATCCCAAAGTTCGTCGCAAATTTGCGACGGACACGATCCGTCGCTAATTTATTTCTGTACAAAATTGGTCGCAAAATCATCGGAAAATTTGTCGCGAATTTCGCCGAAAAATTCGTCGCGAATTTCGTCGCAAGTTAGCGAAAAACTTCAATAATAGCAAAATTTGGCTTAAAATATTTGTCGTTATTTTTGCATCATTTCGACCACAAATTATTGTTCATATCAATCAAAAGAGACAATGACATATAATTGAAACAGAAAAACGAACAAACCATAAATTCTGACAAATCAGCCACAATGACATATAATTGAAATAAATAACATAATGAAAGTTATAAAGTCTGACATAATGCTAGTTGATATCCAATATTACAATACATTCAAAACATAAACTAAGAGACAGGACAACCATAGAAGACGCAAAAAAACCATACAGAAGAAGAGGTAGCTTTGGTACGCTGGCAGGACACCAAAAGTAGTTACCTTCGTCAAGACCTGAGGAAATGTCGATACAAAAATCAGTCCAGAATGTAACAAAAATAACAAAAATACGTTTCAGGACGAACATAAATGTTCTTACATATGAATATGAGTGAAATTATGAAAAACCAAGATTATGAAGCAAGCTTACCCAAAATTTTAACTAGGGAGACCGGAGAAAATCATCATCATCACCATCATCATCAGCATCAGCATCAGCATCAGCATTCTCGGCATCAATGTGTTGGTCATCACCTATTGGATTGGCTGGAGGTACAGGAGGCCCGGCATTGCGTTGGAGGTTAAGGTGTTCCATAATCGCTCTCACTTGTTCTTCCAAGTTATATATTCGTTCATCCTTCTTAAAAAGTAAATTATTCAGACGATCCACTTCTTGGTTCAATTGCTTCTCCACTCGTGACTTCCTTCGACCAGTCCCAGCGGCTCATGAACTTCCAGGCTTATTCGGCATGTATATCCTTGACAACGATCCCAGCCCAAATATTTTCCCTTTTTTCGGCCCACCCGATGCCTCTATCCATAATGCCATATTATCAACTGATGGCCGGGACTCAGGACAATCATCACTACCACTAGCATTACCACTTGCACCAATTAACAGATCATCATATTTTTCCTACATTAACAATGTAGATGAAAATAAAATCACTATATATATATATATATATATATATATACCATAAATATTGAAAGCATTAACGGTTTTGCATTATAGTTTACATATAAGTCAAAGTATAACCTTACATACCTTAACAGCTTTTGCTCGATCGCCAGTCCATATCTTATCTTTCTTTTGGAATGTGCGTTCAAATATAGCTACAAATGTCGGTTCCGTCCCCAATTCATGTGCCTACAAAATGTAAACTTGAGTAACTGAATTAAATTAACTTATAAGTCATTTAACAGACTTACCAGTCGTTTGCGATGCTCCGCAATGTTGATAGAGCCCCCAGCATATGTGGCTGTCCCATCACTAGAACTAGAAGATCGGTTCTTCTTATTCTGCTCACAGAGTTGCCGACTCTGTTCAGATGCCCAAAATGTGTTAATTGCCACCCAATTGTCAGCTGTAAAAAAAGACGGCTTCGCTTGCTTGCTCTTTGCTCTATTCATGACATTTCGCATAAAATCACTTATTTTTTTATCGAAAATTCGTCTCACTTCATTGTCTTCGGTTTCGTCCCACGTGAACTTCCGCTGCAATAAATAAAAACACAAATTGAAAATTACTATGATGATCACATATCCATAACCATGCACCAAACACATATAGACAGATTTTGTAAAGTTCATGTCGGGAAAAATATCTGATCCTTTAGATATCGAAAACTACAAAGTTGTTCTGGTCCCTTTACATCATTCTTGACCATCAATATACTACACCAAACTTAATTTTTGAGAAAATAAAATATGTACAACTTACCTTGAACTCATTCCACCACATTTCTTTTACTTCTTGTGGAACACTTCTGTAATTAAGATACTCTCCCATCCAGAAGTTTCTGACTATTATGTTCAATTCTCTCACAACAGACGTAGCATCCGTGAATCTGCATTTATACAAATATTGTGCGACATGGATAATTCAGTTAACATCAATATTTAAAGCCCTAAATATGACATATACTAAAATAAAAATGAAGTACTTACGAATCTCCACATGGACATATAAAAAATCGGTTATCTTCTTGCCCTCTGTTTCCGTCAATATTCGATTGTTCCGCCGAATAATGGGGTGGAACGGAAGGAGGGGGAGCTACAGGAGATTGAACTGGAGAATGTTTAGTTGGCATGTGGTGAAGTCCTGTAACATGTTGTTGATTGTGGGAGGAAGGGCCAACGTGCTCATATTGTGACGGACCATATTGTGGTTGAGGGTTCAATGCCGGGACATGAGAAGAGGAAAGGGATGGGGACGAGGCGAGGGCGGCGGAGCTGCGACGGCGGCGGCGAGGCGGGACGCCTGGGTGGCGACTGCGACGGCGACGGACGAGAGTCGGGGGTGGGCGAGAGTCGGGTGGGCAAGCAAAACCAGATCTGAGTCGCGAGGAGATAAATCGCGACAATTTGCGACGGACTTTGCGTGTCCGTCGCAAACTTGCGACGGAATTAGGAGGTCCGTCGCAAATTTGCGACGGACACACATAGTCCGTCGCAAAATCGCAAATTTGCGACGAACATGCAAATTCCGTCGCAAATTTGCGACGGACTACTACCTCCGTCGCAAGTTCGCGACGGAAACAGTCCGTCGCAAATTTGCGACGGACAACGTCTGCCGTCGCAAATTTGCGACGGACAACGTCTGCCGTCGCAAATTTGCGACAGACGCAGTGGTCCGTCGCAAATATTTCACCGACAAACACAAATCCGTCGCGGGAAAATTTCCTCGTTAAATTTGCGACGGACAATGTGTATCCGTCGCAAATTTGCGACGAATAGTGCGTGGCCGTCGCAAATTTGCGACGGACTTGTCTTCTCCGTCGCAAATTTCGCACGGTTTAAATTCCTGCGCAAATTTTCGACGGTCGCAAATTTGCGACGGACGTCTTGATCTCCGTCGCAAGGGTGCGACGGACGTCTGTATGTCCGTCGCAAATTTTTTGCGACGGACGTTTGTTGTTCGGTCGTAAAATTTGTGACGGACATTTGTCTGTCCGTCGCAAAATTTGAGACGGAACAAAACACGTCCGTCGCAAAATTTGCGACGGATCTATGTATGTCCGTCGCAAAATTTGCGACGGATCTATGTATGTCCGTCGCAAATTTTTGCGACGGACATTTGTCTGTCCGTCGCAAAATTTTGCGACGGATCTGTGTATGTCCGTCGCAAATTTGCGACGGCCACGCAAGTCCGTCGCAAATTTGCAACGGACATACATAGATCCGTCGCAAATTTGCGACAGTCAGGTATAATTGTTGCGACGGCTAAAAATTTTCAAAATTTGCAATTGACAAATCTGAGTCCAGCATAAATTTTTACCGGTAAATATTCCCTAACAAAATTTGTTACGGACAGGTTGCGAGTCCTTCGCAATTTTGCATAGACTAAATGATCGTTGTAAATTTGTGACGTCTTTTTCTGTCAAAAATTTTAGCGTCTCATTGATTAGGGTCCTAAATTTGCTACGTCTTTTTTTCAGTCCAAAATTTTGGCATCTCAAATTTTGCAATGGAAATTGAAATATCGGAAATGTTACGGCACGTGAATAATATTTGACTTGTCGGCATTTAGGGACAAAATTTCCGACGATAAATTAAAATATAAAGAATAATCGACAATAACAATAATGATGACAACATAAAAAATAGCACTTGTAGCATTAATAATTACACATTTGTAGTGTGTTGTGACAAAAATTTTAATCTTCATCTTCGTCTTCATCTTCGTCTTCATCTTCGTCTTCGTCTTCGTCTTCGTCTTCGTCTTCGTCCTCGTCTTCGTCCTCATCTTCTGAATCTGTCTGAAAATCAGATTCAGAACATTCTTGTACATTTAATTCGCAAATTTCAGTTGGATCCACATCTATCATTGCTCCACACAGATCTCGTAAAGTTGGTATGTTATATTCCTCAATTTCAACCGTGTTACACACTTCCTCTTGTTGGTAGGCTCTATCCTTCCAGTGTTCCTCGATTTTCCTCCGTGCTTTGATTTTACATACAGCCCACCAATCAGCTTTGTCACGTTTCAAACTAGGAAATGATGCATAACATACTTGAATTGCTTGTTGTGCCAAGACAAATGGTTCATACTTCATATACCTTTTCTTGTGATTTATTTCAATCAAATTGAACTTCGTATACACCTTCATTCCTTTGATGGGATCGAACCACGTGCACTTAAATAACACAACCCGCATCATTAATGGTCAAGGATACTCTATCTCTATGATTTCATCCAACAAGCCATAAAAATCATCTTTCCAACTGTCACCATTGGATGACCGAACAGACACACCACTATTCATTGTGGATTTTCCCATTCCGTATTCTTGAGTATGAAAATTATATCCATTTATGAAATATGCTGGCCAACTTCGAACTTTTAACTGTGGACCCCATGATAGATAATATAGCAATCCTTGCCCTCCAAATTCATCATAATTACTGTGAACCTAGAGTTACACATGTAAAGTCAATAATATATATTTTACTAAATGATGTATAATGTATATAATTTTAATAACTTGGTTTTGATCCATAGGCAACTTATATATGTCTTGAACCATGCTGCAAATTGTTCATCGCACAAACGGTCAAACTCATTTGGTTGTAGTCCAGCCATTGAAGTTTGGAAAATCCTAATATTAAAAATCATATTATTATTAGAAAATATTTGACACGCAAAACATATATTTGCAAATTTACACTTACTTGAAGTATGGCTCGACTTCTGGGCAGTTCAGTAAAATATAAGTATGGGCTGCATGAAATTCTTCGCCTGATAAGTATCTGGGTCGACATGCGCCGCATGGTCGACCCAGATAATTGAAAATAGAGAATGCCGTGCAATTAGGATCAATGGGGCCCTCATCATTTCTGCCTGCTCTCCGGCTCTTGCACTGAACGTGCGGCTCAAAATAGTATGATGCAAATGTTGTCACTTCTTCCACAATATATGCATTACAAATTGAAGCTTCAACACGTGCCTTATTCTTCACTTTTTTCTTCAAATGATATAAGAATCTAGTTGAAATAGAAAGAAGCTTATCAGAACATATTATATAATAAACTAATTGGAACTGTATTTAAAAAAAAAATATTACCTCTCAAATGGATACATCCATCGAAATTGGACGGGACCTGCAACTTTGGCCTCATAAGGTAAGTGAACTAACAGATGCTCCATCGAATCAAAAAACGCTGGAGGAAATATCCTTTCTAAGTTGCAAAGAATAATTGGAATATCTCTCTCTAGTTTCTCCATGTGCGATGCTTTTAACACTGTCGAGCAAATATCATGGAGGAAATTACTTAATTCTGTAATTGCGCCCCATACAAAGTTCGGTAGAACTTCCTTCAAAGTTATTGGAATTAGTCTTTCCATCAGAATGTGACAATCATGACTCTTCAAACCTGTCAACTTGCATTCATTCAAATCAACACATTTCCCGAGATTCGAAGCATATCCATCAGGAAACCGCACAGATTTCAACCATTGACAAACAACTCGCCTCTGCTTCTTATCCAATGTATAAACTGCTTTCGGTTTTGGTCCCCTACTGCTTGCATGCACAGCTAGTATTGGCCGATCGCAAATATCTGTCATATCTTTTCTCGCGTTCAAGTTGTCTTTTGTTTTTCCAGCGACATTCATCACAGTATTTATGACATTGTCGAAAACATTCTTTTCTATGTGCATGACGTCAAGATTATGATGAATAAGATGCACCTTCCAATATGGTAGATCCCAAAATATACTGCGTTTTGTCCACTTATGTGAACTTCCGTATGCAAAAGTCGTGCCATGCGGGTTCTCAACAACGGTTGGAAAGTCCTGCACACGCTCCCAAATTTGATCGCCGGTCAACCTCAATGGTGGACGCGTTCTTTCAGTCCTATTCTTGGTGAACTCTTTCTTATTCCTTCTGAAAGGATGACTTGGCGGCAAAAATTGCCTGTGACAGTCAAAATAGCAAGGCTTCTTTCCATGTTTTAATCTAAATGACTTTGACCTCTCCAAACATATCGGACATCCTAAGATCCCAGCTGTACTCCATCCAGATAATATTCCATAAGCTGGAAAGTCATTTATCGTCCAAAGAAGGGCAGCCTTCATTACAAACATTTGATCGGTAGAAACGTCATACGTCGGGACACCTTCAACCCATAGTCGTTGTAACTCCTCAATCAATTGTTGCATATAAATATCTATCAACTTCTTCGGATTTTGCGGCCCTGTCACGATCAATGTCAAAAACATATAAGGTGTCTTCATGCACATACCAGGTGGAAGATTGTACGGCGTTAAGATAACTGGCCAGCATGAATAACTTTTTCCTGTTTTCCCAAATGGAGCAAATCCATCGGCACATAAACCTAACCTGATGTTCCGAGGTTCCATTGCAAACTCAGGGTATGTTCTATCAAAATGTTGCCATGCCTCCGCATCTGAAGGATGACACATTAGACCTTCTTCTGTTTCATGATTTGCATGCCAAGTCATGTGTTCAGCAGTGGCTTTAGACGCATAAAGCCTTTGCAATCTGGGGATTAATGGCAGATAAAACATTTGCTTGCATGGTCTACGCTTCTGATTACGACCCAGCCTCCTGTTAATCTTGTACCTAGGTTGGCTACAGAATTTGCAAGATTCTGCATTTTCATCATCTCTCCAATATAGCATACAACCCCTACTACATACATCAATTCTTACAACCGGAAGCCCTAAGTTTTCCACTAGTTTTTTCATATCATAAAAATCACTTGGCATGTTGTTATCACGAGGCAATGATTCCCGCATTACTTCAACAAAAGAGTTGAAGCAATCCGCAGACACATTATGCTATGCCTTGATATTTAATAATCGGGCTGTCGCCGATAACTTAGTGTGGTCCTCACAACCTGCCTATAGAGGTTCATCTGCTGCTTTCAACACATCCCAGAACTGATTAGATTGAAAAGTTTCATTATCCACATTTTCCTCAAAACCCGTTACTCCTATATCTTCCAATTGTGAAGCATGACTAGTACTCGCTTGTTCATGTGTAGGAGTAAAACTAGTACTTGCATGATTTGATTCTGGGACAAAATTATAACTAGCTGCATCAATCACCATCCTCTCGTATGGGTTTAATTGCTCATAATAGCCACATTCTTCCCTAACTGAAAATTGGTCACTTCTTCCATATCCTTCATCAGATATAAATGGTTCACCATGGGAAGTCCAATTATAATAGTTCGGAGTAAACCCAAATCTAGTAAGGTGTTCTCTAACTTGATCACACACAAGAAATTTACCATTACCGCACTTTTTGCACGGACACCTTAACTTATTTCCATCCATAAACTCATATTTACTACTAGCAAAATCTAAAAATAGTTCCAACCCAGTACGAAACTCATCTGTTAATCCTTGACGTCCAGGTAAGTTCTTATTATACATCCAAGCCCTTTCTCTTTGCATTGTGTCTGTATTAAAATATAAAATTCTGGTAAAATATTTAAAATATCATATCTATTGTTCTTAATTAAAACTATAAAATTTTGGAAATTATAATTTTTTTTAGTCACACAACAATTAATATGAAATTGCAAAAATAGAAAAAATTACAATGTAAAGAAGACTTACCTAAATATTTGACTGAAATATTGGTAGGACAAAGTGATCAATTTGATGAGAATTGCAAAGTCCACTTGGATTGCGAGACCTTCAATTAGGTACAAACCCAGAAAAGATTAATCACATAAGAATCTATATTTTTTATTAATTTTTAATGAACGATGGAAACGGAATTCATCCCTCACAAATTTGCGACGAATAAATGAAAATTCCATCGTAAATTTGTGACAGAAAATAGGATAGGCCGCAAATTGTGCTCCGTCGCAATTTGCGACGGAGACCGGTTTTTGCGACGGAAACCGCACTCCGTCGCAAATTTGCGACGGAAACGGATCTCCGTCGCAAATTTGCGACGGACAAAAACTGTTCCGTCGCAAATTTGCGACGGAAAAAAACTGTTCCGTCGCAAATTTGCGACGGACAAAAACTGTTCCGTCGCAAATTTGCGACGGAGAAAACGGTTCCGTCGCAAATTTGCGACGGACAAAAACTGTTCCGTCGCAAATTTGCGACGGAGAAAAACGGGTCCGTCGCAAATTTGCGACGGAAACGTATCTCCGTCGCAAATTTGCGACGTACTTTTCAATTATCCGTCGCAATTTTGCGACGGAAAAACGGTTCCGTCGCAAAATCGCGTGGCCATTCTGCTCATCCGAAGGCCAGTGAGGTCTCACCGGTCACCGGTCATTACACCGGTGATGCAGATACGAAAAAAAATTAAACATAAACATATATTAAAATAAAAATTACAATGCAACGACGAATAGCTATGAAGTTAGCAATTTTGCACTTACCGGTACAAAAGCTTCACCGAGATTAATACGTGCGTGCGCGGATTTTGCTGATTTCAGATATATGAAAGCGGGAGAAAAGCGATAAAGACCGAGAGAGAGACACAGCAAGAGAGAGCGCGAGAGACAGCAAGAGCGAGGGAGAGAGAGATAGCAAGGGTTGATAAAGTACGAATTTGCGACGGACGGGTGTTTTCGTCGCAAATTTGCGACGGACTGACAATGCCGTCGCAAATTTGCGACGGATTTTGCGACAGTCGTATTATTTGTCGGAAATTTGCGACGAAATTTATTCCGTCGCAAATTTGCGACGAAATTTGCAACGTAGTAGATTTTCCGTTGCAAATTTGCGACGGAATTTGCGATGAAAAAAATTTCGTCGCAAATTTGCGACGGAACATTTTTCCGTTGTAAATTTGCGATGGAAAAAATTTCGTCCCAAATTTCCGTCGCAAAATCCGTGTTTTTTGGTAGTGCATGATCCTGTCACCTCCATAGCTATGTCTAGAGGGACCATTTTACACATGAAAATCTGATGTATTCTTGAGCTAGCTTCGTTAAGGCATGTCTCTCCAACCTGTCTTTGAGCTGTGAAACCCATTGTGCTACTAGATATAGCATTCAACCACGAAATTCATCCAACACAAGACTGAACGAAGCCTTTAGTCCCTACCTTCACACACAAAAAGAAGTTCTCGAGAGTGGGTCCAGTCCTCGACCGTTTCCTCTGTGAGTTTCTATTAAGTATAATCCCTCTCTATCGAAAAGAGCTAGCTCTCACGTTGATGTCAAAGGAGACTTCGGTTCTAGTCCATACTTGTGCACAAGGAACCTCCAAAACTGCTAATGATGTTTTCTTTTAAGTCGCGGCCTGCGATGAATACAACGAGGAAAAAATATATTAAAAGACACAATAATTAACTAAAAAGCTCTTGAAGAGTAAAAAAAAAAATTACCCATGCGTCTCCAGTAATTGCTCGAGTTGAGGGAAAGTTTTTTTCGCTCTAAAAAGAAAAAAAGAAACTTTTGTCTTTGGTAACCGGGGGACGCTTACCGCGGAGTCTTTGGTTTCGAAAGTAATTACATAGGAAATACCAAAAAGAAAAAAGAAATGATGAAGATTCGACAAAAAAACGTACGTTAGTATTTAAACTCGTCTTTATCATTCGGTGTGTCTCCGACACGTTTGATATCAAGAAGAAAACAATAGAAAGGATATTAAATTTGTTTTTGTCTTACACATTTTTTGTTTTAAAATGAGATACCTCCTGAGGAAGATGTGGTGACGATACTCAGTGGCCGTTATACAAATCCTTCCTTGAAATTGAGCAAGATCAGGAATTTTCTCCCATGAACCAAAATAAATTTCATATTTGATGCCATTCGATTGAGGATATTGTCGTTTTTTAAGCAATTCTTTCAAATCATTTATTAAAATAAATTTTTATTATTGAGCGCCTCGGAATGCATGATGAGAAATTTGCGCAAAAAATGAGACGCTAATTTTTATTTTATTGAATAGTTATGGATCGCCCGTCACCAAAAATTATAAATTGCCTTTTATCACAAAGAGAGGAAGGTCTTAAGTTATTGCTCCACCCTCCTATTACTTACGGGGGACTCTTCTTTTCCTCTCTCTTCTCATTGTAGGATCCAGGATCATTCTTTCTATCTCTCCCTACTTAAAAAGAATGAAATGGATAGCTGAGCAAGAACTTTATGCCATTAAATATAGTTTTTCCTAATTTCACGCTATGATTGGTTAATCTCATGCTTAGTTTCGTAATATAAATATTCTTTTACGATGATGGATTTTATGATGGATTTTGAGTTTCGGATTGACAATCTTAATTGACACGGCGGACTCTATTTTATGCATGTGTGTATATATTTATTGATTTCTATATATAGTGATAATTCGAAATGATAGTGTAAGTACGATGATTCAAATTCGAGCCACTGCAAAAAGGAAGACTAAATGAAACTTGTTTACACTGCAAACCAGAGACCACAAGATGAACACCTAATTGTTCGGCCAAACCCAAGAAAAAGACCTCAAAGCATTTAAGGCGCACGAACGTGAAGCTGGAGAGGAAGAGGCAAAAAGATGGAAAAGAGGCGAAAAGGAGATAATGTGTATAGTTGAGTTTGACTATCCAGTGGAGCTGAAGTTACGATGTCGAGCTAGGGTTTCTCCCCTTTTCAACTTCCTTTTAATGGTGTTGTTATCTGTCTTCGTCAAAACTGCCCGGACTTCTCACTCTTGTCCACAAAAGCACACACGGACGGAGAGTCGAGAGAATGCAGGAAAATGCAGCTCACTAATCCTCACGGCCTCTCTCTTCCCAGTGTTCCCACTCCCTGAAGAGCCTCAGGAACTTGGTCTCTTTCCATTTCTTGAAAGAGTCTCTTCTTCTTCTTCTTGTTCATTTTCTTGAAACCATGCAAGTGCACAGAACCCTCCTGGTTGCGCTCACCATTATCGCCTCATTCTTGCTCCCCATGACGGAGCAAGACCTTGCTTCGGACAGGAATGCGCTTCTTGCCCTGAGATCCTCGCTCGGTGGCCGGACGCTCCTCTGGGACGCGAACCAGCAAAGCCCCTGTTCCTGGGCAGGCGTCCAATGCGAGTCCGGCCGAGTTACGTCTCTTCGCTTTCCCGGAGCTTCGCTCTCTGGTCGAATCCCGGTCGGCATTCTCGGCAATCTGACTCAGCTCAGGACTCTCTCGCTCCGGCTCAACGCGCTTGCTGGCCAAATCCCTGCAGATCTCGCTTCTTGCACCAGCTTGCGCAACCTGTACTTGCAAGGTAATCGGTTCTCTGGCCCGATCCCCGAGTCTCTGTTGGGTCTACGCGAGCTCGTGAGGCTCAATCTTGCCTCCAACAATCTCTCTGGGGGAATTTCTCAGGGTTTCAGCAACTTGACTGGGCTCAGGACTCTGTTCCTCGAGAACAATTTGCTCTCTGGGTCGATTCCTGCTGAGCTGAGCCTGCCAAAGCTCCAGCAGTTCAATGTTTCAAATAATTTGCTTAATGGGTCAATTCCTGATGGTTTACACAAGTTTAGTTCGGCTTCCTTTCTGGGTAATTCATTATGTGGAAAGCCACTTGTTTCATGCTCGAAAGATGTCACATTTCCTAGTATTGGACCTAGCGAGGGTGAGAGTGGTGAAGAAGGCAAAGGGAAGAAGCTTTCTGGCTCTGCTGTCGCCGGCATTGCCATCGGTTGCGTGTTTGGTTTCATATTCATTGTCATATTGGTGATATTCTTGTGCCGCAAGAGAGGTAGCAAGAGGACAAGGTCGATTGACATGGCGGTGCTCAAGCAACAAGAGTTGGTGCTTCAGGGCGAAAAGGCATACGGTGATGCTGATATTGGCGAGTTTAATGGCGAATATTCTGTGGCGGCTGCTGCTGCTGCTGCAATGACTGTACCGACCGGAAGGAAAGAAGCAAATGTTGGCGGGGCAAAGAAACTTGTTTTCTTTGGGAAAACGGCAAAGACCTTTGATTTGGAGGACTTGCTGAGGGCATCGGCGGAAGTCTTGGGGAAAGGGATGTTCGGGACGGCTTACAAGGCCGTCCTGGAGATGGGAAACATGGTTGCGGTAAAGAGGCTTAAGGATGTGAACATTTCAGTGGGCGAATTCAAGGAAAAGATTGAAGCCGTGGGAGCGATGGATCACGAGAATTTAGTGCCTCTTCGGGCTTACTATTACAGCAACGACGAGAAGCTTCTGGTCTACGATTACATGCCCATGGGAAGCCTATCTGCTCTATTACATGGTAAGCAATTCTGTTCCTTAATGTCCCCTTTAATTTAGAGTATTTTCGACACTATTATCATGATGATCCTTATGATATTTTTGAGGTTCATTCCCTGTTCAACACGAAAAAAGAAACATTGCAGGGTAGTTTTCAGGTGTTCTTATTTGGATCATAAGCATGCTGAAGAAATATGGATAGGTAGAACTGGCGCAAGGTTTTTGTCAGTTTGCCACACTGTTTACTTGGACTATTCCACAGATTGAATTAGTTCCTTCTGGATGCACGTATTAACCTAATGCCCTTACATTTTCAAATTTAAGTGGCTTTTATTTCTTGTAATTGGTTGGAAGCAATGTCACGTGATCAAACTCTTTGATGACCTCAAGCATTCGATTCCCAAGATTTACTTCTAGTCTAATCCTTCTCCAAAAAATCATTTTCTCCAGAGTCTTAGTAGGAGATTGGTAAAGTCTAGTAATACAAGGAAGAATAACAGATTTGTGCTTCCATTACTCAATCTTTTCCTTTGTTTTTTTTTTACTGAATTTTTGAAATTAAATACTGCAGGAAACAGAGGGGCAGGAAGAACTCCATTGAATTGGGAATTACGCTCCAGCATTGCCCTAGGAGTTGCCCGTGGCATTGAATACCTTCATTCTCAAGGACCTTATGTATCTCACGGAAACATTAAATCATCTAACATTCTCCTAACCAAATCCTACAATGCTCGCCTCTCAGATTTTGGCCTGGCTCACATTGTCGGCCCCTCGGTGGCTCCCACCCGTGTCGCTGGCTATCGTGCACCAGAAGTCACGGACCCTCGCAGAGTATCCCAGAAGGCTGATGTCTATAGCTTCGGCGTGCTTCTCTTGGAGCTTTTAACTGGGAAAGCCCCTGCCAATTCTGTCTTAAACGAGGAAGGCATCGACCTTCCAAGATGGGTTCAGTCGGTGGTTCGCGAGGAATGGAGCTCAGAGGTTTTCGATCTCGAGCTCCTAAGGTACCAGAACGTGGAGGAGGAGATGGTCGAGCTCCTGCAGCTGGCTATGGATTGTGCAGCTCAGTTTCCTGATCAGCGTCCTTCCATGCCAGACGTGAGGAGGAGAATCGGCGAGTTGTCTCGGCGTAGCTTGCCTGATCAGGTCGATGATGTGGAGGTTGTGTCTTCTCAGTGAATCGCTCAGGTCTCACCACTGCCAGCAAACTGTGATGTATGGTCTTAATGCCCCCTGATTAGCATTTTAATAGTTTCTTCTTAGGTTGTAAGAAGAAGTCGATCTTTATGCCTGCATTTTCTTAAGAAGGAAAATTACATCTCCCCTAATTCACCTCAGGCATAGTCTACTGTTTTTTCGGTGCTTCACTTGTGGGATGTATCATGGATCTTGTAATTATGACTTCTGCTTTTGCTTCTGATGCAAATCCTTTTCAAACCTTTTTCTTTCACTAGCAGAGTCACTTTAGCAAGTGGTCTTGATGTTTTATCGGTGGAATTGGTCCCCCAAACACCTATTCTCTTTCCGTGATAAAGTAAGACCGTGATGGGCTCGACTTCTACTGAACCGTCTGTGCTTACCTGACTTGAAGGTGAGTGCAGGGTTTTGTTTGAACACATGAATGAAAATCTTTGGCAAGCCATGATTGTGGAGGGACTGCAGGCATGTCTCTATTTTCGGCTAAAGTCGGTTTCAGCTTGTGTAATTGTCTCTGAAATGGTTACATAAGAGCTCGGTTTCACGTCTTTTTCTTCACTTATCTTTGTAGTGAGCTTCAGAGACATGGTCACGACTCTATTGAAATCTGATTGATCCATTTCACCGCATCATCGGCAAAGATCCCTTCAGGACATTTTCTCGTTGGGGCTGGCTGGCCGGCTGGCTGGCCGGCTGGCTGGATGTTCTTCACGACATTCTTTCTGTGTCAGGCTGGCTTGAATTGATTGCTTTGGATGCTACAGCTGGTGAGGGCTTTACGAAAGCAGATGAGCTTATCGTGAAAGTGATGCATAAAAGGAGCTCCTTTTCAGGACCAAACTTGTGCTTTTTAGAATTTGAGGATTGTTGCTGTAAAGTCGGCAGACATCTTTTGGTCCTCAAATGATTGTCTTGACACTGTTCCCTTCCTAATCCTCATGAAAATTTCCTTGAAGCATGCTTCTCTGTGCATACTTTACTCACTATTCAGTGAGTGCGACATGCGATAAAATGAATTGGGATCAGTAAATACGATAGGTCTCACTAATAAATGCGATAGGTCTAACTAGATCTGACTATTCAAATACACTTACATTTGGTAATTTTTTCTTACTTTTTCTTTGATTTTCTTATAATTGCACCAGCACATTCACAATTTCCACAATTTCATGTTAAATAAAAGCTTGGGGATACCAAAATACCTATACTAAAAGTCAAAAGTAAATTCTGACAACCTAAGAATTTATTTTTCTAGCTCCCGACTGGACTTGATCCGATGTTTCCGATGATGGATCATCGCAGTCATTAGCTTTTCTTGCCGAGTCTAGCAAAAACTGTAGTAGTCATTGGTTGTGTTTGGTTGGGCTTTTGGAGAAAGTTTTGGGGAATTTCAATAGTCTTTAGCTTGCAGGATTTTCATAAAAAGTAAAAATTATTTTGTAAACTGTAATTGAAAAATGTTTGGGAAGCAACTTTAAAGAGAAATGCCGTTTAATAGATAAATATTTAGAAAGTTTTTTAGTGCGACCAATTTAAGTTTTTCAATTTTGTTTTTTTAAATTGAAAAATAACTATGACCTTAACTTTTATATTTTCGTGTTGAGAGTAATATAAAAGACACGTATTAACAAATTTATAAGTAAAAAAATCACATCAAAGTGGATCTTTTTAAAGAACAAGAGAATACTTTCATTATAATTAACATGGTCATGCATGTCTCGAGAAAAGAAATACGTTATCCTTAAAATTACAAACCTCCTCAACTATTTCTTAAACTCATGGCTATGTGATCCGTAAACGTGCCATGTTTGGAGATGCATTATCATTTGAAGCACTCGCCCATTCATCTACATCATCAGGGTCAACTAAATATCCATAATCGGAATCGAAATCTGCTCATTCAAAATCCATATCAATCATGACATTTCTTTTTTAATAGGCCAAAGGCTCATTCAATTTCTGATCGTAAAGAAGAATAGGCATGGTCGAATGCTTCTCGATTGACCGTTGGTGTACAACCTCGTCGAAACTCTAGCAAATGATAACTTCTTTATATAGCTCCAAATAACCAGCGCGATTTAGATAACCAGCATCTACAAAATAACATTTACCTACACAAGTATAATGTAAATTTAATCAACATATACCACATAGATACGTTTGGTAAAGTATTTCATTTGGTGTCAGATAAAAGGCAAAAACCTAGTTTTAGCACCTCATTGGGGGGCATCACAGCACTTGGTTGGTTCGTCTACTTTTGCCATATTTGCTCACTCTCTCGCTCATCTCAAGTCAAAGGTGGATAAGACTAGCCGTGAAAGATCTTGCACAGAAGAAGTAATCAATCTAATCTACTTAAAAATGGGCAGTTGAAAGAGAAACTTCATGCGTGGTTGGGGGTTGATGGATGATGGATTGAGAAGTTCGATCGATGTTGCTCACAGGCCTGAGCTTGGCCCCATCTCTGCTTCGAAAGCCCAAAAGTCAGTGCAACAGGTCAAAGGGTCCAAAAGGCAATATGCAAAAAGTGAAAGAAACAAGAAAAACAAGCTAAGGACAAAGTGACTTTTGTTATGGCCTTGACTCGAAAATGGCAAAGTGAAGAACATCTGTCCGCGTGAAGCGCAAAACTAATTATGTCACACTTTTCCCTATTATTAAAGTAAATCTCGCGCATCAATTAAAGAAAAGCTATAATAGATCTTTTCACCTATTAATATAAACTTTTGAATTAGACCTCTTGACGTATATTCATATATAAAAAATTAAACCCACCGCTATCAAGAATACTATCATTCTTGTAGTCATTGCTTGAGAATTCTCACTCTTACTAGATTCGTAGTAAGCTGTTTTGCCAATGGTTAACACAAAAAAATGACCAACTTTTAGTAAGTAATGGACTTAGTCAATGAGAGGAAAGTTTGGTGAATAGTAGAAGTCATCAATGAAAAGAAAAATAGACAACTTGATGACTTGCAATATTTTTGAATATTTACACTCTCTTAGATAAATGTCGACGATTTAAAGAGTATCAACAACTAAGGGAGTTATCAACAGTAAATGTTAGTTATTTGGGATAAAATCATCGATATCGACATTGACGTGTAACTGCCTAGTAGCTTAAATATTCGGATATTTAAGCTTTTTGTGAGTGTTATTGTAATTTCTTGTAATTGTAGATAGGATTAGGAAGTTATTTATTTATCTGAATTTAGTAAGCAGCTAGAGATAAGAAGTCATGGCGATGTAAAAATACGGAACCGATAGCCCCAGAGATGTGAAGGTGTGGGTAAAACTACTGAAGTACTGCTTATATGCAATTATGTTGCAAACACTATAAATACTAGTTTGTGTACTATAGAGCCCCCCACACAAAAACAAACAAATTCTGTCATCTTTCAATTCCTATTTCATAGTCACAGTTGTAATTTCCAAATATCTCGTAGTATATTAAATTTCAACGTATATATTAGCTATAGTTTCAAAATACTTTGTCGTCGACTAAAATCCAATGTATGTTTTTGTTATATCTTGTGGGTGTTTTGTCATCGATTAAATTATGGCATTGGATCTTTATCTTGTGTACTTTAAGGTTGATTAAATGTCATTGAAGTAATACCGATTTTCTTATGTACCTGTTATAGTTTCTATCCGGAATCGCCACAGAAGCTGTCTCATTTAATAAAAACCAAAGAACGACAACGGTGAAAGGTATTTTGTCGTTGACGTAAATTCCGGCAAAACACCATGCAATCAATTTGTTTAATCATCACATTTCACGTTTGACAACAATCTGTACATTTTCATGTTTTACACAATTCCTGGGTTTAATTCCCTAAAAAACCTTTAATTCTAGGTCTAGTTCCAATTTTATCTCGAACTTTTTTTGTGTCAGAAAAAAACCCAAACTTTATGTTGAGTCTCAAATCTGCCCCGAATTTTGTTTTGTCCATAAAAGAAATCACTTAATTTTGATCTATTCTCAAATTTACTCTCATGGTTCATTCCCAATTTGACGTGATCTTTTCAAACCGATAACAAATCCATATCGATAAGGTGACATAGAAAATTATTTACAAAATGAAATCGTTCTAGGATATGAAAATTAGGGACGACTAACAGCGATTTTTGGACAGATGTCTAATGGAGGCAGATGTGGAACTAAAGTAAAATTTGTTGATTTTTCTCTTAGACAAAAAAAATTCTGACCACCCACCTGGGTGGCGCTGCTGGAGCGCGCACTCTTCCTCTCATAAAAGGTTGAGTGTTCGAATCCCGGGCGCTGCAGGGTGACTTAACCGGTGGCACGTGTGTGGTGGCTAGCACGTGTCGCCCTCAGGGTTTATTCCTCGGCTATCGACCGTGCGGAGGCTCCTGGATTATCAAAAAAAAAATTTTGAGTAGATTTGAGATCTTCAGACAAAAAAAAAGTTCATGACAGATTTGGACCCAACTTAAAATTCGAGATTTTTTTTTCCAAACAAAAAAGTTCGAAGCAACATTAAATTAAGCCTAAAGTTTAGGATTTTTTTTTTTAGGAAATTAGACCCGCGATTCTGCCCTTCTTCTGTTGTCTCATTTGTTCCTTCAAACTCCACACCGCAGTTTTATATGCAGTAATTGGGCATTGATATCTCTACTCACGAGAAGGCTTTCCCTAGGCAAGAAGAAGTGGGGGTCCGGGGACAATTATTTTTGCATTTTTTCGACCTCGTTTGTTTTAGCCCTTTATCGTTTTCTTTCTCTTTCCTCCCTTCTTTTTTCTGTTCCCCTCTTGTGCCACCCACGTGCTCATTCAATTAATTGGAAAAAAAGAAAGCTCACCATAAATGCAAACGGCGCTTTGAATCTTGTCACGTTGTCGGCTCCGGACCACACGAAGGGGGACCTTCTTCAAAGGGGGGCGAGAGGGAGAACGTGAGGGAGGAACCCAAACGTTGGTCGCATCGGAAAGAGCAAAAAACATTTTTAGGTTCGTGTGTCGTTTGGCGCATGAGATTTGTACCCTTTCTTTTTGGCAAATGAAAGAATTTAATTCCATGACTTTTTTTTCGAGATAAATTTATTGTGCCTTGCTTTGTGCGTTGCTCTTTCTTTTCTTTTTCTTTGCTCGATTTGGTGGGAGGACAAGAGGTTGAGCTGTCACTTTGCATGGACGGCCAGTTTTCTATTTGTTTGGCAACCCCAAGATGCCACAAAGAATGGTCAGAAAAATTGATTTTATTTATAAATAGAAATCTTGTGGTGGGGGGGGGGGGGGGTTTAGATTGTGAATATCTTTTTTAATGGCCTCAAAAGTAATTAAAAAGCAGTGCGATTTTGATACTTTTTTTTTTGTTATTTAAATTGCCTTTTGATTTTGCATGTGCAATTGCCGCATAAAGTGTGCAAGTGAAAGGACATTCACATGGGCTTGTGAGGGCGATTATTATAGTGATGGATTTTGGACTCTTGCTTCTCAAGTTATGGAGGCAACATTGACTTCTCTATGATTGGTTTAACACTAGCAATGTTGTTTATGCGCGTTAGCTTATAGACTTCTTGGTTGGAGGGAGAAAAACATTAGTATATTAGAGTGATGATGG
Organism: Syzygium syzygioides; assembly: GCA_031216285.1. Lineage (NCBI taxonomy): Eukaryota > Viridiplantae > Streptophyta > Magnoliopsida > Myrtales > Myrtaceae > Syzygium > Syzygium syzygioides. The sequence goes on along the minus strand of CM062252.1, from coordinate 20,140,409 downwards.
ACCGGAAGAGCATTGGGACATTTCTATGTAACGAAATGTGTAATATATGAATATTTGTGTATTTATATAAATATATAAATATGTAGGAGAGACGATGTCCTGAAGCTTTCTATTTGTTTTGTCGATGCGGAAGATGTCGTGGTACTATGCAAATTAGTTGTACGTAACGTCGTGATTATCTCATTTTTGATATACAAATTCGGATAGAGTCTTATTTGCAACCGTTGCGTATATCATATGTGCGTCGACTTAACAGAGGCGGACCATTTCAAAACTTGTATAAAAAGTGAGCTAGTCATGTTAAAAAAAACAGGACTAACTTATAAATACAACCTAATCAATGGTTCTTTTTTCTGTGCTTGACATGCTAGTTAAGCAAAATTGGGCAATCCTATTGTTTTGCAAAATTGTTCTTTGAGGGCCGGTAGCCGTTGAATTACAAGTACAACAAACTAATCTCAAATTTTCACGGAAACCTTGTCATGTATCGTGTTATTTGGATCTTCGGTATTAATTATCTCAAAAGAAAATCCACATCGTTATGACGTCCTTTAATTAAATATTGTACCGTAAAGACATCCCGATAAATGTTCCCTAGAAATTGATAAGTTTAAAAAAGAAGAAAAAGACCGAAAAGTATTTCATCTAAATCCTTGAGATCATTTTTGCGAGACATTGTTATTATTATGTGCACCCGATTCACAAATCCATATTGCTAGGTGTGATTGGATCTATCGGGGAGCACATCTAATTCAATTGATCGCGTGGACTCGAATTGATTGTCTTTTTTCTTGTCCTATCATATCTTGCCACGTGTGAGAGCTAGTATTAAATAAAACAAAAAGGAGAATGAAAAATTTTAGCAACATCTGGTGCATGCGAGCCTAACTCACATGTAAATATTCGACGAGGCAGTTCCGCGTCGGACCCATCTGACGATAGATACGCCGCGCTCGCACGATTCGAGTGCACCCGATACTTGCTCCAAAGAGAAACCGCAAAGCGGGTCTCGAGCTTCTCGGTGCGTTTCCGCACGTGGCTTGCAACCGGGAGCAGCCGGTTGCCTCGACCGGGGCAGCCGGTTGACCGAACGCCGACCAACCGAATTGGCACAAATCCGACCGTCCACACATCTCACGACAACTCCGAAAAGCAAATTGCTCCTTCTTCTTCTTCTTCTTCTTCGTTTCTCTTCTTCTTCACTCTGTTCTTCGTTTGCATTCCCCTGCTTCCCTCGGACAGCTGCGGCGGCGAGGTTCGGATTTTCCTTCTTAGCTGTTCAAGATTTGTGGTCGCATTTCCGGAGGTTTCTGCTGCGGTTCAAGAACAGAACTTGCGTTGATTCGGCGAGCTTTTTGTCCTTGCGCGGCGGAGATGGAGAGGGATTTCCTCAGTTTGGTTTCGAAAGATCGTCGCGTTTCCGCGAAAGACGAAAAGGGTGGCGATCTTGCGGACCCAAGTACGTCTCGCCCTTCTCCTTATCGGCTTTTCGTCTCTTTCGTCTCTTTGTTCTTTTGGGCTCTGCAAAGAATCATTCGATGGGTGTTTGTTCATTGGCGTCGACTTTCATTGTTGTCTGACTGCGGTCAACGAGCGTAATGCTGGGACGCGTGGACCACTTCGAGTTCCATGAATTTCGGCGAGATCTTTCTTTTGCTTATGGAAAAAATTTGTTTTACTTTCTCGAAGTTTTGACTCCTGCGAAGATGCCGCTGAGGGAAACCAAGATGAAAGCGCCTTGTTTGCTGACCATGTGTTTGCGAGTTTAAATCTGTAAAGTGAATTTTCAAGTTTATATTTTGCGAATCAGATGGAAGTTGAATTGGTCAAAAGCTGAAGTTTATGAAGTAAGACGAGGTGTTCCAAACTGCCAATAGATTTTGTTGAGTTTCTTTTCAATTTCACAATCTTAAACATGAAATTTACTCAAAAGAAAGAATTTTTAAAATACTTTTTGACTTATGTCTAGATTAAGGAATAATCGGAAGTGCCCATTTCTTACAGCACCTAGCAGCATTTCTTGCAATGCGTGAGGTACACACAATGCTTTCTGATAGCCAACGCAAGAAATTGAAATATCGCTTGCCAAATGTCGTTCGTTGTTACAGCTACAACGCAACATACATTTGAAACAATAAAAGGCGGAGCAACGCCAGACGGAAGTGTCTTTCATTACCTTCCGCCTCAAGATACTGAAGATGAAATTTTTTTAGTTTTAGATATTGTACCTTTTGTCTCAGTCATAAATGTGGTCGTAGAGACATTTCTCAAGGAAAAATTGCCTTAAAAAAAATGTAAGTAGTGGTTGATTGTTCAGGCGCAGTGCGCAAGTGTTGGTCATCGCACAGGGTAGGTGCAAGCATTCTTTCGCAGAGTAGGTACACCTTGGAACGCGTTTAAAGAAATTATCACTTGTATTTGCTGCACTTGATGTCAGTATCAGAAGCATTGGATTTGAAGGTGAAGCAAAAGTTTGGACTTTTTGTGGTGCTCTGCTCTTTTGTTGAGGATGAGGAAGATGACATTATTGGCCACAATTATCATGCTTTTCTGTGAGAAAATATTGGATAAAGGCTAAAACGTGCACTATTTAGGTTTATCCGTGGGTCAGTCAACCAAGTCAAGTAGATGAATGTCAGTTTGTTCTCCCATTTGAGGTTGGTTGTGGAAACTATTTATTTTAGTTGTCCTCCCATCTCTGTCTTGACACCTTGCATTCACAGCTTACAGAAGCCCTTCCTTTCTAGCCCTTTATTTTACCTGGGTGATGTGGTCCAGCCTATAAAGTATTTTCCACGTGAAACTTCTTTGCTTCGATATTTGGCTTGGGGAAGGTGGGGTTAAAATATTGTGCTCTCAACATGTGCATGAGTTGGTGGTGTGTTTCATTTATGTCTCGTGTGGTGTTTTTTTAATGTAGGGCGTTGCAGATTAGTATTTGTACCTGAACAGGTGTCCAGCATCTCTAATAAAATAATAATGTATGCCTGAAGAAGCAATGATATTTAATGATATATATGCTGCAATTCCAGTTGTCCAATGCATTTCAGAATTGCGTTTTCTATCATAAGCATTTGAAATGAGATCCTGAGTGGTTGTGCCTGGCTGGTCACCACCTAACTCTATTCATTAGATAAATCCTTCCCGTTCGAAATTAACAAGAAAACTTGTAGAGACCAAGGCTTCATGCAGTGAACCTGCTCATCAACATGCATTAAAAAACCCACAAGCTTCAAGCATGAATATTCGGAGAAAAGGTTTTTTTCGAGTGGACCACGCAAGAGGTCATTCTCAATATTCCTTTTGCTTTCGTTCTCAGTGCAAGTTGATCGGAATTGTTTATTTGCAGATTTGGCAATCAGCTCCATGTTCATGACCGCATTTTATAGCGCATTTTTATATCGCTTTCCTTCCGGGTCATCTCTTTTTTACGATTATATTCTGCATGCTCATCTTGCTTTATCATTTGTAATATAGAATCACTTTGACAGTGCCCATTTTAAACCTTTTCCTTATCAACAAGGGCATATTTCCTTTCAAATGTCTTTAGGCACCGCTGATTTCTTTTGTTTTTAAGCATACATCATTCTGCTATTCCTTACTTGTATTCTTAACCTGGAGATATTAAGGAATCTTGCAACAGCAAGAAAAAGTTGGAGTGTGCATGTTTGACCGGTTATATCAACAGTTTTGTTGTGAATGATTGGCCAGCGTTCTTCCGTCTTCGCTGATTTTTGGTGATCATTTAAAGGTTCTCAGATGCAGTGGGCTTTCTCAAACAAGGTTTCTGGCTCTTCTCAGCTCCTATCTTTCAAGGCCTTTGAAGAGGAGAGGCCAAAGAAAGTTATCCCTGATTCGCGAGCGTCTTCTGGATCTATGAACACACAAATCCCAGATGTTTCGAACTCTAAGTGGAAACTGCAATCAAGAGAGCCCCAGGTACGTTTGTCCCTCTCTCTCTCTCTCTCTCTCTCTCTCTCTCTCTCTCTCTCTCCAAATTCTAAATCCCACAGAGTTATTTTCAAGCCATGAATCACTGGCTTGCTTTGAAAATCACCTACCTTTCTGCTTGCAATACACAATTACTAATCGTTCTAGTTAGTATTGCAATAGCGTAGACATGCAGTAGCGGTAAGGTACTCAAGTCCCAAAGGTGATCTTAACAGTACCTTGAGACAGTATTGGATAGTATAATATTTTTTTTTCTTTCTATTGGTCATTTGTGATGATTTGCTTCTTTCATTGCAGACGAGCATAATTGTCGACAAGAAAGCACAGGAAAGATGTGCTCCGATAATCTACCCACAGCAACACCTTAATGGGATTTCGGTCCGTTATCCCCAAGAAGTAAAGATATACTCGGGATCTAATAGACCAAATAAGACTGCCTCTCTTCCTTTTAAATGTCCCGTTCTTCAGTCCAATTTTTCCTCGGTTAGGGAGAATATGGTTTGTTCTCCGGTGAACTCACAACCTGCAGGCGGAGTTCTGGGTCTAACTCCTGTTTCTTTGCTTCCATCCACGAGTTCGACCGTTGGTTATACTGACTATAGGTAATTCTTTTATTAACTCGGGGAAATCTTATATTCATAAGTTGCCGAAAACCTAATCTGGACATTGAATTGCTGTTGTAATGGCGTGCTTTGTTGGAGAAAATAGGCTGAGTCTCTTGTTTTCTTTCTCAGGAGAGCTTCAAAACACCCTGAGATGCCTGCTCAGATGACAATCTTTTATGCCGGGTCTGTGAATGTTTATGATGATGTATCTCCAGAGAAGGTACTTCTTCCTTTTCGACCGTTGCTTTAGTCACTTCTTAGATTTCAAATGTGTCATTAATTGATCTTTGCTTTTGTTCATTGTGTTGTCTATCCAGGCTCAGGCTATTATGTTATTGGCCGGTAATGGCCCTCCTTTGACTCACAGTAAGACTCTTGCCACAACTCAGGGTCAGGGTCAGGATCAGGGTCAGAATCAGGGTCAGGGAGCAATATCAAGAATTAGTACAGATGACTCTTCAAGGGGAAATCAGCCTCAGAATATTTCAGCATTATTGGGACTTCCGAACCTCGTGTCTGTGACCTCTCAATCTGGATCTCCATCAGGAGGAAAATCTACTTGTGACAATGACACAATGACAATGAAACCACTAGGATCTTTTGCTTGTCCTGTTAACATATCAGAGACCTCCAAAGTTGTTACACCCATCGGACATGGTGCAGCATCTTTATTGTCAACTGGTAAAAGCAGTGGTCTATGTGCTTCTTCATTTCCTATGTAATCTATTTTTGTTATGTGATGGAACATTGTTTTGCAGTTGCTTTGCCTCAGGCTCGTAAGGCGTCTTTGGCTCGATTTCTAGAGAAGCGCAAGGAACGGTGAGTAAAGAGTCCTGCATTCTTTACATTTAGTCATCCTTATTTCTTTGTTAGATGAGATAATACAGATAATTGAATTGCTTGGTTTCTCTTCGATTCAGCATCATAGTTGGAGATGTCTGGATAGGATGTACCAATTGATGGTTCCCGCACATCAATTGCCCGAGATCCCTCTTCTAGCTTTTACTAACCCCTGTTCTGTCTTAAAAGAAACAATGAAAATCACTGATGTAGTCCTCTGATCAGGTACTGGAAGCAAATAGACCTAGTTTAATTGGTTCAACAAATAACAATTTGTCTTACTGCACTGTTTGCCTTGAAAATGACATGGACAGAATCTGTACTTCCTTGAATTGCTTTTACAACACCAAGACAGGTCAGCTCAGAATGTGCTTTAGGAAACTAATACCTAAATTCTGCACATTGTTTGAACTAGACCCAAATGACTTCATCACGTTCATATTGTTGCTAATGTAAATGCTTCCTTTGTGCTTTATTCAGGGTGATAAGCTCATCCCCTTATGCCGTGGACAAGAAATCGCCAGCCTGTAGCACCAGCACGTCTAGCGAAATTAGCTTTTCCATCCTCAACTCATCTGCTCCTAGTCCACAGTCAGCGGCCAAATAGAAACTTCTGATGGAAATTTTGCTTACTATAATATGGAGAAAGCTGAAGCAATCACCTTTGATCGGAGCTCATCGTTCTCGCCAACGAGTGGTCGATCAGGAGCCATTCAGCTTCTCGTTGTTGCAGCTTTAATATTTTGTATCCCCCAGTAGCGGAATAATCCATTCTATTCGCCTAGATTGCGAAAAACTCGGCGTAACTTATCGCCAAACGAGTCGCTGTACATCTCTAGAATTCATAATTTGCAGAGGAATCCAATTCATCTGATTCTTCCTCGCATTTAACTCCCAGCACTCAAGATTCAAAAGTGGCAGCGAAAATTTCTGTGCATAATCGGCGGAAGTTTCGTCTAGAGGCTCCGGGTTTTGGCGAGATTGAGTCACTGTTAAATCGTCACTGTCAAATTGCCCATCAATAAGGGTCAATTATCTAAGTCGACAGAGAAAAATTAAGGATCTATATTTGAAAGTGAATCCTTAATAAATACTTGAAATAATCGGAAAATAAAACGAAAAATGCTGGAAGCTTCCAAAGGCAAAAGAGGCCATGCACATGCACCACGGGGTTATTAGTCACGTAGTGAGAAAAACCCGAGAAGCTGATGGAAACCGTCTCCGGACAGAGAAATACTAGGAACAACACCAACACGAGGAACAAGAATCCTATTCATAGGAAGAGGCAACTAACCAATATAACCATTTTCCTATTAAAGATAAAGCCCTCATAGAGAACAAGAAAACAATTCGTTCCCTACTTTTTTTCCTGCGTGTTCTTCTCTTTCCTCTTCTTTGACAGTCATCGATCATGGCTTCCAAGTTTCTCTTCCCATTGCTCCTCTTGTTCTCTTCATGGGCCACTCAAATTTCCTCGCAGTTCCTTGGCGGAGTGAGCGGTGCAGATTTGGCGCCGTCGTGCGTGCAGAAGCTGATCCCATGCCAAGCGTATCTCAAAGGGTTATCGGCACCGCCGGATTCATGCTGCGGTCCATTGAAGGAGTTGGTGACCGGCGATTCGCAGTGCTTGTGTCAAGTCTTCAACAAGCCCGATATGCTGAAGAGCCTGGGCATCACCCAAGCCGGGGCTCTGGCTCTCGCAAAGACTTGCGGTGCCAACGTCGACGTTTCGGTTTGCAATAAGGGTAATTAACAATCAACCTTTTGTAGTTAATAATAATCTTGGATTCTTGATACCTTGCCGAACCATTATAATTGAAAAAAAATTGAGAGTTCTCCTGGGCAAGGATTCCTGTATCGCAGGTTCTTTCCTGAGAATTGCCTTTTTGTTTTTAAAGTTGGTCGTTCTTTATTTGTTTGTCATGGTAATTTTGAGACGGGCTGTACGTTGTTGCATTGAATTTTTAGCGGCTGAAGCTTTTGCTGCAAATGATGTCTTTAAGTTCATGCGTGTGTCGCTCCGAATTTAACATAGAGCTCATAGATATTTTGCTCGCTCCTTATCTTTCTCGATTTAAACCACGTAGTGACTGAAACTTTACTTCTCCGCTCCTCTGATTAGCAGTAGCAGCGGCTTCTCCAGCTAGTTCACTGGCAACCCCTGCCGATTTGCAAGCTACTCCTGCCGATGGTAGTTCCTACTTTTTCCCTTTTCCTGATATAGGCATCACTTTCTTTCACGGAACTTTGTGCTGTTGACCAAGAGATTTCATCTGCAGTTGCATTGCATGTCAGCTCTACCATCTTCTATGAAGCAGCTTCATTGAATATATCTGTGTATCTCTAGAGCCAGCATTAAAAATCAACTTTTGCATCCGGTTGCTCTCTAGATATTGTCGTTTACAATCAACTTGAAGAGCATCAAAGGGAAAGAAAAATGTATAGTAGTACGCTATTAACAGTATTATACACAAACACAACGCATACCGCAGAACCCATGGTTTTATTACCTAATGTTTGTACTTTTGCTGTATGAAACAGGCTCTACCTTAAGCAACGCTACTTCGACAGCTGCGGCTCCTGAGAGCCCTGCGAAGAGCGGGACGACTTCTCGTCTTGCTGGGTCAGGAGTTGTCACTCTGGGTTTTGCTTTGATCATGTCAAAGCTCTGGTAGTTTCAAACTGAATCTGTCCATTAAGAGCTGCATCACTCGGCTTCTATCCTCTCTTGCCTTTTCTTTTTCTTTGTAAACAAGGACGAGTTGGCCACTGCAAGCTTCTACTCATTAACACAAAGCAGAATGGTTAACAAACCATGCCCTTTCTCTATGTAAGAGTTCAAACCCAATTTGGAAGAAATTATGGTTGTCCCAAGCACAATCGCTTGTCAGACTTGCATGGCGAAAGAAAGAGGACGTTTAATTACAAAAGGCCAAAAAGGCCATGACAAATGCAACACAAAAGCCTATCCTCGACTTTAGGTAAAGAGGACTAACTCCGATAGAGTCATAATTTGTGAAAACACAGAATACACAATGCAGAGAACGACTGACATTTTCACTATCATTTCCTGTAACTGTACAAACTTTGTACATGAGACAGCTTGCTCGTAAAAGAATACAACCAAAGAATGATATAATAGGAAACAAACTATGGCTCACCATATAAAATCAAGCAAAAGCACATCAACATAACTAGGAAGAACGAACCTAACCAAAAGAATGAAATGAATATTAAGGCAAAACAAAAGGAAGAATCACGATTCAGTTCTTATGAATAGAGGAGAGCCTGTCCCGGCATGGAGTGCCTTCAACAGCGCCACAAACTGAAACAGACCCGTTTCAGAGGACCACTTGAGCTTCCATGACAGAATGCCTGAAGATAAGTTCCCATGAGGAGTTGCTGCAATCTTATTGTGAGCTTTCGTTGACGGCCGGAACTCCTGTGCAGCACGCTCAAGAGCTAAGGTCACACAGTAGCTTACCCCACTTTCGATGACCTGAAAGCAATGTTTCAACCAGACTTTGAACATGGAACGAAACAAGCACATGCATGTGGCGAGTGACAACTAGAGTGAATGCAAAAATATCGTATTAAAGGGATGATTTGCTTAAGGGACTGAAGCAATAGGCAATCAACATGGAACATATGGCTATGTCACTTGACAAATGCTTGCGAATGCTAAAGAGTTCTTCCAGGAAAGAAGAAATACCATCTCGGACACATCAGCGATACTGCAAGTTGACACTAATGAGAAATAGGGGGGCGAGGACAAATCTCTGGAAAGAGTGCCGAACTGCTTGATATCCTCGATGCATATAAGCAACTGACCTCGGGTAACAAATAATGATCTTGAAGCCCATGATTGATCTGTCAGGTTCCAAGTAAACTAAGTGTAAAAACAGCGGAAACTAACAAAACCATCCAGGAGTTGCTGCATATACACAGAAGCTGCTAGCTTACATCACATTGCATTATGACCAAGACAACCCCGTTTTATTTTCAACTTCTCGGTGCAAGGTATAAAAGATTCACTCTCAGAAGCATGTGAAACCCAGAGGATGAATTAGCAAACATAATCCATGAATCCCAAGGCACTCACCCGTCCAACTTTCTACTAGTAGTTTCGAGTGTGGAATCACCCAGACCTTAAGCAAGGAAAAGAAGATATGTCTTTGGGCTAAGAAGACACTCAGACTACAAGGAATCAAAATCCAAATCCAAATCCAATTCAATTGGGATAAAGAAACGTATTTCCCTTTGATCAATAATATATTCATGTCTTAATTCTAAATCATGACTTAATCCTACTAATTAATAAATGTTCAAGACTTAATTCCCTTTTGTCCTTTTGCAAGTCACTATTTCCTATTCTAGAGTCGAGTTCTATTTTTCCTAACAAAAGAGAACATAATGTATAGGAGGTCACAACATCGAGAAAGGAATCGCAAATCAACCACAATACTAAGAACAAACCTTTGACTTTGTCGTGACAGAAAAGAATCATCGAGTATTGGAATATGTTCACTTTTGCGCCTCCACCTATTTGCTTGCTAAATAACTCGAATTGCACTGGCTCCAAACTGTCATTCAATTTTACAAGATACCACAATCCATCACCACATAGTATATATGAAAACATGTAAAGGCTATGAAGCTGCGAGGCCATATAAACTATGGACATCAGAATGTGGATAGTATGCATGAATCTAAATTATGTACAACCACGCACTTAGACCAAAAAAGGCATGACTATCAAATTAACATACACATTGGTACAGTTAGGTACCTCTTCAAAGAACACTTTGTATCAAGCACATTGATAATTTCCAATGTTTCAAGTAGTAGTCTTGATTTATCAATGCTCCTTGTGATGAACAGATACCTCGCTCCAGTATCAATGCACACCCTGTGTGAATCAGAGAAGATGCTCAGAGAAATAATTGGTTCAATGAAAGCAAATCTTTTTGGTAACAAAACTCGCTAACCTCACAATGTGGAAGCCCATTCCAATTGAAACTTCTCTAATTTCTTCAACCATGTGGCAGCCCAGCATACTCAAAATAGTTCCTGCAAGTTCCATCAAGCTGAACTTCAGCATAACCTGGAAGAACTAGATGACGAATTGATTAATCAAGGTTTATCACGAGAGATATAACCACATTATTACAGTTACTTGAAAAACCCCACCTGACCCATCGAATCTAAAAGCAATCAGAAGCACATAGAGGCGATGTTCACTGCTTCGCAACAGAGCCACTTCTCTGTATTAGAGGAAAAAAAGAAAGGGTAAAAAAGGGAAGCATGAAACCACAGAAACTATAACATAAGTTTCTTCATATCACTGTCTACAACATAAAATCAAGATACGGACATATGAAACGGGTGGTAAAGATAACAAACCTCAGGATAGACTAAAGAGACCTGAGAACGTTCAGAATAGACTCGAATGAGCTGGGAATATTAATAACCATAAAGTCCATTTAAATGTAATCACAATCAGTTTGATCATAGTATCCAATTATTCGCCAGATCCTTGCTTCAAAGCAAAAATTAATAGATCTAATTAAAAAAGCTGCTTGAATATACAATAGATGTACTGCCAAATAGGTTGAGAGAACAAATTTTCAGAAGAAACCAAACCGATAGGACAGAGCAGCTATTAAACGAATGAACTACCAAAAAAGCTAAGAAAAGCAAAATCAATGCAAAAAGCTTACTAAACAAGTCAAGAAAAGAAGTTGAAATGCGGATCTATGGACAAAAATTAAAGTTCCTCACCTCTCTCTGTAAATGGATTCTTGCTCCAGCACGCAATCACAACGAAGGTACTGCTCACAAGTTTCATAAGTTCTTGATGTTGCAACATTCATGTTAAAGTATGTCTCGATAAATTCATCAGTCCCTCCTGTTGAGCTTTTTTCCCGAGCAGTGGTTGTGTCATTCTTTTGGGTGCTAACGGCATCCCATGCCTGCTTCTCATAAACTTCCTCCAAATCACCCCCTTTAAAGATTTGTTTTGTTCGTCCGTCTTCCAGACTACTAGTGTCCATAGGACCACCTGAGGCTGACAGTGCTCCTGACTCGTCAGTTCCCCTGCTCTCCTCTGACAAAGGCACAATTCTTTTCATAGGCTTCCTTTGGCTTTTGCGCTTCTCAGACAATTTAACCCCTTCCTTGACTGACTCAAGAAGTTCACCATCATGATAATGAGAACCAGAATAATATTGCACATCAAGATCCAGAATCCTAGATGGTTGTTTAGCAGGTACATCAATAAAAAATTCGCAAATTTCACCTGTCCCTGGAGATGGATCTTTTGAATCCTCAAAGCTATTGATCAAGAAATGTCCATCCACTTTCCAATTTCGGGTCCCTCCATTTAATCTCTTATCCACATCTGACAATGATGTCCCAAATTCAGTAAGGTTATCTTCACTGCAACTAGTATTATCCGAAGATGCTGCAGAATAGGAGTCAGCAGTAAGTTGCAGAATTTCTTCTACCAAGCTGTCATGGTGCTGCAGAATGTTCTCTCGATAATGAGGTGGAGATCCATGGTAAGAGGACCAAGAACGTTTCTCTACCGCATCATCACCAGAAGGCACAGATATGATCGAATTTGCAGCCATTTGCTGTCCGTTAGCAGTGAGTTTATTGTGATGTGACCCTTTGGTATGCTTAGACCCACGGTAGTTATGCTCATGGGTAAGATTTGTCCTGCCCATGTCAAGAAGAGAAACACCGCCAGCGTTTACCACTCCATTGACCTGATCAAGGAATCGATGCCCATGTGAAGGAGCCAATGATCTATCCGAGTCCAAATTATTTGTGCTGCTACCATCTCCTGAATCTTGAAAAGAATCTGAAGTGTATTTTGAGTTTTCACCAAAATGCCACCTTTTGTTTCTAGAATCAAACTTCCCATTCTCCAACAAAATCTCAGAAGACTGGTCTATCCACTCCTTGAACTCACGTAACCAAAAAACAGAACGCTCTTTCTTCATAACCTCCGCTCGATTCATCAAATCAACAATCTCAGCCTCATCATCACCTCTGACATTTTCCTCTCTGCTGGATACCTCATTATCACGTGAGATGGAATCATGGTCAGAGCATATGCAGGTGCTTTCTTCCTCACTATCAATAGATGCAATACGAGGTTGCTTCTTCTGCAGAAATAGAAGCAGCATTTCTCATGTTACATTTTAAACCTGTAGAAAAACCAACTACTATACAAGCAGTCCAAACCAAAACCAAGAAAATGATTTAGTGATCTAATAGAGCTAGTGAATTGACACTCTAAGGTTAGGCAAACACATATAAATTTATTTTCATTTACTTTTCTTTAGGTACTATTATAAATCCAACTACCAAGAAAAAGTCATGACATTATCCTGGAGAAGGTCCGCACTACGGTTCAGTACAATCAAAGCAACAAAAATGCTCACTTGTGCTAAAAACTCAAATTGAGGGGTACAAGCTTCTTCCCGTTATCCTTCTCCTAACAATAGGGTATTCCAAGGCTCTTCAATCATCCTATGAATCCCCACTAGCCTAACACTTGCCCATCCCATGCACACCGGAAAAACTATCACAGGTTCGTGCGCCTGGATTTGGATTCACGGGAATGCGCAAGCACAATAAAGGGTCATTTGTTTTCTTTTTCCCTTATAAAAGCGAAGAGTTATTGGGGTTAACTTCATAAATTACCTACCTTTTTCCTGTTGATGCTACCTTCTCCCTCCGCATCATCCTTTGCGGGCGAGTAAAATCCAAAGCTTGCAGGCCTCTTCTGTCGAGCGGCAACAAGAATCTGCCGCTTCCAATACTCTCTTTTGCTAATTCCCTTGTCATCTAACTTCAACTAGAAGAACGGGTAAACTTAGCTGGACTGTGATATACACTTTATTATAATTAAACCAATTACATTCTAGCGAATTTATAAGGATTGACTTACTTTATCTGGATAGGTGAAAAGGCTGAACACTTGCGGTCGATACCATCGGGCAGAACATATTGGGTTTCCTTCCAACCACAAACTTAGCAATGAAGGCAGGGCAGCAAGTACCTCTAGCTCTAAAAAATTGGAAATAACATTGTAGGAAACATCAAGCCCTTCGAGCGACTTCAAATTCTCGATCCCATATAATGAAGTTATAGCATTGTTCCTCAAAACAAGTTTTACAATATGGGATGTGACCTGCATAAAGCAATGACATCCATGTAATCCATGCATCAGTCCAAAGCTAATTCCTGAAGGGAAAAAAAATCAAAATTGTAGAAAACACAATAGTAAATAAGCCACAAAACAGAGGCAGAGACACAGTAGAGAAAAGTTATTTATTGGCGACTCACCAAACCATCTCCCAAGCGTCAGATTATTTATGTAGAGGAGAGGCGGACAAGAAATTTACATATAAGCAATGAAATTTTGATGTACGAACTGCGTATGCAATATCTCTAGCTGACATGTTGAATGTGGTTCCCACCAATGCATTATCTTTCAACCTCGCATCAGCTTCCATTAGACTGCTGGCTTCGAGAGAAGAGGCTTCCACCACTTACCTTTACATACCAAGCAAATTCTGCCATGCACTCCACATATTTGTTTAAAGGATTCAACAGACTAACGACTATATGTACTATAAAGTTCATGTACCAATCGTTTCCCAACGAATGTTACTTCTATGGCTTTGGTAGCAATGAGATTTTTGAAAGATCAATTCAATCTTTCAACACAGGCACTGGCTATGGAGAATCTGAGGTCGTTGGTACAATTGACTGCATTGGTTGTCAAACATAGATTTAAGGCTTTGAAATGCCCAAAGCCATTAAGGGAACAGGGACAAATTTTAAAAGATACATGTTATCTGCACAAAAACTTGCACGTCACATATCTCTGCCAACACCACTGTTCACTGTTAATAGAAGCTAAGGACATTGGGGCGGTTCTTTTGTCAATACTAAAGGTTCCCCAAAATCTTAAGAGGCACCAGCCCTAAAATCCACATATTGTTAACAATAGAAGATCCACATATATTTTATCTCACTCAGCTATTCAAAAAGGCGCGGATAAAGTCGGCATTGGCTTATCATCAGCTTTGCTACAGCGATCTTTTAGCTGTCCCACTTAGAACATTCTGCAACTGACAAAAATCATGGTTCCCCCAACCCCAAAAAGACTCCAAAAAGTAAATGAATGAACAAGCCAGGTCCTGATTTTTTATGTTAGAAGCGTCAAAAGGCCTCGAAAGAGACCAAAGAGATCCATGATAACTTTGATGTGCCCACGAAAAAAGCATCCTGCTTCTTAGGCCTACTGAAAAGCTTACATATCCCGAGATAACTAGTTTCGCCGCTATATAACCTCTAAATACAGAATAGCAAATTGGAAAGCATAAGAAAACTATAAGAGCATCTTCAAGCTATTAGAAGAAGAAAGAAACCATGCGCGAATACAGAAAAACTTCCAAATCAATATGTGTATCTGAAAGCGAAAAGATATAACGCAAACGATAATCATAATCCCGTATTTCAATTTGATTATAACCTTCGCTACCTCAGTAAATGATGAAATTGTTCTCAAATTATTGAATCCAAGATCCAGGTGCTTCAGTTTCATGCATTTCCGGAGATTACCCAGCTTTGAGAACTTGTTTCTACTAAGATCAAGGGTTTCAACTGCAGGAAGAAGTTGCAAGGACTCATCCATCAATACCAAGCCATTGCAAGCACATGAAACAAACGATAAGCGGTTCCACTGTGGAGAGTCCTTTATCTCAGCAATTCTACTTGCAAAAACATGCCGTAGAGCATCCTATATTTCAAAAGAACAATAGATTATTAACAAGAATTTTTGCGAAATTGGCATTGTTGAAGAGTCATGTACACAATTGTGTTATTAGGTTAATATTCCACATGAAAAGCAGTCATAAAGTGTTTATGTGAGAGAGAGAGAGAGAGAGAGAGAGAGAGAGAGAGAGAGAGAGATGAAAAGGCAGATTCAGATCGAAGGAGGTGGAGCATCTATATTCTCTCTTAGGAGAAGAGTCCAACATGCAATGAAAACACCTAAAAATCCCTTCCTTAAACTTTTCGAACCACAGTTTAACAGCAATGAACCAAGAAACTCATTTAATAGAAACAACCATTTCTCCAACTAACCGAAAAACATCAGCATTTGCTTTCTCTGCCTTCTGAAAAACCCAAGTTATTAACAGCACCAGCCAGTCCATATGCATTCACGGCAATCATAGTAAATACTACTCATTTGGCTCACAATATATCCATGGACACCTCTACTCATTCAACTTGGCATAAAGACAACAGTTTACCCGGTACCTCCCTTCATTCAAATTTGCATGACGACGCCATCTCTATTGATCTTCATTTAGTATGACCCGTCAACAGCATTTAAAGCAAAAAGGAAAGGGCAAAAAAGAAAAAACACCCAAATGGAAACGACCTTTTTCTTAATCTATAATTAACATTACTTAACCACATGCTCCATTACTTTTTTATCTCAAGAAACCCGAACTTCAACATTGAACATAGCTGTTCTAAACATCCAAAACCTGACTGAACTGAAGTTTAAAAAAAATAAAAAAACAATGCAATCGTGATTGATATAAGGAGAACGGCCTGTATGAATAAACGGGAGAAAAGGGGGAATGAATCTATACGGCATTAACTTTAGTTTCTCATCCACTTCTACTAAAATTCAGCCAATTTCCCCACCTAAAACAGCGCAGAATTAACTGGTGAGCAGAACCAAAATCAGCTATAGACATAGACTGGAAAATGAAAAAACCACGGCGCATGATCTGATCCGAAAGGTCGAGAGAAGCAGAAGACGGAACAGAACTCACGGTAGAATTGTGGCAAATAAGCTTCTCCAGAGTATGCCGCAACTCGAGCAACCCTCTCGCGGCCGATGTGGACAAATCACAACCTCTCAGCTCGAGGAACCTCAGCCGCCCGAACGGGAGCAGCGAGAGCGGCGTCGGATCCCGGGACTGCGGCGGGAGCACGGAGACGACCTTCAACGAAGTGAGGAGGCGCAGAATCCTCCGCAGCTGCTCCAGGGCGCGGTGATCCCCGAGGTCGGAGACATAAGCCCGGAGGTAGTCGACAGGAGCCCCCGCGAGGAGGCGCTCGAGCTCGTGCAGGGACTCCAGCCTCGACTGGACGTAGTGGAGCCCCACGGGGTTGAGCTTGAGCACTAGGGTTCCGTCGATCAGCGGGCCAGCCTGCGCTTCCACGAACCTCACGAGCCTCTCGAGGTAGCGATCCCCGGTGACGATCGCCATTTCACGAGCCGAGCCGAGCCGAGCCGAGCCCCCTCGCGCGGCCTCCGATCACGGTCTCGGGGGAGGAAGGAGGGGGCGCATCAGGTCCGGCGCCAACACCTTCGGCGCGCGCGCCGGGGGGGGGGCGCGACGGGAGTGCGCGGAGGCGCGGGGCGAGAGGAGGGGGACGAGGGGGGGAAATTGAAGCGCCGGACGAAGAGGAGACGCGGCGGAGGGTCGACGGGACGGTGGATACCGGAGATCGACGGCGGAGGGAGGGAGATCAGGCTTCTTCCGATGCTCCTGCAACTGCAACTGCAACGAAGGAAGCGCAACCACAGAGAGAGAGAGAGAGATAGAGAGGGAGAGGAGGAAACAGGGAGCGAGTCAAGCGTCGAATGGACTCAGCCGAGTTGAGGGAGAGAGGACCCGGAGAAGGGAGGCTTGGGGGGGAAGGAGATGAAGGGAACGGCCATGGCGGAGCAGGGGGAGGGAGCGAGCGAGAGAGAGATGGTGTGACGTGGAATGATTGGCTATTTCCTTTCCTTTTCTCTCTCTTTTTTTTTTCGCTTTTTGGGATTTTTTTATTCCCTGTCGATTGGAGTTTTGCGCAGGTGCGGGGTCGCCCCGTTTCTCGCGACGCCCACCTGTCGTTCCCCGCTTCGGCGACGCGGCGGCAATCATTTGGTCCGACATCGTTTCGCGTTGATCTCCCTCTTTGATCTTCTTCATTCGTCGCGTAATATCATCATCATCCCCTTTCATTCGTCCCTCTGAACCGGCCCCATGATCCTCCACAGCGTCTTGTTAGATTGATTAATGTCCCAAATCTTTTCGTGATGTTTTTCATATTGTTCTTAGTACAATCCGAGACAAAGCTTTCAAGCCTTTGCAAATTTTTGGGATGTACAAAGTATCCTTATCGATACACATACATATGCAAATTGAAAATACCCGTTTTTCTTTTTTCGGGAATTTAGAAATTAAAGAAAAATGAACGATCCTTTAGTTCCTCACATCATTTGAGACGAATCATAAATGCATGAGTTCAAATTGCGTGTTTAAACTTTAGCTTGAAAAAGAGACGAGTGCGTTTATAATTGATACTTTCCTAAAATCTCGAGTTTCATCAAGAATCACAAATCTAATTGGGTCTAATTGGGTCGTAGGATGGAGAGTCCAATGGAATCCCAACATCTACTCCCCAATGAAAGTCTACTCTGGTTCACAAATTTCCAACTATCGTCGACTTCGCGAGTGTTGAAAGAAATTGAATCCTTAATTTATGTTCAGATGAACTGTACTTGCTCTTCTCGCAAAAGATTGAGTGTTCGAATCCCGGGAGCCGCAGGGTGACTTAACTGGTGGCACGTGTGTGGTGGCTAGCACGTGTCACCCCCAGAGTTTATCCCCGGCTATCGGCGGTACAGGGGTTTCCTGGGTTACAAAAAAAAAACTGTACTTGGTTGTAAAAAATTTCGAAATGTCAATTTTCAATCGATCGCTCTGTAGTTGCAAAACAGTGTCCGAGATACGCCTCAGCTCATAATGTGGCCTTCCAATTGCTTAAATGTGACATTTTCTCCTCCTTTTCCATGACGGGTCTATTATTAACGAGTCTCATTATTGACTATTTCGGTGGCATCAGGGGAAGAAACTTCAATGATCCTGCCCTCCCATATGGATTTTACCAGAAGGAAAGAACCTCAATAATGGTGGATTGGATTAAATAAAGGAAATGAACAGACAGATGATGGGTACTCGTCACTGCTCCATTCTTGGATTGCTATCATCATTTCAGGTCCAAACCCAAAAAATAGGAAAACGACCTTTGCTTGCACCCCTCAAACTTAATATCGACGTTTGCTGTCGTTATGCGCGCTATGGAGACTGGACGCTGGGCAGTTTTTAGCTTCATCACCAGGCTCGACACTGCCAAATAGCAGAGGCGCATTCAATAAAGTTGCACCTGCGGTGTCTGCAACTGTTGCTGTTTTTTGTTTGCATTTGGCCCTACCCTACAGAAGAAAAGCACCCTCTATCTTGCTCGCCCTTTGGTTTTGAGTGTGTGGTCTCTACTTCTGTTTCAATCTTCGTGTTACTGACTTACTGGCAATTTGCAGGTGGTACTAGGTTGGATTTATCGACCCAAAGGTAGGCTTCTTCGTGAAGAAAGCACTAGGACAATTAACATGTGTAAGCAACAATCTTTAAGTGACTTTCACTACACAATACATGAGGGGGCAGACTTGATCCCATATTATATACAGATGGCATGTGTACTTAGTTGACTTGCTCGCCGCTTGCTAAGCGTCTCTTCTCTTCCTCCACTTGTTCCAGCAAAGCTTCAAGCTCAGCTTCTGTCAAGCTCTCTATGCGCTTCTGTAGAACCAAAACAAGCCCGAATGAGCGTAAGGAAGGAGGGAGACAGACCCGAGAGATTATTACCACACAAAGAATAATAAAAAGAAGGTTCAATATGCAGGCGAAGCATCCACTCGTCCAGAAAGGCCATATTGCAGTTAGATTACCACAATGCACCAACGCACAAGATAAACTGGTTTCGCGTAGAACTATATAATCAACAATTGATTCCTATAAAAGAGATCCTGCTAATTTTGTTTACAATATAACTGTCAATTTTATACTCTTAAAAATGTAAGAAAAGAGAAAAAAAAAACTTCCGTCAACACAAGAAAATTCCAAAGCGAAATTTCCTCCAATTCACCCAGAGCAGCACTGTTTCCATGAAGCCACAAGAGAACAATTCAAAGAATGATCTCCCCACAAACAAGAATCATATACACTACAAACAGCAGAACAATTTCTCTTCCGCCTTAAGGTGAGAGTGAACGCTACTGTTTCTCTTGCAACATGCAATTCTCGGCTTAACAGATGAAGTCCATGAGGAAGAAAACGTCAAACTTTAGAATTCCGCGGAAAAGGAAAGCAAGACCCCCCATTAACTGTTAAGTGAACATCAGTACAGTGCAAGGAAGCTCCCGCATATGATACAACAACCCCATGCCACTAGATAGCATCCTTGTACTTGCAAATTCAGAATCAATTGCATAACAGTTCCCTTGGTCCAAAATATTTGCTTCTACAAGATGTAAATGATCATAGTCAAAATAATGTGAGATGCTTTACCTCCATGACTTTGTTTTCATAGTCACGTAGTTGCTGAGCATAGGTCATTTCCTTGTTTGAAACCCTGAATATATAAGTGGATATCCATCCGACAGTTAATCCCAATACCAGCACTAGCTGGACAACATTCCCTGCTTGTAGAGGATCAACTCCAGCAAACTGCATAAGACACCATACACCAACCACTAGATGGTGACTTCCCATCCTAGTGCAGTTCTCTGACCAAATAACAAGCTATAGCAACTGAGGGGAAAGAACAAAATGCTATACATACTATTGCAGAATGATCAGTAAGACCAGTCAGATTCATCTCACACCAGACCATGCAATGACTCGAACAATAATACTTAAATAAAAAAAAGATAACCTGTCGTCCTTAGAAAAACCTTCAATCAAATCAAAAAATCCATTGGGGAAACTGTTTGTCTCAGTGTCTATGTGCATATGTATCAAAGCTGGACAACCAAAGAGTAGCCAAAGTTTAAAGGTCAAACAAAACTGAGAGCCACAAACTACCTCCAATCCACTTTTTAGGCCAATGCCAAAAACCGTGACTCCAAGTCCAATCAATAGAACGTCCTTCCTGCTGTATCCAAAAGGAGCCTGTGCATGGATTAACGAAACACACAGCCATTAAAAGATATAATGATGAAAACAACAACAATAACAACAAACCAAGCCTTATCCCAACAATTTTCAAAAGATAGTCGTGAATAATTAAAGCATATGTTACATAAGCTGACGAAGCTTGTAGTGAGTGCTTAGTATCACCTGCATTTCTAAGTAATGTGAGATTGAGTTATATATGACCCATCACTAAAGCCAGACAGTTGTTCCATTAGGTAACCCCTATCCAACTACCTGAGGGAAAGGAAAAAAAGAATCCCAACTGCCATTACCATCTGACGGTAAAGGAAATGCAGTGCAGCAAGGAATTCAATCTGGCAGCCACCGAGTGATGGTGAGATATTCTAAGAACAAACAGACTTTTATCATGATACACACCTTGCCCTGATCAGAGGAACCCTCACTGGTACTGCTAGAGTTTGAGGAACTGCCACTTCTGGGAATTGTAAATTTCATCCTCTTAGGCATCATCCTGTCCAATCCACTTCTGGAGGAAAAAGAACGTCTCTCAACATGAAAGCTTCTGACAGAAGACCTTCCTGTCAAAGAAGAAGCATAATCAGACCCTCAGTTTCTTTTGCTCTTTCGTTTCTTTCAGTAAGTACAGTGAAGATGAGAGAGGACAAAAGGTGTAAAGTGGGCTTAATGGCGGAAGCATACTCGAGCACACAAGATTGGCCCAGTGCTTACAGAAGCTCAGTCTCGTGACTGGCCCAAAGAGTGAGTAATGAAGGCAGACCCAGAGTATTAATGTACTCAGAAGGTTTCTCACTAACTACAACACATAGGGATAAGCAAGAAGAACAAACCAGCAAATGACTGAAAACCAACTAAAAGTAGAGTAAAGAATATTTTCCAGCTGAAAAATCCTCTCATCTGCACTCTACAGGAGGCTAATGTTCACAGGGTACTGAGGCAGTACTTCTAGCCAGGATAACCACGCCGACAAGAGTGCTTCCATCATCAGTCTTGGAAGAATTCCTTAAGGCTCACGCCCAAGAACAATTTCATTCCATCTCAGCGTTCGAACAACCCGAAACCCGCCGGAGAAATACCCATTATACACACTATCCAAGCACGAACATGTGGCCCGCGGAACAATATCTGTGAACATGAGCATTCAACAGCAACTACGACATACTCCACCATAGAAACCAAGTCTTCAGAACCTCATATTGCAAAGAAGCATAATACTAAACATCAACCCAGAGCTGATGAAGCTGAACGTCACGCAACAAGATTCACTATTTCATTATCTCTAATATATGAAAATATCCTAATTATCTCTAATATTCACAAACGGCAAACGAACAGCCAACAAGAACCATACAAAACGAAAATGAACCCTTGTTAGCTTCACAGAGTGCAACCCCCCACCACCAACTCGAGAATACGCGGAACGCTAAGACTGAACTCACCCACCTCCGAATAAACCAATGGGTGCTCTCGAATTACGACGCGACGACGGAAGAAGAGCCGAGGCATCCACCGGCGAAACCGGTCCGTCTCTGGACAGAGCTCCGACGCTCGAGCTTCCGCGCAGAGGAAGAAGAAAAGCCATCGCCTTCAGATCTCTGTCGACGCCGCAACGCGATTTTGAACGGGAAGCTCGCGAAGCCGAATTGAAGAGAGTGAGAGAGAGAGAGAGAGAGAGAGAGAGAGTCGGTCTTCCCCCGCACTCCCTGAGACGATGAAGATTGCGCGCTCGACCGATGCAACCGGCGAACGAAAAGGAGCGCGTGCACCGCACGTGCGGAGATGAGGCCCCTCCTTGTGACACGTGACCGAGATTGAGAAGATGCGCGCCCAAAATCCCCGGATTTTTGCTGAGGAAAAATCTCGCGATTTTTGTCGATTCTTTCTCGTCATTTTGTGCCCACTAAAAATCTCGACACAATTTACCCCAGATGTTACAACGCCACGTCAGACTTTCAACGGTCATTAAGAACGGATTTGCGACGAAATATCTTTTCGAATAACTAATATAAATTTGGAGATGCTCATCGGACCCACAATTGATCGGAGTAAACGCAATCCACGAAAGAGGTTCAGAAATATTTAGCGAAATTTGTTCTTTTGTAAATTCCACGGCACGACACTAGCATCAAGCTTGATCTTTGCATAATCTATATTGGATTTTCAGCGAAGTCCAACGGAGCACGATTTGGTAGTCTAGTAGCTCAAAAGAAAAAGATAGCCTTGCTCTCCTCGTAGGCGTAGAACTTTAAAGTCGTCAACAATCCACCCGGTTTCATTGCACAAAATTAAAGGTCAGCTATTCCAAGCTCCTTATAGATTTCACCTAAAACTTGTAACCTACCATCGGATATAAATTCTTTATTTTTTAGAATCTGAAACCTATCTATTGAAACTTGAAACCAAGATCCAGGATCTAACAGGTTCCTTTTTTTTATTTCATTTTTAGCTAAACAAAACGAAAATGAATACAATAATACTGAACATGCTTATCATTCATCAAAGAAAATACAAAAGACTAATTTTCCTAGCACTACAGTTCAAATAAATACAATTAAAACGAGAAGTCATTGCGTGAATCGATACTAAGGGTGAGTGATTCCATATTTCGTATAGGTTTTACCTGAAACCTATCCATGAGAATAGGTTCCTCATTTTTTGGAATTTGGAACCTATCCTATCACAAGTTATAGGTTGGTGTCAGGATCTACCCAGATTCTATCTCTATTATTAATTGACAAATTGCAATAAATCATTACCTTTAATGACCATCACTTACTGTTATGATCCACTGACCACAACTTATATTTAGACATACAAAGAATATGAAACATTAATAAGTCATGAAATGAAAACTTAGACTAGTGGTTTCAGATTATATACTCATCATCTAATGTCTTGAAACATCGTAGATCATGTGAAGACATAGATCAAGAAAAAACACAAAAAACTTGTTTAAATTTCAGATTTCACCTATCTAAAACCTGAAACCCATCCGTCAAAATAGATTCTTCAATTTTTAAAACTTGGAATCTATCCTGCATACCATGGAACCTAGAATCTATAGGTTCCCATCGGTCAGGTTCTCAGGTTCCAGAGTAGAACCCGGAACCATGCTCACCCCTACACAAAACACACAAAACATGCGCGCACAAGCACATAATGCACCTGAACTTCAATTTGTATGGCTTCCTTCTCATACCCTACACAGTAAGGATTCGTTTCCTTAAGCTCGTAAAATTAGTAGTCAGGATCGTATTAATGGGCAGTGTCCCGTCTATCAAAGCCTCACACTGTGGATGTTCACAAGACGGAAACTCTGCGAGCACTGTTCGGCTCAAAAAATAGTCGACCGACAAGCTCGAGCTTGTTAACTTCATTGTAGCCCCCTGACGATGGTTTCTCTTTCTTCTTTTCTTAAAAAAGAAACTGCAGCGCTTGCCTTTCTTGTCCTTAAACAGATGAGCTGCTGCTTTCTCCAACTCTTTCGCCCCTGATCCATTCAATTTTCCCCACGAGCGCATTGTCGTTGTCGAAAGCGTTCTCCCTCGCCTTTGAGCAACGATCACAGCACAATTATGGACCGATCTTCCTAGGTTCGCAATGTCTGAACAGTAGTCAGCAGAGAAATCTGCCACAGTAACTTCGAGGGCCACCTTGCTTCTCCAACGGGCGTATAACAGAGCAGCTATCTGGTTTGTGACAACCGAAGTTTATCAGCAGAGGCGGTAGCTCCCCTCTCTCCCAAGTCTTTCCCACAACAATTGCTCCTGTACTCAGCTGAGCTTATCCCCATGCCATCAAAGCGGATAGGTTTTCTCCGGTTACTGGGAGTAGGACTCCTACATGCCAATGCACACAACCAGTTTCTTCTGGGCCAAGGAATCTTCCCTGACCAACACAAATTGTGTGCTACGTCAACTCCACACCCACATGAAAAAAACAGAGAGAAGAAATTGTTTGGCAGGGGATGATCAAACTGTTTTCAGTTAATAATTCCTCCCTTTTAACATACAAGACTTCTTTAACCTGAAAAAGTGAATCAACATATTCCCCTATTACTTGTGAGGGCATGTTCAAAGGGCGCCATTGGCAGCAAGACATTTCAAGACTAAGCTTATTGTGTGCTCCAGAGTAAATTTTGCAAATTTCACTGCGCCTACCAACACCCACTATGAGACTACAGAAAAGCAATCGTCAAGAAATGTTTACATAATAGGCAGCTTAGCCAGACTTAATTAGAGTAAAGCAATCAATTGCAGGCAAATTTGGTTGTAGCCTGACCACAAGTTAATACGAGCATAAATGAAACCAAGTCCAGTTTGGCTTTACCATCCAAAGGAGTGTGACCATAGGGCACTCCACTTTCAGCCCCAGCTAAATCAGTGTAGAAGATTATCTAGGATTTAATTTGTAGCTTGAAATACATAGATTCTTGAAAGCTTCTCATTGGATAGTAATGGAGTAGAGGGGGCGACTAAATTGGAGTCACCCAGGTTTCTGTACGGTTCCTTCCAAAATACGCGGCCTGGTGGTTCTATTTGCACATTGCAGAAAGTTTCAAAAAGATTCCATTTGTTAACAGATGCCGGTGTTAACAGATTCCTTTGGCACTGGGAGAAATTGAGCGAGTTCATCGCTGATGCCTGAAGGAGACAGCTTCAACCCTTTCAATTCCATTTCACCATAGATTTGGAGACACTTTCTTCAGTCACCTCTCTCGAGATAGCTTGTAATCAGCGCCTTATAAAGGTTCACGTTTTCGGGTAGTGAAGGAGCATCCACATTTCTTAGATACTTCTCAGCTTCACTTAACTTTCCACATCGGCAGAGGCTACTAATCAAAGAGGAAAAAACCATTGATCCACAGGGCAATCCTCTGTGCTTCATCTCATAATAGAGCTTGAGAACTTCATCACCATGGCCTTCTCTCCCATAGCCAGAAATTAATAGGGAGTACGTGGCTTCATCTGGTGAGAACCCATCATCCAACAGAAGGGTGAGCATCTCATTACCCTGCTTCACTCTTCCCATTTCACACAGCTTTGCTACCATCTCATTGAAAGCCAAACAGGTAGGAGAAAGTCCCATATCTAGCATTTTCTCACAGTAGCTCAAGCTCTCATCAACTCTCCCGGACTTAGCCAACCCCTCAATGAGAAGATCATAAGTCTCGGCATATGGTTTCAGACCTTTGTTTCCCATTTTTTCCATCATGTTCTTCGCTTCTTCAACTCTTCCAGTCCTGCAGTATGCTCCTATAAATTTAGTATACACAAACGAGTTTTCATTGAAACCTCTCTTGAGCATTTCTTCCTGAACTTTCCATGCAGAATCTATATCCCCGATCATCACCTTGGAGTAAATAATCATTGAATAGGCAATAGTATCGAAAACCATGTTCTTTTGCAGCATCCTCTTCAGCAATACCATTGCATCGTCAATTCTACCTTCCTCAAGAATTCTATGAAGTAAACTGGCATTAACAATAACCGAAGGAGCGCATCGCTTCCCATGGATCCTGTCTAACATGTCCACAAACATCTGCAGTTTCCCTTCCTTACACAACGAATCGATCATAATCCTAATTGTTGCTTCGCTAGGATAAGTTCTCCTCTTTATCATATGCTCATAGATCCTCCAAACAAGAGGATTATGATCGGATTTCTGGATCACATTAATCAAAGTATTGAAAGTCGCGAGGCTTAGAGAGAACCCGTGTTCCTCTAAATAGCAGCAAACATCAAACCCAATCTGGTACATCCTCAGCTTAGCGTAAGCCTGCACGAGCAAATCAAACACCAGAGGGGTCCCAAAAGCAATCTTATAGCTATCGAGCAGCGAATCCGCCACAGAGAGCTTCGAAGACTCCCCGGCACTTCTTTTCAGAACCGATTCCATCAACGCTTTCGCGTCCCTGATCAGGTGGCCCCGAACCAAAATATTGATCGCGACACAGTACGACCGAATCCCGTGCTCGAATCTCCTCTCCTTTGCCGACCAGTGGAAAAACCCCAGGGCGGATCTCGCGTCGGCGGGCTCCTTCAGTTCCAGCAGTACCCGCTCGACGAGCGCATCATCCAGCGCGAGATGGTCGAATTTCCGGTTCAGGGCATCCCAACTCCAGCCCTGCCGGAGCGAATTCGACAGCGCGGCAACGACGACCGCGTCGGCGCTCGCTTCCGCGCCGGCGTGGAATCGCGGGGGCACGGTCGGCGGCGGCAAGCGGACGGAAAGATGACCGGGGGGTTCGCGAAACACGGGGAAGCGCGACGGCGAGACAAGCCTTCGCAGCATAGCCAGGAATCGAATTCGAGAGCGCCGGGCGATTACCTCCCGAGAGCATCACACGCCAAGTCGAATTGGCGATGAACGAAGTTGGGGGAAGGGCCTGGAGGGAAGAAGTAAAGCCAAGAGAGATGCTTTCTTTTGCCCTAGCCAAAGGTAGTAATAGCTAAGTACCAGTGCTGCAATTGGTGAAGAAGAGCTCCGCGTCCTGCGATGGCGTCTTCTTGAGTTTTGGTAGGTTGCAGGATTCGCAATCTTGGAGCAATTCGCCAGTTCTTCTGCTGCTGTTGCGAGAGCGAGGAGCGCGCGCGAGCGCGAAGCTCGGCCGGCCATCGATGGCGGCATGAAAGAGTGAATTTTTTTTTTCTATGGAAAAGCCTATGGTAAAAAGCAAATACTAACCTGGAGAATTTGCTTTATCATCTAATAAAATATAAGAATAATACCAACAAAAACCCTAAATTAGTATACTGTGATAACCATCAAAAACTCTAAATTAGTATATCAATTTAAAGTTTTTTTTGGATAAATTTGTTACTAATGTAGCACTCTGGAGTTTTTCGTGGTATTTAATAACTCCTAATGATGGTAACAACTTAACGTTTGATTTGTTTTTCGAAAAAGGAATGATTTGAAAAATATTTTCTTAAAAAAAATCGTTTGTATTGCTTAAAGTAACTAATTGATGAAATCTTTTTTTTTTCATTTTTGTAAGCAATGTGAGCAATTGTTTTGGAGAAAATATTTTTTGAATAATTTATTTCGCGAAACAAACGGAACCTGAGTAGTTCATTAAATTAACCTAGATTGCAAATGAGCCTTGCATTGAGCCAAACTAATAGTAGCGTTCATCACGAAAGGTTCAGATAATCAATGGTTACGACAAAATCGAACCATATAAACTTACGTCCATACAAATATTTTTCAGGATTGCTCAAACGACAAGTGTGCATGTTTTTTTAAGCTTAATGCCCGGTTCGAATCACCATAGTGAGAGTAGTCAATAAAACTATGGGCACTACATTGACATGAAATAGGTACTTTGTGAATTTTCTCATTCAATCTCCTAAGCCCAATATTATCTCTTAACTCATGAATCTTAGTTCGATATGATCATTTTGTTGAAGGGAGCGTATATTTCATATGATCTTTTTTTTTTTCTGATGTGGGCTATTTGCTCAATAATATAGTTCTATCATAATATAAAAATACAAGTACATTTAAAGTTTTAAAACTTGTCACGAAAGTGTAATTGAGTCCTAAAAGTACAATTAAGTCATAAAACTTGTTGTAAAAGTACAATTGAGTTATAAAACTTTCACAAAGTGCAATGAAGTTTTAAAATTTATCAAGTTGATCAAATCAAACCCTTCCGTTCCGTTGATTGCAATTTTTGAAAGTTTTTAAATCTAATTGTACTTTTTGAAAGTCTAGTATAGTAAGGGCTGGGATTTTCTAGGCCCAATCGAGTGGTGGTGATGAATGTCGAGTCTAGTTGGTTTCGACGACTGAAGAGCTCCATGCTATTTTTACATGAGCTTGAATGGCTCGAAACTATCGAAATATGTAATTTACCCAATAAAATCAAAGGTTAATACCATGAAAAATCCTAAACTGATACATTTATGATAAATTTACCCCAAACTATTTTTTTGACCACAAAAAACCCTAAACTGGTACATCCGTGATAATTTTGCCCCGAACTATTTTTTTGACCATAAAAAAACCTACATTGGTATACCTGTGACAATTTTACTCTCGAACTAATTTTTTAGCTACCAAAAACCCCACACTGGTACACTTGTGACAAATTTACCATCCGTTAGTTTTCGTTAAATTTTACTATCAAATTGCTAAGTTTAATGACACGCAATAATTGACATGTGTACCGATTTTGGGTTTTATCCCTCTGTTTGTCACAAGTTTATCAATTTGTGATTTTTTGTGATATTAATATAATTTAACGGACAATAGCAGAGAGTAAATTTGTCACAAATATACCAGTTTGAGGTTTTTAGTGATCAAAAAATTAGTTCGGGGGTAAAATTATCACATGTGTACTGGTGTGGGATTTTTTGTGATCAAAGAAATAGTTCGGGGTAAAATTATCACAAGCGTACCAGTTTAGGATTTTTTATGGTTAAAAAAATAGGTCGGGATAAATTTGTCACAGGTGTACCAGTTTGGAGTTTTTTGTGATAAAAAAAATAGTTCGGGTAAAATCATCACAGGTGTATCAATTTAGGGTTTTTCGTGGTATTAAACCTTAAAATCAACTAGGAATAGCACAACAAGAGGCATTGGCGAGTTCTTCCCCTTGCGTACGAGGCATAAGACAACTTGTGGTTCTACATTGTACCGAGTTTTATCCGCTCGATGCATTCGTGGGTTGGGACAATAAGGGGGGACCAACTGAACATGCACATGTAACCGTATCCCAAAGAGGCTCTTCTCGAACAACATGTTTTATGTAATCAAAGTGCATGAGATTTTCAAGATTGTGAATCCAATCGCCATGATTTCAAGACCATCACCATATACAGTACATTTTTTCCATTACTAATGTTTAGGGTCTGCTTATTTAAAGGGAAACTATTTTTTCAAATTTTTTTTTCGACTTTTCGATATTTATACGACGGAAAACTAACCGATTTACGGAAAATGAAAATTTACCATTTTTTCTTGAAATGATTATATTGAAAAATATATTTCTTTATCGTGAAATTTTTAATAAAACAAACGGCACCCTAGTGTTCGGAGTTAATCCACTATCATTTGATATCTCACTTTTCACTTAATCTTTGAATGTTAAGAACTCCGAATAGTGTCACCTAGAAATTTAATTCGAGTATGCAGAAAGAAGCTTTACCCATAAATCTTGCGAGGCAAAAGCAACCAACGAGAATTGGGATCATATAACATCGGAGATGACCATTCGACATGATCGTGATTGCGTTGTAACTACGTTGTCAAATGTTCTAATTTGTATATTTGGCAATACATATTTCAAAACGATTGCATCTTAAAATCGGTCGAGATGGCTTTTGCAAAAACTATTACAAGTCGTATCTGCGAGGCAACTCGCTACAACACCCGGCTTTCCGAAGTTATTGCAAGGCCGCAAAATTCTTTTCCAAAATTGCAAGTATCGCGCGAGAAAGACATAGTAAACATGCTCAATGCCAATCGAGGTTATCATCGCATAATCGGTCCTGTGAAGTACGAAACTATTCGGTCAAGCATATCACGAACCAAATTCTCAGAAAGCAGAGAAAAAGGACGATTCGAGCAATTCGCAAGCAAGACGAGCGGATCCATTATCCCGCGCGGTGATCCTTTTCAATACCTCGATAAATCTCGACAGCTAGATTTATGGAAACGAAGATTTCACAAGAGGCGGAGATTTACCGAGACATTGAGAGAGGGAAGGCTAACTCGAGGGGGTTCGGAAGGCTCTCCGCCGATGAGCGATGAACCCCTGAAATTGGTGGGGGATCGATGCGGGCGTGCGCAACCCCTCGTGCCCAAATCGAGAGTCCCACGGGTCCAAATCCGAGTCCCCCTCTCTCCCCACCGCCTAGGTTTCCCTTGCCACACTCGAACACATCGTCATACTCTCTCTCTCTCTACTTCCTTCTTCCTTCTTCCTTCTTCGTTTCTTCTTCTGCTAAAAAACTTATCCCCTCTCTCTCTCTCTCTCTCTCTCTCTCTAGCTCCGCCGGGCATGGCTTCCCAGACGGCCAACCTGTGGGTTCTCCTGGGGCTCGGCATCGCCGGGGTTGTGCTGGTGACGAGGAAGCTGAAGCGCGCCGTCCCGGCGGACTTCGGCGCCTTCGTCCGCCGGCTCCGCCTCCTCCCCCCGCCGCAGCCCGCTCCCCCCAAAGCTCCCCACCCGCTCACCGGCCTCGCCTTCGCCGTCTCCGACGTGTATAGCCACCGCCCGCCCCCCGCCTCTTCCCCCTTCTCCCTCTCGACTCTCGCCTCCTTCCTTCCTTTTTCTTTTCTCGTCGTCGTTTTGGAGCTTCTGTGGAGGAAATCCTGTTTCGGTCGATTGCCCGATGATCGTTCCGTGTTGTTTCCCGTGGCCGTTTTTCGCTGGAGGCGAACTTAGGAGCCGAGTGCTTTTGAGTTTTGACGGTAGTAGCGGGACGAATCGCGTGTCGATATTGCGGACGTTTCGTATTTTCGGAGCCGGAATTGCGAGCTTATCCGAATGGTTTGATAAGCGAGTCGCGTCTTTAATTTGCGCTCTGCGCGTTCATTCGAGAGTCCCGAGTAGAGTTGCTGACTGAACTTGTTTTGTCCGGTACCGATGGACGCTTGCGAGAGGGAAAGAGTATCGGTTGATTGCTCGGTCTAGTAGAATTTTCTGTTCCTCTTCCCCGTCTGGGTGGGAAACATCGAAAAGTGATGCCTACTGGCATTTCGTCATTTTTGCTGTCTGCCAATATTTGTGTGCAACACGGCGAGATTGACTCTGGCTGTTTTTGTTCCCGCAGTTTTGATATTGAGGGATGTGTAACGGGGTTTGGCCATCCCGACTGGGAGAAGACGCACGAAGCGGCTGCTCGAACATCGACGGTGGTGTCCATGCTCGTCGAAGGAGGTGCTACTTGTGTTGGGAAAACTGTTGTTGACGAAATGGCGTTTAGGTATGAACCCTTCCAATCGTTCGACTGTGACCATTTAGATATGTCCTGTTGAATATGAGTTGGATATGATCTCCTCATGGTCAAGGGGACTCATGCATATAGTTTTCTCTGCTAGTCATCGAGTAAAAGACTCTTTTTTTTTTTGCCGACTTAATTACCTCGCTTCTTGCCTAATGTTTCCCAGTATAAGTGGAGAAAATAAGCATTACGGTACACCCACAAATCCTGCAGCAACTGCACGGGTACCCGGAGGATCCTCCAGTGGAGCTGCTGTGGCTGTTGCTGCAAATCTTGTTGACTTCTCTTTAGGTAAGGATATAGTGATTCTTATTGATGTCTTGCATCCGCCTTTCCATTTGCTTGTCTTTTGCAGGGGCATTAGCTAATTTTGTGCTTGATGCCATTCACTCATTTCACTTTTAATCTGTTAATTGGTTTGGGTAATGAATGTAAGAGCGATTAGCAAAGACCATTGGGGAGTTACAAGTTTGAATTGCTTAAGATAGGCATGCATGCTTATGCTTATGCTTATGCTTATGCTGTAAATAATGTTTTGCTGAAAATATATTTGGAAAATGCAACTTGTTGGATAAGTTTCATCAAATGCTTGTTGGTCACTGCAGGTATTGATACTATAGGTGGTGCGAGAGTGCCAGCAGGATATTGCGGTGTCATAGGCTTCAGATCATCACATGGCACTATTTCGAACGTGGGAGTTCTACCGGTCTCGACAAGTTTGGACACAGTGGGTATGTGTGTCCTTGTGCTGATAATTGCAACTGACGTGTATACCTACATTTGATGTCCATGGTACCAGCATATATGACTTTTTCGATGGAGAGAACTCATACATGACTATGAACTTGGGAACCAAGGAGTGGGAATGTCTTATTCTTTTCAATGAGTTGCCCTACCTAAGAGATGGGCTGGAGTGTCGGTTAGCGAGACAACATATGTTGATTATATTCTATGTAAAGACATGTGTGACCAGTGAGAAAGCTGAACTATAACATTTACCTTTTCTATACACCTCAATTGAAGAATATTAGAGTGGTTTGCTTTCCCCGGAGCATTGTTCATGTATAAATTATTTTAGGTTGTAAAAGTAATGAGATCATGGAACTACCTCTCTCTCTCTCTCTCTCTCTCTCTTGTAAAAGTAATGAGATCACGAAACTGCCTCTCTCTCTGTCTCTGTCTCTGTCTCTCTCTCTTCAAATTCATTGACTCATTGTTGGCACTACTGTGAAATTGCTATTGCAGGCTGGTTTGCGAAGGATCCTTCTATTCTGCGCCGAGTTGGCCATGTGCTGCTGCAAGTTCCATTTACAGTTCAACGTAATCCGAGACAGATGATAATAGCTGAAGATTGTTTTCAGTTGTTAAAGATTTCTGTAGACAGGGTTGTTCAGGTGATTGTTAAAGCAACGGAGAAGCTGTACGGAAGTGAGTACACCGGAAGAATGGTTTAAGTTCCTCTTGATTCATTGATTCGTTTTTTCCACGAATTTTAATGAAGTTTATATTTTTTAGGGCAAATTTTGAAGCATGAAAATCTGGAGTCGTATTTCAATTCTAAAGTTCCTAGCTTGAAAGCATTTCCTGCCAAGAAAACTAATGGTGAATTGAAAAGGTCTTCTATTAGAGATCTTGCAGAAGTTGCGATGTTTGTTCAAAGGTTAGTTTGGTTCAAAGGGGTGTGGATTCATATTGCTTTTGAGTTGAATTGCTTATTGGTATCTGTGGGAACCTTGGAGATTCACAATGTGAGACCAAGTTGTCCTCACAATGCAAATGTGGGAAATGTAATTAAATTAAGCACCTAAACTTAGTAGGCCCCTTGTGTAACACAGGCATGAGTTCATTACTAATCATGGAGAATGGATCCATTCTGCAAATCCTATTCTGGATGCTGTCATCTCAAAGCAGTTGCATAACACGCCACAGACAGCAGAAGTGGACGTTGATAATTGCAGATTAATTAGGAATGAATTGCGATCAGCTATCAACTCACTGTTGAAGGTGAGGGGCTTACATGCTTGAAACATGGAGAATTGAATGCATGGAAGTCGCTTAGCTGTCGTTGCTTTTATTTTCTGGTAGATGACTCAGCCTGCCGGTTTGGACTCTGAACTGTCATATTAAATAGAGTGACTGTCTTTGTGCTGCATGTTACTTCCATTTACTTCATGTTCGTTGGCCTATCATTCAGATACAAGCATAAATAAGTTTAGTTCTTTTGTTATCTGTTATATAAATTCTTGGCCATTTTGTATGGTGATTTATTTGGTGTAAATGATAGGGGAGTTAAACTGTACATAAGAATGAATTTTTATCTCCTTTTTCCCACCATCCAACATGATTGTGCTTTTATAATCCTTTTCCTTCCCTCATGGTGCTTCCTACCAAACTCTGTGTAAGTGTTTAGCAAAGAGGATTTATAAGAGAAGTTTAGCCTGTTGCGAAGTAAGTACTGAATTGTTTAGAGATTGCCTTCATATTTGAATGCTGCCATATGTAAAAATTACATTCCATTACTTATTTATGTTCTAGAAAATACCGCCTTTAGATTTCTGCATGTTTAAGTATCAAAAGTTGCTTTTGTTATTGGTCTGCATGTTAAAGAATTGATATATATTTAGGCCATCAAACGTTGAAATTTGCTCTGGTAAAGAAGAGCTTTTTACCTTTTCATCTGCCTCTTGTTAATAGGACACAATTTGATTCTTCTTTCTTGATAGCTATCTAAAATTTCCGAGGATTTTATCTTTTCTTTGAGTTGGTGGAAGAATCCTTTTTTCACCATAGATGTGTGAGACATTTCATTGGACCGATTCTCAAGAAATTGAAATGCACATTCAAATGCATGAGTCTCCAAACATCGGGGTTTGTGCGGAGTCAAATTATAATGCGTGCGGCTTCACTTGCGCCGTACGGAAAGCTGTTTTCTTGACATGCACCAGTTATCCATTAAAAGAAATGGGCATCCTTGAATTTATACCGATCCTTTGTCTTATACCTTGTGATTCCTAATTTTCATCCATCTTGTGTTGGGTTTTTGAAGAACTTATTAGGCTATTGTACTTCACAGAGCATAAATGAGCTTGTCTTTTAGCAATAACAATTTTGTAGTATTTGTTTGCTTTAATTCTTTTCTTTTGTTATTTCTTCATTATTGTAAAGGATGATGGAATTCTGGTTATTCCTACCGTTGCTGACCCTCCTCCAAAACTCGGGGCAAAAGAGCTGCAATCAGAAGACTACCAGAGCCGCGCTTTTAGTTTGTTGAGTATTGCCAGCGTGTCTGGCTGCTGTCAGGTTATCTCTCTCTCTCTCTCTCTCTCTCTCTCTGTGGCTTAGCTAAGGACCACACTACTTCGCTCACAATGTCTGACCCTAAAGAATGTTATGCGGCCAGTTATATCTATATTAAATTGGCTTCTATTAGAAAGATTGCTTTGTTATAATCGTAGACTATTTTAGTATGCTTAAACCTTTTCTCAATTGCTTTTCTTGTTCAGGTCTCAGTACCCGTGGGATTTCATGACAAGTCTCCTGTCTCTGTGTCTCTCATAGCAAGGAACGGGGGGGATCGATTTTTATTGGACACAGTTAATGCCATGTATGCAACCTTGCAAGAGCAGGCTGACATAGCCAGCAAGTCAAAACTGACAAGAAACGCTGTCACACAGGAAGACTCAGCTGAAATTGCAAAAGAGAAGGTCAGTTCGAGCTTTCTTTTTTCCCTTCATTACAAGCTTTGAATGGATTGTGAGAAATGCAAGAGTGAGATCGTCTCAAATCATGAGTGAAAGATACTCTTGAATCAATGCTTCTTCTTGCTAAGGACAGAGGCAAGGAAAATGAAAAGGAACAGTAAAGATGTCAACCCAAAGGGTTTTATATATGACTTCAGGTTTCGTACTTGAGTAACTGTGAAGCGAATTTTCTTGTGCAATTCTTCTCTCTTGGGATTGTTGGAACAATTGAGTACTGAAAATTTTGGGCAACAATGTAATATGTATAAAAAAACATATTGGTTTATATGTTTGCTTTATATTAACTTTGCATTAATATGATTGTGATAGAGAAAGATGACTAACAGACTACCCTGATGTGAATCTACATTTGTGCCTCCTGTTTCTCATTTCAAATCTGACCATCTCTTGTGTCCTCTCTAGGGAAACCAAGCTTTTAAAGAAAAACAGTGGCAGAAGGCAATTAGTTTTTATACGGAAGCTATCAAGCTTAGTGGCAATAATGCTACATATTACAGTAACAGGGCAGCAGCATATCTAGAACTCGGAAGGTACCATCATGGTTGATGTTAGAGCTTCGATATATAAATATAACTATATATATATATGTCATTTCTTAGGATACTGCTGTTCTAGTGATACTTTTAATTCTCTGATTTTCAGTTTTCTTCAAGCAGAGGCAGATTCTACAAAAGCCATCAGTCTTGATAAAAAGGTAACCTTCTTCTTGAGAACAGTCAGTCTCAGTGGTAAAGTCTTAGGCCCTGCTTTTCATGTTTCTGTTAGAATGATGAGAGATGCAGTGTCCATACGATGTAGTTTTGGAGTATGTGAGATGAAATGAATCAGTTGGAACACTGACGTGCTATTGATCCAGGTGTTTTATCTAAGGGATAGTGAGTTTCTTAAAATGGCATCTTAGAGAAAACTGTCCCTCCTTTTACCTGGCATAGGAAATTCCATCAGAAAGGAAACAAAATCAGGCCAATGGTGTTATTTAAATTGGTCCTACTCGGTGGTTTTGATGCAAGTTTGTCCTTTAAATTGGTCGTCTTGTGGAGCATGCTCCCTTTATTCCAGTGCTGGGAGTCTAGATCTTTCCAAAGAGCCACGGCAGGATAAAGGATGAGCAGTTATAATGTGGACCAACTTGCATATTAGTCTCTGGTGACGTATATAATGGAAAGTAGAAATTATTATTGTTATTTTGCACAAAATATCATTTTCACGGGTAGTTAGGTTTTAGCAAACGGGGATCCTGGAGTCTTTTCCTGTATAAATTTGGATGTGAATAAAATATCTTGTCCCTGAGACTTTTCTATATTTCTTTCGTTCCCGTGTGTGAATGCATGTGTAGATCTCGCTAAGATGGACAATTACTTTACTGGTTGCATCTTGAAGAGTCTTAGAACTGTCCCTGAGTTTTGGGTTATTTCTAAAATCTCCAGAACATAAAGGCCTACTTACGACGAGGCACAGCGAGAGAGATGCTTGGCTACTACAAGGAAGCAATTGAAGGTAAGCAGCTGAATCTTATGAGGTTCAATTTGTAATATTGTTGATTGAGTAAAAACCTTGGAAACATGGGCTGCTATTTAAACTGATGTGTTCGTCTAAATAATTTTGGTCAATCTAAAAGGCGAAAGTCTTGTAGATCTTAGAGGAATATAACATGTGTTTGAACTGGTAAGTTTTGTTACTTGACTAAGTAATTTCTTAATTTTGCAGCAAAAAGAAAAGAAAAGAAATCGAATAAGCCTCTTTTTAACACAATAGCTGGTTCATGCCAAGTTTGGACAATCCTCTGTTAGGATCATTAAAAAAACTGAATGTTGAATCACTCTAATCAAATGCTCAATACCTTTTGAGTAACAAGAGTACACTACAGGGCATATTGCTAGCTAGTTTTTGACGTTGCATCGTATCTCGGTCCTGATGACTAAAGGTTTCTTCCTCTTTGTTTTCTGCAGACTTCAATTATGCGCTTGTTCTCGAACCAACAAACAAAAGAGCGTCACTTTCTGCTGAGCGATTGAGGAAGTTGTTTCTGTAGTCATAAACTGGTCTGGCCGAGCTTCTGGGATTTTTGAGTGCGAGGTTCTCATCTTGCATCCTGCACCAGTTCTGTTTTGCATCAAGGAATCCAATTTGCTGATACAGCCACACGTTCTATTCAGCGTGCTTGGTAGGAAAGAGAACCATTTTTTCACCCTCATGGTAGAGTCAAGAGGTCAAAAGAGGATACAAGTTCTTGAATTCTTGGTCAGCAGGTCTTGTCCTTGTCGAGCCAATTTGTATGTATGGTCCAATTTTGTTTTGGTTGATATACTACATTTGAGTTGGTTATTCGAGCTGTGAGGCATGATCTTTGTTTGTTCAACTCATTAATTCTTACTTCTCAATTATACCTGTCAAATGGGTCTTGGACCCAATTTGTTAACCCAAGTTTGTATAAATAGGTCACCTTAAATTTGAGGACTTAACCATATTGGGTCCTAAAAATAAAAGGCCAAAAGTAG
Source organism: Syzygium syzygioides (assembly GCA_031216285.1). Classification (NCBI taxonomy): domain Eukaryota; kingdom Viridiplantae; phylum Streptophyta; class Magnoliopsida; order Myrtales; family Myrtaceae; genus Syzygium; species Syzygium syzygioides. The sequence continues at coordinate 20,102,752 of CM062252.1, read as the reverse complement.
TAAATGGATATAAATGTGTTATGTTATGCACTCATTTTCAGCGCATTTAATGAGTTCTCAAACGCATCAAATAAAGGAGGTATTCTTTTTTCTCCTCTCTCTTAGCTTCTCTCTCATTCACTTTCAGACTTTTGCTTTACAAGAAACGGGATGTGAGAGTCGAAACTCATGATTAAAATTACACATCTTCACTCCTAACTCTCTCCTCCCGAGAAGGTGTGAACTTGAACTCATTACCTTCCTTTTTCCAAATAGGAAGAGTAGTCATAGGAGCAAACTACAGTGGTTAAACAAACCAATTAAAGGAGGTAATTTTTTTTTCTCCTCTCTCTGACTCTCGAGCTTCTCCCTCACCGCCCACTATCTTTGATAGCTTCGTTCGTGGCTCCCTTGCTGTTGGCCATCGACGAGTGCGAGGCCACTTCGGTGGCAACGGTACCGGGCAGGTACGTAAGTGGCACATGGGTCTCATGAGGTTCAAGTGCCGAAACGGCGTTACGTTCTGCAGGTCCCACGTGTACTTGAAGTAGCAGCTTCGACTTCAAGACGATAGGGGAGGCTTAATATCTCGAAATTGAATGCGATTAATCAAGAGTCGAACTTGTTTCATGATTTGTGAATGGTCCGACTCGGATTCTCAACAGCACCTTCACGCCCCCATCCATAACTTAAACCCCGAGCTTCTTTGCTAACTTGACAAGTCAGTCCATGAAGCTGCCCATTCTCAAAAGCAACAATTTGAAGAGAAAAATTGTTCGAAATAAATTAGGTTGGGTGTGAATTGCTAAATTTATATTGCATGTCGATTGGTTAAATAAATCAATTTGGATCGTACCATTTTTTATCCGACCCAATCATTTGACAAGCCTACTCATAATTATCATTGAACAGCTTTCTCTCTTGCTAATTAACTTCGTGTCTTGTCTTCACTGCGTCTTAATTAATTACCCGCCCCCCATCATATTTCGGTGCTGGCGTATCCACGGCACTGTATAAGAAACTTCTCCTTTCATTTGTAATTTCATCATTGTATTTTGACCATCACGGTCATGCGGTCTGCACTCCGCAGGATTGAAGATCCTGATGGAGGCCTCCACGTTCAAACACCCCTCTTTAAAATCTTCACAAGCAGCCTCGTCTTCCCCCTTCTTCTTTTCTCTTCTTTTCTTCTTCTTCCGATTGATGCATTGTCTAGTATTTAGAATAAATTTCACTTGTTTTAAAGGTGGATTTAGTTTTTACTCTGCCGTAAGTATCTAATCTCGTAACGCCCAGTCACAAATTTATTTGCTCTAGGGAGATGGATGAGTTCATTCGGGAGTCGAAATGAATCAGCACAATCGAGCGTGTAATTCCGAGTTGCTGAATACCTATCTCATGTGGGGCTGATGCTAAAATAAGAATCTCAAGAAACTGGAAGATATGTTCTTCACATTCCTATAGTCTCAGTATTAAGTTTCTCATTCTCAAGGAACCATCAGCCTTCCGATGTTGACGATCTTCCTAGAGACAATCATCGGATTGAAAAGCTTTTGTGTGAATAACTACAAGATTTTCATCTTAAGGACGTGCATCGTTTCCATCTTTAGAAGTGAAAAAGTGACTGTGTTTTCCCCTAAATGACCAGAAAACAGGTGGACGGCCATACAAAAGTGAGTGATGTCTGGATGGATTCATCCAGATTAGGAAAAATGAAATGATGCTCTACATTGAGGCTAAGGGGAAAAAACGAATAGAGCAAACAAAAATCTTCAACTCACCGAAGAAGCAATTCCTCTTGTCCATTGCCATGTTGTAAGCCAAGCATAAAGGATCTTTGAGTATGTTTGTCCTCACTCGCAGTCCATGAGCTCCTCTAGTTGTTCATCAGTCCACTGCAGGAGTGAAGTTCTTGAACTAGGCTGCTTCTGCTTCTGCTTCCTCATTCCATCTACAGTAACGCCGTCTTTATCATCAGAAACTTCCGCAGTGCCCGACCGGCTGTTGTTGCACTTGGTGTTTTCTGATGTAGAACAATCCATAGTCTCACCACTCCTAGCTGCACTAAATTGGCTTATCTCATCATGTGCCGCTGGTGACTGTTCGTTTACCAAAGAAACGTCATGGTTTCTGCTAGTTTGGTCGCTGCAAGAGCCAGTCCTTTGTACCCCTCCACTCTGTTCATACTGTGGATAACCAACTGTTCTCTCTTCCGTATTAGTAGCTTGCTTTAAACTACTCAAGATTCCCTCTATTCTCCCCTTTAACTGGGACGATGCTTTCTCTTGCGTGTTGGATTTCTCCCAAGTCTCTGCCAACCCAAGTCTTCATCAGTCAAACAATAGATGTTTTAAAATGCTTCAAGAACTCAAAAGGAAGTTTTGTATCTACCAATAGAGCATATGAGACTGAAGACCTACCGAAACTAGAAGAACGTTCTTTAGCTGGGGGAGAACAATTCTCTTTTGATGGAGGTCCACTGTCCTTAGCGATGACCTGCAGTATTTTTTTTGTCAAGTTTTTGAAAAATTGCACATCAATTTTCACAAGGTCTTTGGAACTTGTTAATGCAGATTGAAAGTTTGTTGTCAGTGATAAGATAGCCAAGATCCAGCAAGCACTCTCCCCAAGTGGTCCACAATCTACCACATGAACTAAGAGTGGCAATAACCAGGGGATATAGTGTGACTCATGACATAAAAGAAAATCATGTTAACAAGATGCTCATTATGCCATATAGATTCCAGACACATGCTGAGTTAGCATACCTGTATGATGTTATTCGAAGTTATGTTCAGATAGCACGTGCAGCGTGAAGGTGAAAACACTGCAACCTGAAACAAAGCACCTCAGTGAGCTCCTTAGCAAAGGAATCAGAAACATAAAAATTAAAGAAACTCAAGAATCAAAATGCTCCATCTAACTAGCATATATTAAAGCATGTAAAGAGTAATTGTCTTGCAATCAAGAAAATCAAATAACATATTAGTAACACCAGTTTAAATTTTTCGCTAATGAGATCGGTAGAACCTTCTGAAGAATTAAAACTGCACCAACAGATATATCCTTCGCAAAACCCTTCTCTCTCAGAACTTTGCGATGAATAGTAGCACCAACTGTACCAGTCGGATCCTGAAATTTTCAACATCACATTCATAAGTTCTGTATTCTGCCTAGAAGCTGTCCCGAGTACACTGAAAAGCACATCAATTTAAGTAGTATGCACTGGGTATACCTTAAGCGTCACCATCATATCACCAAGGCCATTTGGAGTGCAAGATTTGACAATTGCAACGACCTAATCACATCCAAACAACAATCAGACAAATTACAATTCCAACTCGTTAAAGAATTAGCCAAATGATACTTGACGCAGCTGTCTGTAAATCTCCTCTCCATAATATATGAAAGAAATGACGGCAGTCTGTTTGAAATTTCTTTTTTCACTTTTCACCAGAAATCAAAAGACCAGTCTCCATAGTACTTCCAAAATGTCTCTTAGATTTTACAAAGAATGCACTTTCCATTTGCGAGTTCTGAGATTCGCTATGCATCGGGACTAGGATTGGGTAGGTGTGTTTCCGGTATCCTATTATGCCCCGATTTTGACATAGTCAAATTCTTCTACTCCATTTGCTAAAACAAGCCAGTAGCCAAATCAAGCAAGATTGTCGAATAGCTATTCCTTGCTCCGTTCTCCTCCATTTATCATTAGTAAATTACCGCATTTATCTAGACGAAAATCCCCGCATTCATCTCAGCAATTGAAGTTGGATAAAGAATCTAAAGACCTGCGACACTTTATCAGGGCCAGTGGTTCCTCTCTTAATGGAGCACAAAGGCGTCCCAATGGCCACACCATCACCATCCACCAACCCTAACAATAGAATCAACCAGCGAAAAGCATTACAAACTCGCCATCCAACAACCGGAAAACGCAAATCCAAACACACAAAAATCGTCGAGTCACAATCTCAAAACGGTCAGTCAAAAAGCCTCCCGTTCACTCGACGCCACAACATCAATACCTTGTCGCCGCACGAATTCCACCGCACAAACCCATGGATCGAGCGTGAAATCCCCATCATCCTCATTCCCATCCTCCAGAGCCCTCCTTATATACTCCTGCGTAGGAACCGCAGTCGCGTCCTCCTCCTCCTCGCCTCCACCTCTCGGGAAACCCTCCTCAAGCCTCCTCGCTCGCCGCCGCATCGCCGCCCGAAGTGCTCCCGCCGGTCCCGGTATCCTCCGCTCGCCCTCCGCTCCTTCCCTTACCGGCGGAGGCTCGAGAGGAGGGAGGGAGGCCGGGTCCGGGTCCGGGGATCGAGGGGCCTGGGAAACTAGGGTTTGCGGGCCGGGATGCTGCGACGGGGGTTGGGAGGAGCGGTGGGAGCAGGGCCGGAGGACCGATGAGGAAATCGGGGGATCGATTAGGGTTTGGCGGCGCTTGGGAGGGCGTCGGAAGCTGGAGAGGTCGGAGTCGTCGACGTCGAGCGCCTCCCATGGCTCCTCCATCGATCGCCTCCCGTCGAGCTCCGATGAGACGATGCGGTGGTTCTCATCGTCGGAGGAGGAGGATGGTGCAGAAAGCGCGGGAAAGAGGCGTTTTATTTTTTATTTTTTTTATATTCGGGCCTATTTTCACAAAAGTCCCTGAATTTGCGCTCTTCTATCCATTTTGGCTCCAAGTTTGGAAACTTGTCCAAAAGATGCACCGGCTCCAAGTTTTTGTATCGATTTCAGGCACTATTGCCGGTTTTTTGCTGGAAGTGAATAATAAACATAATTATAAATTTTATTTTATTTCAATCTATTAAGGAAAAAGAAGAAAGAAAGAGATACATAAGTATTATTGTTTGCCTGAATATTTTTAAAAAATACTATATCTACTTATTAGATAAAGTATTATCTTATTTCTAGGGGTGATCGGTTCTAGAGTGGATCGTTCCTACCCTAGAGCATGTTCCCACTCTGGAGTCGGGAACCGCATACTAAAAACCGGTTCCACAACTGTAGAACCAGGAATTGCCTATTGGTTCCTAGACTCACTTAGGAATTGGATTGCAAGTCTAGTTCAATTCTCAGGTGGGTCCATGGAACCGGCCATGTCCATTATTCTAGGAGGTTGGGAATCAAAGTGTCCAAACGAGGGTGGGACTTACGGTGCAAGAGGATGTGAAAATGGAGGGTGTTGTTTTGTGGCTCTCTCGAGCTGCAAGTGGGAAGCAACATTCTACTCTTTTGAGTTTTCAAGAATTGAGAGAAAACTGTAAAAACTCCTTCAAGTCCTCTGGAAATGGCGATGCAAGGGAAATGTTTGATCGAGGAGCGTGAATTGGGGGTATGTGAAATATAGCTCTCATTATTTTTTTTTTGGTAAGATATAGCTCTCATTATTAATGAGTTTTGAAACATAAAAAATGTATATAGTTAGGGGTGTCAAAACCCGAACCGTATTACCGAATCAAAACATGAACTGACCCGAACTAGCCCGAAATTTTATGTTATTTTTGGTTCGTGTCTCATTATGTTTGGGTAATAGCTATAAAAAGGGTATTGTAATGTGTTTTTGTTTGGTTCGGGTCTTAATACGTACGTACCAAACTGAAACACTTTACTTTTCTAAAAACCTACTTTGTCTTTGCCACTCCCCAAAGCATACTCTCTCTGCAGTACCTAGTACTCAACAGCTGGTCCTGCCAATAAGCTTCCACATCTCTCCATGCACTTTGAAATTCAAAATAAGTGACCTTCCACTTCTCTGTCTCTTTGTCTCTTTGTCTCTCTGTCTTTCCTCTCCAAGAACACAAAGAAGTTAGGCACAAGGACATAAACATTTTCAATTTTAGTGATGGGGGATTGGGGACCGGTGGTGCTGTCGGTGCTGCTTAGCTCGGGGCTCTTGTTCTAGATCTTGGGACGCCACCGGGTGGTCGAGTTCAGCAACATGCGGACCAGCGGCGCCTTCATCACCATCCACGCCATCATCTTCTTCGGCCTCATCACCATCTTTAAAATAGGGAAAAGAGAAAAAAATTGAAACTTTAGCGGTCACCAACCTTGGTCAATCTTGGTTTCTTCCAAATCAGCTACCCTCCCCCCTCTCCTCCTCTCTATCATCGGCCGTGGTTGAAGCCTAGGTCAAGGCCGAGTTCCTCGGCAAAGAAGGAGGAGTCGATTGAGGCGCATGAGGAGAGAATAATGGCGGACAAACTTGGTGAAGAAAGATAAAAAAAGAAAGAACAATCTCTTTTGCTATACATCTTTCATGATCTTATTCTTTTTCTAAAATAGGAAATCGAGCTTGATTGTGCCCTAGAGGCTAGAAATGCATATGCAAAACAAAATAAAAACCCTAAAACCAACATGACTAGAGGTTTCAACTTGGGTTATTTGAGATTCGGGTAGTGTTTGGGTTAGCGAGAACACACATCTCCTATGGGTCGGGTCAGGTCGAGTAGCACAAAAACCCGACACGCAAACCCAACCCGACCCATTGACACCCCTATATATAGTGGCATGAGTGGTTGATTCTACACCTGTGTTGGGGAGAACCGGGGCAACAATTCACCAACAACCAAGCCTAATCCATGATCAATATCTCTCCCACAATTAAACCGACCGAAATCGACTTAATCCTAGTAACAACCAACAATATTTCAGCAATTCAATCTTGTTCTAATAAGAGGACAAATGCAACAAAGACACCAGGATTTAACGTGGAAACCCAATAAAGGAAAAATCACGGACCGCCCTAAAAACTTCCATTAATCACAAAAAATAGTAAGATACACAAAGTTCTTCTCTACTTACACACTGGAGGCACAATATCATTTCCATCATATTAAAGGTGGATTTATGTAAAATGAGGAGAAATCCCTAATTGCGATTGGAGAATTCAGAGAAGCTTCTCAACGAATGAAATCAATCAACTTGTAGCCCTCAGTCTCACGTACAATATACCAAAATTTGAGCCAATTTTGACAACGTGCCTTCAAAATCGGGATCACAAAATTCAGGCCCCTTCTTTCTTCTTCACCCCTATGCTCTCGGTGAAGCTCTCGGTGCACTCATTTTTCTTTTTCTCCCTCCTTCCCTTGGGCACACTTGCATGAAGCACTCTCTGTTTGTTTTCTTCTTTTTTTTGACCTTTTTGACTTTTGTTTCTTTTCTTTTAATTTTGTTTTATGCTGTCTAGGCCCCACATAAGGTGGACTCGGCCAACAAATCTTCCCCTCCACCTCATGTGGGAAGATCCATCATGTCCGCTTGCTTTTACAAGAGTCAAGTTTCATCACGGGCAAGGCTTTGGTTATCATGTTGGATCTATTACCGTCGGTGTGGACTTTCTCATGTAAGAAAAGCTTCTCTTCTAATTTCTCTCAAGCCTAATGATACTTCATATCAATATGCTTCAATCTTGAATGTAACACCGGATTTTTGCTAAGATAGATAGCACTCATGCTATTATAATATAAAACGGTCTTCTCTTGCTTCAAGCCCAACTCTTATAGGAATTTCTGCATCTATAAAGTTCCTTAACTCCTTTGGTAATAGCGATATACTCTGCTTTAATCGTAGACAAAGTAACACATTTTTGCAATTTTGACTGCCATGAAACCACTCCCCCTGTAAAAATCATCATGTAACCCAATGTGGACTTTCGAGAGTTAACATCACTGGCATAGTATGCATCTGAATAGCCACTCAACTCAGGTTTTCCATTTCCATAGCACAAGTAAAATCTGGAAGTGGCTCTAAAATATCTCAAAGTCCATTTCATAACAGCTCAATATTCTTTACCTAGATTTAAGAAAAACCTACTCACAACACCAATTCAATGAGCAATGTTTGGTCTTGTACAAACCATGGCATACATCAAACTACCCACGGCCGATGCATAAGGAATCTTCATCATCTCTTTTTTCTCTTTCTCATTTGTAGGACACTCAGCACAACTCAACGTGAAATGATTAGCAAGTGGAGTACTTATCGATTTACATGTGCTTATATTGAATCTCTCCAATACCTTATTAATGTACTTCTCTTGAGATAGCCAAAGTTTCTTGTTCAACCTATCATGAGTAGTTTTCATGCCAATGATTTGCTTAGCCAGACCTAGATCCTTCATTCCAAAAGCTTTACTTAACTCATTTTTTAAGCTCTTGATTTTCTTAGCATCATGCCCAACAATCAACATATCATCCACATAGAGTAGAAGGATAAGAAAATCATTATATGAGAATCTTTTCATAAAGACAAAAGAATTGGAGCTGGTCTTACGATACCTGTGATCTTTCATGAATGATTCAAACTTCATGTACCATGCCTTGGCGCTTGCTTGAAACCGTATAAACTTTTTCTCAACCTACATACAAAATGTTCGTTGCCTTCAGCTATAAAACCCTCCGATTGCTCTATATATATTTATTCCTCTAAGTCTCCACGAAGAAAAGCTGTCTTTACATCAAGTTGTTCAATTTCTAAATTCAAGGTGGCGGCCAACCCAAGAACAACTCGAATAGAAGGCATAATTACAATTGGTGAAAATATCTCTTCAAAGTCAATTCCTTTCTTTTGATGAAAGCCTTCACAACAAGTCTAGCCTTGTATCGTGGTTGCAAACTACTTTTTTTGGTCTTTAACTTGTACATTCACTTGTTTGTGAGTGTTCTCTTGCCCTTATGCAACTTCACCAATTCAAATGTGTGATTCTCATGCAATGATTTGAGCTCCTCTTGCATGGCTTCATACCACTCGTTTTTTGGATCACATGACATAACCTCTTCATAAGTTTTTGGCTCTCCTGCATTAGTGAGTAACACAAACTCATGCGGCTGATATTTCTGTGAGGTAGGATCGGCTATTCTTGCTCAATTGGCTTCACTAGCTGTTCTTGCTCAACTCTTTCACCCTTCTCAATTGAAGAATTAACATTTTGTGAGGATTCACCATTTTTGTGATTTTCATGTACTTCTCTCCCGTGATTTCCATACAATACGGTAGGAGGACTTGGACTGAAACTAACATAATGTGAGCTACATTCTTTGGACTCCCTGGCTTGTTAATGTCTTCAATGATTTGATGCTCAAAGAATACCACATCTCGACTTCTAATGACTTTTCTTGCAATTGGATCCCATAAACTTTAACCAAACTTTTCATGTGCATAACTCAAGAAGATGCACCGTTTAGACTTGTCATCAAGCTTCGATCTTTCATATCTTGGAGCATGCATGAATACCCGGCAACCAAATACTTTCAGGTAATTATACGAAACATCTTTCCCACTCCAAACTCGTTACGAAACATCCCCCTTAAGAGGAATTGATGGAGAAAGATTTATCAAGTCCACTACTGTTGTCATTGCTTCACCCTAAAATAACTTGAGCAACTTCGCATGAGAGAGCATACACCAAATCTGATCATTAATTGTTAGGTTCATTCTCTCCGCCACTCCATTTTGTTGTAGTGCTTTTGGAACAGTCTTCTCAAGCTTAATACCATAATCCCTATAATAATGGTCAAACGGGCTTCTATATTCACCACCATTGTCAGCTCGAACACATTTCAACTTCTTCCTGGTTTTTCTTTCCACGTTGACATAAAATTGTTTGAAAGCAGCAAGAACCTGGTCTTTAGATTTCAAAGCAACAGTCCACACTTTTCTAGAGCAATCATCAATAAATGTCACAAAGTACAATGTACCACAAGTGTTCTAGCATCCATGCAACAAATATCAGTGTGAACTAAATCAAGTACATTTGATTTCGTATGTGGAGAGGAACTATGAAATGAGAATCTATGTTGCTTACCTGCAAGGCAATGAGTACATTCATTCATATTTTTCTCCTTTAATGGTAGTAGATTCTTTGTCGCAAGAGTTTCAAGCCCTTCTCGTTGAGATGATCGAGTCTTATATGCCATAGGTCAACTGAGGAGTCCTCTACTACATTCACATCTTCCTTGATCAATTTAGCTTGCATGGTGTAGAAAGTGCATGTCTTTTTATCCTTAGCCACTATCATGGAACTCTAAGTCAATTTCCATTTGTCGTCACTAAAGGTATTGTAATAAGCATCACCATCTAAGGCACTTGTGGAGATCGAGTGAAGTTGAATATCCGAAACATGTCTCGCATTTTTCAGAAGCAAACTACATCCAATGTCGGTCTCTAAATAAACGTCTCCCATGCCGATAACATTGGAAACACTACTGTTTCCCATCCTAACACAACCAAAATCACTGCTGCAATAAGAAGTGAAATAGTTACGCTATGAGGTGACATGAAATGTAGCTCTAGAATCAACAACCCAGCTAGAGTCTTAGCATATGAGGTTCATACAACCATAGTCACATATAAACATAATATCGTCATCGAATGCAACTGTCTTTGTAACCTGTTTCTCTTCTTTCTTTTGATCACCATTTTTGTCATGAGATTTATCTCTCTTTGGCAATTAACGTTCTTTGCCACAAATGTAGCACTTCACACTCCTCCTCGACCTTGACTTCGATCTTCCTCTTAACTTGCCTTTGTTATCATTACTCTAAAACTTTCTTGATTGAGGTCTCGTCCTGTTTTCCATGACAAGAGCCTTCAATTTAGAAGCATAATCCAAGCCTTTTCTCCTTGTTTCTTAATTGAATAGGTTTTCTTTGACAATGCTCATAGAAAGCACATTAAAAGGAGCCGAATTGTTTAATGGCATAACCAAAGTGTCTCAACTATTGGGAAGAGTACCAAGTAGTAGACATGATTGCAATTCATCACCTGAGTCAATCTCAAGATTTGTCAATTGATTGACAACATCTTGAAATTCACTCAAGTATTTTGAGTTGTTATTTCCCTCCTTGTATCTTAAATTCATAAGTCTTTTAACTAGAAAAGCTTTATTTTGTGGGTTCTCCTCTAATAGAGATCTTGCAATTTCTTCCACAAAGTGTTCACTTTCGTTTATTGAGTAACATGATGAAATACACTATCATCAATCCATTATCGAATAAACCCACCATTTTCCGATTCATTTGCTCCCATTCTTTATCTTCCTTATCTCTTTTAGCCTCATCACCCTTAACTGGATCAAACAAATCTTTGCAATATAACCTGTCTTCCATCATAGGCTTCCAAATGTTGTAATTTAAGGCATTTAACTTAAACATGGTGCCACTAGTTTCCTCCATTCAATACTAGAATCGCAATGCAAGCTCTGATACTACTTTGTTGGGGAGAACCGGGGCAACAATTCACTAAGAATCATGCCCAATCCAAGATCAATATCTCCCCCACAATTAAATCGACCAAAATTGACTTAATCCTAGCAACAACCAACAATATTCCAGCAATTCAACTTTGCAATAATAAGAAAATAAATGCAATAACGATACCAAGATTTAACATGAAAATCCAATGAGGGAAAAATCACGGACCGTCCAAAAACTTCCACTAATCACCAAGAATAATAGGATATGCAAAGTTCTTCTCTAGTCATATATTAGAGGCACAATATTGACAATACAACATCATTTCTATCACCACCAAGGTAGATGTGATATCTTGAAAATTCGATCCAATTTGGTGATTTATGAAATGATGATTTTGTCGACGCTCTATTAATTAATTCTCACCCTAACCTGATTACTTAGGGAATATTAACCAAAGGGGAAAGGCTATCAAGAAATTTACTTCCAACAGCTACCCGTTAGTTTGAGATGTACTATAACTGCGATTGATTGATTTTGGCCACGAAATATGATTCGATTTTGAGTGTTGAATGCTCAAGGATTTCACACCTGAACCATAGGACATTGCCTTCGTAATTTTTATGAATTGGCCATCGAAAATTCTAATTTCAGAAAAGGATCAAAGAATCGGAAATTCAACTCAAGAAATGGAGGTGAACCGAGCAAGGCCTGTTGGACCTCATGTCCGAGGGGGCAGACCACCAAGGTCCGATAAGAATGAGTCGGCATGTAATTTGATGCTCGTGCCAAGGACAAAATGGTAATTTGAAGGATAAATAGAGAGCCCCCCTAAGCCTAAGCCCATTAGGACTAGGAAATCCGGTCAATTAATCTAGAGTTGCAATATAAATATGTGATTATACCCTTCAATAAAGGGGGGCTCTCATAATTTTCGGAGCAGAATTTTTAGATAGAGCACAAGAAACACACGGCCAGGGAGAGAATCATCCGCGAGAGGAAGAGAGCGAGCACGTTCAAAGCTTCACAAAGAGCAGCAAAAAAAGACGACAAAGAAGGAGGGGAAGAAGACAATAAGAGAGTGAGGGCCAAGCAGTGGATGTTACTATCAGAAAGAGGACTTTCGCTAAGGATTGAGAGGAAAAGAACGTGACATGAAGGAGTTTCTTCCCGACACCGTGATCCAGGTCTGGTAACTTTCTTACCCGCGGCCTCCAGGCGAGCATTCAGCAACGTTGCTGTGTCCTCGCTGCTCTGGTTGACGCCCAGTCGCTCCCCGACGAGTTTCTGAGCAGTTTATTGCCCTGCGCTATTGTGGTTGTTTCTCGTCGTGAACACCACCATTATTATCTGACATCCACCAAGATTCATGCGAAAAGCCATCCCATGCACAAGTGTGCTCCCTGGACAACACATCTGGCATCATCATCCCATGCACTTCTTCACGGGAGAAGGATAGCAACATCCACAAATCCGTGAAGTCATACCGCAATACCGGCGACATAGCAGGTTTCCTCGACGATTGTTTTTTCGTTCTTTGTGCAGGTTCTTTTGGTCGAGCACTCCCCCTGTCGAGCCATAACCACCGTGAGCCACCACCGCGGTTAGCCGTACTGGTCATCGTGAGTCACCACCGTGACCGTCGTTGAGCCAAGCGTGACCGTCGTTGAGCCAAGCGTCCCCGCCACCGAGCACCACCACTGGCCGTCCCATCCCGTGATCCGCAAGCCCGATCCGACATCAAGTTAGAATTTGAAAGTTATCCATAAATTAGGTAAGATCATTATCCAAATAATTTCCGAAATACTTGATTTCCTAAATTCACGGTGTTCGAATATTTCGTGAATATTTTGGTGGATAGCTAGATATCTTAGGATAATTTTGTGATATCTGCAATATTTGAAAATACTCGAAATTAGGAATTATTCCTAATTTGGCAACGTATCTGGACGACTATCCGATCTTATATCTAAGGTACGATATGCGGTGATACGGAAAATCATTATCTTATCTATAATCACTTGGATACGATAATAGATTTCATTTGCTTTCCAAATTCGACCAATCAACTTTCCGTCGATATCTATAACCCTATAAATATGACCGTTAGTTTGATTTCTTTGCCCCATTTAAATTTGATAAGAAAAATTTTGCGGATTGTGTGGATATTGATTTGATGGTGGTGTTTATCTCTTATTTGATTTTGTTTCTTTAAAAGAAAAGCCAAAAAGATTAGATGCAATTTAAATTGATTTCTTAGAAGATAATGTTGCATGTTTAGAATATATCTAGATAACTTTTTTTTAAAATTAGAATAGGACAACCAAGATTTTCTAGAAAGATAAGATAATTTCTAATTTAAATTAGGAATTAGGGTAATTTGTTTCCTAGTTTAATTAGATATTATTCTAACCTTGATAGTTCATTTTGGGTTGATTTTAATTTCGAATTTCGATAAAAAAAATACCAAAAAGATTGTTCTAGAATAGGTTAATTTGCTTTCTTTAGTTTAAAATTGCATGTTTAGATAATTGGCATTTTTAATTCCGAATTTCATAAAAATACCAAAAATAAATCATTTGCCCGTCATTAGAAATAGGTCATATTGTCGCGTGTCATATAGTTTGCACGTTAGGCTGCATTAATCGCATGTTCATTTTTGCACGTCATTACATATAGGTTAGCTTTCATTTAAATAAATGAAAATCCTAAAAAATATTGAGTGAACTGCTTGTTAATTAGAAATCATATCAAGGGTAAAAGGATACTATAAGTGACATAACTTGTGTACGGCGCTCACTTTGGTGCCATAACTTTTTTTCGGATCACTTTAGTGCCAAGTCGGAGGAAAAATGATCACTTAAGTGTTATAACTTTTTTTTAGATCACTTCAGTGCTAAAATTTTTGAAAAACGATCATTTAAGTGCTAAAAATTTTGAAAAATGATCACTTAAGTGCCAATCTCCAACTAGACTCTGGCAAACCACGTCAGCTTCAGAAATTAATAAAAAAAATGCCACGTCAGATTTCCGGTGAAAAATTGTGTACGGCACCGAAGTTGGCACTTAAGTGATCGTTTTTCAAAAATTTTAGCACTAAAGTGATTCAAAAAAAAGTTATGACACTAAAGTGAGCGCCGTACACAATTTATGACACTTGTAGTGTTCTTTTGCCAAAACATTGTTGATGTGATTTTCCAGCTAACCATGCAGATGCTTACGTTGCTTCGAGGTAAGTAATTCTCTCAATTTTGCAATTTATTTAATGTTTTGATTATTGGGTGTTATCTTGGTGGTTTGCGCACCCGTATGATCACCTCACATGCTAGTGACTAAGTTAAAATGGATCTAGACTGCATGCATAAACATTTTTTGAAAAAAAAAGGTACCGAAAGGGCGTTAGACTAGATTTAGCGTAATCAAGTCCCCGAGCTTAGAATCTCTGGTTCGTAGAAACAAAACATATCTCCCTATATTTTATTTAGGTTTCTAATCGAACTACCACAAATAGATTAGTGGCGACTCCAAGCATGAAAACTTTTGCATCTTAAAAACTTAAACCCTAAGTTGCGAATTGGTAGGGCTTGGGAGAGCCCGAGTTAGGCTTAGTCTTAATAATCCATTAGCCTGAGCAAAATTTAGGTCGCGACATGCTTCTAATTCTTTTCTTGGCCGCTTCTGCTCCTGTTTTGCTATTGCTGCTTCTGCTTTTGTTGCTTCGCTATTACTGCTTCCGCTTCTTCATTGCTGCTTCTTTTGCTCTTGCTTTGCTACTGTTGCATCCTCTTCGCTTCTGCTTCTTGTTCTGCTTCTCATTTCTAGCCAACGACTAGCCTTCTTCCTCGCCGAACTAGCCACCGTTAAGGGCCGCTCCAGCTCGCCGTCACACCACCGCCACCCCAACTCTTCCCCTGGCTATGCAGCATCGCCTCTGCTGCCTCAAAATAGCCCGTCGTCAGCTGTTTTGCAGCCAAAGTGAGTTACGCCTCTCGCTGGTTCAGACGCCATTCGCCTTCACCACTTGCCGCCGCCGTCTTAGCCACCAAGACGCCATCACAAGCCACCATCCCATCCTTGGCTCAGCCCCCTCAGCCACCGAACAGCCCTCGACAGCTGCTCCCTTTGTCGCACTCGATCGCCGCCATCTACCGAGACTGAACCGGAAACCATCGTAAACAGCCGTGCCACCACCGTCATCCTCACGTAATCGCCGTAGTTAGATCAGTAAGTTAACCCTAATCCTACATTTAGGGTGTTAAACTTGCTTAGGTTAGTCTAGATTAATTTATTGACTAGTTAAGTGGGATTAGGTGATAGGTTATCGTTAGATTATTAGATAATTGTTTGTGATAAGTTATCGGCGGATAATAAGTTATCATTGGATATGGTAATAGGTTATCGGTGTTTATTTGATAAGTTATTGGTGAATTTTAGTGATAGATTATCGGTATGTTCAATAAGTTATGATTATTTGCGTGACAGGCTATTGTTGGGTTTGTGATAAGCTATCACATATTCGATGATAAGTTACCAATTATTTTATTATTATTATTTATTTTATTAATTAAATTAATTCGGAATTAAATAATAATATTTTATTCTTAAAAAATATTTATTAATAAAATATTCAAATTTCGAAAATTAAATATTAATATTTTCTAATGATTTTTAATATCGAATTGTGATTGTTTTATGCACAAATTGTGATGCCAATGTTTGATTTCGCCATATAAGTTGGCATATATATCCAAATGATTTGAATGATTATGTTTCGAGAAAAGATTTTGAATCTTTGGAAATAAATTATTTTATAATTATGTTCGAGAAAAGAATTTGAGGCTTTGAGAACAAAAAGCGTGTTTCGAACTGATGATTTACAAAATTGAGCGACTGTTTGCATATGTGATCACGTGAAAATGGTTATGTGGCATTGATTCGAGCACAGTTCATGTTTGCATTAGCTAATTGAAAAGATAAAAATTGGCCTGAATTCTTGTGTGTTCGTGTGGTCACATGTCGAAGCTGTCTTGCTGTAGATCGCTTGATGGTGCCCAATTTATCGAGGTCTGCTACAGATCGCACTCGATTTTATCGAATGCTTGGAGATTATTTGGATTATCGATACTCCAGATGTTGAATTGTGGCCCAATGGTGGATTCGATACTCCTTACTGGATACCATCTTACTGTAGATCGTTTGATGTTGACGTATTGGAATGCCGTCATCATGTAAATCGTTTGACGTTGCCGGCCCAACGGGACGAGACGATGCCTGGTCATGCTGGAAGACTACCATCTCGCTGCGTATTGCTTGATGTGTAGTGGCCCAGAGGGGTCGTGATAAATGAAACATGCATGTTGTATAGTGTTTGATTATAGGGTGAATACCGCTAGGCATGGTATGGGACGTGCCCTAGTGGTTTTACCTTATAATTAAGACATATGTGAGTGTGGATGCATGATGTATGGGAATTCTCTTTATGTGTTCTGAGTACGTATTGTGCTGGATGCATTGTTGTGACATTAGTTGACTGAGGTCATGCATAACATGTGTGTCAAGGCGAGGTAAAGATGCTTGACATTGTTATTTGGCATGTGGTTGATCAGTATATGATGTGTGGTTGCCTGATTAAGAATTCCGAGGCGAGTTGGCCTCCTAAGCGGGGCTTAGATTGTTAACTAAATTGAGACTTTCGTCTCATTTGTTGTTATTAATATTTTTCAGGCCCTTAGCATGTTGATGCACCTAGTATGGTTCGGGGTGCCTGGAAGCTGACTTTTTGAGATTGACCTGATGGCGAAGTAGATTAACCCCAGCCTGGTATCTTTTTGTAGGCTTTTTGCGGAAGTACTCGAAGTGGGCTTTTAGAAATGTTCATAGGGGTTAATCAAGTAATTAACTAATGTGATGTTTCGTTGTGATTGCTGTTAGTGCTTTTCCTACCTATCATTGTTTATTATTATTGTCAGGGTGGTTGTGGTTGTCGCTTCCACATGCGTACTAAAAAGAAAGATGAAATAAAGGGTCGACGACGAGTCTTGGGACGTTGCATCATAACGACCATAGTTGCGGTCTCATAGGGTTCAGGCCGTGACAGTAGATTTGCATAAAAGAAGGAGAAAACCCTAATCGCGATTAGAGAATTTGGAGAGGATTCTCAATGAACGAAACCGATCAACTTGTAGCCTTCAGTCTCATGAACAACATACTAAAATTTGAGCCAATTTCAATAATGTTTGGCCTTTGAAATCGGGATCGCAAAATTCAGCCCCCTTCTTCCTTCTTCTCCCCTGCACTCTCGCTGAAGCTCTCAGTGCACTCACTTTTCTTTCTCTCTCCTTCCCTTAGGCACACTTGCACAAAGCACTCTCCTTTTGTTTTCTTTTTTTTTTTTTTGACCTTTTTTACTTTTGTTTGGGCCCCACATAAAGTGAACCTAGTCAACAAATACCTGAAACCGAGAATCAGACCAGTACTCATCAGTTCCAATTTATTGCGACAAGGAACTGGACCAATGGTCATGAGAACCGCCTAGAGCCAGTTGGTTTGATCTGGTTCGAACGGCTCTCAATCTGGTCCGGTTCTTTTGCACACCTCTACTTAATTCTATTATATTTTCCTTTGTTGTCAAATAATCTCTGTCGTATAAAGTAGATGAAAGTGGACAATTTGAATTGATAATCTGTTTAACAAAAGACCAAATATAGCAATCGTCCGCTTCGCGCTGCATTACTTCCAATCAAACTCTATATCCACTCAAAACACACAAGATAACCGTCATCCGATCGTTCCTCTTCTTCTTTCCCAGGAATTTCGGACCTTGTCTCTGCCCCTCTCTCTCTCTCTCTCTCTCTCTCTGTGGTAAACTTTATCAGGAAACTTACAACCATTTCTCCCCGTCGTTAAGCCTGCTCAATCCACCTCAAGAACGAGGGTGGGTGGTGTTTGTCTTCTCCAACCAACCCTCAAGAAACAGCCCACCATTGATCGCACCTTGCAGGTATTCAGTTCCTTGCTTTAAAATAAAAGGAATATTAAGGTAGAGACAAGCTTTCGTCTGTTTTCACATTTCCCGTTCATGTCTTATGTATCTTGATGATTTCTGTTTCACTCCCACATAAAAAAAGATCAATCTTGTTCAGCGCCTTTTTGTAGGGAGATCCTTGGGAAGTATGTAAGGCAGGGAAGGGGAGAGAGACAGAATGTCGTCGTCCCCAACAACACCACCTTCCTCAGGAACATCTCTCATGGAGACCTTGCTGGGTCTTCTCAGGATCCGCGTCCGGCGGGGTATTAATCTCGCCGTCCGAGATGTTCGCACCAGCGACCCCTACATTGTCATCAAGATGGGTAAACAGGTGCTGTTAGCGTTAATTTTCTCCCTTCTCTTCTCTTAATTTCGCATTTTGAATTGCATTCCATTGCATGCCAATTATGTTCGTGTGAATGAGGTAGTATCCTCGTTGACTTGTCGTAAATTAACACGTCAGAAAGTAATTTTGTTCAGTGACATAGGTTAAGAAAGACAAGAATTCGTATGGGAATGTATGGCCCGAATGTGAAGCAGAAGGCTTGTGATTTGAGCTGTACGCTTCATATTGTCTGAATGCATTCGTTCTTTTGTTATCGATGCCCGTTACATATTCGTCTGAGGAAAAATGTTTCCATGCAGAAACTGAAAACTCGTGTAATCAAGAAGGATATTAATCCAGAGTGGAATGAAGATCTTACTCTCTCTGTTTCAGATCCTGATATTCCTGTCAAACTGGTAAGACTCATGGCTAGTGGCTCCAAATTACATTACACGAGACCAGACCGGTTTTCTCAGAATTTCTAATGAAATTGTGCGGTCTGAAGTTGAAAGACTCATGCCAACGGTTTTGATGACTTGTATACGTTGTTGATTTATTGTTTAAAAGATATGAACTAGTGGTTGTTTAAACTTTTAATTACAAATGAAATGTGGCTGGTAACAGATCGAGTAGTCAATTTACCTTTTGCTTTCCGGATTTGTTGCTCTTATTCACATGAGACTCGATGTGGTCCAGTTTTTGACACGATATAAGGACACTTGCAAACAGCTATGGACAAACTCATCTGCAATTTTTCTTATTTCGATACTCCAGGGGCATGAGCGCAGAAGCCCGGCCATCTGCATCTTTTCTTACGCATGCTTTTCCATCTTGTTATATAATGTTGACAAGAGTGAAGACGTATGATGAAAGAATCCACATTAATCTTCATTAGATGATCAGTTTAGTCTGCACGGCGCTCTTAAGAGGTAGAACTTAGAACCAATTTGTTCCAACAAATTGAAACATGCGACATCAAGAAACTTGTAGATGCCACTAAAAGAACCTCATCGGACAGCTTAACTGTTGATACATCCTTGCCTCTTTCTTTTTCTATGATTGAGTATTTGGCATTTGCTGTGCTCTTCTTATAAATGCTGTAATGATGAGACTGAGTAGCTACTAGACAGGTTCGCATGAAATGCCGTAAGAACAATACCTTGTGGTCAAATAATCATGCAATGCTATCAAAAATCTGTAACCTCCCTGACCCCTATTGCAGTTCTTAAAGATCCTTACTCTTTTCCTCGATTTGAAAGTTGACAAAAGTCGAACAACAGGTTAAGCTGCATAAAAGTGGTCCGCAGGACATATTGGAGTCAATATTGGTTATGGCCTAATCCATCTCTCATTTTTTGCTTGATTTTTCAGACAGTTTACGATCACGACACATTCAGCAAGGATGACAAAATGGGGGATGCGGAGTTTGGCATTAAAGCATTCATAGATGCCCTGAGGATGGACCTGCAAGGTCTCCCGAGCGGCACCATAATATCCAGGGTACAGCCGTGTAGGAAGAACTGCCTCTCTGAGGAGAGCTGCATCGTATGGAGCGAAGGGAGGATCATCCAGGACATGTGCCTCAGACTAAAAAATGTCGAATGCGGAGAGGTGGAAATCCAGTTGCAGTGGATCGACCTGCCCGGTTCCAAGGGTCTATAGAGAGATTTTTTAGGGACATACTATTTCGAGGTAAGGTTCAAGCATTCGACCGCTTGGCGTCCTCTTGTAATTGGATCTCTATGATGGATTGTTTCGTGGGAACTCATAGAAAGGCCAAAAAATGTCAGCCTTATATGTACTTGAATTTGTTACCTGTATCTGGATAATAGCAGGAACGAGAGTTTGAACATCTTTTGCTTCTCTGGCCATATACCGCCGCCCGTCTTTCTGTCATTCGCCGCACAAGAAAGAGTTGCCATTAGGTTCTGCTTTTCTGCGTTATCCAAGGATCAAGCTTTGAACACTTATGGCCAGGCTAGCACCCCTTTCCTTGTACTGGTGTTAAGCTATTAACTGTTGCAGCCCTGCTCGCAATCCCAGCCCCGACGTCAAGGAGATCGATATTTCATGCGATTCCCTGTCAGCAATGTTTGTGTTCTTGCGGCATTCCATCTAGGCTTGCGATCACATGTTGGACATTGAATCTCGGGTGCCGATCAAATGACTCATCTCTCTCCCTCTCTCCGGTCACATATTCGCAATTACTCGCTTCTATCTCTCATCAAGGACTCTCCATCTCTCACTCCCTGGATTCATTGCTCTCATCGCTACCCGATCATCGGATTTGCCGTCCGAAATCGTCCTCTAAAGTCGCCGCAGCTTATGTGACCGTTTGCTCTTAAAGCTTGCGAGCCTAAACTGGTTACGTGGAAAAGCCATTGAAAATCGCCGTAGCTTTTTGGACAAAGGAAAAAAGGGAGAGCCCTCTACATGCCTCGTCTTCTTAGCTTTACTATCAAGAAAGTCTGCCTTTCAACAGTAGCACGTGTGCATGGCCCGAATGAAAAAACAACAGCACGTGCGAAGGATAAAATATTAGCGCTACCCGCGGCCCACAATCACATCGCCCTCGTGCTTCGACAACAACAAAAGACCCTTTTCCCCTAGCGAAGGAGGGTTTGTTACATGAATTCTCGTATCGCATTAGGCTTTGTTTATTTTAGCTTTCGCGCATGCGCTACGCGCGCAATTATCTTTATGTACTTTTGTATGAAATAGCCTTCTTTAAATTAGTTTTGCAACTAGAACAACCTCTATACCCGGGAAAATAACATAGATGATCTCTGAATTTTGTCTCAACATATAATGTCTTGAACTTTTAATTTATTCAATGTGATGCGTGAATTTTTAATACATGTTCAATTTAATTCTTGAATTATGTGAAAATGTTCAATCTTATCCTTTCAGTAATTCAAGAGACACTATTAAATATTTTCATATAATCCAGGGACTAAATTGAACACGTACCGAAAGTCCAGGAATCATATTAAACTATTTAAAAGTTTAGGGACGGCGTTGCATATAAAGTCAAAGTTTAGGGACCATTTTATGTCATTTTCCCTTGATACTTTGGATCGTGGAAGTAGTAAAGTAAATATCTACACAATCGTTTGTTGTTGTATGGATGGAAGATTAGAGGAGGAGAGACATGCAAATTTTTGAATGTGGGAGTGGAAGTAGTAGAGTAGTGGTGATTTAGTGTACCCGCTTGTAGCGAAACTAATTTGTGGACGGAACGGCTATATCTATATTATCGAGCCAAAGCGCTCATTGCCTCACTTTTCATCTTCCAAAATTATCCATGCATCAAAATGTTAAGACTATCTTCCTTCTTTATCTAGCAACCGTCCAATTCACACATCTTTAATAACAACCTACTACGCATCCACTCAA
Organism: Syzygium syzygioides; assembly: GCA_031216285.1. Taxonomy (NCBI): domain Eukaryota; kingdom Viridiplantae; phylum Streptophyta; class Magnoliopsida; order Myrtales; family Myrtaceae; genus Syzygium; species Syzygium syzygioides. The sequence goes on along the minus strand of CM062252.1, from coordinate 20,080,824 downwards.
TTAGATAAATACTCGATTCCTTGAAAAAAAAAAAATCTTTTCTCTCCATACGTTGATCCACATGTGATCATGCACCCACATGGCGTGTGCCTCAAAAGTTCAATTTTTTTCAATAAGAATAAAAAAAATTCAAATCCGTATTGTATTAATGAATATCTTTCTACTTTTAGTGAGCATTATTACCCCGAAGCTCGTGATAATATGTCCCATTTCGGCTTTATTATAGGGTTGTTATAGTCAATTTAGGGTGTGAACATCAACTGGCCAAAAGATCTTGCTCTAATTTGATGGGAATATCTCAGTTCATGCTAACGAATGAATGCGTATATTCCAAACACTCAAATCTCATTTGAAAATCAAGAATGGATTGGGGGAATGTGCCACCCCCTTTTCATAAACAGAAGAGCCTCGAAGCAACATGCCAAAGAGAAACCTTTATAGAAATCCCAAGCCATGGAACTCACAAATAAGGATTGGGGTTTGGTGGGGTTTGGCAAAAGAGATAAGGTAAACAAAGAGCCAGGAACCCCAGGAAAAATTAAAACCGAAAACAAGTTCACGGCCCTTCATGCTCATCGAAGAACACAAAACCCCTTCTTGCAATCTGTGCAAAGTAAAACAAGAAGAGAGAGAGAGGGGAGGTTCTGGTGTCTAGGGTTTCGAATTCCAAGAGGGTTCGTGAACCTGACACGCCAATCTTTGTCTCCTTTCGCCTTCATTCCTCGCCACCCTATATTATCATTAACTTTAATGCACGCTTTCTTGTGGTTTTTATGACTTCAAGGAATATGTGTTATATATACTTACATGCTGTGTAGTTTCCCCTTCCTCCAAGGTTTGAGCCAATCATATCTCGACATGTCAGCTCCTTTTTTTCTTTTCAATATTTCAGAAAGCGTGCGTGCCCTACTCTTGAGGCTCGCCCTAGGGGATAATGGAAGGAACTTTCGTTTCGTCCCCCTCCCCCGCCCCTCGGTTTGGTCAATTTGAGAGAAGGAGAAATATTTTATGTATCTGAAAAACTCAATGGCTTTTGCTTGATTTCGATGAATTGGTTGGTGAGTTTCTCACTTAATCTGGATAAGATATATGGTATTTTCCAAGTATGAAAAATGGGAATTTAGGACTTTATTAACATAGGAATTAACACCTTTTTTTATTGTGAAATACTTGCGCATTGTGTTCGTGTGCATTGAAAGAAAAACAATTCGCGTGCACGAATAGTAAATCCTCATGAAGAGCTTTAATGATGAACGCCATTACCAGCACAAATAACATCATTCCAACACCTTTAGTTCTTCTCGGTCTCATTCCGCTCGATACTTTGGGCAGAAGAGACAATCCTAAGATATTTGATTATCGAAGATAATCATGACGAGACCGAGCTTAATTAAGCCAAATCATTGTTTAGCCCGATTTCGTTGACAAACCTCATGATGCTCGTGTGTTTGAGGGTTGGGCAACGGTGATTATCTTTTGCCCACAATGGCAGGCGCGCGCGCGAGAAGAGAGAAACGAGTCAGCTTATACTGCGGAGCGAAAGTAGGGCTTTAGCCAAAAAACAAAGCAAGTTGTTTCAGACTTTTTTCGTGGGACAAATAAACATTATCGATTGAGAATATTTGCCCTGTCTGGTGTTGATTAAGACCCCTTAATTAGGTTGCTAAACAAGCTAGGGCAGGCTCAATTATTCACGGAAAAAGAGAGCTACGTAGCTAGTGCTCCGTACCTCCACCACTTTATTTCTGAACTCAAGATTTAGTGCAAATTGCACTATATATATATATATATATATATATATATATATATATGATACATAATGAACCTTTATTAAGCACTACAAGGAAAAACTAAGGATTATCCAAGACTAGATTTTAGGGTTTAATTCTAAAATAATCGCTTGGGGACTAATGTCCAGTTTTGTATTGCCATTGTTGTAGATGGGTGGGGTTCAAAAAATTGAAATTTTGATTAAAGAATCTGAATTGGGTTCGTGGAATTGAAAGCCGTGAACTAGGGGGTGGGGTTTTCTCGAAGGCATGGAGGTCAGCCATTGACATCATTCGCCTAGGCTTGAATCAAATGACGGGCAATAGGCCTTTTAGGCAGTGTTCCCTAATTGAGGCAATTAGTCCACTATTAAGGCCGCTAAGCATATCCCACGGCTCCTCCTCAGCGTTTGGTCGATGTCCACCATGCTTTATACGCCTGCCTTGATAGAGATATAAGATCATAAAAGGTAAAATGACGTGTAGGAGACATTGTTACATGCACTGTGATGTATGCATGCATTTGCATCCATTTAGACCATTGCAGTCGATGACTCTAAGTCTCCGACTTACATAGTTGTATGGAGCAATGCTCGATCGATGTCTCCAATTCATGGTTCCCTTATGTCATTCCCACCGGCTTTGTAATCATCTTGTTTTTTTTTTGAGAGACATGCTCAGATCGGACAATTGAAGACACACCAAGTGTCCAAAAGCAAATGAAGTTTTGTGAGTTCAACGAGACATGTCGAGCAGTCCATTTCAAATGTTTGCCCAAAATCTTGAGCGTAAACCTTAATTTCTATGGTCATTCTTTTTAGTAGCCGTGATTATCCCCAGGCAACGCATAATTTTCACCTCCGTGCTTTCACTTCTTTTAATTATGTTAGGGTTATAAATTTACTTGCCCTATTCTTTCGGCTTTCGCGTTAACTTTTGTTTTAGTTTTTTTACTCTGAAAGGTTGCTTTTATTGCACTTTTCAAGCTCCAATTCCAAAATGTGTCCTTGCACTCCGAAAGCACCATGAATAGGCGAGGAACTCTTAGATGAAATTACAGTACTCATGAGAAAGGATATTGGAGAGAGATGGATGTCTTTCTTTAGAAAAGGCATAACTTATTGCTTGGCCATACATACCATGTCTGCATCTATGTCCAATTTATATGATTATTTGACAGATTGTCATGACAAATTTACCAGAGCTGTTAAATGCGTTGCCTGACTGTTTTCATCTCTTCAACTAATTCTTTCACAGGTTAATTAAAAAAAATTAGACTTTAAAAATTGGGCAAATTTCCCCTCAAGGAGTGACGGTTTCGACTGGCCAGAGAAAAAGTAATGAACTGAACCATTCACCGTTTAGAAAAAACCGTATAACAGAAAAGGAAATGGTCCCTTTTGTACTTTATGCATGGTGAGTGAATCCATCCGCAATATTCTCTTCTCAATCAAATCTTTTCTCTCTAAACCTTTTGCTGCCAATTGGTCCATTGACAGCAACAAAACTGGAAACTTTTTTTTTAAAAAAAATTATACAAAGATTGATACTAGCTATTTGTTTTTGTTACACATGCCTAAATGGTCTTATAGTGAATTTACAGATCACTCACAAAAAAGGATTGCCCGTTCGAACCTTACCAGCAGGGCTAGTCCACTTTGGCTATGCTAGCATTTATTTTAAAATTGATCTACGAAGTTGATATATCAAATTGCGTGCCCATTGTAAGTGGACATTTAGAATGATGAATTAATTTAACACCCTATTAAAACTTATCAAGTTACTTGGTGCAAATTAAATTCGTAAATCAATCTCATATTCCTAGCATTATTTAAATATAAATCCCCTTTTTACCTCGAATCCAAACAAAGCTCAAAACAAATAGGAAAATAAAAAACAGAAACGGAAAAAATTAAGCAAACTCTGAAGCCATGCTTTGGGGTCTGCAAGTGCAAGCTTGCTTTGCAACTCTCAAAGCTTTATAGTATAGCGCAACCCAAAAAAAAAAAAAATAGGGTAAAGAAAAAGAAATAAAAAGGGAGAGAGACTCTGCACTATTCTCTGCCTCATTACTCCCAAAGCTCAAGAACCAAAACACATGCTCTCTCCCACTTTTCAAGTCACTCCTCATCATCACCACCACCACCACCACCAACGTCTCCTCCTCCTCCTCCCTCTTCAGCTCTTCTTCTCCAAACCCATTTTGCAGACCCCTCCATCGATCTCTCAGTCAATCTTAGGGTGCTAACTGAGGAGCGGCAGAGATGATCACGCCAACCGACTTTTACCACGTGATGACCGCCATGGTTCCACTCTATGTGGCCATGATCCTGGCCTATGGCTCGGTCAAGTGGTGGAAGATCTTCACGCCGGACCAGTGCTCCGGGATCAACCGGTTCGTGGCCTTGTTCGCGGTCCCTCTCCTCTCCTTCCACTTCATCTCCACCAACGACCCTTACACCATGAACTTCAAGTTCATAGCAGCTGACACGCTGCAGAAAGTCATCGTCTTGGTGGTCCTCTTCGTGTGGGCTAAGGTAAGCAAGAGAGGCTCGTTGGAGTGGACTATCACGCTGTTCTCTCTGTCGACTCTGCCTAACACGCTGGTTATGGGCATTCCTTTGCTCAAGGGCATGTATGGGGACTTCTCGGGGAGCCTCATGGTCCAGATTGTGGTGCTTCAGTGCATCATCTGGTACACTTTGATGCTCTTCATGTTCGAGTACCGAGGTGCAAGGATGCTCATCTCCGAGCAGTTCCCGGACACGGCAGGGTCGATAGTATCGATCCATGTCGACTCCGATATCATGTCGTTGGATGGAAGACAGCCCTTGGAGACGGAGGCCGAGGTCAAGGAAGACGGGAAGCTCCATGTGACTGTGAGGAGGTCCAATGCTTCAAGGTCAGACGTCTTCTCCAGGAGGTCACAAGGCCTGTCCTCGACCACCCCTAGGCCATCGAACCTGACCAATGCAGAGATTTACTCGCTCCAGTCCTCGAGGAACCCCACCCCAAGAGGGTCCAGCTTCAACCACACTGACTTCTATTCCATGATGGCCGGCCAACGGAGCTCCAACTTTGGCTCGGCCGACGTTTACGGGCTCTCGGCATCGCGTGGTCCCACGCCCAGGCCATCAAATTACGAGGAAGAGGGTGGGAACAAACCGAGGTTCCACTATCATGGCCAGGGTGGCGGTGCTCACTACCCAGCCCCAAACCCGGGAATGTTCTCGCCTAAAAGCGGCGGCGGCGCTAATAATGTGAAGAAGCCTAATGGCCAGGCTCAAAAGGGTGAAGATGTTGGGAAGGATTTGCACATGTTTGTCTGGAGCTCGAGTGCTTCCCCAGTTTCTGACGTGTTTGGAAATAACAACCATGATCAGTTTGCAGCTAATGAATCAAAGGACGTGAGGCTGGCTGTTTCTCCTGGTAAAGGTAAGCGAAAGCTTCATTACCTAAGTTTAGAAACTTTTTTTCTTTCTTCGGTGCATCTTGACAAACAGTTCTTGTGTCTTTGTGAATTATGCAGTGGAGAATCAGAGAGAGAATCAAGAAGACTACATGGAGAGGAACGAGTTCAGCTTCGGCAACAGAGAGAACATGACCCAGGAGGCTGAGAAGGTGGATGACGGGAAGCCCAAGGCAATGCCTCCAAGCAGTGTAATGACCAGGCTCATCCTGATCATGGTGTGGAGGAAGCTCATTAGGAACCCCAACACATACTCAAGCTTGATTGGCCTCACTTGGTCCTTGGTCTCATTCAGGTCATTTCATTTTCTCTCTTCTTCGCTTCGATAACACATTTCTTTTTCTGTTTCCTTTCGGGGTATTTTGTTGCTTGCTGTTCTGTTTTTTTTTTTTCTGAGGTTCTAAATTCTAAGACCTGCATTAAATGGGGTTTCATTTACTTTCAGGTGGAATCTGGTGATGCCTGCAATTATAGCAAAGTCCATCTCAATACTGTCAGATGCAGGACTTGGCATGGCCATGTTCAGTCTTGGTCAGTATCTATATATGTATATATATATACCTCACACCACACTTAGTACTTGTACTTGCCACATAAATTCTCTCTTAACAGCTTTCTTTTCTCCTTTTCTTTTTATTTCACTTTGTTAGCATTACCTCTCGATTAAATTATTTGAATAAAGTAAAAACAAGCGCGTGCACTGAGATCAATGACCAAATGCTGCTGGTATCTTTACTCACTAGACACACACTCAGCACAAAACACATCGTACTTTACTTTAGCCATGTTTAGATCTTGCTTAGGTGGACAATCCTTCTCAAATCAAGTGAATCTAACACAATTCTTGAACTCGAGTTGACGAGGTAGACGTAACTCCAATTTGACATATTCAACTATCCGTGTCAATTTTGCAATTGATAAACTGCTTAATTTCTGATCATCTCAATTATCTATTTACGTAAAACGTACATCCAAATGAGAAAATATCCAACCGCTCAATTAGGGTCGAGGCTTGAATGGGCTATAAGGATGGTTTTTTTCTTGATCAATCAAGAACAAACAACATTCAAATCGCGATTGACTATGGGACTGGGCTTATACACACCTTGATGTTGCATGATGTATGCACAAATACTAAAAGTGGGTGTGTAACGAATAGAAAAGTGGTGTGATCTTTTTTTTTTAATATATATAAGATGGTGGAGGTGGTGATGATGAAAGGTGTGAGTGTAGTGTCATGAAGTTCTGATCTTACTTTTGGTAATTTGATTTAAATTTGTAGGGCTGTTCATGGCATTGCAACCGAGGATAATAGCATGTGGGAATTCTGTAGCAACTTTTGCGATGGCCGTGAGATTCCTCACAGGACCAGCTGTCATGGCTGCTGCCTCCATCGCTGTTGGCCTCAAGGGAGTCCTCTTGCACGTTGCCATTGTCCAAGTACTCTCTCTCTCTCTCTCTCTCTCTCTCTCTCTCTCTCTCTCGTCTGCTTCCTTCTGACACTACCAATCCTACTTCACTGGGTATCAGCTCCAAAACTGCTGCTTTTTGCTGTTCTTCATTATTGTTTTTGCTTGCTTATTGAGCTAGCTAGATGGGAAAGCTCCAAAAACTACATTGCCACCCTAAAAATTGAAGCTTTAGTTGCAGATAAGCTTTTTTAATAGATTTTTGCCTTTTTCTTGTCTGCCATATTTGGTGTTTTCTCATTCAAGTGGCAGAGCTCGACCCCATCATCCGCAGCTTGCATTTGAGGTTTTCTTGTTGGAGAGGGCTTGCTTAAATTAATGGTTTTCTGCCAATAGCAAAGTTCTCGCTGGACATAGGAAATTGACAAGCAAAACCAAACAAAAGGGGTATCTTTCTTTTCTTTTCTCTCCCAAAATATTACATGGGAGAAAATAAATGAAGGGTTTTTTCGAGAAATTATGAAAGCAACGAGTCACGTCTACCTTGCCAGCATTAAAAAAAAAGTCACGTCTGTCATAATTATTCCTAGTCCACTAGCAGCTTTTTCAAAATTGTGACTGAAAAAGCAAAACCCCAAAAAAAATTTTAAAAAAATCTTGGGCAATAATTAACATTTTTTTTACTGCTTTGAAAAAATTATTACAGTCGGCTCTTCCACAAGGGATTGTCCCCTTCGTCTTTGCCAAGGAGTACAGCGTGCACCCAGACATTCTCAGCACAGCGTAAGTACTCAATTCATCATAGCCTCTTTAATTTAAACAATAAACTTTCTTCTTTTATAATCTATTCTGAGTTCTAACTTTGATTTACTGTTTTGGCTTATGTCTCCAAAATTTCAGGGTCATATTCGGGATGTTAATTGCTTTGCCCATAACACTCGTCTACTACATTTTGCTGGGCATATGAAGTTGGAGCAGACTGGACATGGTTGGGATGGCGACCGTCCATGGGAAAGTTCGATGTTGTGGCCATGTTGGGTTCATGGAGGATATGGTAAACTCAGGGTTTAATTAGTAGGCAGAAGGGAGGGCAGAAGGGGGAAGATAGGATGCTTAATGTTGAAATGTTGTTAAAAAAGGGAGGCAAGTTGTATAATCATGATCTTGGTAGTCAAAGGTAGGTTGAAAGAAAAGGTGGGTTGATGATCTCTTAGATCACTGTAATTTTTCCTTGTTTTTCCATTTTGTATGAATTTATGCAGACGAAAAAGGGGAATTAGAAAAGATTAAAAAAAAAGTTGGGCGAAAATTGAGTTAAAAAAGGTGGGCAATGTGATGATGATGCTCCCCATGTTTTTACACTTGGATAATTACTGCAGGAGTAGTGAGACTTTTCCCTCTCTTTTCTCATTCACCTTGCTTAATTTGGTTACCCATCAAGGCCAAAGGAGGATAAGCATGAATGATTCTGTTTCCAGGCGCTTTTTTTTTAATCTTTTTGGATTACACCCTTTTGACCCCTTTAATCTATTGGAGACCTCTAGAACATATTTCCATAATTGTGATGCAATGAACTGTGGTAATAGTGATTATTGTAAGTTTTGGTTATCACCACTCATTTATCTTAGGACACTTTGGATAAAGTATTTGGCAAAAAATCACTTTATTCTCTTGCTTTGAAGGTGAGACGACGGTCAATAGAGTGAAAATCAAGTGAAAGTATTATCTCGGGCTCCACCCTCACCAATTACCCCGTACAAGGTGAATTTGAATGTAAATTTGAAGTGGCATTTAGGCTAATTGGGAGGATAAGGGTGAGTGATTTCTTTCTAGGCCCTTTTGCTTTTTGTATTACAATTCATTGACCCTCTAGGCTTAAGGATTGATCTTTTAGAAGATATCCTTAATTATGGCAAATATGGACCAGATCGATCGCCACTATGTGAAATTTTCACGTCGCTTGTGTTGGATAACCCCGAGACAATCAAGAAAAAGTAAGACGAGGTTGCTATTATTTTTTTATTCATAAAGTGAAAAGATGTCAATCGAGTGAAAATCAAGCGAACATAAACCTCTTGGGCACCACGCTCGCCAATCACCCCCACACGGGAGGTGAATTCGAATACAAAAAGTAAATTATACATTTGTTCCGCTTGCCCATGAAGTAGAAAGATATTATAGTCATTTGAATTATCAACAGTGAGCATTGACATGAAATGCATCGTGGATTCTCCATTCAATAAGGAAAGCACTTTTCATGTGATGAGAAACGAGCATTAACTATTGGAGAACAAGGAGTCGTGCATTCAATAAAAAAGACGTTAGCTTACATGTACATGTTTGTGGGGGATTGGAGAAGATATGGGTCACCCAATGCCTACATTAAGGTGCTACTTTAGAAAGCTAGGGCAAAGGCAACTTTTTAGAATGTCTCTTGATAATCAAGATAGAGAGAGAAAGAGGGGTCCCTCCAATTGGAAGATGGGAGGGGCATGATTTGATGTGGGCATATATCGAATATCTTGGAGGCATTAGTCACAATCCTAAGCTTCTCCTCTTTCTTTAGGTTGTCCTTACTCTTTTATAATGATTCGTATAGGGCGTTTCTTTCTCAACTCGATTCGATTCCACTCCAACTTTCTCTCTTGCTGTCACTCATCTGTTCCGTATGGACTGAATGGTGGACCGACCCTTAAGTGAGATTGGAATCGCTAGGATCCACTCGATATAAGAGATAATGCATTATGCTATCAGATTTCTCAGTTAATTATCATCACCTCCAAAGATAAGGTCAGCGTGCTTGCTATTGTTACAAATATTATAAGTAACTTTATTAGAAAATACCTAACTCCGATACCATATCAAAAAGTCTAATCCAAATATTTAAATTGATATGTGAAGGGAGATCGCATGCATATAAAAAGCATAGAAACCCTATAGTTAAAGCAACGCGGGATATTTCAACAAGTATCACCACACCTCGATTTCTATTCTTCTTTTTCTCAACTTTGCGGTGAAGATTGAAGAGAGTAAAGGTCATGCCTTGTGAATCTTGGCTTTGGTTATCCATCCTTGGTTCATGTTGTCAATTTTTATAACACTACATAGGGTGATTGGTTTCAACTTCCAGGGTGGGTCGGTGGGCACTTAGGAGCTAGAAATCAAGCCAGACATCGTTGGTATCCAGTATGTGGAATCAAGAATCGACCCTATCCACCTTAGAACCGATAACCGGCGATGTTATTATACTTTTTGCCCTTACCGAATAAAAAAGTATTATAGACTGAGCTGGTCTAGTCTTTACGCATCGGTTCGGTTCCTCCCAATGAACCGAAAACTAGACCGACTCTCGTAGGAATCACTTAGAACCAGCTGGTTCGGTCTCGTCCAGTCCTGTTCCTTGGTTGGACCGGGACCGATGCACGCCCCTAATACTGGCTCCTGTCTTGTTTCAGGACAAGACATCCACGTAACGTGCGCTGCTAGCAATGGCTTACGTGTGTTACCATCGGATGATGTTTTCGGTGAACAATCGCATTTTAAGTTTGAGTCGTTTCGGTGACGTGCACTCATCAACTATCAAAGCTATCTCTAGGTCCTGACGTAAATTGATGAAGATCGGAGTTCCGCCGCATTACAAAAGCATATACTTTCGATAGGGTGCAGTCTGACGGGGCACCAGTGATCATACCATATTTGACTTCGGATGTGAGCAGTATTAATGCCTCATAGACCTAATTATAATACTCTTCATAAACAAAAATAATAGATTTTATTAAACTGATAATCGCGATTCCATTCGTTGGGAAGCCGTTCTCCTGTCAATTTATCGAGGCACGGGATCACAGTGGATAATTCGAGAGCATTTCTAAAACATCATCCTCCATCACTTATGAGCTACAAGTTATACGTTGAAAGGCATAATATAAATGCAATCTCATTTGTGACTTGACCACTGTGTTGTGCCGTCTCCGTGCCTTTATCAACAATCATGACAACACGTTCTTCATTAGAGGTGTGAGAAAATGTGCCAAGTCAAGCGTCGGTTTTCAAATTAATCGTGTCATGTCGGGTTCGAATTCTCTTTAGTGAATTTTGGTCAATCTCGGGCATTGTCATAATGCCATTCCGAGAATTTTCACCCCTAATTGAATCGAACAGATGGGAAAGACGAGGTGAAACACATCATAAGGAACACACGGACTTAAACCGTTGACACGTGTTCAGACACCATCATGGGAAATAATTTCGCGAAATTACTCAAACCGTCAAGAAACAGAACCCGGCGTACGTGATACGATATGAGGTGACCGAATTCATGATAAAAATATCCGAGTTCGATTATTATGTCTCCCAAAAGTTCATAGACCCCTAACGAACTTGCAGAATGATTCGGGACAATGACATGAAGGGCAGCATACAGCGCGCATCGATGTGATCTTCGGATCGTTACTACTTCGGACCGTGACTCTTCAACGCCCACACACACACACACACAAACACCAACCCGAAAACAAAAGAAAAGCAGAAAATGAAGATGGAAATGTCGCCATCGATCGATGCTGAAAAAATCACGGCTGACCGTTGGCTTCGAGATCAGGCTTGACCGAGGGAGGGAGGGGAGCGTGGAGATAGCCAAAAATGATTGATTGCGTTGCGTGAGGCGATGGGATTGGGAGAGAGAAAGAGAGAGAGAGAGAGAGAGAGAGGTGATAAAGGTCAAGATGCTTCTCCATTGTCGTGGCGGAAGAATCTGAAGCTTCTCTAGCACTGGTGCTGCGACGCCCGTGCCCCTCAGTCTTTTGAAGATTCCCACAGCATCTTTCGTGCGCCTGGCCCGCGTTTTGAATTTTCCGAGTTCTTTTGAACCCGGCTTAAGTAGGTAAATCTCGAGCTGATCGAATGGCTCGCCGATCCCGCATGACAAATTTAGGTCGATAGATCCTGAGTGTGGGATCATTTGCGCTCGTTCGCGCTTCATGGTGAGAGGGATTGAGACTATGTCAGGTCTGCCTGATCCCCACTCGCATGTTCATCTCTTAACGACTAAGCCGACTCCTATGCGTTTTCCACTTGTTAATTCTTCTCTATGGTCATTTTTCTCTTTTGATCGACTGGGAAAGTCAATTTTTATACTGAATTTTTTTGCGTATCGTATATTTGGATCTTCGAAAGAAAAATAAGCGGCATGCGAAGGTAACGCAATACTTGTGGACCCCATAAATTATAAAGTCTTTTTGATGAGATATTTCAGTTGACCCTCGTGTGATGGTCGCAAGGTCCACCCGACCCTCGCTCAATGATGGGAGCTGTGCCATCACCGCTGCACGAGCCTCGCCCTTGGCAAAGGCGAATGCTTAAACCACGTGGGGCTTCATTGTAGGAAGAGGTGTGCTCACTGCTTTGTCGGGTTTTCTATCCAAAAGTCCTCTTAAATCTTTTAGCTATGCTAATTTAGTCTTAAACTTTTTGACGATTTGTCAATTTAATCATAAATTTTTCAATCGCGTTAATTCAGTCCTGAGACTTTTTACAATTTTCCAATTTAGTCCTAAACCATTTAGCGATTTGTCAATGTAGTCCGGCCAGTTATTCAATAATAAGTTTAGAATTGAATTGGTAAATTTTTTTAAAAATTTAGGACTAAATTCATAAATCGTCAAAATGTTTAGAACTAAATTAATTGAAAACTTTATGACTGTATTGACCACCACACAATCTGTTTAAGCCTTTTGGACAATTATTCCCCTCTTTTACTCTTCGAGGAGACGACATGAACCTAACTTATTTTTTTCACTCACAATGGCCAAATCTTCCTGATCATATGTGAGACCCACCTGATAAAAAAGCCAAATTGCCTTAATTTTTCTGGAGACAAACGATTGACTTTGGCTTACCCTTGCTATTATATTCCTGGGCATAAAGTTGAGCCATTGTCAAAGTTAACCCAGCAAAAGGTCAAGCCAATTAACATCTTCTTGCCTTGCTAGGTAATATTCAACTACCTTTGCAAATGCCTACCCTCTCCATGTCACGTTACAAGCATTGCTTGTATTGAAATAAGGGAGCAAAAGCATCATCCCCACTTGACTTTCAAAAGCATCGAAACAAGGCTAACTCAGCCCTGATTCAAGGAATATAGCCACAGTTTCTCGAATCAATCAATTCGATCAATGGCGCAGAGTACTGCCCACATAAATCTTCTTTTACACCGATGGCATATGCTCTAAAATGCCAAAGGACACGTGTAAATTCAAGCAAGTCGAAATTGCGGTAACCAAAATATTTTGGGGAAAGAAAACAGCTTGATAAACATCGCACGTAACGAATGGTTTGATGAGCAATAATGATACTGTCCAATGCAATGTGAATGTTATTAACATGAGCTATGCACGAACTTGCCTGGGGGGAGCAAAATATTTATTTTTTTCTCCAAAAAAACGAAGAAGAGAAAAAGAGGAAAAAGGGAGGGGTCGGGTGGGGTGGGGTGGAAAGTGAAAGTACGTAGGCTGGATACATCACGCCAAGCAAATCGGCACAATATGGAGAAAAGGGCAGACGACCAAGACCACGACACACGTCGGTGTCGTCTTTATCACCGCTGATGCCAACTCCAGCATTTCACACTCTCCAATTCTAGAGAGAGATAGAGAGAGAGTGTGTGTGTGTCTCTGACGTTTTCCTTCGTGTCCCCCCACTATCAGATGTCGGGTCGGCCATTGCATGGACAACATGATAGACTCCTCCCTCTCTCTCTCTCTCTCTTTCTCTCTCTATCTCTGTTAAAGCAGATGTGTCCACATGAATGTCCCAAGTGCATATGCGAAAGGGGACTGTTTCTGCAGCGTGTGGGTGCGTGCTTGTTTCGTGCACTGTCGATTCTCCTCCTATTTGCTCATTCCATCAGAAGAAGCAACCGAGCCCAAAACAACGTTGGGCTCCCGATTTTCTTTTGCAAGAGCAGTGTCAGTAAAGCCCGACCAAACAGATTGAGTGTAAGACCGAAATGTGACTTGGACTGGACTGCGATGGGCTTGGAAATGGAAAGAGCTCACCGGTTGGTGTCTGGATCAATTCGGCTTCAAGAGAGTAACTTGCTGATTGCTGCATGCTAAAGTGCTGGAAATGGTCCAAGCTTCTGCACGTCTCGGCTTTGTGGAAACTTTGGAAACCAACATGATCGCTTGCAACAGACCCTTTCGGGCTTTCAGAGAATAAAATTCTTATGTGATCGGACATAGATCTTGCCTCTTGCCCGGTTGTGAATCCACTTGGTGTTTCCTCTGTGACATCGCGACACCTGTCCATCTAATAGGCTTCGCCACACCTACGCTAAATAAAATCTACAAATGTATCATTTCGTCTTCTTGAATCTAGTCATTGCATTGGAAATAAATTTTGAGAAACAAATAAGAGAGCTTTCGATATCATATTTTGGTCTACCCGTAAGTTTTACTTAGCCGATCCTCACACAATTAATTTATCATATTGTATGCAGGCAATGCAGGCAAGAAAAAAGACGGTTGCCCATTGTTTCGACGTGTCCATTTTTAATTGGTCTAATCGCCACGATGGTGTGAGAGGATGTACGTTGGCATGGTAGCATTAATAGCTTAAGACATCAATAAAGGCATTTTTTCAAGGATTAATACCACGAAAAATCCTAAACTGGTACACTTGTGACACATTATAGTCCAAACTATTTTTTTGATCATAAAAAACTCCAAACTGGTACACCTATGACAATTTTACTTTAAACTATTTTTTTTACCATCAAAAACTCCAAACTAGTATACTTGTAACAATTTTACCTTGAACTTACCACAAAAAATCCCAAACTGGTATATATGTGACAATTTTACCCTGACTTAAAATTTTAATATTATTACTATTATTATTTTTATTTTTTTCAAATTTATTTTATTTATTTATTTTTTGTTTTTCATCTTCAACCTTTAGCTAGTCGCTGGTCTGGCGAACAGCCAAAGGCAAAAGTTGGCAAGGGCCGCCCTCGCCCGATCCGGCTAGGGTGACCCTCGCCAGCGTTGGGCGAGGGTTGTCCTCGCTCGACTTAGGCGAGGGCGGCCCTCACCGGCGTTGGGCAAGGGTTGTCCTTGCTCGACTTAAGCGAGGGCGGCCCACGCTAGCTTCTGCCTTTGGCCGGTCACCGAACCGGCAACCGGCCAAAGGTTGTAGGTGAAAAAAAAAAAGAAAAGAAAATAAAAAATAAAAAATTCAAAAAAAATATTATTAAAAATTAGTTCGGGGTAAAATTGTCACATGTGTACCAGTTTGGGGTTTTTTGTGGTATGTTTGGGGTAAAATTATCACAGATGTACCAGTTGAGGGTTTTTTATGATCAAAAAAATAGTTTGGGGTAAATGTGTCATAAGTATACCAGTTTAGGGTTTTTCGTGGTATTAACCCTTTTTTCAATCAAGAAAAAATATTTGACCAAAAAAAGTCAAGAAAAAATAATTCCTATCACAAAAAGATATCAAGAAATCATAATTAGACTTTGACCATATATTTCACGAAAAATGTGACATTTCTAGAAAATATTTTTCAGAAAATCATTTTCCAGGAAAATAATAATATTTTTTCCGATATTTAGTTGAGACTTGAAAATGAATTAGAATATATTTTATGTCGTTTAGTATGAAAAATCTGATTTGATTCTTCTAAATAGACATAACCTATTCGTGCGCTAGTAAATTGCACATAGGCAGCTGAAGAACAGGGTATGGGCCCTAGAGTCTTGGGTCTGAGTTCAATGGGCACTGATTAAGATATTTAGGGATAAGGGTATGGGCACCTGGGTCTCGAGCTTGGCCTCGATGGACATGGGAGCCAGCGCCAAGGGTCCAGGCACTAGCACCAAGGTTGCCGGCCTGGTCCTAATGGACCCAAGCTCGAGTGCCGAATCCTTGATCCTAGATGTTGAGGATCCAGAACTAGCATTAGGATTTCCATGCAAACTCTCTTGCAATTTACGATCAATACTTTGAGGGTTGCTTTTACATGCTTCTTTACTTATTTTGCTATGGGCCGCGCTTTTTTGACTCTCCTTATAAGTAAGACACTCCCTTTTTTGTTGTTTTGACCATCCTATCCTTTGTGGGACCCTTTACTTTTGGTATAATTTTACATAATCCTTTTTTATTATTTGGTAAACTCTATTTGTTTTGTTTCTCTTTTTTTTTTTTTCCATATAGGTCCCACTTTCTTTTTTCTTTCTTTTCATGCGTCCCACTCCTCCCTCTCCATTCTCTCTTGCGTGCTTTCTACATCTCCCCTTCCTTCTTGTTCTTCTTTTTCCTACAAATCTCTTTTGCCTCACAGTTTGCTCTGTAAACTTGAAGGGAGTTTTGTATCTTGTTACCATCAAATGTATTTGCAATTGATCGCCTAATTCATATTAGAATTGAAAATCATGTTTCTTTTGGGTTTTTTTTTGTTGTTTTCTCTAACGCAGTTTTCCCCATTATTGATAGAGAAAACCCGTGCTCCTTTTATAGCTATTAACAGCCGAATTCATGGTCGTTGACAAACATATCTAATATGATGCCGAAGCGCGATAGAAAAATTGACTGAACAAGAAAATTCGACGGAAGAACAATTCGTTCTCCAAATATGATTACCAAATCAAAAAATATTCAAAGTCTGCTTAAAGGAAACCCTAAAACAAGCTTATATATCCTCAAACCTAACCCTACTAGGATTAGTAAATATCAAAACGAAAAATTACGAAATTTCCCTTTACTAAATTAACCCATAAAAAATTACTAAAATAATTTTAAAAAAAATATCTAAACGATCCCAAATCGCAAAAATCCATCGTTAGTCACATAACGGGTCCACCGATCCTCTAGGTGCATCATAATATTTATAGGAAAGCTCCAGCAAACTGATTCAATTTGTCATCTATATAGTGCATGTTCTTGAGAGCTTTTGCCTCTTATATTTCTTGATTTTCTCCTTTATCTAGATTCTAGTCATGATTTGGTGTTCGTTCCAGCTTCGAAAATCTAAAGATGCTTGTAGCCAAATCCTGAAGAATGGTATTTTTTGTCGGTCTCATTGTCATAGTTAACAATGAGGTTTTAATGTAATCAACCTAGATATGAAAACCCAAAGTCATAACTTTTTTCTTACAAAACATTCAATTGCAAAGATAAGTTGAAAGCTTTCCGTAAGTCACCATAAAAAACACAAAAAGAGGAGCAAAATCTCACACCAAAATATCAATTCTAAATACATCAAAATTTTCATAAAACAAATAAAGAAAAGTAACAAGTTGCATAAGCAACTTAACAAAAAATATTGTCCATTCAGCTGCTTGGCTCCCCTTAAGAAAATTCACTGTGCCTATATTTCATCACCATGAATTCCAATGGTTCTCGAATGTGTGTTTGATCTGAGATCTTCGCCTTTCGATTTACATGTCCAACTATTATGACCATAATCTTTACAAGTACCACATCTCTTTCCCTTTTCAATAATCTCAAATGTCGAAGGATCATGTTTTGTAGAAGTTGCTTCTCCTTTAGTTTTTGAACTAGAAGGATGACCTTTATGAGATGTGATTTGGGGCTCATATAAGATAGTATCACTTGCTCGAATAAAATGCTCAATTTGCTTTCGAACAATTTCCTTTTTGGAAAGTGGCCATTCTTGATACTTCTTTTCCAACTCATGAAGTAGTTGCTTGAATGAATCTTCTTCATAATTTTGACTAATATCACCATCCGAAAAGGACCTTGTATCGAGCCACCATTGCAAATTAATTATATCAAGAGGTAAACCATCGGAAAACCTAAATCTTATCTCATGCACACATGAAAGTCCCATGGATTACACAAAATGCCCGATACAAGGAGATAGTTCAACCCTACTTTTAGAAATCTCATTTTGCTTGTAAAGCTTGTCTAAAGTAAATACTAACACACAGGCAATCAAGTTTTTGAAAAGAGGAATATGGAGATGATGAGAAAGTCTTACCTTTTCGCTTGACAATTTGCTTTTGATTTCTTGAAATTGATTTTCAACTACAAGACATATCTTCTTTTTCACCTCAACTAAATCCCCTGTTGAAACTTGTAAATATGTTTTCAAAGTCAAATGCGCCCCTTCAGCTCTTGAAGTAACCTAGTTTCCAAAATGCTTGTGCAAGTCTGTCCAAGTTGTCACAAAAAGCTCTTTGAAAAGAAGCCATGTATTTTTTATGTAGTTAACAACTGATGGCTTTTCCTTACAACTATATTCAAATTGCCAAATATTTTCATCATATTCTACTTCAGTCTTGGAGTTCAAAACCTCAGACCAATCAAACATAAAAGAATCCCAATGTGTTCCTTCTTGGAACTGAGGTTTACATTTTGCCACAATATTTTTCTCAATGTGCCAAACACACGACAAATTTGCACTACTAGGAAAAACGATTCAAATTGCATTCATCAATGCCAACTCCTTATCAGTGACAATAGCTGAAGGTTAATAATCAACACCCAATATGTTGCTAAACATTGTCAAAGCCCAAACATAATCTTCCTCTTCCTCCTTTCTCAAAAAGACAAAGCATGAGTAGAAAGATGTATTAAAGCAGGAAACTCCAATAATATCCAACAAATGCATTTTGTATATATTAGTCTTGTAAGTACAGTCCATTACAAAGACACTTGAGAAACTCTTTGTTAGTGCGACAGAGATAGGATGTGAGAAAAATAAATGCGTCAAGTGACCCTCAGCATTATGTTTAAAATTGTAGATGAATCCACCTACACTAA
Organism: Syzygium syzygioides; assembly: GCA_031216285.1. Lineage (NCBI taxonomy): Eukaryota > Viridiplantae > Streptophyta > Magnoliopsida > Myrtales > Myrtaceae > Syzygium > Syzygium syzygioides. The sequence goes on along the minus strand of CM062252.1, from coordinate 20,062,391 downwards.
GCTCATCGATTAAAGCTTGATCCATAGTGCGACCATTCGGATATTCATGGCAGAATTTCGCTTTCATGTTATAAATAGTTTTAGTAATAGCTTGAACATTGGGATTACTTTGTCTCAAGGAAGTCAAGAATTTGGTGAGGAGGTATACCGGCCTTAGACATCTCTTTTACACGCAAAGCTTCAACTTTAGAGAATTGACGAAAAGTATGATGTTCTGACATATCACTTAAAGGATCATGATTATGTGACGCATTCACTATTTTGAGTGACCATGATCCACTCTTCTTCTTTTTTTTTTTGGTAAGGATGATCCACTCTTCTTTTTATAGCCACGGATGTCAAAAGGACAGTTAATCAAACGGGATCCAATCTTTTGTCTTTGATGCGCAACATAAATATTATGTTGATCACGATAACTACCTCCCTTGTCACACCTAAGAAGAACATATTTGTCTCTCTTTGACCTTTTAATAGAGATGACATAACCTTGAGCAAGAAGATGGCTTCACATACTTCTCAAAAGATCTTCTCGAGTTAGAAAATTACCGGATAAAGTCTCAAATGATCTTGTTAATATGATCGATTCCTCTTCTCCATTCGCATTTTCATCATCAATAGATGCATTCAAGCATTTTGGGTCCTCTCTAATATTATCCGTAGAGAATCAAGTGGATGCCCAATTAAACCAGAAACTCTTTTCTTAGTATTATAATGGCAAACTATCTACACCTACTCATTATAACACAATATTTAATTACCAACAATGTATGAGTGAGTAAAACAATGGGTTAAACAAGTATAAATGATGAATCCCAACATATGCGCGATTTCAAAATGGTTGTTGAGAAATCAAGTTCAATTTCGCGCGCAAATATAGTTTAGGTCTAAAAGCAACAGTTGCAACACAAATGAAAGAACAAACGCGACATTGTAGCACTAGGTTCCACAATATTAATCTATGAAGGCATAATTTTTATTTCAACACTCTGAACACAACACTAAAAACTGCAATCAAATCAAACCACTAATTCGAATCTGGCTTCATATCATCTAAAAGAACACAACTCACTTATTGCCCTCGACTTTTATGTCTACACACCTTTTCTTCCTCTACATTCTCACGTGTGCAAGAAGAGACAAAAATATATTTAAAAAAAGGGGGGGGGGGGGAAGAGACGGAAGCAGTGCTTCTCAATATTACCTTCCATGGTGTAGGAAGAGCCTACGTGCAGAGAAAAGGCACTCGTCGGGGAGATCATCAATGAGCCCAATGCCGGTGCCGGCGAAAGTGTAGATGACAACGGGTTTGGCATCATAGTTAATAAACAACGGACGACGCGTTTGTGGAAGAAGGAGGAGTAGGGGGAGGCATGGAAAGCGTGTAAGAGAGAATAGATAGCGGAGTTGAAAGCGTAAAAAAGAAGAAGAAAAAGAAAAGTGAGACCCATACGAAAAAAATAAGAAGAAACAAAATAAAAACAATTGAACAAATAATCGAAAAAGGATCATATAAAATTTTACCATAAATGATTGGCCCCATGAGGAATAAGATGGTCAAAACAACAAAAAAGGGAATGTTTAAGCTATAAGAAGAGTGAAAAAAGCGTAGCCCTTTTGCTATTAGCTGATCTCTACTTAGGCAACTTTCCCGCTGTCAACTAAAATCTCTATATTTCAATCGAAGTCAAGTCATGTTGCACCGAAAATTTCATAAACAACCGCTTTTCTTGCGAGTTGACCATTAAAAGTTATCTCCGTAAAAAAATACAACATCGTGCCCAAGTAGAGTTTTCGATTGAAAAGGGAATTATTTTTCTAAATATAAGTATAGGTTTTCATTGACTAGAAAATATTTTTCATTAGATTATTTTCCTAAACGAACTAATGCCGAAAAATAAAAAACTATATTTTTTTGAAAAATATTTTATACGAAATAAATGGAGCCTAACAAAATTTATCATTTGAGAAGTGTATTTGTGATGAAATATTTCCCGCGGCATCACGCGAAATTTTCAATAACGACCATCATCTTGGTAATGTCCCGACACCGCGCCCTGCTCTTCAGAGTCTCCGCTTCAGGCGAATCATGCGGCTGAAACTACGACGATGTTCGCATCACCCAGGAATCGACTGTCCCTCTCCAGGTTCGCTCTTCCTTCGCTCTTCTTAGCACCGCCCTCGCCACACCATCGCCTCCAATCCTCTCGTCCTCCACCACCACCACCACCACCACCACCGCCCCACGAACCTGCGTCCCTAGATCACGAGCTCGACCGAGTGTGCGTGTCGAACCGGTCGTTCTGGACCAAGAAGATACACGACCTCTGCACCCGCCACCGGAACGTCGACGAGGCCCTCCGCCTCCTCGACCGCCTCCGCCTCCGCGGCTACCGGCCCGACTCGCTCAACCTCGGCAGCCTGATTCACGCCCTCTGCGACGCGAGCCGGTTCGAGGAGGCCCGCCGTCGGCTCGTCGCCTTCGTCTCGTCCGGTTACGTCGTCCCGGACGAGCGTACCTGCAACACGATCGTCGCTAGGTTGCTCGATTCTCGCGACCCGCGTGGCACGTCGCGGGTCATAAGGTGTTTGGCTGATGCCAAGCCCGGGTACGTGTGTTCCTTGACTAATTTTAACCGCTTGATTGATCAGTGGTGCTGTGTTTCGAGACCCGGTTACGGGCATAGGGTGTTTCTGGATATGAAGAGCTTGGGGCATCGTCCGAGCTGCGTTTCGTACACCACTTTGATCAATGGGTATTGTAAGGTGGACGATGTGAGGGCTGCACAGAAGCTGTTTGATGAAATGGTTGAAGAAGGCATAAGGCCCAATTCTTTGACATACAGTGCGTTGGTCGGTGGTTTTCTTCGACGGCGAGATGGAAAGAGGGCAAGGGAATTGATTCTCAGGCTCTGGGAGGTAATGAAATGCGAAGAGGACTTGTTTGTGAGCAACGCTGCTTTTGCAGATCTTATTGATTCTTTGTGCAGAGAAGGGTTTTCCGAAGAAGTGTTTCAGATTGCGGAGAGTATGCCTCAAGGCCTGAAAGCTGTCGCTGAGGAACATGCGTATGGGCAGATGATAGATTCTCTTTGTAAAGTCGGAAGGCATCATGGAGCTTCAAGGATCATCTATATGATGAGGAAGCGAGGGTTCTCACTGAATTTAGCATCATACAATTCTATCGTTCACGGGCTTAGCAAGCAGGGTGCTTGCATGAGAGCTTACCAGCTGTTAAAGGAAGGGATTGAGTTTGGTTACTTACCCTCTGAGTATACTTACAAGGTTCTAATCGAAGCTCTTTGTCAGGAATCTGACCTTCCCAAGGCACGGGAAGTCCTGCAGGTTATGCTGAATAAGGAAGGTGTGCAAAAGACAAGAGTCTGTAACATTTATCTGAGAGCTCTTTGTCTCGTGAATAACCCAACCGAGCTCTTAAATGTGCTCGTTTCAATGCTTCAAAGTAATTGTCAGCCCGACATTATAAGCCTCAACACAGTCATTCATGGGTTTTGCAAGACTGGGAGAGTGGAAGATGCTCTAAAAATTGTACATGATATGATTATGGGTAAATTCTGTGCTCCAGATGCTGTGACATTCACCACAGTTATTTCTGGTTTGCTGGATGTTGGAAAATCCCAGGAAGCTTTAGACTTATTACGCCATGCTATTCTTGCAGAAAACTCTAAACCTTCTGTTGTGACATACAATGCAGTTCTTCGCGGATTGTTCAAACTTAGTAAAGTAAAGGAAGCAGAAGATATATTTATCAGCATGAAAAATCACGATGTTGCAGCAAATTGCACGACCTATTCTATTCTAATTGATGGTCTATGTAATTGTAATCAAGTGGACAAAGCTAAGAGGTTATGGGACGATGTTATCTGGCCATCCAAAATGCACGACAACTACGTGTATGCAGCCCTACTCAAAGGAATTTGTACATCAGGTGATCTGGACGGGGCTTGTCATTTTCTTTATGAACTGGTAGACTCTGGGGTTTCTCCGAATATTTTTTGCTACAACATTCTGATTGATAAAGCCTGTAAATTAGGATTGAAAAGAGAAGCTTATCAAATTCTCAGTGAAATGAAGAAGAATGGTCTAGCTCCTGATGCTGTTACATGGAGGACTCTTGACAAATTGCATGGCATTGTGAAAGTGCAATCTTTCTCTGAGGATTCAACATCACAATCTGAAGGGAGTCTGCCTGAGTTGATCGGAGAAGAAAGGTTTAAATACTCATGATGTTACCAAGCAAGTATTAAAAAAGGTTTGCTGGTTTGGCATAAGCATGTTACTGGATCTCATCTATTCCCAGTACTTACTTGTGTAGTGTCACTGAAGCACGTGATGCAGCTGATGCCAGAGAGATGGTGTAAAATGATATCAGTTCTATGACCAGAATTGTGGTTGCTAGGTCAATGTGCTGCTTAAAATGAAAAAAGAAGTGATGGTATTATGGCTGATGGCCTTTGCTTTTGGCATAATAGAAGATTCAGCAATTCTTTAACTCCGTTGACTTCTATGCTGCCTCTCTTGTGAACAAAGTCTTGCATTGATGCAACTCTGGCTGCTTCCTCAACTTCCTGGGGTTCGGTCTCTGCTGCTGTCATCTATCCGCTAACCTTCCTCGAGCAATTGTCCAGTTTTTTCTCTAGCACTCGTATGTGATATGATTTGTCATTTGTCCTCATTCTTACAAATTTATGGTAGTCACACCCTTGAGTTAATTACAGAACGTTGACTAACTTAAGCACTATTGGGTCAATGCTCTATCAAGCAGCACATGTGAGCTGACATCTGATATCTCTGATTCTGCTGAGCTTGATCCTTGAGATGTATCCAGGAACCAGTAAATGTGCTTCAGTTACCCGTGAAGTCATGCTTAATTGCGGATCATCTCATACAAATTTGACTATTTTCTCCAGGAACGTGAAATTCCACCAATATGTCAGAAGGGAAAACAGAACAAGAAGCCAATCATTGTTAAAATGATCCATTTCGAAGCAAGAGTAAAAGTACGCAGCAAAGGGATTTTTGTTCCGTGTGTGGCAATGCAGGTGACACATTGCAAATCATTTTTGCTCATCTACTCAGATGGTTATATAATGATCAAAAGAATTTGATTTGCTCAATTTTGTGTACAGTGAATCTAGCCATCATAGTGCTGGAAAAGGGGTGGCCTTGACGATCTCAGGTACTTAATTACTTGTCTAGTCTGATGTCAATGATTGGCTGCTTTGCCTTGTATACTCATGGCATTTACGAAAACAGATACACTTTCTATATGCATGTCCACATAATTTACAGTAGATTTTGTTATTATTGCATTGATCAATATCCCTCCTGTACAATGCTCTTTTGTGTGGTTCAAAATCGTAGCATACGTAGTTGCACTTAGGCAGGCTTTGCGAATGACACAGAAACTACAGTTACAAGCCAACTAGTGTTGAAGCCATGTGTAATTCATCAGAGCCTTTCTCCTTGCCTGCTTTCTTGTGTCCCTGAATCACATCTCTTATGCCGTAGGAGTTGCTTTTGGCAATATGTACTTTGCGAGTTGAGGATTTAATGACCGATATTACTTCCATATAATGATCCTGAGGCGTGGTTTTAACAACATAGCATACACAGTTGCACTATGGCATTAGTGGAATTGCGGAGTGGACTATGAAATGAGTCTCAACACCCTTTTCATGTGGTAGGGTCCCCAAGCAGTTCTCCTCGGAGCTAGCTGCTCGTTCCGGGCTGCTCATGCAATGCACAGTATGCAGTGGCCTTTGCCTAACTGCTCATGCGCCGATCATGCCGATGCACAATGCCTTGTATTCGATGGCTGTCACTGAGAATAGCAAAGCTGGTGAGTTTTTGGGTATCGCCTCCATTTCTTTGTACTAGTTTTTGACCATTGGGTGTAAGAGGAGAACGTTTTCCTTAATTTTAGTTGTATCTGTCCTTATTCATTCACCCCGATTTCCGCATTCAGTTTTGGAATTTACGCTACTCTAAGGATAACCAAACTTTCTCCATTGCAAAAAAAATTGTTAGGGTTTCATGATTCACAGATTTTAGGTCTAGCTAATGAGAAAATATCAGGGAAAATGATACGAATGGTCCTTGAACTTTAGCCCAATATGCAATGTGATTTATGGACTTTTAATTTGTTCAATATGGTCCCTAAAATCGTGATAAATATTCAACATGATCATACCATTTGCTCAAACAATAAATTAAACATTATATGATGACTTAAATTAAGGCAATCATATGTTTATTGTTATTTGATAACGTGGATTATAATATTCAAGCTTTAGATAAATATCTTAGGTGAATAATAAACGCGTAACTTACTTTTTTGTTCACTGTTCAACCTTAACGGATTGAAAGCCACATTAGCAGATTTCGTTGATTTCGTTAACTTAATATAATGGAAAGACGACATTGGATATTTTTATATTATTAAAGGACTAAATTGAACGTATACTAATAGATCAAAGAGCACATCAAACAAATTAAATAATCAAGGGATAATATTTATATCATACCAAAGTTCATAAATCATTTGTATCAATTTCCTAAAATATTATACAAGTCATTTTAATTGCAATTTTAATATTTGGATAAATGCATTAGAAGTCCTAAGACTTGTCACGAAAGCGTTACCTAAAACTTTCAAAAAGTATAATTAAGTTTTAAAACTTGTCAAATTGCAACAATCATATCGTTCAATTAACTCCGTTCAACTTGGCCAATAAAAAATGTTGATATTTCTTTTTTCTCTCTTTCGTGTCACTAACATGACTAAAACATGAAATATAAGGATACAACTACGTCGTTTGGTTCAAATCTGATTTTTTTAACCAAATTTTAATAAAAAAAATCTGAATTAAAATTTTAAAAAAAGAAAAACCAAGCACTCGGCCCCAATATCGCTGGAAAGGGCCAGCGATGGCGGGTGATGACTGATGCGAGTTGCTAGGCCTGGGCCAATGACCAGCAACCCTCGTTGACCGTATGCGAGCCCCTGGTGATAGTGAAAATAATGAAAATTAGTCTCATCAGCAATTCTCTTTAGTCCCAATTCCAAAAAAAAGCATAAACTTTTTGTCGAATCCCAATTTTGATCCCAAATTTTTATTGTCCCTTAAAAAATCATCAACTTTTACCATCGACCCAAATCTAGCCTCGGTCAACTTGCCATCCAATATTGCCACACTGGCAATCCCATGTGTGTAATAAATCTACGTCACCTGCTAACATGGATTAAAAGCACCAACAACTTTCACTATTCATTTTTTCTTGACAGATTCAAGGCACAATTCCACTGTTCATTTTTGTCTTCGCCTTCTTTGCGGATTCAAGGCCCCAACTTTCACTATTCACCTTCTTCACATGATCTCACTCGGCTGCAGCTTCATCGGCGCTCACCCATTGCTACTCAGACCTTCGACTCCACGCCACGACCTCCGACAACCCCTCCGCACCTCAGCTTCTAGTCATTGCGAGGGTGTCGCGGGACTCCGGCAACCATAGATTGGGGTTGCCCAAAACTCTCGAGACTCATCTCTGTCCTCGCGGATTACCGAATTCGACACCTGCGAGAATGACACCAACCTTTCCAAATACTCCAACTTCTTCGAAACGTCAGGCAACGACTTGCATTTCACGCACTGCACATACTCACCGACCGCATGCACCTTGGACACGACTCAACCATGATGCACAAAATCCTAAAGCACAATCGGACGACTGGATGCCAAACCCTCACATTATTGCTCATTTAATAATCTCTCACTATCGTAAACCACTATTAGATTGGGCCCAACGCTCACATTATTGCTCATTCAACAACCTCTCACTATCGTAAACCACTATTGGATTGGGGATTTGAAACGCCAACGCATTAGAACGCTCAATTTCAAGTTCGGAAACAACCTGGAGCATCAAGATTTAGTTGTGGAGCCTATTAATCGCATCTGGCAAGCCCAAAATTACTGGGTCGAGATTCCTCGAGCTGAACCTGCACAATTGACGGCTCCAATCCTCGCCATGGAGCTTGTGGGGGACACAATCAAAGGACCCCTGATCGACAAGCGGGCAGCGGAGGTCGACTGCACGGGGAGGAGCTCGACTTGATAGTCACAGAGCTCGCCTGAGATTCGGACAGCCATGGAACGGTGAGGTTGGGGTCGGCCATGGTGGCAGCCATGGAGTTGCTTCACTGCCAGATCTGGAGCTCCTCCATCTTGAGTTGGACTCGACCTTCAAGGAGCTCCATGGCTACATCCGGAGCTCGAATTAACAGTCATGGATTTCGCTGTTGAGATCTGGACAGGGATAGCCACGGACACGGTGAGGTGGGGATGGCCATGGAGCTCGATTCGACAGCCATGGAGTTGGCCAGGCGATTAACGTGGGTGGAGTTGGAGCAGATCCGTTGAGGTGTTGCACGGCGAGGTTGGGGCGATGAACAACTGACGTGCATTCATCGCTGACATGGAATTGTCACCTTAGATATCTAACGGTGACTTTGGGTGGTTGGTCAACAAGGGCCATATTTGTAAAAGAAGTGAAAGTTGTTGATTTTTTAAGAGACAAAAAAAAGTTGAGATCAAAATTGGGACTTGACTTAAAGTTGATGTTTTTTTAAGGAATTGACCCGTTCTCTTTAGCCAAACTAGATGGGAGTAAAACGGTATTACTTAACTGCATCAATTTGACAAGTTTTAGAATTTAATTGTATATTTTAAAAAGTGTAAAGACTTAATTGTACGTTTATGATGAGTTTTAAAACTTTCGGTATACGATCTAATCTAAAAGAGTTCTTCGGCTCGACCCACAAAACAAAACAAAACAAAACAAAACTTCGGGGAACGCGTGGGGCGGTTATTCGAGTGGTGCAAATTGATAGTGAGGATCCGCGTGAGGATCCGCGTGAGGATCACTCCACGTGTACCACGTGACTAGCCACCGGTGTCCCTTTCAAAAGAGGAAACTTCGACTTGAATTGGCGTTCACTCCACTTACTTCAAATAGCAGCGATTTCTCTCCCTCGCCTTCGTTACGTCTCCTCCATCCTCCATGTCTTCTTCTTCTTCTTCTTCTTCGTCTTCCTTCCACGTCAGTCGAAGCTCCTCTCCGGCCACCATGGCGTCCAAGCCTCCCAGCCTCAGCCTCAAGGACGCCGGCGAGCGCGAGCTCCAGAAGGTCTTCGACCAGTTCGACGGCGACGGCGACGGCAAGATCTCCCCCGCCGAGCTCTCCGGGGTCCTCTCCGCCACCGGCTCCGCCTCCTCCCCCGCCGACATCCGCCGCGCCATGGAGGACATCGACGCCGACAAGGACGGCTTCATCAGCCCCGCCGAGTTCGCCGCCTTCTGCCGGTCCGGCTCCCCCTCCTCCTCCTCCGCCGAGGCCGAGATCCGCGACGCCTTCGACCTGTACGACCGGGACAGGGACGGCCTGATCTCCGCGGAGGAGCTCCACCTGGTGCTCAACCGGCTCAACGCCCGGTGCTCCCGCGAGGACTGCGCCAGGATGATCCAGTCGGTGGACAAGGACGGCGATGGGAACGTCAACTTCGAGGAGTTCAAGAGGATGATGGCGGATCCGATTCCCGGTAACGGTGGATCTGTGGCCTGAAATTGATGATTTCAGGACTGCGTTTTCCCACCGTAGAATCTGACTTTGAATCTACCTATTACTACTACACCGTATTATTAGCCCGTGAGCTCGTGAACTCGTTTCGACCAAGAAAAAAAAAAACTCGTGAACTCGTATGCATATGGATTTGCATTGTGCCTGGAATCGATTTCATCCATCCGCTGTGATTTTCCCTTTAGATACTTACTGTGCAATCAGAGCAATGCATGTAGTGCATCCATTTCTGTCCACCTGTTCGGCTCAGTGTTTTCGATTCGATGCAGCATGAAGAAGAATCAGCGGAATCTGAACCAGATTGCTTTAAGGATTTGATTAGTTCTGAGGGTGTCGTGGGCTGAGTTGAGTAGTGGCCCGATCAATTGACGGCTCTATAATCATGGTCCACTGGGCTTAATCGCTTTCGTCTTCTCATTAATTTGGAAATTGAGTTGGTAATAGTCATACTCGTTCGAAAGTTTCGCATGATTCCTTTAAGCTGCACCAATGGAAGTTGCTCAGCTAGACAGCAGTAGGGAGTTCAATCGATGAAAACGTAGAGGATTTGCAATGATTAATAGCGGATAGATTACTGGACATATTCATGTAGTCCTAGTTAGGGCTGTCGAAAAAGATCGACCCTAACAGAGAGTTTCGAGTCGGGTATCGTCCGGTTCGGATAGTGACTTAAAAATCCGGTTAAAATTACGGTTTCAGTTCGGTTCGGTTCAGGTCACAAGCCCGAAAGACTCGAATCAAAATATGTAAGTTGTTCAAATCAAGCCACATGACTTGATTGGTGGTCTTTCACCAAATGCCATGTGCATGACAATAGATGTCATGCATTGAAAAGGGCCTGAGAACTCATGAAATCTCAAACTTTAAATTTTAATTCAAATCTATTTCGACTATTTTTTGTTCAACAAAAAATCATCTACTTCCATAGAGTTCTCAAATTCGCTCACAGCTAGGTTCTCATCATTAAAGTTTACTGTCATTAAAGTCTACGGGTGATTTCATCTTTCTTTTCTTTCTTTCTTTTAACGTTTTTCTCTCTTCTCACCCTCATTCAAGTCCCACATCATCGATCGTTAGAACTCTCCCTCTTCTCTCCATACCGAACCCAAAGCAAATGTCAGTAGAAATTCTTCATTTTCTTCTTCAGTATCTAGAGAAGCGTGAGCCCGTGGAAGGAACGGTTGTCTGCACCCTCCTTTCAATTCCGCGACTGCAATGCCATCCACCGCATCCTTGTCCCCAACCTTGACTGGTGGTTCCACCCCCCAGTTCTCGATGCGCTTCCTCGCCGGCGCTTCCTCCACCATATCGGACGATGCCTTCCTCTTCTTTTCCAACTCCGTTACCTCCTTTGGTCTCGCCGTGCTCACCGAGAGCCTTGACCTGACTCGCTCCATCTTCTGGATCAAAGCTTGGACGGTCTCCGTCAATAGGATGGACACCCCAATAGGGGAGTACTTCAACATCTCACTCACCATCACGTGATTCGATGACTCCCCGCCATCGAATCCGTGATGGCCAAGATTGCCTCACTGAGTTATTGCCAGTCACTATGGGAGAGCTACGTATTTAGCTGGATCAAAAAGTCCATGCCCGGTCACCGTGATCTCATCGGTGGTGGCAGTAATGGCCTCAGAGATGTGGTGTCGTTGATCTCGAGGTAGAGCTCCAGGCGATCGGCGTATCGGTTGCCTTGGAATCGCACGAATAGAGGGATTCACGTGCAAATGCCCTATCCCACGGCCGGTTGATGCCAGCGAGGGAGGCGAGGACGCTTGACTTGTTGGACGATCGGTTGCCAACGATGACAATGCTGGGGAGCTGGATTCCCTCCATGACCATAAGGCGTCGAAGCTTGTTGAGAGAGAGAGCTCATGACACAGAAGGGATTAATAGGAGAGAGAGAGAGAGAGAGACAGTGACAAGAGCGAGTCCTGACAAAGCGGGACTTGGGAGAAAGTGAGGAAAGAGAAGAAGTCAAATAAACCAAGAAAGTTTGACACGTGGCATGACAAAGACTTTATGGTGTGAACGGAGGAAATGTTTAGTAGTAATTGCATATCGCCTTGTCAATCGCTGGCGTGGTCGGGATATTTTACTCATGTCAATCATTGGTTTATAGACGTCGGCCGAGGTGAAAAAAAAAATAAAAAAGTTTTGATTTTTATCTTCTTCTTCCTCTTTTATAGTACACCACCTCTCCGGCCACCATCTCCACCCCTGCCGACGTTGCTTGCGATCAGTCCTCCTCCATCACAGTATACCACCCTCCAGCCACCGTCTGCACCCCTTTTGGTGTTGCTTGTGGTCAACCCAAGCTACACCTCCATCATAATTCGCGGTCAGCTCCATTGTTGCTCGTCCAAATCTAGTTGAAACTTTGCTTGTCCATCCACTGACGGCAATGAGCCATGATTGGAGTTTGTCCATCCATCGACAACGACTACGAGCAATAAAGTCATCCATCATCGCTTGTGGTTGGCTCTACTGTTGCTCGTCCAAATCTAGCCTCACCCATGGCCAAAGGCTTTGCTTGTCCAATAACTGTTGGATTTTATCATGGCCCACATGATTAATGGCCTGGCCCACATGTGGTTTAAGTTTAACAATTATTATGTGCTAAATTCCTATTGATCAATAGAAAGATGTATTCTAATTACTGAATATCCTAATGGATGATGTGATTATAAAAGATCCAATTAGAAATTGGTCCTCTCTTAACCCTAGAACAGAACGACGGTTTCTTTTCCATCAAGAACGTCAGAAAGCTAAAAGAGATCAAGAGAGAGAAACATATTTCTTTAAAGATTTATCATCTACAATTGATTTCTTCACAAGGAATCATCATGGATCAGGGTATGTTTCTCATCTCTTATTGATGCGGGAGCATCCGAGACTACTTATCAATCCTTAAGTCCTGAGCAGATTTCTTCGGCAAAACAAACACTATCGGTACTTATTCATGCCAAGACTAACTTCGGTTACAATTTGCTTCGATGGGTTAAGGAATGATGATACCAATATTAAAATTCGTTGCTGATCAATGCTATATCGAAAGGGAGTTATTCAGGATAAGTTCCGTAGTAATTTAATGTTCTTTGGAAGTGGATATTTGCTGGTTATTATTGATGGACGAATTTTGAAGGCTGAAGAGTTAAGACTCCTAGTTCCCATGTTGTTTATTGCATTTCCTAGTTCCTAGACCTTTAATGCTATTTCAGTCTTGTTTAGTCTTTAATGTTTTGGTAGTTCCCATGTTGCTTTCAATTCTGAGTCTAATCTCTATATAATGAAACATATTCTCATTTGTAAGGGGACTGGTTGAATGAATGAAAATTCCTCTTTGTGAGTTGTATTATTATCTCGATTTTTTATCCAACGTCGTTGGTGGTGAATCAAACAGTTCTTTATCCTTGGTCGGTGGAATTTCCTTTAAGCCTTGGTGGTGAACTGTAATTATCTCGGTCCTTTATCCTAGACTAGTGGCTTGTGCCTTTAGGCTTAGGTGATAGACCTTCCATATCCCCGAGTTACAAACATCCCCACAAACACAGTGCCTCGTCCACTTCCTCCCAGAATCGCTCACTCCACAAAGCTTATTTGTGGAAACTCAAAACACGAAAGTTGTAGATCTACGAGTCCTTGATCTGTGGCTTTTGGAATCGGGTTATTCCGATCTGTATTGAGGAAGTTACGCCCATTTTTCCGAAATCGTGCAGTCCTGAAATTTTCTGTTCGGAGTCACTCTCCCACGCACGCATCAAGTTGGTATCAGAGCTCAAGGTTGAACTTATATTGAGTGATTCCTTTGTGTTGTTATTTTCTACTTATCATGGATGACGAACAAGTTCCACGAGGCTTGACTTTGGAGCAAGCGCACAACCTAAGGCGAGAGCGTGCTATAGAGAATCTCCAAAGGCAAATGGAGCGAATTCTCAATCTCCTAGAGAACCCGGCGAGACAAGAGCAACCACCAAGACAAGAGCAACCAGCAAGGCGTCCCGATGTTCAGCGACACCATGACGATTCAGATTCGCATCACAATTCTAATGATGATTCTGACTTCACCGGAGGCAACTCTAGTGCCTCTGAGCACCGAGTTCGAAGAAGAAGAAGACACCATGAGAATGACCGTGAGATTAAAACAGATGTACCTGAATTTGAGGGTAGTCTCAATCCTGACAACTTTGTTGATTGGCTCCATGCCATTGAACGAGTTTTTGACTTCAAGTCCTACTCGGATGAGAAGAGGTGCAAAGTCGCTGTTCTGAAACTTACTAAATATGCTTCTCTATGGTGGGAGAATTTAAGGCATTAGCGGGCTAGAGAAGGGAAAAGCCGAATCAAGTCTTGGGATAAACTCAAGAAACTCATGAAGAAGAGGTTCTTGCCCGATACCTATAAGCAAGATCTGTTTCTCAAGTTGAATTCCCTAAGACAACAAGGGATGAGTATTGAAGAATATATTCGTGAGTTCGAACAACTCATGATGAGATGCGAAGTTCCAGAAGTTCCCGAGCAAACCATTGCTCGATTCCTTGGTGGCATGAATCGGGAAATTGCTGATTTGGTTGAACTTCAGCCTTATTGGTCCTTCGAAGATGTTTGCAAGCTAGCAATGAAGGTTGAGAAACAACTAAAGAGTAGCAAGAGGTTTTCTTCCAAAACCTCCTCGAAGGGGACATCCTACTTTAGGGGTGCTTCCTCAAGCAAATATGAAGGTGTTTCGTCGAAAGCTAAGGGTAAAGAGAAGTTGGTGGAACCCGTCAAAGAAACCAGCAAGAAAGTTGATGGTGACACAAGGAAGTGTTTTAAGTGCCATGGCTATGGGCATTTGCAAGCTAATTGTCCAAATCGGAGAGTTATGACTCTTCAAGAAATTGAGAAGATCGATTTGGAACTTCAAGAGGCCAGCGATGAACATGACCAGAATGATTCTGAAGCTGAAGAATCCGAGAATATCGTTGAAAAGGCTGATGATGGCGAGTTGTTGGTGATACGGAGAGCATTACATGCTGAGATATCTCCCGAAGAGAAAGAGCAAAGGGAGAACATCTTCCACACCCGTTGTACTATTAACGGGAAGGTGTGCACGATGATTATCGATGGAGGAAGCTGCACCAATGTCGCCTCGACAACAATGATTGAAAAACTGAAGCTACCAACATCGAAACATCCTCAACCTTACAAGCTTCAGTGGCTTAGCAAAGGAAGTGATGTGAAGGTAACCAAACAAGCATTTATATCATTTTCCATTGGGAAGAATTATCGAGATGAAGTTTTGTGCGATGTTATTCCCATGGATGCTTGTCACTTGTTGTTAGGTAGACCTTGGCAATATGATAGAAAGGCTGTACATGATGGGCATAAAAACACATACTCTTTTCACAAGGAACGAAAATGCATTACTCTTGAATCTTTGAGACCGAGCATGATACATCGAAATCAACCTGGGGAGGGAAACACTAGTAAGGAAAATCTTTTCTTGAGTGAAACACAGGTTGAGAGAGCCATTACCAAACAGAAAAATGTATTTGCTTTGCTTATGGTTGAGAAAAAGAGTGAGAAAGAGATACCTATACATCCGAAAATGCATTCCTTGTTAAAAGACTTTGCAGATGTGTTCCCGAAGAATTGCCATCTGGATTACCTCCAATAAGAGGTATTGAGCACCAAATTGACTTGCTGCCCGGTGCCCCTCTACCGAACAAAGCAGCATATAGATGCAACCCGGAGGAAACAAAAGAGTTGCAAAGACAAGTCAATGAACTTATCGACAAAGGATATGTTCGAGAAAGTATGAGCCCATGTTCTGTTCCGGCTCTACTCGTACCAAAGAAGGATGGAACATTCAGAATATGTGTCGATAACCGAGCCATCAACAACATCACTATTAAGTATAGGTATCCTATACCTAGACTTGATGATATGCTTGATGAATTATATGGTTCTACTGTGTTTTCGAAGATAGATTTGCGAAGTGGCTATCACCATATCCGAATGCGGGAAGGAGATGAGTGGAAAACAGCCTTCAAGACTAAGGGAGGTTTATATGAATGGATGGTTATGCCATTCGGACTCTCTAATGCTCCAAGTACGTTCATGAGGCTTATGAACGAGGTTCTTCGTTCCTTTATTGGTCGATTTGTTGTTGTATACTTTGACGATATCCTTGTTTATAGTCGAAGCGAGGAGGAGCATATATCTCATTTGAAACAGGTCTTTAAAGCCTTGAGAGAACAGAAGCTTTATGCCAAAATGGAGAAGTGTGAGTTCTTCTCTTCCAGCATTATATTCCTTGGATATGTGGTTTCGAAAGATGGAATTTCCGTTGATCAATTGAAGGTGGATGCAATGAAAACCTGGCCGGTTCCGAAATCCATCACCGATGTAAGGAGTTTTCATGGCCTTGCTTCTTTCTATCGTCGTTTTGTGAAGAACTTCAGTACAATCATGGCCCCTATCACTGAATGCATGAAGAAGGGTTCTTTTGAATGGACAAGAGCTGCTCATGACGCTTTTGAACTCATCAAACAGAAGCTATGTGAGTCCCCCGTTCTTGCCCTTCCTAATTTTGATAAAGTATTTGAAGTTGAGTGTGATGCAAGTGGAGTTGGCATTGGAGCTGTTCTTGTTCAAGAACAAAGGCCATTGGCATATTTCAGTGAAAAGTTAACTGATTCGAAGAAGAACTACTCAACTTATGATAAGGAGTTCTACGCCATTGTGAGAGCTCTTGATCATTGGAGTCACTATTTGAGGCCTAAACAGTTTGTACTTCATTCTGATCATGAGGCTTTGAAGTTTATTAGTGGCCAACGCAGCTCAACTCAAGGCATGCCAAATGGGTAGAATTTCTTCAATCCTTTTCTTTCGTTTCGAAGTATAAACCTGGCCATACTAATGTTGTTGCGGATGCTTTATCAAGAAGATACTCTATGCTTGTTGTTCTTGATTCTAGAATTCTTGGTTTTCAATCCATGAAAGAACTATATTCTGAAGACCCGGAGTTCTCTACTATTATCGATAGTTGCAAACATGGAATTCAAGGTGCATATTCTGTCCAAAATGGTTTTCTTTTCAAGGGAAATCGATTATGTGTGCCGAAGAGTTCATTTAGAGAATTGTTGATCCGAGAAGCACATGGTGGAGGTTTGGCTGGTCACTTCAGCGTGAACAAAACTCTTGAAATCCTTCAAGAGCACTTTTATTGGCCAAAGATGAGTGGAGACGTACGTGCTATCATCTTGAGGTGTGCAACTTGTCAAAGAGCAAAGAGTCATTTCCAACAAGGACTGTATACTCCCCTTCCAGTACCATTACAGCCTTGGGAAGATGTGAGCATAGATTTTATTGTGGCTCTTCCAAGAACTCAGAGGGGAAAAGATGCCATTATGGTGGTCGTTGATCGGTTTTCTAAAATGGCTCATTTTATTCCATGTCACAAGACGAATGATGCATCTCATGTGGCTGATCTTTATTTCAGGGAGATCATTCGCCTTCATGGAGTACCAAAGACCATTGTATCTGATCGTGATTCTAAGTTTTTAAGTTATTTCTGGAAGACCTTATGGAGAATGCTTGGGACCAGACTTCTATTCAGTACCACTTGTCATCCTCAAACCGATGGCCAAACAGAGGTAACCAATCGCACTCTCACTACGTTACTTCGAGGAATGGTTAGTAAATCTCTAAAAGATTGGGATTTGAAGCTTGCACATGCTGAGTTCGCTTATAATCGATCACCAAGTTATACTACTGGTCGATCACCCTTCGAAGTTGTGTATGGAATCAATCCGCTCACACCGATTGATTTAATTCCTATTCCATCTAATTCACAAGTGAACTTTGATGGCAAAGAACGAGCTGAATCAATGAAAAAACTCCATGAGCAGATTCGAAGCAAGATTGAGAAGGCTAACGAGTTTTATAAGAAGAAAGCTAATAAACATCAGAGGAAGGCTCATTTCCAACCAGGTGATCTTGTGTGGTTACACTTAAGGAAGGAAAGATTTCCTTCTCAGCGGAAGAATAAGCTTATGCCTAGAGCTGACGGTCCATTTGAAGTTCTCGAGAGAACTGGCGAAAATGCTTACAAGATTGATCTTCCTGGAGAATATGGAGTTTCGGCAACTTTTAATGTAGGTGATCTTTCTCCTTACTTGGAGGATGATGGCTTGCCAGATTTGAGGACAAATCTCAAACAACCCGGGAAGAATGATGCGGGAGCATCCGAGACTACTGATCAATCCTTAAGTCCTGAGCAGATTTCTTCGGCAAAACAAACACTATCGGTACTTATTCATGCCAAGACTAACTTCGGTTACAATTTGCTTCGATGGGTTAAGGAATGATGATACCAATATTAAAATTCATTGCTGATCAATGCTATATCAAAAGGGAGTTATTCAGGATAAGTTCCGTAGTGATTTAATGTTCTTTGGAAGTGGATATTTGCTGGTTATTATTGATGGACGAATTTTGAAGGCTGAAGAGTTAAGACTCCTAGTTCCCATGTTGTTTATTGCATTCCCTAGTTCCTAGACCTTTAATGCTATTTCAGTCTTGTTTAGTCTTTAATGTTTTGGTAGTTCCCATGTTGCTTTCAATTCTGAGTCTAATCTCTATATAATGAGACATATTCTCATTTGTAAGGGGACTGGTTGAATGAATGAAAATTCCTCTTTGTGAGTTGAATTATTATCTCGATTCTTTATCCAACGTCGTTGGTGGTGAATCAAACAGTTCTTTATCCTTGGTCGGTGGAATTTCCTTTAAGCCTTGGTGGTGAACTGTAATTATCTCAATCCGTTATTCTAGACTGGTGGCTTGTGCCTTTAGACTTAGGTGATAGACCTTCCATATCCTCGAGTTACAAACATCCCCACAAACACAGTGCCTCGTCCACTTCCTCCCAGAATCGCTCACTCCACAGAGCTTATTTGTGGAAAATCAAAACACGAAAGTTGTAGATCTACGAGTCCTTGATCTGTGGCTTTTGGAATCGGGTCATTCCGACCTGTATTGAGGAAGTTACGCCCATTTTTCCGAAATCGTGCAGTCCTGAAATTTTCTGTTCGGAGTCACTCGCCCACACACGCATCACTTATGATGTTGTGAAAATTATTTTATTCTAAGATAATAGGAAATTATGTTTTGTGCAAATATTAGGATTTGATCTGTATAGAATTGTTTGAATTTACATGTGGTATCAAAGCATGGTTTAAGAACTGGTGATTTTTCATTGATTGTTTGATTTACGTGAACGAGTCACAAGTCGCACCGTCATGGGAAAGAAAAGCCCTAAGTTAATTCGACGTTACGGTTATTGTCGGACGTGAAATACGGGGCGAAAGTCATGGTAGTTAGAGTTTGCATTTTGGCGGAATTTTGCTTGATTCGGGGCAATTTCTTGGCCTTTTTTTTTATCGATTCTTGGACCTATGCGGTCGCGCGGGCGTGGTATAGGAAAACCCACAATTTATTTTAATCTATGGTGGGCTGCCGGAAGGAGAATCAAGCGGCAGAACGGTAGGGGGCACGGCGGAGATGACAAAATTAGTGAAAAGGTGCGCTGAAGGGGGCAGGCACGTGCAACCACGCCCTCACGCGAAGGGCAAGCGTGTGCAGCCACACGACCGCATCAGCAGTAGGCTAAGTAACACCGGCACGTGACACGCGACACGTTATTTCTCAAAAATATAGAATTCTGACACGTTGCGACACGTTATATATAAAAAGTAAATTTTTATATATACATGATAAATTATCATTTTTAAATTTGATTCAATTAAGTAAATAAATAATAAAAAAAACCTAGAATGAATTTACCCTAAAATAATTATACACATAAATTTTCAAAAAATAATTATGCATAAATATATATTAGTTAAGAAACTAAAAGTAAATAATCAAATTTGAAAAAAACGAAAGTACAAGATCAAAAATAGAAAAAAGCAGCCTATTGTTTGAAGCCCGGCCCACTTTCACTTTGTCAAAACCCTAATAACATCTTCTTCCCTATCCCTCCCCTCCCTCTGCGTCCTCCTCTCTCCAGCATCCTCCTCCGCATGATCGCAGGCTCCTCCCACCTCTTCCTTCTCCTCCATCACCGGGGAAGCGCGAGGCAAAGGAGATGACAGCGTGAAGTGCGTCGTCCTCAGCGCCGGAGACGCGGGTGGCGAAGGAGATGACGGCGTGGAGGGTGTCGTCCTCGGCGCCAGAGATCTACACCTTCGTCCTCATCTCTCTCTGTGTGACAAAGGGACACACGTGTCGCCGGCGTGTCCGGCGCATTGACCGCATGTCGGATCTCCGACACGCGTTGACCGCGTGTCGGCCGAATGTTCGAGCGTGTCGGTCGCGTGTCCGAGCATGTCGGACATGCGACACGTGTCGAACATGGATTCAGAAGCAAAAATAGCATGTCGGTGCTTCCTAGGCGGCAAGCGTGTGTGGTGCACGTGGCCGCATGCAGCGCAAGGCACATGCGCCGCACGCGCTCGAGTGAAGGATTGGGCGCGTGTGTGACATGTGCTCGTGCGAATTCTAGCATTAATTATTATTATGCCCTTCCTGTATGATTTTTTGATTTTGGCCCTCTCCGCATTGAAAATTTATGTTTTTCCCTTGCCACGTGATTTTCCTGTTTTGTCCTTGCCGTATAAATTGTACTATTTTGCCCTTGTAGGCAATTATATGAATGTTTTATCCGTAAAGTTAAATGTCTAGTGTTCCGTATATAATTTTACTTGATTAGAGATTAACCACAACAACTCTTATTATCTTATATTATATACATTAAGAAGTTTTGGATCACATATAGTAAATGGACATTAATTGTATTTCATT
The DNA here is from genome assembly GCA_031216285.1 of Syzygium syzygioides. NCBI lineage: Eukaryota > Viridiplantae > Streptophyta > Magnoliopsida > Myrtales > Myrtaceae > Syzygium > Syzygium syzygioides. The sequence continues at coordinate 20,041,883 of CM062252.1, read as the reverse complement.
CAATTGAAATAATTATTGTTATGATTATTTAATTTGATATCTATATTATGTGTAATTCGTTAGTCACTAAAGTGGTTGAATTAGAAAGCTTCTCATAGACGTCAAATTAAATAAAATTCAATTATGCATGTTATGTGATGCTACTAATGAGATGACATGATGTTATATATATTGTTTATCATGGGTAATTTGAAGTTCATTGATTATAAAATATTTAAGGATCACCCAAAGGTTGATAAGTTAATTTTATAATCATGAACATAATAGTGGTCAATTAGTATACTTGGTTAGATATGTTTAGCATATCCAAAGATAGCAAACATGTCTAATTGGAGTATATATAATTACCAATTATGTGAACTTAAATTTAAGCATCAATTATGTTTTATGGTTGTACACTGTTGTATCACCCAAAAGAGAACTTCGATGTACATTTAATGTTATGTATTTAAGTTATGACTCAAAGCATTAATGTTTGAGCAGTCGATGTATTTTGCATCATCTATTTCTGTTTCTTTTCATTTGCAAGTTTTGTCTATTATGAAGTTCAATGGGCTTAACTTTTTTAAATGGAGTGAACAAGTCAAGTTTCACCTAAGTGTTCTTGATCTTGATTTAGCACTCATGAATGACAAGCCCGCTGTTCTTACTGCTTCTAGCAGCACTAAAGAAAGGTCCTTCCATAAGGCTTGGGAAAGATTAAACAAGCTGAGCTTAATGTTCATGCAGATGACAGTAGTAAACAACATCAAGTCAACCATTCCTAAAACTGACGATGCTAAGGAATTTTTGAAGTTTGTGGAAAGTCGTTCTCAGTCTGATTCTGCTGATCAATCAGTTGCTGGGACATTAATGGGTACATTAACCACCATGAAGTTCAATGGTTCTCGTACCATGCATGAGCATGTCACTGAAATGGCAAATATAGTAGCACGATTGAGTTTCATAGGAATTAAAGTGGATGAAAGTTTTCTTGTGCAGGTTATCATAAATTTCTTGCCTCTTGAGTATGGTCCATTCCAAATAAATTATAATACAATAAAGGATAAGTGAAATGTGATTGAACTGCAAAGTATATTCATTCAAGAAGAAGCAAGGAATCCACTCTGTCAATCTCATAGGTCATCCAAGAGCTAAAAGAAAACCAGGAAGGAAGAATGGAAAGGGCAATAAAGGACCACTAAAGATTAATGAGTCATCTACCCAAATCTATAAGAAGGAACAAAAGAATGATAAGTTTCATTTCTGCAAAAAACATAGACACTATCAGAAAGATTGCTTGAACCGTAAGGTATGGTTCGAAAAGAAGAGTAAGCCTAGTGCTTTTGTACGTTTCGAATCATACTTGGCAAAAATTTCTTATAATACTTGGTGGATTGATTCTGGTTGTACTACTCATGTTTCAAATATGAGGTAGGGATTCCTTACCACCTAAACCATAAATCCAAATGAAAAGTTTATTTTCATGGGAAATAGAGTCAAAGCTCTAGTTGAAGCCATTGGAACATACCGTTTGATTTTGGATACTGGACATCATTTAGATCTTTTCCAAACCTTTTATTTTCCTTCTATTTCTCAAAATTTAGTTTCATTATCGAAACTTGATATAGCTAGATATTCTTTTAAGTTTGGAAACAGATGTTTCGGTTTGTTTAAACATAATCATTTTAGTGGTTCCAGTGCGCTTTGTGATGGTTTGTACAAATTAAAGCTTGATAATTTATTTGCTAAGACTTTTGACCTTACATCATAATGTTGGTTCGAAACGTGACTTATTGGATGAAAGTTCAGCTTATTTGTGGCATTAATGTTTAGGTCATATATCCAAAGAAAGAATACAAAGATTAGTAAAGAATGAAATCCTTCCTGATTTGGATTTTACTGATCTTGGTATTTGTATAGATTGCATTAAAAGAAAACACACAAAATACACAATCAGCCACAAGAAGCACACAACTCCTTGAAGTAATACACATTGATATATATAGACATTTTGATGTTTCATCGTTTGACGGAGAAAAATACTTTATCATATTTATTGATGATTTTTCACGTTATGGTTCTATATATATATATATATATGTTGCATGAAAATCTCAATCGGTAGACACATTAGAAGTGTTTATCAATGAGGTTGAAAGACAGCTAGATAGACAACTAGATAGAAAGGTGAAAATTATTAGATCTGACAGAGGTGATGAGTATTATGGAAGGTATGAAGAAACTGGACAATGCCCTGGTCCATTTGCTAAATTCCTTAAAAGGCGTGGCATTTGTGCTCAATACACAATGCCAGGTACACTGCAACAAAATAGTGTTGCAAAAAGGCGTAACCATACATTAATGGATATGGTTAGGAGTATGTTAAGTAATTTTTCCGTTGTTGACACATGATTTTTAGCTCATTTTTTTATATTATCAAAAATCTCAAAATTAGGACTAGGAATCTTGGTCAAGCTTAAAAACCTACTTCTAAACCAAAAATAATTTTTTTAGCATTTTCCTTAATTTTTAGTTAAAATAAGTGAGAAAATCAAGAAAAATAGAAAATGGAATCAGAAAATTCTATAAAAATAGTCATTAGTCTTCTTTTAAATCTAATTTCATTAATACATCATCAATTTTGAAAAATCCCAACCGGCTATATGTTTTTCTCAAAATTGGGCAAAATCAAACTCGAATTGAACCAAAAATGCAATTAAATCTTTTCTAGTCATTTTTAAGTCATAGTGTCTTCACAACAAATAATTCTGGGACTTTGAATTACATAATGGTTGGTCCAATTGCACAATTTGTCAAAGAAATCAGAAAACCCAAAATTCGAATAAAAATTAGAAATTTTGAGTCCAAATTGGAAATCGTGCCCAATATGAAATTGTCGAACCATGATACCATCATTTCTAGGGTTAATCATATGTGGGTAATTCAATTTTGGCACTAATTTTGCCTAATCAAGTCATTAAGACATCAAATTGAATAAAACCTTGATAACCCGAGTACAAAAATTTAAAAATCTTAGACATAATTTTAACAAAAATTGGGGAAAATAACATATTTGGGTTCAAAATGTGATGGAGAATACAATTTTGGGATTTAATTTGAAAAATCGGTCAAAATTGAGCTCAATTTGAGTTTTTAATCAAAACCGAGCTTTTTGGGTCGATCAGGTCAACCCGATCCAACCCGACGACCTGTCTTCTTCACCCGGTTTACCCAGAACTCAATAAAACCCAGGAAAAAAGCAATTCGACCCTGCCACTTTACCGACTCAAACCAATCAAATAAATACGTGTTTAACCCGACTGACAGCTGTAGAATCTACAGCTGTCGTCGGAGATCGGTTACAACCGATTGGAAGGCGGTGGCAACTGATTTTGGGCGGAAATTTTAATTAACAAAAACAAGAAAAAACTGAAGAGAGAGTAGAGAGAGAAATAGAGGAGGAAGAGAATTTTCCAGAGGGAGAGTGAGTTAAGGCTTCTCGGACCGAGCGATCGGTGCTTTTCTAGCCAAAAAAGCGCCAGCAAATCGGCCCAAGTGGTGAGCCTCCTTACCTGGAACACGCAGCCCAAAGCTGGTCAACTAAGCCTGAAAATTAGGCTCGGTCGACGTGTCTCGAGCCATTCCAACGACTTCAAAGTCATCATCTTGAAGACGAAGTGTCCAGGGAGAGTTTTGTGACTGGGGATTGTCCTGGAAACACCTTTTGATCATCAAACTAAACAGGTAAAGTCCTCTCCCAGTCACGGTTTTTCCAGATTTGAGAAATGGTGAACTTGAGTTCAATCTTGCTGATCGTGCATTTTCTTTCACGAATCTGAGTTTGTCAATGCTCAAAACATGTTTTGACCTCAATTTCATTATTTGTTTGCACTTTAAATGATTGAAAATGCATTAAAACCGAGTTGGCAATTTCTGGAGTTTTTGCCGGAGCTCCCACACCTCGCCAGAGAGTCGTCAAGGCCCTAGGCCATTCAAGTAGGCTTTTCATTACCTTATATGATGATTTGATTTTTGTTTTGAATGATATAGACAGCTAGGGCGGTTAGAATTAGGATTTGCATACCGGAAAAACTTGCAAAAAATAGTTGCGAATTAGGTTTTCTGACCGGTTTTTTCGCCGGCCGGCGGACATCCCCCAGTGTTTCGAGCAGGCTAGATTTAAAATAGAACACATGGACATCACTATGGTGCAATCGAAAAATACTGTGGCCAACCTTAGAAAGTGAAATTTGAATATTCAGATTTATGGTTATAACCCCTAATTTGTTCAGTGAACAATATTCAGAATATTCAGATTTAGGGTTATAACCCCTAAATTATGTTTTTCGATTGATTTAGGGTTATAACCCTAAATCAATCGAAAAACATTGTGAACAATTTTCGTTGGAAATCAATTGTTCATAAAAATTCAGAATATTTAGAAAATACAAATAAAAAATGTGAAAAAATCTAAAAAAATTTAAAAAAACTCGAAAATTCATAAAAATTTTCAAAAAACCATAAAAAAATCAATTCTTAGTTAATGAAATTCTCAGAAATTCAATTTCCAAAAAAAAATTAAAAATTTCAAAAATTCACAGAATTGTTCAAAAATACTGTGGCCAACCTTGGAAAGTGAAATTTGAATTTTTGGAAGTGCCCAAGTGGTATTTTTAGAAAATCTCAAATTTAGGGGTTATAACCCTTAAAAAACCCTAAAAGTCTAAAAAATGCAAATCATGAAATGAATAAGCTTCTAGGGCTTTATTAGGGTTTGGATGTATTGATTGATCTTCATTTTTAGAGACCATTTATAATTGATTGATTTGATTGACATTGATTGCGCATTTAATTCTTGATTGATTTTCCCACAATTAGAATGGATAGAATTATTAGGTAAGCCTCGAAAACTTGCATGACGCGTTAGACATTGTATTGTTCTTAGGTACCGAAAGGACATTAAGGATCTCGATTTGGGATCATTAGCGTAACCAAGTCCGCGTACTCAGAATCTCTGGTTCGTAGAATCGTGATATTTCTCACATACCCCGATTAAGTTTCTAGTCTACCTATCAATAATGACAAGTGACAACTCCAAAATCAAAAACTTAGATCAAATAGGAAATTACCATTCACTGTCACGTGAGGTATGGTCTGGAAGAGACCCTTACATGGAAATACCTCCTTAGCGTGCAAATCCCGAAAGTCCAAAAAAGCATGGCGCCACATCCGTACTCTTATCATTGTGGATGCATGCTTTGAAAACCGCCATGTATTTATTAAACAGGGTTCCTAGTAAGACAGTTTCAAAGACTCCTTTTGAACTGTGGATAAGAAGGAAACCCAGTTTGAGGCACCTGCATGTTTGAGGTTGCCCAACGGAAGTAAGGATTTATAATCCTCATGAAAAGAAACTAGACTCAAGAACAACCAGTGGTTTCTTCATTGGTTATCTAGAAAAATCCAAAGGGTATAGATTTTACTGTCCTAACCATAGTACAAGAATAGTTGAAACTAGAAATGCTAGGTTCATTTAAAATGGTGAAACTAGTAGGAGTGTAGAACCACGAAAAGTGAAAATTCAAAAAGTTGTACAAATACCTTTACCTATAACTCATTATTAGGTTGTTGTTCCCACAGCTGTCAAACGGTTTGACAACATACAAGAACAACAAATAAATGACCAAACACTCATGATGAAGTTGCTACTAAGGAACTTGCAGTAGATGAACCACATGAAGTGGCATTAAGAAGGTCTCAAAGGCAAAGAAGATTTGCTATTTCTAATGATTATATGGTTTATTTACATGAATCTGAATTTGACTTAGGAATTGATGAAGATCCAATTTCATTTTCGCAAGCCATGGAAAGTGTTAATTTTGATAGGTGGTTTGACGCCATGAAGGACGAGTTGAAATCAATGGATCACAATGAAGTTTGGGACCTTGTTGATTTGCCTGAAGGTTGTAAAAGAGTCGGCTGTAAATGGGTCTTTAAGACTAAACACGACTCAAGTGGCAATATTGAAAGATACAAGGCTAGACTCGTTGCCAAAGGTTTTACTCAGAAAGATGGTGTTTATTATAAAGAGATCTTCTCTCCCATGTCTAAGAAGGACTCTCTAAGAATTATTGTGGCTATGGTGACTCATTACGACTTAGAGTTACACCAAATAGATGTGAAAATTGCCTTTTTGAATGGGAATTTAGATGAAGAAGTTTATATGGACTAACCAGAGGGGTTTTCAGTTGAAGGAAAGGAACATATGGTGTGTAAACTTAAGAAGTCAATATATGGACTTAAACAAGCTTCTCGACAATGGTATCTTAAGTTCAATAATACTATCATTTCCTTTGGATTTAAAGAAAACACTGTTGATTGGTATATATATCTTAAGGTCAGTGGGAGCAAGTTTATATTTCTGATTTTGTATGTTGACAATATCTTGCTTGCTACTAATGATCTTGGTTTGTTACATGAGACCAAGAAATTCCTTTCTAAGAACTTTGAAATTAAAGATATGAGTGAAGCATCTTATGTGATTGGAATTGATATATTCCGTCATAGATCACAAGAATTATTAAGGTTATCTCAAAAAGCATATATGAATAAAGTTCTAGAGAGATTCAAGATGGAAAAGTGCTCTACAAGTCTTGTTCTAATTTAGAAAGGAGATAAATTGGGCCTTATGCAATGCCCAAAGAATGAAACAAATTCCTTATGCATCTATTGTTGGGAGCTTGATGCATGCTCAGACTTGTACTGGGCCAGACATCAATTTTTCTGTCAGAATGTTGGGCAGGTATCAAAGTAATCCAGGATTGGATCATTGGAAAGTTGTAAAGAAAGTATTGAGATACTTGCAAGGGACAAAAGATTATATGCTTACGTTTAGAAGGTCCGATCATCTTGAGGTGATAGGTTATTTAGATTTGGACTGAGCTGGGTGTGTGGATACCAGAAAGTCCATGTATGGATATTTGTTCCTTTTAGCTAGAGGAGCAATTTCATGGAAAAGTGCGAAGCAGTTTGTCATTGTTGCATCCACTATGGAAGTTAAGTTTGTGGCATGCTTTGAGGCCATGTTCATGGATTATGGCTGCGGAACTTTGTTTTAGGACTTGGAATTGTCAACAGTATTACCGAGCCGCTGAAAATTTATTGTGATAATGCAGCAGCAATTTTCTTCTCTAAAAACGACAAGTATTCGAAGGTGCTAAACACATGGAATTGAAATACTTTGCCGTTAAAGAAGAAGTTCAAAAACAAAGAGTGTCAATTGAGCACATTAACACCAATTTCATAGTGGCAGATCCGTTAACTAAAGGGTCGCCACCAAAGACATTTAGGGTTGCCACAATTGACATTATGTTAAAGTAAGCTCTTTATGTACTTCACACTCCGATATCACTTATGTGTTGTTTTTGATACACTTACGCATCATGTTTCCTTATGTTAGTATATATATGGATGAATTATGTGAATGTTGACAAGATTTGTTTATGAAAAAAACATTATTGATGGACCATTATGTTATCTCTCATTATTGATCATGTTAAGTATAGTACTGATACTGTGATATATGGAAAGGACTGTGTCGAGCTAATGACATACAACCGCCATGATCCTTATAAGTTATTACTTAATGATGATTTATGATTTGGCCAATTTGAGAAAGGATTTAGCTTATACTTTGTGCATTATGTTTTATTGTTAAACTTTAAAGTTATAAAAATATCACATGGGCCAAGTGGGAGAATGTTGGATTTTATTATGGCCCACGTAATTAATAGCTTGGCCCATATGTGGTTTAAGTTTAACAATTATTATGTGCTAAATTCCTATTGATCAATAGAGAGGTGTATTCTAATTACTGTACACCATGATGGATGGTGTGACTATAAAAATCCAATTAAAAACTAGTTCTCTTTACCCTAGAATAGAACGACGGTTTCTTTTTCATCAAAAACGTCAGAAAGCGAAAAGAAGTCAAGGGAGAGAAACCTATTTCTTTAAAGATTTCTCATTTACAATTGATTTCTTCACAAGAAATCATTATGGATCAAGATATGTTTCCCGTCTCTTATAATGTTGTGAAAATCATGTTGTTCTAAGATCATGGGCAATTATGTTTTGTGCAAATATTAGGATTTGATTGTATAGAACTATTTGAATTTACAATAACATCGTTCTAGGACACAGTCAATGCTCCAACAACCCAAATTCCAAAAACCAGCACTCGCAAAACAAGATCAACAAAACCCAACTGGACAACTAAATGGAAAATTGCGCACCAGAACCACGAAGAACATGCAGAGAACGATCAGTGTCGTACAATCTCCTTTGGCCCGAAATCCGGCACAGCCCACCACAATCAAATCGGCAGGCCAATTGGAGGAGGACGACGACGAGTGGGTTGGATCAACGAAGCCGACGAAGCAGAGAGAAAGGGACGAGAAAGATGAGATGGGTAAAGTGATCAACTATATCAAAATGCTCATGGATAATGTATATTGGGGTAAATGTGTCACAAATAAGAAAGTTTGGGGTTTTTGGTGTCACAAAAAAAAGTTCGGGATAAATGTATCACATGGGGCAAAGTTTGGGGTTTTTAGTAGTTTTTTCCCTTGGATATAAGTAAAAGAACTCGTGCTACGGTCACGTGGCGCTTGCAACCCCTAAATATTTTCTTATATAAATGGGATGGAAATCTAACAAAGGGTAGATTTGGGAAGCCATCGAAAGTTCGTGGTTTTTTATGTGATAAAAAAAAAAGGTTTGGGGCATATTTTGATCTAAACCTAAAATTGATAGTGTTTAGTTAGGGAATTAGGCCTATTGAAAAGCTAGAACCATTTTCTGGCTATCTTTTCTTCTTCGGAATCAAACTTTACGTGGCGATCAGAAGAATTACTCAAAGATGGGATGAGCAACCATGATTTCGGGGCATCATCTCCTGCCAATCTATAGTCATTGGTTCACCAATATACGTTCTTGAGAAAACGGTGTAAATAGTCTCTGAAGTTTGGCCTAATATGCACTGTTTCCCTGAATTTTTTTAATTTGTTAAATATAATCCTTAAACTTTAGTCCAATGTACAATATCGTTCTTGAACTTTTTAAGTTGTTTAATGTGGTTTTTTTAACTTTTGATAAATGTTCAATCTAGTCCCTAGATTATATAAAAATACATAATGTTATCCTTTTATTAATTCAAGTTCAGGGATAACATTAAATATTTTCATATAGTTCAATGATTAAATTGAATATGTACCACACCTTACCAAAAAAAATTTACTATGTACCACAAATTCATGGACCAAATTGAACAAATTAAAAATTCAGGGATGACATTACACATTAGACCAAAATTCATGGATAATTTATGTTATTTTCTTTGCATTCTCTTTATGCTGGGTGTTACACCTTTCTTCTTGACGAATTGTGTTTATTTTTCTTTTTTTGTGGGTAGGCAATAGATGGCAGTTTATTGACCTGGTTCAATCCGAAATCTCTCTATAGACCACTTAAAAGAATCCGAAGTTCCACATTGGATTCTAGCAAACCTAGGCCATAAACCTTCGAAATTTGCAAAAGTCAACAATTTCAAGATTTCCCTAAACCTTTCTTCGAGGTTAAATTACAAGGAACACCTCAATTTTTGGTCCTATCATCACTTATGCATCTTTTTGCCTCAAACTCTACATCATTTTGTCTCTCCATTGGAATGTTAGATCGCATCACTGTTTTTTCTTTGGCAAGGATCATCATCTTCTAGACTCCACAAGAAGCCCTGATTTTTCTCAACATTCATAGCCACGCCAGCAGCTCAATCTCCTGGTTTCTTCATTTGCCTGTGAAAGCCAATAGATGACAACTCTTCTAATGTTTATTAGCCTATAATGATCGCATTTGAATCAGTCAGGACCGAAGGGTTGAAATAAACCAAGTGTGTTCCTAAATTTCACTAGTTTTTTTTGTCATCGACATCAATCGCTTGCAAACCGACCTCTCCCAGATTGTATTCCCCAACAAATAGTCCCCATCCAGGCTGCTAATTTTTTCATTTGGAAAGATGATTAACCATCATATCTTGCACTATTATATAAGCAAACCGATGGAAAATTGCGGGGTGGCCTGGTGGGCTTTCCTTGTTGATTACATCAATTTGGCCTTGGAACAGCCATCCTGTCACTGTCAATTGTCTCACGATGTTCATACTCAATGCCTCTCAAGACCCGCCGTTGCCCTCATAAAACTACTCGCCTTTCTCTGCTTTGGAAGTATATAAAGTGCCGCACCAACCATCCCAGGCGGCCTCAACTCCTTCTTGTTCCGTGCTGATTTTAAACTACTTCCATAACGAAAATCCTTCCTTCATCGGTGTCTCCTTCTCCTTGTGCTTCTTGTTCTTGTTGAGGGGCTGAGGAAAAGGGATGGTTGATTCGTTCGACGAAGAGTGCGATTACTTGTTCAAGGCCGTCTTGACTGGGGATTCCGCCGTGGGGAAATCAAATCTCCTATCGAGATTTGCGAGGAACGAGTTCCAGCTGGATTCGAAGCCCACGATAGGAGTGGAATTCGCATACAGGAACGTCAAAGTTGGTGACAAGCTCATCAAGGCCCAGATATGGGACACTGCAGGACAGGAAAGGTAGAGCACCTCAGTTTTTGTGTCTCTCTTTTTGTCTTGTTCTCATCCTGGTTTCAAGATGGTCTTGATTCGTTCTGATCTTAGCGTTTCTTGGGATTGTTGATTGAAAATGGTCAATTTTCGATACGAAGTTTTTCTTGAAGAGAAGTAAGAGGCATCAGATACCCAATTGACTTTCTTTTTCCTTATGCAGATAGAAATCATGTAGATATGTCCTTGCAAGGTTCTTAAGCTGCCTTTCTTGAGGTTCTTGGATTCATCTTGATAGGTTTTAATGCCATTAGTTGTTTCTGAAAGATCGTGGTTCTGCAGATTTCAGAACTTCATCTGAAACAGAAACGAAAAAAGAAAGAAGGCTTTCTTAGCTCTACTGCTCATCCGTGATTGCTGCCAATCCGTGAACCTTCTTGAGCTAATCATACCACTAGGGTTTTAATGCAAAGTGGGGAAAAAATGAAAAGTTGATCCAGCAAGGTGGGCCCCGGTGTGACCAAGAAGCATGCCCACTTATGACCTTACAACATTTTAGATCGCACGGACTATGATTGGAATTTACATTAGAAAAGTGGCTCCTGAAAAAATGCCACCAAATGCATCGCTTTACAATTCAAAGTTCAAATCGATAAGAAGGTTCAATACGTGTCTAATTAGAATAGTTAGGTACTTCTTTGTCTGTTTTTGTGTAACTAGAACTTTTCTTTCTCACCACTTTGAGTTCCTTTTTGCCTTTGTCATTCTATCAATCGAGAGGTTTGTCCATAAAGGAAAAATTAAACAAGTTGAGAGGTGGGCTTGTAGGATGAGATCAGAAAGAACAGAGTGAAGGGAGTTTGCTTTAGGCATGGTCGCAATGAGCTATGATGGGTGCAATACTACAGTGCTCCCATGATGCTTCCTTTGGATTGAAGCAAAAACCGGTGCGTCAGAGAATAGAATAATGTCCCCCCGCCCACCAATTCAGGGTCTTGGGTTGGCCTTTGCAGGGTGACCCAGTAAAGCAAGCACGGGGACCCAATAAAAGCAATTTGGTAGGCCAATCTCATGTTCCCAGTACTTATACTTGACAAATTCTGGCCCTAGGCGTGTCAGATTCAGCAAGGAATACCCTTCAAACCCTTGCAAAGGCCCGGCCGCCAGGCGGGTCGGACCTCAACGAAGAAAACAGTTTGCCTAGACCGATCCATTTGTTCTCATAGCTAATCCTTCCTTTATAGCAGGTAAATGGACATTAACTGACAGCATGCAAACTTTTCAATGCAGATTTCGAGCCATCACCAGTTCATACTATCGCGGGGCGCTGGGAGCACTGCTGGTTTACGACATCACTCGGCGGGTGACATTCGAAAACGTGAAGAAATGGCTGCGCGAGCTCAGAGACTTCGGGAATCCCGACATGGTGGTGGTCCTTGTTGGGAATAAGTCCGACCTGAGCAGCTCTAGAGAAGTGGACCTGGAAGAAGGGAAGAGCTTTGCGGAGGCGGAGAATCTGTGCTTCATGGAAACTTCTGCTCTGGAGAATCTAAATGTCGAAGAAGCATTCTTGGAGATGATCACCAAAATCCACGAGATCACAAGCCAGAAGAGCTTAGAAGCCAAGAACAATGAAATCACCAGTAGCCTTCAGGGTCCTAAGCAGATCATTCAGATTGATGAGGTCACTGCTACTAAAAAGCCATACTGTTGCTCAAGTTGATCCCAACCATTGGACGGGTTTTCGACGAGTCAGTACCAGATTTATAGTTGTCTACTGACCATATTTTGATTTTTTTTCCTGAATTTGGGTCCATCCAGCTCCCTTTTTGCCACTTATTGTTCCTCTCCTTTTCTTTTCTTCCCTTCATTTTTGATGTACTGATTCAGATGAGAGATGAATGAAATTTTGTTCTGTAAATGGCTACGCAGAAGCTGTCTCCTTGATCTAATATTGCTAACAATTTAACCCATCAAAAGCTAAAGTTCTGGTTCAGGGGCGAGTACGCCGTCGCCCCACCTCAAATAATCGGGGAAAAGAATTCAACTTTCATCAAAACTAGAGAAAGAGAGAAACTAGTGTTCGAGAATATATATCTCAGTTAATTTACCTTCAAAACTACCGAGAAGATCATCATCTTGAAACATCATGAAACGAGTAGTGGACCCCGAAGCTTCTTAAGAGCTGCTATTCCTTGGCAATGCATTCCAAAAAGAACCAGACCGAAAATGAATATATGGCTAGTGCGTTACTCCTAATGTACTTTATTGAGATGTGATATCTCAAGCAGGTGCAATCGAGACTTTATCGACCTCAACAATGTATTCTAAGGTTGAAGACGGAGGAATCTGGACCCCTGTGCCCAAATCAGTGCCCTTCTCTCCATATCCTAAACCTGGAGGGACTATCACTCTCCTCTTACCTCCCGCCTTCATCGATCTCAAAACGTACTCTATTCCTTCGCACACTCCTTTACTGTATGGCCTCGACCCCATCACTAATGCCAGCGGCTTCTTATCACCCTCAAATGTATCGACAAAGACTTTGCCACTTCCTTCTATTTTCCCCTTGAGATCAATCACAACCAAGTCCCCTGGCCTCGGCGATGCGCCGCCACCGACTCGAAGTTCATAGTACCTGATATGTTTGAAGGTATGAAGAAGCGATCAACTCATGGCCCTCAGGCTTGCAAAAACTACTAATTCGAGAGGTCAAAATTACAGAGCACGAGGTGTACCTTATCCCATTGGGCAAAACCACTTCTTCTCCCTTCTCAACGTTCCTGCACAATGACAGCTGCGTGAGCTGCTTCAGATCACGAAGAAATAGAACTTGCAAAGTAAGGCAGATTCCATAACGAGCTGGGCTCTCAAAATACCGTTTAATCATGTCACGGCCAGCGGTTCACTTTCTTGAATCGACGATTCCTAAATCAAAACTCTATTAAAATGTCAGTAGCCTCAAAAAATCACATGCTTCTGTCTTTCTCATTGCCTGGAGATAGAAGCTTCGCTAGGAATTTGTCTCGTGATGCAAAAACTTTAGGCCCAGCGACAGTGTCATTGTCCAAGAATCAAGAACAAGATCATACCCACTTGGCCACACTATCGTCTTCTGCCGACTGTGAAGTTAACTATACACGTGGCTCAAGAAAGGATGGTTTCACTTCAAGTAATAGTAGATTTACTAATAAAAGTCCGCCATGTATTCTAATTTTGTCAACCAGTCCTAGAACACCCAGGATTGTTCTTTGATTTTAAATCCTTAGCTATCATCACTGCTGTTGCGCTCTCAATTGCAAAGTACCTAATTTTGCACTAGCTATTCTCATCACCATGGAAGAAACAAGCTGCGAATCCAAAACACATTCATAGCTTCGAAGCATCAACAAGTAAAATTCAAGAACGATTACTGCCACAAACCTCGTACTGGCTTCCTGCTCCGAAACTTCGAGGCGGGTTTGGATCTGCTCGGAGACGACGCCCACGGCCAAGAACGCCGCCCAAGCAAGGCCCGCGCCGAGCCCGAACCGCCGGGTCAGGGAACTGGCGATCCAGTCCGTCGACTCGACCGTCGTCCTCTGCTTCTTCTGAGGCTTGACCGAGACCGGCTGGGGCTGCTCCGACAAGGCGGCGCTCAGCTGCCGAGGCGGAGGCGGAGGAGGCGACTGCGGCTGCGGCGGCGGCGGAGGATTCTGCGGGGGTGGTGAAGAGGAAGAGAAGTTCAGAGTTCTTGTGATGGGGTGGGTGAGAAACGGAGGAGAGCTAAAGAAAGTGGCCATTCTTGATTTCTTCTCTCGTTTGCCGCTGAGCGAGGCTCACAAAAATCTTGGCTTTTTGATATTTTTGATGATTGAATGTTTGTGACGAGGGACGAGGAGGTTCAATTGGAGGGAGGGGCCCATCTTATCCATACTTCATCTGGGAAATTCAATTGGTAAGGGGAAATATGTTCTCTTTCTCCTTCGTTTTGACACCATTTTCAGGATATACCATAATTGAATTGAAATGGAAGAGATGTCAGATTACAATATTTTTGCTTTTCGATCCAACAAGAAAACCGTGAGTGACTCTCCAAAAATATACGCTCGACCTTACTCTTTTATCTGCCAAAGGTAATAAAGAAGTCCCCTTTCTTTGGTGCTTTACTAAAGTTCATGCAAACTGCATGGGCTGTTGAATCTGCTTCATTGCCTCTTCCAATTCTTATGAGTGGCCTACAAATTGAATTCTTATCATCTCCATCTTCTTCGTGAAAGTGAATGCCGAAGGTATATTTGGACTCCGTGAATTTGTGAATGTGTGATCCTCATGGGAAATGTTTCCGACCCATGATCATGGCCGATACCTCTAGTGATGCAAATTTCTGTGATAGGCCCATGAAAAGGCTCAAGAGACGCCATTGTTGAGCTTGCAAGCTCCAACCAGAAAAGCCCTTTGTTTTGTTGAAACACAGGATCGAGCTGATCGATTCTTGTCTTCGAATCATCTCCCCACTACTTCTCTGTACTCCTGATCATCCAACATATAGATTCCCAGTGAAATTTCTGTTCTGATGTTGGTCTGGCTTAATGCAAGGCAGTTTGATTGATTCGTTCATCAGATGACCAAAATGGGATGCTTGCAGACGATACACCAAGCTATTGAAGCACTGAATGAGGAAGGGGGTTCAACAGAGCAATCCATATCTTCAGACATCAGATCACAACACCACGAACTCCCAATTCGGTCACAAGGCCTTCCTCTCTTACCATCTCAGGAAATTAACAGATCAAGGACACCTCCTTGCCTCTCCCCAGGGCACCTACTCTCTCCCAAACTAGCACATTCCTTGGCCCTGTCGAGAAGACCAATGCGAGCAGACGCAAGACCTGGTCTTGCATCTGTCTTACGATGGCCAAAACGAAGTCAAGAAGAAGCGGCTTCAACATCAGCAGACGCGAGGGAAACCCATTTGGCCCCTGAAGCCGAGGCAAGAAGACCTGAAGGGAAATGCAGGAACGTTGGTGACCACTCGCGGGTTGACCCAAGAGTGTTAGGAAAACCAGATCAACCGGCGCGACCGATCAAGATGAAAGGAGAAGGAACTGATGTTCATAGGAAATTCAACATCAACGTGGGATTTTGATCTAAGCTGTTGGTCGCTAGTTCTATTAGAACAGACTAGTGGGCACAAGTTCATACGATCCATATCTATCTCTCAGTTTGACTTTATCTTGTAGTCTCTATCCTTCAGACAATGGACATATTTTCTAGTGGGATTCTTGGGTGGTTGTTGGTGATTTGTATATGTTTATCACAGGTTTGATGGTCTCACGAGTCAGCCTTCATCAGTAGTCTAGTTTTACTTTTCTCCATGAACGACCTGGTATAAGGTTGGTTGCTTCGGAGACTCTGCATCAAGTCTTGTTCAAGCAAAGTCCCAGCCACTTTCTGATTATCTCCTGAACGAGGATTATCTGCTGCTAATCATGTCATCATATCTACCTTGATCCTGGAGCAAGGAAGCTCTTTTTCCATCAGTAGCGCGAATCAAGAACCGGGGGCGATTTTGGAACATCATAAAACGACAGCACACAACCCCCCCTCCACGTCACTCTCTCTCTCTCTCTCTGAAGCGCATATCTTCTTCAATAATGTCACGACAGCGCGGTCGACATTGGAGTCGCAGGTCAAGCGCTGGTGATCCACAATTCGTGTTCGATCCTTCTATATGGGGAGCAACAATCTCGTGGACGGCGTTCGTCGCTGGTTCAATCGCCGCTCCTCCACGACTGTCCCGAACAACAGCAGCAGCAACAACAGCCGTAACCATCACGACCAAAATAGCGGCAACGGTTACCGCAACTCCCGTTATGGAAAGCGTCCCGTGTCGTTGAGCGGATCACACGCTCGATCACCGAACGGTGTGGGGGATGACAGCGAGGGCGGGGAACAAAAGGGGAATCTCGCGATCGTTGAGGATTTTGGCATCTCCGTATTGTCTCTGATCAAAGTTCCTAAACGGACCCACTTCAACATGGCTGTAGATTCTCACAAAAAGGTTCCAGATTGACCGTTCTTTCTTCGACCCTTTTGTGAATCTGATCTTGTGTTATCATTCGATCCATCGTTTTCCTTGCGTTCTGCTCGTTTTGAATGATCTTGTTCAGTCTTTGGTTTTCTTTTGGCGATTGAATGGCGGATTGGAGGGTGAAGAAAGGTTCTCAGACAATGCTTTCTTTGAACTTGGTGCCACATACATTGCAGAGAAACTAGAGGGGAGGATTGTGAATTGTTTGGACTTTTGCTGATTCCATTTCTGTCACTATTGTTTGGTGGATTAGTTTTATCAATTTGAATAAAGAGAATACACCCTCTAATGTCTGGGCTAGATGGAATGACTTTTACAGGTTCTCTCTTTATTCATTGTTCATTGGCTGGACAACACGGTATCATTGTCTCATCAGCAATTCAGCATCATTTTGTCCCGATACGTCTTTGATTGTGAGCTAATGTGGAGAATTGACTAATACTCATGGTGTGGCTGCTGGCGAAACCGAATCTGACGATATGCTTTGTTTATTTCCCGAGCATTCCTCTATTCATTGTAGATTAGGTGATGACTGGTGATTTTATGCAGGGAACTCCTGAAGCAGATTTCTTTACAGAATATGGTGAAGCTAGTCAATATCAAATTCAAGAAGTTATTGGGAAAGGAAGCTATGGTGTGGTTGGTTCTGCTATTGATACCCACACTGGAGAAAGAGTTGCAATTAAGAAAATCAATGATGTTTTTGAGCATGTTTCTGATGCCACTCGCATTCTCAGAGAGATAAAGCTCCTTCGGCTGCTTCGTCATCCAGATGTTGTGGAAATCAAGCATATCATGCTTCCTCCCTCACGGCGGGAATTCAGGGACATATATGTTATATTCGAGCTGATGGAATCAGATCTTCACCAAGTTATTAAGGCGAATGATGATCTTACCCCTGAGCACTATCAGTTTTTCTTGTACCAGCTTCTTCGTGGTCTAAAATATATTCATGCCGGTTGGTAATTTTTCATAAGTTCTTTTTGCTTTAATGCCCTCACTGGGAACTTACTGTTGTCAATTGATCCTTTGCAGCTAATGTTTTCCATAGAGATTTAAAACCGAAAAATATTCTTGCTAATGCTGATTGTAAATTAAAGATCTGCGATTTTGGGCTTGCCCGTGTATCCTTCAACGATGCTCCATCAGCTATATTCTGGACTGTTAAGTATCTTCTTGCAGCTCTCCCTCCATGAACTCTGATTCATTGACCATGTCATCCACAGTGGTATATCCCAGCTAAACTTATGTTTTGTCACAGGATTATGTTGCAACTCGGTGGTATCGAGCTCCAGAACTCTGTGGTTCTTTCTTCTCCAAAGTAAGCTGGATTATACGTTAATTATCTCTAGTTTTTTATTGGTGGCAGAGACTACATGGTCCTCTTCCCCAATTATCGTTGAATGCTCTCACCATGGATAATTTTCTGGTTTTCATGTCCATCTTCCTGTTTGTTCAATATTATTTTTTCTGGACATTTACTGCATGATAGTTGTGACTTACCCCCACTATATTTTGAGCCATAATGCAGAGAGTAAGAATATTGGTCCTTTCTCATTTAGTGGGGGACGTTCATTGGTAAAAGCATTCGCAGTTAGTTTCTTTGTGATGTGCAAGGCTGTTTCCCTTTCAAAGATTTCGTTGTTCTGGCTAACCCTGCAAAAGCGGGTAAATTTTTTCGTTGAAGCTGTTTCTCTCTTTGTATGTGCCCGGTGCAGTTGCCTTCTGCTGAATTTTTGTTGGTACACTATCCCCAATGATGCTATGCAAACCACAATCTGTTGCTAAAGAGATAATGACGAACTTTAAGGCTTTTCTGAGAAGCAAATTTTTTCTACTCCTGTCATGCAGTAGACAGAAAACATGTTCACACATTTTGTGTTTTACTCACCCCACACCTTTGTTTCCTCTAAGGACAATCAATTTTAGGATTTTGCGTCTTCTTTGCTGTCTTATGCTTATTGTCATAATTCCTCTATCTTTTATGTTTCTTGCTGTGTGCAGTGAAGTTTGAAGAGTCTTAATTCTGACATTGACATTGAGGGGGCATTTCTCTAGCCCAGTCCATGTATGTATCGATTATAGGAATAATAAAAGAGGCTATAAAAGACAGAGTGCGCCTGCCCGCGAGCACAGTTATTGCATGTTGTTCTCATTTGTGTTAGTGAGCTTTTACTCTTGTGAAGTATGCCTGGGAATTTTCATCAATGTCAGCTGATTTGAGTGACGTTTTCTGAAAAGATGTCATGCTAGTAGTTCCAGCTTACACACGCTGATAGAATCCACTTTACCTTCTAATTTTCAGTACACCCCTGCTATTGATATTTGGAGCATAGGATGCATATTTGCGGAAATGCTCACAGGAAAACCACTATTTCCTGGGAAAAATGTTGTGCATCAACTGGATCTGATGACTGATTTGCTTGGCACTCCTCCTCCTGAAGCCATTGCGAGGGTTAGTTGCTATTTATGATGAATATCTGTCATCTTTAGACAAAGTAATTTTATTGTGTATGACATTCATTTGTACAAGATGCTTGCACAGTCTTTGCATCCAAACATGCACAAATACACATACATGAGCAACTATGCAGTATGCGTACCACAATATGGCATACATCATACCATTCTAATGTTTGTTTACTGAGGTAATCATTTTTGTTCTAGTTGAATTCTTTTCCCCTGAAATAACTTTTTCCACAATTGGCAGATTCGGAATGAAAAGGCTAGAAGGTACCTTAGTAACATGCGGAAGAAACAACCTGTTCCTTTCAAACAAAAGTTTCCTAATGCAGATCCACTGGCTCTTCACCTGCTGGAGCGCCTTCTTGCATTTGACCCTAAAAATCGTCCAACTGCTGAAGAGGTTGTGGAAATATGAAGTTACATATCGATATAATTCCCCTGAAAAGTTACAAGTCTTGGTTGTTGAGTATATATACTCACGGTATCAATAATACCTATGTTTACAGGCACTAGCTGATCCTTATTTTCATGGTTTGGCTAATTTGGAACGCGAACCATCTGCTCAACCCATCTCGAAACTTGAGTTTGAGTTCGAGAGAAGAAAACTGACAAAAGATGATGTCAGAGAGTTAATTTACCGTGAGGTATTCTCTTAAAATTAATTGTTTCTTCACATCTTATAGCATTTTTTTTATCATTGCTAACTATCTGTTATCTTGAGTTGTACAGATATTAGAGTATCATCCTCAGATGCTCCAGGAGTATCTTCGGGGAGGAGATCAAATAAGCTTCATGTACCCAAGGTCTGCCTGATATCTCAACTATTTGAACTTGCAAATATTCTAGGATCTTCAAGAGAGGTAGAGAGAGAGAGAGAGAAAAAAAAAAAACGACCACACCTTTACTCAATGACTTGATAGAAAGAGGACATAAGATGGCTCTGTTTATAGAGCATGAGACTCCCAAAACCCTAATTATCTTATTTATGACACCTGCTATCTAAGTCCTAATACCACTAAATATACTTAAACAAAACCCAAATCAGCATTTAGGGTGTGTTTGTTTAAGGAAAAGTGTTTTCCGGAAATCTGTTTTCCGAACTTTCACCAGTTTGATTCGCTGAAAATGATTAGTCAACTAAAAACACTTTCCGGTCAAGGAAAACATTCATGTATAAAATGAGGAAAGTGAATTCCTTAATCTAAGAAGATGAAAACACTTTTCAAAATCACTTCCCTTGACTTTTTTAATTTTTTATTCTTTTCTTTCTTTTCTTTCTTTATTTTTAAAAATAAAAATATTAAAAAATTCTAAATTAGTTTTTTGCCTGATAAAATCACAGGATTGAAATCATTTTCCAAATGAGATCCAAACGCTGGAAAACGTTTTCAATCACATATCACCAAACAAAAGGAAAACTTACTATTTTCCTGGAAAATGATTTTCAGGAAAATATTTTCCAAAAACGTTACGTTTTCCGTGAAATAAACGCACCCTTAGAGAAGAGCTTACAAGTATTGTGTCGTACCAATTACTTGCCAACTTGTTTGCACTTTCTAGATATTCTACCATTTTTCTTTGGTTACGCTTAGCTAACTCAAACTAATGACGACCTTGATCATCATCAACGCTTTCATTAGAAAGATACAGAAGGGAGGTAGAATGGCTTTTATACCTGTAAATCTGAGTGAAGTTTCAAAGATGAATTCCTGGTTGAATTATACCTGTAAATCTGAGTGAAGTTTCATTGAAGAATTCCTGGTTGAATGTATCACATGAGCTGATGAGTTTGTTCACAGGACATTGAAAAGTTTGGTGTACTTCCGCCTAGCTATCGCTAAAAATGTTTAAACTCATTCTCCGGGTAATGGGTTAGGTGTCATCAATCTCTGCGTTTTGTCTCAGTGGTGTTGATCGATTCAAGCGACAGTTTGCCCATCTGGAGGAGCACTATGGTAAAGGTGAAAGAAGCATTCCAGTCCTAAGGCAAAATGCTTCATTGCCGAGGTATGTTCAAATTTTGCATAAGCCATGATGTTTCTAGATGTAAGACTCAGAATGGATATCTTTGCGATGCGCTTGAAATGCATTTGTGCGCGTTATTTACTGTGACATGTTTTCCTTTAGGGAGAGAGTTTATGAACCTAACAATGATCACGAGAAGCCAGGAGGTGCCTCGGTTGCCACCAGCCCTCCAAAGGCAGCGCAGCAGTCTAATAATTTGGGGAATCCAAATTCGGATGTGCAACATGAGCACAACCAACCGAATAGCACACGTTGCTTATTGAAGAGTGCTAGCATCAGTGCTTCCAAGTGCATTGGCGTGAAGGGAAGAGAAACCAAGGTGTGTTACTTCAAGTTGATTTATTGTAAACGCTTTGACAAGTGTTAATTTTTTTCGGTCGGACAAAATGATGGTTAGCTGTGCTGTCTTTAGTAGAAATGCAAAGATGACAAAGTTGAACAGATTTTGAGCACGACGAGCAGTGTGATGGAATTTTTGTGTTTCTTTCCTGTTTTTTAGAACCTTTTTGAACTCTCGACATTTAAGAAGCAACCTCTTTGTTTCTTAATCTGTCAAGATAATTACCGCACAGCCTTAATCGATTTCTTTGACACTTTCCCAGCTCATCAGTTCGCTCTAGTAATTCAAGGACTCAAATCTTGCCCCATTTCTTGTTGGATTTGTTTGCATGTACTTACCAGATATGTCATGACTGTAATATGACAACTGACCTACGGAAATGGTTGCTCTCAATTTCTATCTTCTACTCATATAAATCGTTCCTTTTCGTTGACAGCATGAGGAGGCTGAAGTGAATGACGAGGCTATTGATGGGTTGTCTCGAAAGGTCGAGGCTCTCCATACTTGATGACTTCAATCCTTCAAGAAAGGGATCACCAATGCAGTTCATGTCCGGTGGTTATCGCCAAAGAAGAATGCTCAACATCTTTCACAGTTCACGATCCCTCTTCTTGCAGGTACATCTAAACAATATAACTTCGTCCTAATCCGTGAAACGCCGGTTTTGTTATTGAGCTCCAAATTGTGCCGTTTTTTTGTTTTGCAGCGCTCTGCATCACAGAGAAGTAGACTTTGATATTAAGGTAGAGAATTTTGCGTAAGAATACATACATCGACGTGCTTTGGCTGTCATGTATATTAGTTTCCTAATGACGTTTTGTTGGAGCCCTTCGTTGTACAGATGGATAAAAAGTTGATTTACAAAGTTAATCACTTTTTTTCATCATATGTTGCAATTTATGGTTGCACCCCTTAGAGAGATTGGATTTGCGTTAACAAAGGAAATCACTGCCCTAGCTCATCGACAGCCATATCCTGATTAGCGCTGCTGAGATTCAATGATTGGATCTCATTGGTGATTGGATCCGATGTGCTGATCCGGATCGCCACGAGGTAGTTGGAACTCTGAGTTTTCATGCAGATGAGCAAGTTTCCCGGGAAGGATTGGATTTGCCTGATCCAGCTGGGAATTCTGTTTCTTCTTTCCCGTTTCAAACAGGTAAGCTTTTTGATTTCCCAACATGCACCAAGCAAATTCAATCCACCGGGGAGTGAAAATTGGCGCCAAACATACTTCTAGACTCGTGAGAAAGAATTAGGTGCGAAACATAGTTGTGAATTCGCACGAAGTTGGTGCAAAACACAATTGTGAACTCGCACGAAAACTAGCCTATCACGTGGCCGAAAAATTACACATAACAGTTTGGAGATGTGTATAAAACTACACTATGCAAAGCACATATTTATAAGTCAAGATGCATTCAATAGGGAAATCTCTTTAGATTACCCCTCAAATACACTTTAAATGCTCACCAATAAGCTTTCTGCTTTAAGGGAAACTGTGATTCCATTGCAGATTCGGTCATTTACCATCCGATTCTAAGTCAACAGTGGACCCAAGAGGCACCGTTGGCGGGATCTTGGCTACCGGGGCTTGGTTCGATTTTAGAAAACCTGTTATCTTATATGTATACACTAATTCCCTCAAAAAACTACTAACTTTAAGTCTAATTTAAATTCTGCCTCATACTTTTTATTGTCTAAAAAAAATCCCCAACTAACATTCATATCTCAAATCTATCCATGTGTCCAAAAATCGCCACTAATTTCTTCAAAATTATTAATATCAAGGCCAAAGCCTCCTAATATTGATGTATTGTTTTTTGGCTGCAATGGCAAATTTTGGTTTATAGTGAAAGTTTGGATTATTTTTAGACAAAAAAGAGTTTGGAATAGAATTGGGTTTGTGATAACAAAGGAAATCACTGCTCTAGCTTGTCGACAACCAGATCCATGATTAGCGCTGGTAAGATTCAATGATTGGATCTTATCGGTGATTGGATCCGATGTGCTAATATGGATGGCTAAGAGGTAGTTGGAACTCCGAGTTCTCATGTAGATGAGCAAGTTTCCCAGGAAGGATTGGATTTGACCAATCCAGTGGGGAATTCCGTTTCTTCTTTCCCGTTACAAGTAGGAAATCTTTTTGAGTTCCTGACATGCACCAAGCGAATTCAATCCACTGAGCAGCGAAAGTTGGCGCAAAACCTTGTGAGAAAGAATTTGGCGTGAAACACGATTCCAAAATCACGTGAAACTAGCAGATCGCAACCGAAAAAGTAGACGGAACAGTTTGGAGATTTGTATAAAACTACACCATACAAAGCACGTATATATAAGTCAAGAGGCACTGAGTAGGATAATCTCCTTGAATTTCCCCTCAAATACTCTTTAAATGCTCACCAATAAGCTGCTTGCTTTTAATGGAAGATGTGATCCCATTGCAGATTCGGTCATTTACCATTCGATTCTAAGTCAATAGTGGACCCAGGCAGCACCGCTGGCAGGGTCTTGGCTACCCAATGCCTGGTTCATTTTAGCAAACCTATTATTTTCTACGTATCCGCTAATTCCCTAAAAAAACTACCAACTTTAGGTCCAATTGCAATTTTGCCTCAAACTTTTTATTGTCTAAAAAAAAATCCCCAACTAACATTCATATCTCAAATCTATCCACACGTCCAAAAATCGCCACTAATATCTTCAAAATTATTAATATCAAGGCCAGAGCCTCCTAATATTGATGTAGTGCTTTTTGGACGCAATGGTAGATTTTGGATTAGAGTGAAAGTTTGGATTATTTTTAGACAAAAAGGAGTTTGGCATAGAATTGGATTTGTGATAACAAAGGAAATCGCTATTTTAGCTCGTCGTCAGCCAGATCCATGATTAGCGCTGCTAAGATTCAATGATTGGATCTTATCGGTGATTGGATCCGATGAGCTAATATGGATGGCTACGAGGTAGTTGGAACTCCGAGTTCTCACGCAAATGAGCAAGTTTCCCGGGAAGGATTGGATTTGACCAATCCAGTCGGGAATTCCGATTCTTCTTTCCCGTTTCAAGCAGAAAAGCTTTTTGAGTTCCTGACATGCACCAAGCGAATTCAATCCACCCAGCAGTGAAAATTGGCGCGAAACACAATTCCAAAATCACGCAAAACTAGCTAATCACAGCCGAAAAAGTAGACAGAAAAGTTTGGAGATGTGTATAAAACTACACCATACAAAGCACATATATATATATATAAGTCAAGAGGCACTCAGTAGGATAATCTCCTTGGATTTCCTCTCAAATACTCTTTAAATGCTCACCAGTAAGCTTCCCGCTTTTAAGGGAAGATGCGACCCTATTACAAATTCAGTCATTTGCCATCCGATTCTAAGTCAGCAATGGACCCAGGCGGCACTGCTAGCAGGGTCTTGGCTACCCGGTGCTTGGTTCGATTTTAGCAAACCTATTATCTTATATGTATCCGCTAATTCCCTAAAAAAACTACCAACTTTATGTCCAATTTCAATTTAGCCTCAAAATTTTTATTGTGTAAGAAAAATCCCCAACTGACATTCATGTCTCAAATCTATCCACGCGTCCAAAAATCGCCACTAATTTCTTCAAAATTATTAATATCAAGGCCAGAGCCTCCTAATATTGATTATCTTGAGGAAATTGATAGTGATTTTTTGACGCAATGGTATATTTTGGATTAGAGTAACAGTTTAGATTATTTTTAGATAAAAAAGAATTTGGGATAGAATTGGGTTCGTGATAACAGAGGAAATTGCTGCTCTAGCTCGTCAACAACTAGATCCATGATTAGCGCTGCTGAGACTCAATGATTGGATCTTATCGGTTATTGGATCCAATGTGCTGATCCGAATGGCCAAGAGGTAGTTGGAACTTTGAGTTCTCATGCAAATAAGCAAGTTTCCGAAGAAGGATTGGATTTTCCTCATTTAGTTGGGAATTCCGTTTCAATTCCAATTTCAATTCTACCTCCCCAACTGACATTCATGTCTCAAATCTATCCAACGTTCAAAAATCGCCACTAGTTTCTTCAAAATTATCAATATCATGACTAGTTAGAGATTCATTATCGAAACAACAACAACCTCTTTTTTTTTTGGTAAGGTAACAACAACAACCTCTTAATATTGATTATCTTGAAGAAATTGGTTGTGATTTTTGGACGCAATGGCAGATTTTGGATTAGAGTGAAAAATTGAATTATTTTTAAACAAAAAAGAGTTTGGGATTTTTTAGGAATCTAGCCCTCACAAGTTAATAAAAATGGGTTTTTGTGAAGGTGACGGTACCTATGATATGGCTTTGGCTGTTAATAAATTAAATTCCCATTCTTTTTACATGCATGAGAATGATTTTCCATTTATTCAATGATATTCTAAGAATAATATCGACATTATCAATATCATAATCCAATTTACCCTTTTGAGTTGGGTAATGATATCGACGTTGTTCAATTAAATTTGGGATATAAAGATGTGAATGGAATTCATAATCTAAAGGTGCGTTTATTTTGTGGAAAACATACAATTTCTGGAAAATACTTTCTAGGAAGTCATTTTCCAATAACATGAGTTCATTTTTCAATGTTTGGCTAAAACATAAAAAGATTTGAAAAGATTTTCAGTTGTTTGGTGAAGAAAATTTGATAGTAAAAATTATCCAAAAAGTTTGTATTTTTTTATTAATTTAAATTATTTTTATTAAGAAAAGAAAATACATGACTGTTTTCCTTCTTAGAAAGAAAATAAAATAAAAAAAAGAAAGGAAAATAAAAAATATTAACAAATTCAAGATAAGCAATTTCGGAAAGTGTTTTCACCTTCTTTGATTAGAAAATTCACTTACCTAATACATGAATGTTTTCCTTAACTGGAAAGTATTTTCAGTTGACTTATCATTTTCCAAGAACTAAACCTGTGAAAATCTAGAAAACAAATTTTCAAAAAATACTTTCCCTCAAACAAACACATCGTATGGGTTAAAATACTTTGTATTTGTCCATGGCACATTATAATGATGGGGGAAAGTGCTAGAAAAGTTCTAAACTTATTGCATTGGTTCAATTTAGTCCTAAAACTTTTAATTATCCTAATTGAGTCATAAACCTTTTGACATTATGTTAATTCAGTCATTCCGGCTAAATTTGGCCTGATATTACTGACATGGACACTGGCTGGCATATGTGGCACCACTGGCGTTGACATAGATAATTTAAATAATATTTTAATATTTTTATTTTAATTATTTTTTCAATATTTTTCTTTATTTTCTCTTTTCCTTTCCTCTTCCTTTTGCTAGTGATCGGCTGTAACATCCTGAATTCGACCCACTTTCGTGATCAATGAAACGAATAGTTGTTTCTCATTTCGTTTTTGTAAGTCTCGCTCGGAACTGATCACTCTCGGGAAACTAACCAATGAGGAATGGATAACTAGGAAAACGGTACATGGACCTAAGAACTCGACCATGAATCGAGCTCCGATTCCAAAGAACAACGAGGGAATATTTTGGGCCAATGTGGCCGATCCAAGAAGGGGCGACAAATTTGGTTTGCTAATGACGTATGATCGGATCGCAAGTGATTCTGCACGACCGAGAGTACGCGTGGCGAACAATCCTGAGTTTATTCCAAACGATCATGACCCTCGGAACTAGCGATAAATCCTCGCATTTTCTTGAAAATCAAGACCGTCACGACTCGAGTAACCCTAGATCGATACATGTAACCCTTAAACAGCCATCCGTTAGTGAGAGACGCTAAAATATCATTTGAGTGAAATTGATTGTGGAATTGAATTCGGACTTGAGTGTCGAATTTCACTGACATACGCGACTATTTTGCACGTACAACGTCGTATTGATGTGGCCAATCATATTTGGGATCGGTATGGTGGAAAAATGGAAATTTGGCCCGAAAACGGAAAATTACCGATTTGCCCTTGAGCCCTAAGCCTTGATTCTGAATTTTGGGGTTTAAATTGGCCATGATCAGCCCCTAGTGGCCAAAAATCCTTGGACAAATAGGCCCCCATCCTTCTTGTTAATTCCCAAAATGTCCTTGGATATTTTGATCAAGATCCAATCTTGGCCATTTGATCAAATTGGACAAGATTGGCCTTTGAATTGTGGCCTTTGGATCAAGTGTTAATACGGTGGGTGAGATGGTCATTTTTAGTGGGTTTGGCAACCAACACCTACTCACCCATTTTACAAAAACTCCCCTCAATCTCTCTCTCCTCTCACTCTCACCATTTCAGCCTGCCACCCCCTCATTCATGCCACTCTCTCACTCTCTTCTTCTTCCCCTTTTTACCGTGGGAAGCCAAGCCGCTAGAGCAACAAGCCGCGGCCGTATGCCGCTGCCCGTCGGAATGCCGCACGCTGCCGCCGTTCCACGACCACCACGCCACCACTCGACCGCCCCTCTCTCTCTTCCTTCTCATTTCGGCGCCACCACCAGCCTCCGCCTTGGCCATGTGAGGACGTAACACCTCCGCCGAACGCTGCTCGCCACCGCCAACTGTGACCGCCCGTCCGCCTCACACACGCCACCACTGCTACCCGTAACCTTTCTCTCCCCATTTTCGTGACACCACCACCATCCTCAGCATACTCCCATATTGCCGTGGTCAGCAAAGAGCCACCGGTCGCCGCCGCCGCCATAAGGAGCCGCCGAAGTACCTTATCGGCCTAGCACGAATCAGCCGCCGTCCAACCCCGTCCTCTCCCTTGTTCAAGCTCATTTGGAGCTTAGGAAACCTAGTGAGTGGAAACCCTAACCCTTAATTAGGCTCTTGTGCATTTCTAGATGGGTTTACGGGTTAATTAGGGTATTTTAGGCGTTAATTAGTGGCTGGTGATTAGGGCTGGTAATGAGATGATTATAGTGGCCTAGTGTGATGATTTGATAGTGATTTAGTGGCCTAGAGTGGACTGATTAGTGGCTGGTCATGGTGGGATTAATTGGACCTCGTACGCCAAAATTGCGGTTTACTCGTAAATTACCATGTGTGCCTTGATTTGATCATGATGTAGTTGAATTCTAAATGATTTGTGATCAATTATGTGATGCAATGTTAAATGCTAGTGTAGCCGTGAATTGAGAGGCTTTGTGGGCCATGGACTTGTGCAATTTTAACGGCTTGATTTCATGATTTCGGGTGCCGATGGTGTGCCATGGCTGAATTGAATTAATTAATTAATTGAACATATTGATATATTAATTTGAATGATTATTGTGGAATCAGTTGATGCCCCGAGTGTTGGATGACGTGGCCATGCATTGTGCATAATGGGTGTTGGTATAGCATATGCATCATGTGAGTGTGCACGATTGACATGAGCATGTGATCACCTAAAATACCCCGAGGCGTCGTTTACGCGGGGTTCAGATAAAAACTGGTGATATGTGTATGTGTGATCACATAAACCCTGAGGCGTCGTTTACGCGGGGTGTTGAACCCATCCCAATACATTTAACGTTGGACGATGCCTAGTTTACCAGAAGATGGCCAACCTGAGGCAACACACACGCGGGTTATGCCATGAGCCTGATGCGTTTAACGTGGGCTGAAGATTGATCGGAAGTGATGGACTTGATGCGTTTTACGCAGGTCAGACCTAATACGTTTAATGCGAGTCGGTGAATAAATGGAAAGTTAGCACGTGTGCAAAGTGTGTAATATGAGTGCAAGCATGTGCATGGCATTGGTTCATGTACAAAGTATACATCAATGAGCATGAACATATGTATGACAAGTGTGATCGTGGCCAATTGATATGTGTGTATGTACCATTGTTGGGTTCAGTGTTATTATTATTATGTGTCTAACCTACAGGGTCAACATATGTTTGATTTGGGCCCGAGGGCCTAAGTCGTGGGATTGCTCAATCATGTGTTTGGTTAATACTTGTTTGGAGGTGCATGTTAGCCTAGTTCAGGTTTAGGGGGCCTACTCGCTGAGATTTATTCTCACTGTTGTTAAAACTCCACCTTTTCAAACCCCCGACCTTGAGGATGGCAGGAGTATCGATACGTTTTGGGATCCCTTACCACATAGAGTGATCGGTGATCAAGTACCCTGTTGGAAACGAGAAGACTTATGTTAGGCATTTTACTACCATTTGGGTCGACGTAGGAGAGTCACAGTTCCAGGCTCATCAATATCTTGATTGGTGTTTTCGTGATCCGTTTGGCGTTTATGGACCCCTTAGGAATTTTGATGTCTCGATAGACGGATTAGGTCACTGGGATCTACAAGCAGTAGATGGGGAGGTGGCCAGCCCCGAAGTTGTATCCAGAGGAGAATTCTGATCCTCGACCCATTATCTTTGAGATAAATTCCGATCATAGGGAGGAGGAGCCGATGGAGTGGGAGTCCGATCCCGAGCCAATAGAGCTGGAGCCTAAGCCGGAGGATGATTCCGAAGAAGAGCCAGTGGAGGCCGAGTCAGAGCCGAATTCTATGGATTCCGAGTCCGAGTTGTCTGACGATTCGTCTGAGTCCTCGGGATCCGACCCAGACTAGTTACCCTAGGGATTACCTTTGACCATAGTTAGGTAGAGCTGACACTTTTTTATAGAAGTCCTTCTTAAGTTTAGTACCCTTACCGCCCAAGCCACGTACCCTTTTTTATGTCAGTGGCTACTGACCCATTTTGATTTGTGTACATCCTTGTATTGGATATTATAAATCTCCTTGTATCAATGTAAGTTGTATTTATGATGTTCGTTGCTATCCGTGGTCATGTTTTATTTATGTACGAGTGTATGGTTGCTTCCGCTTGTGTATTATTCTCTGTTTGGATTTTAGGTCGGCAACGCGTCCTGGGACGTCGCATTAAATCGATCGCGGTAGGGATGTTACGTGCTGTAGGGTTTGGGACGTGACATTTTCTGTTGATTTGGTATCAAAGCAAAGTCAACTCGATCCAACTCGGTCAAAGTATGGAGTGATAAGGAGCAATGACCTTGGGTAGCCAAATAGGAAGACCTGTGTGCTACGTGTACCTCCAGACTATTTGATTTCTTGATTGATTGAGTGATTGTTGTAAATAACCCGTAAAATGCAGGTGCGGCAGGACGCGAGCTAAGTACACATATCTTTTTGGTTGAAAACTTGTGCTGCTTGTGATTGACCGCTTGCTGTGTAATTGATTATTGTGATTCCCTGCCTAAGACCTTAGACAGGTATAGTTTTGCCTAGGTCTCTAATTCTTGAATGGAATTATAGCAAGTAGGTGAGTTGTGAGAACAGTAAGGATGAGAAGAGGAATGGGAACATGTGATCAATCGAGCACGATGGGCCAAGAGGCGAGAAACCCAATGCTTGATGAGGTCATTCAGACACTACAAGAGATAGGAAATCTGATGGGAAGGTAGGCTCAAGAAAGGGCTGCCAACATTGCTCAAACTACTAAGGCCGCAACAACTGCTATTGTTAATGGTAATCAGGCCAATCAAGGCCAGGCCCAGGTAGTGGTGAATAGGCAAATGCACCAATTGGTGGAGCAATTCTTGAAGTTAAAGCCACCAAAATTTGACGGAAGAGATGACCCCGAGGCCGCGCTACGTTGGGTGGAAGAACTAGAGAAGGCCTTCGAAGTTTTGGGGTGCAACAAGGCTGAGAAGGTGACTTTCGCGGTATATCAGTTGTAAAAGAATGCCAATGATTGGTGGAAAGCCACCAGGGGAAGAGTATTTCCCAAAGGTACCGCCCAGACTCGGGCCGTGTTCACTGAGAATTTTTATGGAAAGTACTTTTTTGAGAGCGCCAGAGAAAGGAAACTAGTAGAGTTTATAAAACTCCGTCAAAGATAGATGACCGTGGATTAATATGAAGCGAAATTCGTAAGGCTATCGAAGTTCGTGCCTAAGATGGTTGAGGACCCGTAAGACAAGGTCCGAAGGTTCCGGGATAGGCTAAAACTGGACCTTCGAAGCCAGATGATATCGTTGAACATCCGGGACTACGAGGAAATATATGAGCGGGCTCAAGCTATAGAACGGGATCAGATGGACACGGCCGCCACTCCTAGATCGCTGTTTGCCCCTACCAAAGACAACCGTCGCTTTGGGAAGAAGCCGATGGCAGGAAACAGATGTTTTATCCCTCCCGTCAGGAAGAACATCGGGAAGCCGAACAACCAGCAAAACCGATTTGAGGCGTGTTTCAAGTGCGGGAGCCTGGATCACCAGATAAGGCATTGCCCCCAACAACATCCAGCAGGACCGCCGATGCAATCACAGCAACCTCAGGTTGGAAATCAGACTGGGAATCTCCCACCGGCTATTCAAGGCAGACCGCAAGCGTAAGGAAGCATGTATGTAATGGCGCGAAGGGAGGCTGAGGACATGCTAGGCATGATCACAGGTACGGTCTCTCTCTGTGATCATGCTGCGTATGCCTTGTTTGATCTGGGGGCTACCCACTCGTTTATATTGGAGTAGTTTTTTAGATTGACTGGAATTGAACCGCTGTTGCTTGAGGTTATGCTTTGTGTGACGACCTTGCTGAATGATAAAGTGTTAGTTTCGTTAGAGTGTCCTAACTGTAAGATAGTTATTGGGGGTAGAGAAGAAAGGATAGATTTGGCAGTATTGACTATGTTTGATTTTGATGTGATTGTCGGGATAGATTGGCTAGTTAAATAGAAAGCCATGATGGATTGCGGTAATAGGATGATCCAATTTAACTCGATTGAACATCCTAAATTCGAGTTTAAAGGAAACCAAGGAGGAACCTCGATCCCTTGAATTTCGTTACTTGAGGTGATCAAGTTGTTAGATGAGGATTGTGAAGGGTACTTGGTAAATGTGGTTGATCCGATAGTTGCGGAACCAAAATTGGAAGAAATACCCGTGGTGTGCAATTTTCCCGAAATCTTTTCTCAGGAATTGCCGGGTTTGCTACCAAAAAGAGAAGTGGAATTCGTAATCGAGTTAGCCTTAAAAACTGAGCCAATCTCGAAGGCGCCATATCGGATGTCCCTATCGGAACTGAAGGAGTTAAAAGTCCGGATACAAGAATTATTGGACAAGGGTTTTATACGCTCAAGTGCATCTCTATGGGGAGCGCCGGTGTTGTTCGTAAGAAAGAAGGACGGAACATTGAGGTTGTGTATTGACTACCAGCAGTTGAACTAGGTAATCGTCAAGAATAAGTACCCACTGCCGAGAATTGACAACTTGTTCGATCAGTTGCAAGGAGTCTCAGTGTTTTCTAAGATCAATCTACGAACAAGGTATCATCAACTGAGGATTCGGAAGGAGGATATACCCAAGACGAGTTTTCGGACGAGATATGGGCATTATGAATTCACAGTGATGCCTTTTGATCTAAGTAATGCCCCCGCTGCCTTTATGGACTTAATAAAGCGGGTATTTAAGGAGTTCTTGGACAATTTGTTATAGTCTTCATTGATGACATATTGGTGTACTCGAAGATCCTGGAAGAACATGAGGTACACTTAACAGAGGTACTACAAACCTTAAAAGAACACGCACTATACGCCAAATTCAGGAAGTGCGAGTCATGGCTCAACCGAGTGGCGTTTCTTGGACATATAATTTCCGGAGATGGAATTTTAGTAGACCCGACTAAGATTAAGGTAGTGACTAAGTAGCCAAGACCAACATCAGTAACGGAAATTTGGAGTTTCTTAGGTTTGGCGAGCTATTATAGGCGTTTTGTAGAAGGATTCTCATCGACAGTCATGCCGTTGACATGGTTGCGCAAGAAAGAAACGAAATTTGAATGGGACGATAAGTGCAAGAGAAGTTTCAGGAGTTGAAGTATAGGTTGACTACCGTTCCAGTGTTAACTATTCCGTCCGAGCCAGAAGGATTCGAAGTCTACAGTGATGCTTCGTTGAGAGGACTTGGCTATGTGTTGATGCAACACATAAGAGTAGTTGCATATGCGTCACGTCAGTAGGACAGCACGAAATGAATTATCCAACTCAGGACTTGGAATTGGCTGCGATCATCTTCGCCCTCAAGATTTGAAGGTACTATTTATGCAGGGAAAAGTTCCAGATTTACACGGACCATCAGAGCCTCAAGTACCTATTTTCGCGGAAGGAATTGAATATGAGGCAACGTCGTTGGATGGAACTCCTCAAAGACTACGACTGCGACATCTTGTATCACCCTGAAAAGGCTAATCGAGTTGTTGATGCGCTAAGTCGGAAGTAGAGTATAGCGCACATGATGGTCAAGCAGTGGACCTTATTGGAAAGGTTAAGAGATTCAGAGTTTAAGTTTGAAGTGAGCCGTGTGTCAAATCTAGTTACTACATTGAGGATCGAACCGGATATCCAGACCAAGATCAAGGCATTGTAGTCTACAGACCAAGAAATTCAAAAGATAGTGGAAATGGATGCCGTCAAGAGAAAACCGGATTTTCAAGTATTCGAGAACGGGATCTTGAAATTCCGTGAACGATTGTGCGTGCTCGACGATATAGAACTTAAGGAGAAAATTTTGAAAAAAGCTCATCATAGCAATTATAGCATTCATCCGGGCAGTATGAAAATGTATCAAAACCTACGGCAGCATTACTGATGAAATGGGATGAAAACGGATGTAGCCAAGCATGTGGCGAAATGTCTGACCTGTCAGCAAGTAAAGGGGCAGCATTATAAGCTTAGAGGACTTCTGCGACCATTAGAAATCCCTGAATGAAAATAGGAGCATATCACGATGGATTTTATCACAAGGTTGCCAAGGAGCCAGAGAGGGCATGATTTGATCTGGGTAATAGTGGACAGATTGACTAAGTCAGCGCATTTTCTGGCAATGCGAAAGGATTTTGAGTTGGAAAGGTATGCTGATTTATACGTTCGACAGATTGTCCGACTTCATAGAGTGCCAGTGACAATCACTTCAGACCATGATCTCAAGTTTACTGCTAATTTTTGGAAAAGTCTGCAAACGGCCTTAGGGACGAAACTTCAGTTCAGTACGACTTATCATCCACAGACTGATGGCTAGTTAGAAAGGACAATCCAAACTTTAAAGGACATATTACGTGCATGTGTGTTGAACTTCCAAGGTAAATGGGAAGACCAGTTACACCTGATTGAGTTTGCCTACAATAATAGCTATCGGCAGAGTATTCAGATGGCAACGTTTGAAGTATTGTATGGTAGAGCATGCAGAATGCCCGTGTGTTAGGATGAAGTTGGAGAACGGAGCATAACGAGCCCAGAATTGGTACAACAAACAGTTAAGGCAATCGAGATCATTCGGAAAAGACTAAAGACAACACACAGTCGTCAAAAGAGTTCTGCCGATCGGAGGTGAAGACCATTGGAATTTCAAGTTGGTGATCATGTTTTTCTCAAGGACTATCCTGATTTGGCAAGAAAGGAAAGCTAAGCCCAAGATATGTCGATTCATTCGAGATTTTGGAGAAGATTGGAGATCTGGCTTATCGACTCGCTTTGCCGCCCAGCTTGTCCCAAGTGCATAACGTATTCCACGTGTCGATACTGAGGAAGTACGAATCGAACCCGACCCACGTGCTGAGATATAAAAAAATAGATGTGGACGACAGGGTGTCATACGTGAAAAGGCCAGTGAGGATCAAGGATAGGAAGATTTGGGTACTGCAAAACAAAACGATCCCGATAGTCAAAGTCGTTTGGGAATACCAAGGAACGGAAGATATCACCTGGAAGAGCGAAGAAGCAATGCGACGTCAACACCCCCATTTGTTTGAGTAGACGGGTTTGGGTTGTAAATTTCGAGAACGAAATTTTTATAAGGGGGAAGAGTTGTAACATCCTAAATTCAATCCACTTTCGTGATCAATGAAATGAATAGTTATTTCTCATTTCGTTTTAGTAAGTCTCGCCCGGAACTGATCACTATCAGGATACTAACCGATGGAGAATTGTTAACTAGAAAAACAGTACATGGACCAAAAAACTCGACCGTGAATCGAACTCCGATTCCGAGGAACGACGAGAAAATATTTTGAGCCAATGTGGCTGATCCAAGGAGAGCGACGGATTTGGTTTGCCAACGACATATGATCGGATTGCGGGTGATTCTGTATGACCGAGAATACGCATGGCGAACAATCCTAAGCTTATTCCGAATGATCGTGACCCTCGGAACTAGCGATAAATCCTTGCGTTTTCTTAGAAATCGAGACCGTCACGATTCGAGTAACTCTAGGTGCTTGCTCCAAACAATATTTGAAGATCAAATGTTCAAAGAAAGAAGGAATATTCAAAGAAAAACAAGCACTTCAAAAAATGTCGAGTGAAAAGATCTAAGCACTTCAGAAGAAGGAAGAAATGGTGATTCCTGCGAAAACGAAGAAACTTCACATGACGTAAGAAACCAAATCGTTGCTTCATTTGCAACAAGAAGGGCCACTTTGCCAAAAATTGTCCCCGAGCAAAGAAAGGTCAGAATCATCTCATTCATAATATCGAACTAGAAAGAGGAATTTCTTTTGACAATGATGATATCGAATCCCTGTTCTCTGTCGATGAAAATCCCACTGACCAAATACTTTGCATCATTCCTTATTATCACACCCCTAGCAAAATAGATTCTGACTCAGAACCTGAAGAACTTTTCCATCTATCATCACAACTAGAAAATCTAGACCCCAGTATATATTCCAGTCAACTTCATTGTCCCTACTTTCCAGTCAAAATCTATCTCTCAAAGTTTGCCAAACCAATTTCAATCATTGCTCTCATAGATACTGGTGCTAGTGCTTCAATCCTAGACATTAAAGTTCTTCCTGAAGAATACTAGACTTTCTGTGTTTGGTATTTCAACTCTGCTTTGGGAGATACTTTTTCTACAAATGTTCACACCACACTTGTGTCCATTCAGTTTTCCCTCAGTGTTCCATTACCACTAAAATTCTTGGATCTAATCTTTCTAATAAAGACTTGATTATTGGGTAGGATATCATGACTCAACTTCCAAACTTAAGAATTGTTCCTGGAAAAAGGACTTAGATATAAAGACCAATTCTCTGAATTCGTCAATATCCAAAGACTCTTTTCCATTCAAATGAGTCTGTTAGATCCAATCATGCAGAAACTGTTGGAATCATGCTCAGAAAATCATTTCGAGTTCTCCCAAAAATGTTCTCATCCTTTGTGAAAAAATCCAGAATTCTATGTTCGACTCCCTTTCAAGAAAAATGAGGATATAAATCCTACTAAGGCAAGTCACTCGGGAATGAATCCAGAGCATTTGGCTCTTGCTCAAAAGGAATGCTCAAAATTGTTACAACAAGATTTTATTGAAACTTCAAATTCTCAATGGGCTTGTGAAGTTTTCTATGTCAATAAACGTGCTGAGTAAAATCGAGGAAAAATGAGATTGGTGATCAACTACCAACGTCTCAATCTTTTCCTCCAAGATGACAAATTCCCTTTGCCTTCTCGAAATTTCCTTTTTGCGAGAATCACTAAAGCCCATATTTATTCAAAGCTTGATCTTAAAGTCGGATTTTGGCA
The DNA here is from genome assembly GCA_031216285.1 of Syzygium syzygioides. NCBI lineage: Eukaryota > Viridiplantae > Streptophyta > Magnoliopsida > Myrtales > Myrtaceae > Syzygium > Syzygium syzygioides. Next base: position 20,004,851 of record CM062252.1, on the reverse strand, counting down.
ATTGGGCATTCATCCTGATGACAGACCGAAGACGGGATTCTGTATCCCCAACCAACACTTTCAATGGCGAGGTCTTCCATTTGGTCTCAAGATTGCTCTTTCCTTATTTCAAAAGGCTATGTGTCGCATATTCCAGCCAATCTTATCCAGTGTAGCTGTCTATATTGATGACATATTGCTCTATAGCCCAGACGAAGAATCTCACCGTCGACTTCTTGAGCAGTTTGCAGAAATTATGAAGAAATATGGCATCATGCTTTCTCAAAAAAAGATGACCATTGCCCAAACAGCAGTTGAATTCTTCGGCATGCACTTTAACAAAGGTACATATTATCTAGGACCGCACATCGCCAGGGAATTACTAAAATTTCCTGAAACAAATTTTACAACCCAACAAGTTTAACAATTTCTCGAAATAATCAATTATCTTAGAGATTTTGTCCCGAATATTGCGAGGTTGTTAATTCCTTTGCAATTGATGTTAAAAAAGCATTCAGTGCCATATGGAAAGGTACAAACCAAAGCAGTTGTGGAACTCAAAGAAATTATGCAAGATCTTCCCCCTGCAAATCCCATCCACAGGGAAGAGAATTCTGCAAACTGATGCCAGTGATGAATATTGGATGGCCATATTGTTCGAAAAACTTCATGGTAAGCAATATCTTTGTGCTTACAAAACTGGCAAGTTTTCTCAGGCAGAAATGCATTATCATTCTACCTTCAAAGAAATTTTAACAGTAAAGAATGGAATAAAAAAGTTCGAATTCCATAATATTGGCCATCATTTTCTGGTAGAATTGAATATGTCTTCTTTTCCCCAAATGACTAAATTCAAGTAGAAGCAGATCCCTCATCCTCAGCTACTTAGATGAGCTGAATGGTTTTCAAAATACTCCTTCGAAACCAAATATATTGTAGGAAAAAAGTATGTGCTTGCAGATTTTCTCTCCGGACCAAAAGCATCGGTAGAAATCAACATGTATATTCTCAGGCATTCCTTCTCATTCCGGGCAGACAAGTACAAGATTGAACGGTTCCAAGATTAGCCAAGCCTGGAATATCCTCAAGAAATAATTGAGCAAATTCAAAAAAAATAAACTCATTGAAAATCTTAACAATCTCATGTGGTAATACCACACAGACCTTTTTCGCCACCATAAAGAATCTATTCTTAACTCTTCTGGATTACATTCAAAGTATCCTTTCATCCACCCATTACTTTGGAGAAAAAATGATTTTCCTGATAAACTTAAATGGCTATTATGGTATATAATGAACAAGTACTTAATAGCTATTGAGTTTCCCACCAGAAAATTTATTCTCCAATTGACCAACTTACTTCTGGCTGATTACGTTCAATTAAATGAACACGAGAAAAACTTTTTAACTGTGCTCAAATAGTTTTATCCTCCTGTTTATTGGAAACGATTCTTTCTCGAAGAGGTGAAAAAAGTCCGAGATGATCCAGAAACACACACTGTTGTACTTTTCTACCATCCTTGGACTTTTGTGCATAATAACGGTACCATTTCCAATACTCCCGCCGCAGTAGGTACTACTACCTACAAGCCTCAGTCACAACTCCAAGTTGCACGTGTCTATAAATAGTTCCCCAGTCGCATCGGTTCTGTTGAATATAATTGCAGGGAACTCCAAAGGATCCTATGCCAAGAAAATCGTATTATTCCAGAAGAAGCATGGGACTACTTCACACTCGTCTCATGAGATCACGAAGGATCTTCATCAGTAACAAGACAGGCACTCAGCAAATACAAGCACGAACAGGCACAAGCACAACTCCAGGTTGCACAAGATCACGAAATGTCAGATATAGGAGATCCAGCACAGTCATCTCAAAATCCAATGCAGTCATCTAAGGATCTATGGGGTGGACCACTCTCTCAAGACCCCTATGACTATGGACCATTGTCCTTATCCGTTGGACTTGACACCAGCTCCTCCTCTCACTACACACAATTAGGAAATTGGCCCCAGCCAGTTTTGCCCCAGTCAATCTTACCTGAACAAAATCTACAACCAAGCATTGGCATCAAAATGTAGAATGAACTCCTCTTATTACCACAAAACACTCCAAATACTGCTCTTCTAGACCTTTTGACATATGCATCCTCTTCCTCGAACCCAACGCCAGTTAGCACTAAAGATAATTTCGATCACATTCTGACACAAAGACAGATAGCAAAATATGAACGTGCAAACAGTTCAGATAGCTCGGATTATGACTATAACTCTGGATAAAGATAAACTTATACTAGTATACCTAACCGGCACTGTTTGGGTCCTGCTTCACCCTATGAATAGGCCTTGAGTATTCTACGAGTAAGTGTGCCAAATAATGTACTTAGCTAGGTGAGTTTTGTTTTATGTTGACAGAAGTCCAATAATGTACCCCGTTCTAATTGTGTTTTGTCTTACCTAGACCTTCGTCCAGCATGTATTCCCTAACGCCTATATAAGGCCATGTAATCCTTCAGTTTGGAATAAGAGAGAAAGTTGTGAAATCTCAATTCTCTCACTTTTCATGCCTCTCTAAAATTCATTTTCTCCAAAGCCTAGCATGATCCTCTGAGAAAAGAAGCTCGGCCAGTTAGGCATAATATCATCCTGGTTACTCTGAGCGTCTTTATGCTATGAGCTAAATCTCTAGATAGTCTTACAGCTAAAAGACAGTCCCTAGAGGGCTTGAACAAGCAGTTCGCCCATGTGAGATAGCATACCCGCTGTAAACTGACCTGGTTTTCCCTAACCCTCTGTATAGATCCCCTCATTGGACCTTGTACGCCTAAATTGTAGTTTACTCATGAATTGCCATGTGTGCCTTGATTTGATCATGATGTGGTTGAATTATAAATGATTTGTGATCAATTATGTGATGCAATGTTAAATGCCAGTGTGGCCGTGAATTGAGAGGCTTTATGGGCCATGGACTTGTGCAATTTTAACGGCTTGATTTCATGATTTCGGGTGCCGATGGTGTGCCATGGCTGAATTGAATTAATTAATTAATTGGACATATTGATATATTAATTTGAATGATTATTGTGGAATCAGTTGATGCCCCGAGTGTTGGATGACGTGGCCATGCATTGTGCATAATGGGTGTTGGTATAGCATATGCATCATGTGAGTGCGCACGATTGACATGAGCATGTGATCACCTAAAATACCCTGAGGCATCGTTTACGCGGGGTTCAGATAAAAACTGGTGGTATGTGTACGTGTGATCACATAAATCCTGAGGCGTCGTTTACGCGGGGTGTTGAACCCGTCCCGATGTGTTTAACGCGAGACGATGCCTGATTTATCGGAAGATGGCCAACCTGAGGCGTCCCATACACAGGTTGTGCCATGAGCCTGATGAGTTTAACGCGGGCCAGAGATTGATTAGAAGTGATGGACCTTATGCGTTTTACACCGGTCGAACCTGATGTGTTTAATGCGGGTCGGTGAATAAATGAAAAGTTGGCACGTCTGCGAAGTGTGGAATATGAGTGCAAGCATGTGCATGGCATTGGTTCGTGTGCAAAGTGTACATCAATGAGCTTGAACATGTGCATGACAAGTGTGATCGTAGCCAATTGATATGTGCGTATGTACCATTATTGGGTTCAGTGTTATTATTATGTTCCTAACCTGCAAGATCAACATATGTTTGATTTAGGTCCGAGGGCCTAAGTCGTGGGATTGCTCAATCGTGTGTTTGGTTAATACTTGTTTGGAGGTGCATGTTAGTCTAGTTTAGGTTTAGGCGGCCTAGTCGCTGAGATTTATTTTCACTATTGTTAAAACCTCACCTTTTCAAACCCCCGACCCTGAGGATGGCAGGAGTACCAATACGTTTTGGGATTCCGCACCGCATAGAGCGATCGGTGATCGAATACCTCGTTGGAAACGGGGAGACTTATGTTAGGCATTTTACGACCGTTTGGATCGACGTGGGCGAGTCACAGTTCCAGGCTCATCAATATCTTGATTGGTGTTTTCGGGACCCATTTGGCGTTTATGGACTCCTTAGGACTTTTGATGTCCCAATAGACGGATTAAGTCACTGGGATTCGCAGGTAGCAGATAGGGACGTGGCCAGTCCCGAAGTCGTGTCCGAGGAGAATTCTTACCCTTAACCCGTTATCTTTAAGATGGATTCAGATCACGGGGAGGAGGAACCGATGGAGTGGGAGTCCGATCCCTAGCCAATGGAGCTGGAGCTTCAGCCGGAGGATGATTCTGAAGAGGAGCCAGTGGAGGCTGAGTCCGAGCCGGATTCTACGGATTTCGAGTCCGAGTCATCTGACGATTCGTCCGAGTCCTTGGGATCCGACCCGAAGCAGTTACCCTAGGGATTACCCTTGACCATAGAAGCCCTTCTTCGGTTTAGTACCCTGACCGCCCGAGCGACGTACTCTTTTTTATGTTAGTGGCTACTTACCCGTTTTGGTTTTTGTACATCCCTATATTGGATATTGTAAATCTCCTTATATTAATGTAAGTTGTGTTTATGATGTTCGTTTCTATCCGTGGTCATGCTTTATTTATGTACAGATGTATGGTTGCTTCTGCTTGTATATTATTCTCTTTTATGGGTTTTGGGTCGGCGAGGTGTCCTGGGACGTCGCATTAAATTGACCGCAGTAGAGATGTTATGTGCTATAAGGTCCAGGGCGTGATATCGGCCACCAGCCATGTCCAAGTAGGCTGGCCTCACTTGGGCAAGGGTCGCCATTGACCACCAAAGGCGAGGCCTAGCTAGGCGAGGATGAGCCCCGGTAAGGGCTTCCCTTGCCAGATTTAGCCTAGGCAAGGCCGACCCTCATCAAGGCTTGCCCTGGCCTAGCCAAGTCTCATTTGTGGTCAATGGCCAGTCACTGGCAAAAGGATAAAGAAAGGAAAAAAGAAAAGAAAATTTTTTTTTAAAAAAAATTTCCTTACCAAAAAAAACTTTTTAAAAAATAATTAAATTATTAAAAATTATCCACGTCAGCACTGGTAGTGCCATGTAGACCGATCAGTGTCCACATCAGAATTATCTAGCCAAAATTAGTCGAAAAGACTGAATTAACACTAAGTCAAAATATTTAAGACTAAATTAACACAAATACACCGAGTTTATAACTTTTCTGACACTTTTCCCTTAACGATGCTTTGAACATGGTCGATTGGGAGACAAGAGGAGCTAGGATAGAGCTTCGATTAAGAAGACTCTCATCTCCATTTAAAACGAAGCATGTTGAAGAGTCTTGAACCAATTTAGGTGCATAGAATTTCTCCCTGACGAATCAGAAGCTTTTCAAATCTCCATGGCAATGGCAACACATGACTCTTCATCTTCTTCGTGTATAAATACATCTCGAGAATATTTTTTATGACTACGTTCGGTAGTCTGGATAGGATTAAAATTTATTACTATTTCCTGTTCGATTCCTATCCAAGAAATGATCAGGTCAGATATAAAAGGAATATAGTCCAGATAAAAATATCCCATGAGGGAGTGAATAAGATTTCTCATATCCATTATATAAAAGTTATTTTTCTCGAATAATAAATCTCTTATATTAATAAAATTAAATAAAATAAGTAAATAACATTTGAATTCTAATAAAAAAAGAAAACTCAAAATAACAAAAAAATAACAACAATTCTTGTTTTTTTTATTCTCATTTTTATAAATATATTTGAATTTATGTCTATTCCATAACATATATTCTTTATGTGTGTATGCATTTAGTATTTATATTTATTACATGTTTTAGGTGTATTAGTATAGTTTATTGTTTTAGAATTTTTTATTAATGAATGATGGAAGGGAATAAAAAAGACAAAAATGAAAAAAAAAAAAGAGAGGGCAAAATAATTTAAAAAATCAGTAAAAAAAATGAAAAAGGCAAGAGAGTCGAAACATTATACTTCTTTAAATTGTGAAGATGGACTATCATGTTTCTCTCTCTTACTAGATTCAGCATTCGCTGACAGATCTACCTCGTCGATGTTGGTGTAGCCTGTTTACATTTCTTATCATAATCGAACTTATTGTTGTAAAATACTGAAATGAGCTTATTCACCATTAAAGATTTATATTGCACAATAATCATGGATCAATTGATGGATGTTAGCTCCATGTGTGCATTTATGGTTTCTTTAATAGTGAACCGTGAAAGATTCTTACCATCAGTTTGTACATTTTTAAGTTCACCTAATAAGACATGAAAATATCTGATTTTATTACTACAGTTCACCATATATTCGACAGGATATAGCAAACATATCATATCATATATCTTGTCCACTCATACTTGTTGACACTTGATTTTTAGCCAATTTTTTAAAATTTTCCTAAAAATCACAAAGTTAGGATTAGGAACCTTGGCCATGCTTAGGAACCTATTTCTAAACCAAAAATAAATTTTTTAGAATTTTCATGAATTTTTCCTTATTTTCTTTGGACCAAAATGAGTGAAAATCAAGAAAAATATCAAACAGAACTCAAAATTCTACAAAAATATCCATTGTCCTTATTTTAATTCCAATTTCATCACTACATCTTAAATTTTGAAAAATTTCAGTTGGGGATATGTTTTTCCCAAAGTTGGGTAAATTCATACCCTAATTGAACCAAAAATTCAAGTGAGTCATTTTTAGTCATTTCTTAGGCCATAGTGTCTTCACAACAATTGATTCTAGGAACTTGAATTGCATATTAGTCAGTCCAATTTCATAATTTAACAAAATAATTGAAAATCTCCAAAAATTAATTGAAAATTAGGGATTTTAAGACTCGAATTGGGAATCTTATACAATTTGAAATTTTCGAATAAGACCCATACCTTCCCTAGGGTTAATAATCCATAAGTAATTCAATTTTGGCATCAATTTTGCCTAATTAGGTCATTTGGGCACTGAATTGAACAAAAACTCTATTGATCCGAATTCGAATTTGGAATTTTTTGGTCTAATTGTAACAAAAATTTGTACAAATCTCATATTATGATACAACATGTGCTGAGGAATTCAATTTTAGAGTTAAATTTACAAAATTGAGTCAAAATTGAGCTTAATTCACGAATTTGGACTAAACCAGGCCTGCCGAGTCGGTTGGATTGACTCGACCCGACCCAAGTCAGTTTCCTTCTTTACCCGGCTCGTCCCACACCTAGAAAAAGAAAGAGAAAATATCTCGAGGCTACGTCTTCACCGACTTACCTAGCTAATTGAGCACGTGATAAATAAACCTAACAGCCGACGAATCTCCGGCTATTATCAGTTATCCATTCTAACAAACTTGGAGGTCGATTGGAGTGAGGATCTGCGGAAAATCGAGCTGAAAAGAGAGGAAAAATTCATTATCCGCATATACAACTTGTTCGACAAATTGCCACAGAGAGAGAGAGAACTAAAGAGAAAAAGAGAGATTTAGAGCGAGAGGTGAGTTGAGGTTCCTAAGACTAAACGATCGGTGCTTTTCCGATCGGAAAAGTGCTGGCCAATCGGTCCCGACGGTGAACTTCCTCACCAAAAGACCTGCAACAAAGCTGACCATTGAGGCTTGAAAGTGAGCTCCAACTTGTCGTTCCAAGACTTTCTCGGCGAAGCGGCAATCATGAACTTGAAGGACAGACATTAAAGAATCATCCTAAAGCCTTCATCTATCTCGGAATTTCCAGTTTGAGCCTTATTGGAGAAGGTAAAATTTGCTCATGGTCACGGTTTGATAAAATTTCAAAATAGATGTTTGAACTCTGTCATGATTGATTATGTCATTTTCTCTGCGATTTTGAGAAAATTGTTGTTCAAAACATGTTTCTGATCATAAGTTTTATTGTTGCATTTTGAATGGTTGAAATTGCATTTGACCGAGTCGGCCACCATGAAACCCATGCCGAAACTGCTCAAACCTCAATAGAGCATTTTTGTGGCCAACGGCCACCCAAGTTAGTGATTTCCATCCTTGCTTTATGTTTTGATGAATGTTTTAAGCATTAGAAACGGCTAGGATGTACCACGTGATGATCTAAAGGCCATAAAAGCTTGTTTTGGTCAGCTCTAAGTTAAGTTCTTTAGGATCGGTTTTCACCTGCCAGCGGTGGTCCGTCGATGAACCGAGGAGGTTAGATGGTTGGGGGTGATGAGAGGTTGATGCAGAACCTAAAATCGACGTCGGAAAATCACCAGAAGGTCACTGGAATTTAGTCCAAAATGGTGGCCTTGATAACAATAAAACAAGGAATTATGCTCATCAAGTGTTTGGCAAAATGCCAAAGAAAGAAACAATCTAAACGGCACCGTTTTGGCATCGTGCCACCGGTGCCAGCCAAACCGGTTCGAATCGATCGGATCTGTTTGAACCGGTTCGAACCGGTTCGACCTTATCTGGTTTTTAGCGGGAAAACAAAAAATTTTAGAAAATCCAAAAAATCCTAAAAAAATAAAAATAAAAAATTGGAAAATTCATTAAAAAATCATAAAATCCAGAAAATCTTTAAAAATAAAAAATTCATAAAAAAATCAAAAAATCAAAAATTCCAGAAAATCCTAAAAAATAGGAAATTTAGAAAATGTAAAAAAAAGTTTTCGGGAAAGAGGAAATTCTCAGAAAAACTTTTTCAAAAAAAATCAAAATTTTCAAAAATTTTAAATAATGGCTTAAAAACCCTGTGGCCACTCAGTTTGAGTGAAATTTAAATTTTTTTGAAGTGCCAAGTAGGTTTCTAGTCAGGATCAGGATCATTAGCGTAACCAAGTCCCATTATTTATGTAATCTCTAGTTCTCATAATCGTAGTATTTCTCCGGTATCTCAATTAGGTTTCTAGTCAACCTTCCAATAATGACTAGTGGAAACTCCAAATTAAAATTTAGGCTAAACAGAAAAGATTAGGAAATAAATAGCCACTATCTCGTGAGGTATGGTTTGGAAGAGACCCTCACTTGTCTAGTGATGGGATATATGTAGGACGATTGAGCAAATTATCCATTTCGAACCATAGTAGACCATTCGGGGACAGTTTCCTCATTCGTGACGAATGAAAGTATCTCCTCAGCGCGCGAGAAGTGCGGTGCGACAATACCTTGACTCAAAATCCAAATAATCAAACACAATTTATATGTATAAGGACAAGCTAAAAACCTTGCATGATCTAGCACTTCCTCTTCTTGGCCAAACATGACAAACCCTTGTTGACTTCTCTAGGAATGTTTCACTACGAGTGACAAGGCCCGAAACTTGCTCCAAAGCACCAATATGAATTTGAACCAAATCGATTTAGAGCCAAGTCTCGGTTTCCAAATACGTGGAGTATTGTCCGCTCCATCTGTAGTGCTAACTCCCTTCATAGGGCGACCTATCTATTCGAGACAATTTTACCAAATCCCAAACTGTCCCCCCGTCCTTCCAAGCTTATTAAGGTACACAAATACAAATACCAATTCGCATGTCATGATCAGTCATTTTCGAGAGATATTCTCCCAACATACAAGAAGAAAAGATCGCGATCGATTTAAAATAGGAAATGTAACTTAAAGCTTAGAGTCCATATATATTTAAGGAATAAGACGAGACCTATTAGACCCTTTTAGATTAACAATTGTTCATTTCTCTTTTTAATACGATTGTTATTCATTCATTTTGAAAATTTGGGATTTTTCGGGTCGAGTCCGATCCAAGATCCGACCCGGGACCCGACTGCGCCAGGCCCCCCTGGAAAGGGTCAAAAAGGAGAAATACCCGAAGAAGTCCACGTCACGCAGGCGGGCAGGCAATTAGGTACTGCATGAAAACCATTCTCATTCAGTCTAGAACTGGTTTTTTGCTCCCGAAATCAGTTTTGGACCAAAAATCCGTTTGTTAACGCAATTTAATTTTTCTATTTCCGAGACAAGTTTTTGTCCCGGAACTCATTTTGAACCAGAAATGAGAACCTAAAAAAAGTAGGTTCTTCGTTTCTGGAACAAAACTGAGAACCAGAAATTCTGAGGAAATCATTTTCTTCATCCCATCTCTCTCGCCGGTCCTTCGAGCTCTCTGAGATCTGCCCGTCTCTCTCTCTACTCTCTCTGTCGTCGTCGAGAGAGGTCGCTCGTTCGCTCGCTCTGCCCAAGAGGAAGCCAGGGTCGGTCGCTCCTGCTCCAGGTAAGCTCCGTTCGTGCGCAAATCTCCTCTCCTCTCTCTCTTTTCTGGATTTGGAAGTCGGCGTGATCGAGGGGGTCAGCTTCGGCCTCGCCGTGGGCGGCGGTCGAGCTCGCCGTCGCCCAAGCTGGGCGACGGCGAGCTCGACCGCCGACCCTGAGCGAGGCCGCTCGGCCTCCCCCAGATCTGGGGCGATCTCCGCGCCCCGCGTGATTCGTCTGCTCTTTCCTTGCCAAGATCCGAGCTGGCTCGCTGGAGCCGCCGCGCTCGAGGTTTCTTGTAGCTTCCGGTTGTCATTTCCCCCCGACCCTCTTGCGCTCGTTCCTCTTTTTTGGGTCGTTAGGCGATGATTCCCCTTTTCGCGAGGGGTACGGTGCCCTGTGTCTCGGGCTTCGGCTTCCCTCTTTTCTTAATCCTAGATTGATTCTTGCGGGCAGTTCGTGGTGAGTTTGTGAGTAGTGTTTGGAGGGGGACGGTGCTGAAACGACTGTTCTTTAGAGCTCTGTAAATTCTTGGCATTTGCTAAAATTAGACAGACTGATAAGATTGGGAATTTGCTGCGGTGGTAGACTTTGGTGAAGTGGATCGTTGTCTTTCAGAGTACTCGAGCGTACCGTCGGGATTCATTTCCTTTATTTAGCTATGCCAGTCTTTTGGGTGTTGTAATTGTGATTCGCGACTCGAAAGATTCAGCTGCAGTATCTTTTGGGTTGCTTTTCTTGCGTCATTTTCCCTCTCTTGCCGCCCTTATACAGGGTTGCTTCCGGATGTCAATGTGCTTTGATTCTCTCTTATCATATCATTTTCTTTTGGTAAATGGAGCGACTTTGTACTGGTTTCCGATGCTTCCTTGTTACCTATGGCATCCTAATACCTTGCTTCTCTAGTTCATAGGTCTTGCTTTCTTTGCACTTCGGCTTTCCTTATCCTTACATGCATGATGTGCACATGCATGAGGCGCACTGTTCTGGCGGTTCATCCATCTGTGTGGGTTAGTTCGTTATATGGTTCTTTGCACTTCGGCTTTCCTTATCCTTACTAAATATCTTTTCCAGGTACAAGCTACTGCACCTGCAAGTAAAGGAGAACTCGGGAGGGCCACCTGGACTTCTCTCCACACTCTAGCTACTCAGGTGTTCTTAGCAAATAAAGCTTGGTTTTATAATTCTTTACTTGAGTTGTAAGATATATTGCGCTTTTACTATGGCCTTTATAATTCTATTGATCAATATGTCACGGATTTTCTTATTATTACTACATTTGGGATTTAATTGATTGCTCACTGGTATGGATAAGATGATAGTAAAGCTTATATGGATCAATACTTGGGAGCTTTCTTTCCATTTCCGAATGGGATAAAGCTTAGGTCTTGCTAAATTCTTTATTCTGCTTCTTAGAGGGGAATAAATATGCATGTAATCTAAAATCATATTTGATGAGGGGAATCAGAAAGAGCTTATTGTTTCCTCTTCATCTGACTTTGTTGTTTCATGCATTGAGAATAACATACCGATGAAGTTGTTTTACTTTGGTTTCTGAATTTGTTTGAATGGTGTATCTGGTGGTAGTGTTACCTGTGCTGAATTGCCCGTAGCTTGTATATGCATAGGCTATGGGGCTATTGTTTTCAATAGGTTTCCTTGTGGTGGTGATTTTGAATGGTATTACCAGTGGAAATCAACTAATGTTTCAGTATTACGTTTTTTTGTATGACCTTGACAAGGCGTATTAGCTGTGATGACTAGTGTTTCTTCCTTGGATATGTTCCTTTCAACATCCTTGAGGTTAATAACTATTTTCATATCTAATGTGGTTCAGGTATCCTAGTCTTTTGGCTTGATGAGTCCATCTCAGCAGCTTGTAATAAGACCCCCCTTAATATGTCCCTGTTATTATTTTCAATTGTGTGATTTTCCATTGGTCAATCTTGGAAGCCATAAGGCTTCTATTGATCCTTCGAGCGCGCAACTGGTACAAGGAATGTACTTCAACTTTCTCGTGTTGCTCTTCTGAATTTGTTTACACAATGCTTGTTTCTTTATGGTTTGCTAGTGATTAGACTGATTTTTGTAGGCTACTCTTTCCCTATCTGGAAACTGCAGTATGTTGTCCTATATTGCATTTTTTCTTTGGTACAGATCCTTTATTGCATTTAAGCATTGTAAGAAGTGCATATTTAGGTTCTGCACATGGCTTATTGTGATGTGTTACTCCTCCATACACCCCTTGCAAGCGGCTATTTGGATACATTTTTCTTACTTTGGTATTCCTTGATACACCTGACCCCAATGGGTGCGCTCCTTACAGTCAAATGCACCCTTGAGATTCTTGAAAATTACTTATCATGCATAGCTCTTGCTAAAATTCGTGATTGATTGATCCCACAACATAATATAATTGCTAGATGTCTGCATAAATTTTACAATGCTAGATAAGTTTAGAAGAAATGTAATGGTGCCCATTTATTATAGAAGAGAACACTGTATATTCTTTAACCTAATAGGGCTTGTGGAATTATAGCAAATTTGGTTGAGTATCCCTATCTCTTTACTTGAGTTGTAAGATATGTTAGCGCTAATTATATATTAGAACACTCAACAGTAAAGCACATGTACTTCGAACGGTTCAAATTGTAGATGATATGGCTCTTTACATCAAATCTTCCGCATTGAATTGGTACACCATATGATGTGCTTCATTTGATGTTCAACCAGTTAAGGGTAAATGGCATCTCAAAAAGAGGCATTTGTGGCAAAGTGGACTGAGCCTTTAACCAATTTGCTTGTAAGCTTATTGGTTGAAGAGGTAAGAAAGGAAAATCGCACCACTACTACCTACAACAAAGTAGGGTGGAATAACATAGTCACTGAGTTCAATAAATAAACAACACTCAAGTTTACTGTAGTTCAGTTAAAGAACATGACAAACAAATTGAGGAGACAATATGGGAGTTATAAGAAGCTTCTTTCACAATCTGAATTTGGATGGGATCATGTTAACAAAACGATTATTGTGGAGGATCTAAGTGTATGGGATGATCACATCAAGGAATCAGTTTACTTGAGTCATTTTGTTCTAATTGTGGATGTATGTTTCAATGATGTTGCTCACGTATGTCACTATTTTTTGAAATTGCAGGATAACATCGAATGGGCTAAATTCCGAAAGGATGGATTTCCTCAATATCCCGATTTGTGTATCGTGTTTAGCGATACATATGCTACTGGAGATTACGCAGTAGGAAATGCAGAAAACTTGGTGGTGTCGGAAGGGGAAGACAATGGTAGTGGTGGTGACAATGGTGGTGGTGCTTTGGAAGGTGATCCAAACGAACTTAGTGATAGAGTCTTCATACCTGACGTGAGTGCCACGCAAGTTCGTGAGAAGCATAAGTTGGATAGGACTCCAAATTCCAAGAGGAGGAGAAAGAGTAGCACATATGATATTACTAGCACCTGCAAAGCCATTCAAGATATGATCAAGTCCAAGGCGAGTCAATCAACAAGTGACTCCATCACCTCACATGCCCCTCCACCCGAGAACCCCTACTCCATGGGAGCCGTGGTTGCCATTTTAAATGGCATGCCTGACTTAGAGCAAAATATTTACAACAAAGCTATGAACCAAGCATGTCTTAGTGCCAACTGGAGAGAGGGTTTCGTCCTATCTTTACCCGAAAGGAGACGCGGTCTTCTTGAATCTCTTTGAGTAGGTATTGAGAACTACGATGACTTTTTCATGTTTGCTTTATTTTCACTTAGTGACTTGTGTCCTTGAGATACTTTGGTTTGTTTTTATGTATGGAACTATGATGTCTTTGGTTTGTTTTTAATTATGCAACTATGATGCTATGGCTATTGTTAATTATGGAACTATGATGACGTTGTTGCTGCTGTTGATTCCTGACTTATTTGTTGTGTTTGTGTACTTCGTGCGAGGGCATAGGTAATATGGAGGAGGGTGAAAGTAGCAGCATTAATGGTCCAGTAGCATCAGTTGAACCAATTGAACAGGTCTTCGATGATTTTGAACGTAATATACTGAAAGCATGGATGTGTACTGTTTTGATGAACATGTCTATGCACACCAGAGAACCTATAAGGGACAGTAAATTGTCAGGGCCTGAATGGATGAGAGAGATTATTTATGGACATTCAGATAGGATATATGAAGCTTTTCGAATGGAGAGCATGTTTTTCTCAACCTTTGTGATTTAATGAAGGAAAGGGGTTGGCTGGCAGATAGTCGATATATTAGGGTAGATGAACAAGTTGGGATATTTTTATCTATGATTTGTCACACGAACTTGAATAGAGATTTATATGAGAGATTCCAACATTCGGGACAAACTATCGGCAAGTACTTTGCTAAAGTGTTGCAAGCAGTTCTGAATTTGGCAAGAGAAATTATCGTACCACCTCCATTTGATGTTATCCCAGAAGAAATTCTTATCAATCCTAAATATAATCCTTACTTTAAGGTAGGATTTGCATACATTCCTTTACATCTTCAATTACATTTTGATGATAATCTTGTATAATGTTAGTCTTTGCTGAAATGATAGGGCTGCATAGGTGCTATTGATGGTACTCACATTCATGCTTCTGTACCAGTGTCGAAACAAATCCCATTTAGAGGCAGGAAAGGAATTACCACTCAGAATGTGATGTGTGTTTGTTCATTTGATATGAAATTTACATTTGTGTATGCTGGTTGGGAAGGCTCTGCCAACGATTGTCGGGTGCTCTCCGCAGCACTCGAGACACATCGCTTACAATTTCCTCGACCTCCGCCAGGTATTTGCTTGTTTTTCAAGGGATAATTTTCTTTATAATTGTATTGCATTTGTGAATCATGATCAATATATGAATACCTTTTGCTAGGCAAATACTACGTGGTAGATTCTGGTTATGCTGCAGCTCCGGGATTTTTTACTCTTTTCAAAGGGGAACGGTATCATATTAATGATTTTAGGGGTAGAGTGAGGTAGGCAACAACAGCAAGAGAATTATTCAATCATAGGCATTCTTCACTAAGGAATGTTATTGAGAGATCATTTGCGGTGTTAAAGAATCGCTTTCTCATTTTGAAACACATGCCTTCATTTTTAATTCAAAAGCAGGCATGTATTGTAATTGCATGTTGTGCTATTCATAATTACATCCGTGATCAAGACAAGATGGATAAGAACTTTTCCGAATATGGTGATACAGAGTACTCGTTTGGAAGTGCACAAGATGAGGTTATTGATGATACATCAACAGAGGAGGATATCGAGATTAACATCCTTAGGAAAAGAATTGCCAATCAATTGGCAATTGATAATAATATGGCAGAGATTCCATGAAAATGTGTTTCCGACTTTTCTAATGTATTTCCATTATTTTGTATTTGAAGATTTTTTATGTTGGCTCTTGTAATGTGACGTGGCATTTTGGGATCTCTTATATTGGCTTTTGTAATGTGATGTGCTTGGTTTACTTTTCTCCATAAGCTTGATTATGCCAATCAATTGGCAATTGATTATGCGGAACGATGCATACTCACAAATATTGAGAGCAAATATCGATAACAATGGTGGTTGAATGCTGAAGACCCGTTTCAGTACTTGGCCATTTGCATTAATTTGATAATCAATTTGTGTGCGGGCGTACGTAACGTTACGAATCCAACGTAAAATTTAATTTCAAAACTTCACAATTTGTGGCCATCCGCTTTGAGGAAAATTTAAATTTTTTTAGGTGTCGAAAAAAATTAAAAAATTAAAAACATCTGTGGTCACCCATTTCGAGAGAAATGGATTTTTTTTAGATTCCCCAGAAAAATTTAAAAAATCAAAAATTTCAAAACTTCATAGAATGGCTTGAAATATCTGTAGTCACCTACTTTGAGGGAAATTTAAATTTTTTAGCTGTCGAAAAAAAATATAAAAAAATGAAAAATTTGAAAATTTCTCAGAATGGCTTAGAATACCTGTGGTCACCAACTTTGAGTGAAATTTAATGTTTTTTTAGGTGATAAAATAAAAAAGCAAAAAATAAAAAATGCCATTTCGGCACCTCAAAAATTTTATATTTTACTCAAAGTGAGTGGCTAGAAGTATTCCAAGCCATTATGTGAAGTTTTTAAACTTTTGATTTTTAATATTTTTTTGTACCTAAAAAAAATTTAAATTTCACTTAAAGTGGGTGGCTACAGGTATTCTAAGCCATTCTGTGAAGTTTTGAAATTTTTCATTTTTTTCACTTTTTGATTTTTTTCAGCACCTAAAAAAATTTAAATTTCGCTCAAGGTGGGTGGCCATAGGTATTTTATAAGTCATTCTATGAAGTTTTGAAATTTCTAAAATTTTTAATTTTTTTGGAAATCTCAAAAAAATTAAATTTCTCTTGAAATGGTTGGCCACGTGTATTCTAAACCATTCTGTGAAGTTTTGAAGTTTTTAATTTTTTTAAATATTTTTATGAATTTTTCATATTTTTTATTATTTTTATTCTATTTCTAAAAAAAATGGATTTCTGTTCCTGGAAATAGAATTTTATGTTATTTATCAAACGGGTTTTTGTTTCAGGAAATAGAAATTTCGTGCTATTATCAAACGGGATTCTGTTCTAGAAACAGAAATTTTTTGTCGTTATCAAACGGGTTTTTTTTCCCAGAAACTCATCCAGGAACCAAAAATAGATGGTTATCATGCGGTACCTGCCATGCACTATCTTTTAACCTTTTTGTCTTTTTATTATTCTTTTAACCTCTTTTTTTTCCTCAAAATATTTATTCTTTTTAACCTGTAAATATAAAATCCCACGCCTTTCGAAATTCCCTCTCTCTCTCTCTCTCTCTCTCTCTAACCAGATCTAGATTCCACTTTCCCCTTTCCGATCTCCAACCGTCCGTACATTCTCTCTCTCTAGAAGGATGACGCAGCTGGCGGAGATGTACGCGTGCATGCCCTCGACGGAGCGCGGCCGCGGGATCCTCATCGCCGGCAACCCCAAGCCCGGGTCCAGCTCCGTCCTCTACGCCAACGGCCGGTCCGTCGTCATCCTCAGCCTCGACAACCCCCTCGACGCCACCGTCTACGCCGACCACGCCTACCCCGCCACCGTCGCCCGCTTCTCCCCCAACGGCGAGTGGGTCGCCTCCGCCGACGCCTCCGGCTCCGTCCGCGTCTGGGGCGCCCACGGCGACCACGTCCTCAAGAAGGAGTTCAAGGTCCTCTCCGGCCGGATCGACGACCTCCAGTGGTCCCCCGACGGTCTCAGGATCGTCGCTTCCGGCGATGGGAAGGGCAAATCCTTCGTTCGCGCGTTCATGTGAGTCTCGCTTTTTGCTGTTTTCTTTCTATTCTTCTTTCTTTCTATTGATTGGTTTTTCCGTGGGGCGTCTTTTTCTTTTTTTTTTTGTATGGTTCTTAATTGTCATAGATTCGTAGATGTTATGCGATTCCGTGTTCGTCGTAGGGAAATATAGGAGATTGTGGGGCTATTGGACCTTAGAAACGTGTGGAAGGAGGGGAATCTTAGGGTATGGATTGATTGAGCCGATCATATTTGGAAAACTTATTTGCCCGAATGCGTCCTTTCATCCCCTCGGTACTTCTTGAGCTCGGTTGATTTGCTGATCCGGGTTGAGTGGACAAATTGTGATTCTAAATAAAGGCAAGATGCAGAACGATTAGATGTGGTTTGTTTAAGCTCTTGGCATAAAGAGCCGAAAACTTGGTGGACCAAGTCTTTACCAAAAAAAAAAAAAACTTGGTGGACCAAGTTATGTGTACTCTAGAAGGCAGACTATGTCAATATCTGATTAAATGGCCATGCATGTCAATATGGTGCATGTACTTGGATGTCTGGGTAATCTTTTTGCTACGTATAATCGTTTAATGGTGGAAATTTTCTTCTTTTTTGGGGTCTAGGTGGGACTCAGGCACCAATGTGGGAGAATTCGATGGCCATTCACGTCGAGTCCTGAGCTGTGCATTTAAACCAACTCGGCCCTTCCGCATTGTGACTTGTGGAGAGGATTTCTTGGTGAACTTTTACGAAGGACCACCTTTCAAATTCAAGCTGTCTCGCAGGTTTGTTGTTCTTAGTTCACCCGGGTGATGTCTTACTTGATTAGATTTAAATTGATCTTAGAAATTCTATAGTGGAGCCTCATTGTGGTCATTCTTTTGTACTTGTGCAGTAAACTCTAGTCCTTTGTATTGGTTGAATTTTCTGTACTGGTTGAACTCTCAATCCGTGGATTTTTGTTTATTTTCAAATGGATTTACCGGTTCAATATAGGTAAATTTTGACTGAAACTTCTTTCCACAAAATCATGTATAAAATTATTGTTGCTTACGCCTTTTGCTGGTATAATGCACGGTTGGATTTGACTAGGAAGAGTTACATGGGCATTCTGGAAGTTTTTTTTTTTTGGGTACTGTGGGCATTCTAGAGTTGTATTAATACTCATTGATGCATGACTGTTTTCAATTTCTGTAGGGATCATTCCAACTTTGTCAATTGCGTGAGATTTTCTCCAGATGGCAACAGGTTCATTAGCGTGAGCTCTGATAAAAAAGGAATCATCTATGATGGTAAGACTGGCGAGAAGATAGGAGAGCTGTCGTCTGATGATGGTCACAAAGGTAGCATTTATGCTGTCAGTTGGAGTCCTGATAGTAAGCAGGTATCGGTAGATCTCCCAGCATAGTTTTTATTTGCATTCCTTGTTGGGGTAGATCTGTTGGAACTTGGACTCAGGACAAACTTGCAGTAGGTAGGCATTTATTTTCAGTAGAATGGGATTGCATATGTAGAGATACAACGGAATTCTAGTTGCTAGTAAGACCTATGTAATAGAAAAAGCATGTAAAATGTGATGATCCTGGATCATAGATGTTGGGACATTAAATTTTTGTTGCTTTGGAACGTCTGAAAGGCTGTTTGTGAAGCTAGTATTCTTTCTTTTCTCAATAACAATATATCTGTGTCAACTCTTTTACAATTGTGTAAAGATCAAATGGCTTTTTTGGGCGGTAAGAGAAGTAGTGTAGTAGAAGACATTCAACGGATCTGCATGATACATGTGGAATAATGGACTTTAGTACTTTGATGCATATGAGTGTTTGTGATCATATAAGCAATGTTTTTTTTCTGTAATTACATGTAGTTTTCTTGTATGTTAACGATGGTTGGATGGTTTAGGTTATAACTGTGTCCGCTGACAAGTCAGCGAAGATATGGGACATTTCTGAGGATGGCAGTGGTAAGCTAACAAAAACATTGACTTCTTCTGGTTCGGGTGGGGTTGATGACATGTTAGTTGGTTGTCTTTGGCAAAACAACCACCTAGTGACTGTCTCTCTTGGTGGCACAATCAGCATATACACAGCAAGTGATCTTGATAAAGCACCAGTCTCTTTTTCTGGACACATGAAGAATGTCTCTTCCTTATCTGTGCTCAAGGGTGATCCGAAAGTGATGCTCTCCAGTAGCTACGATGGTCTTATAATAAAATGGGTTCAAGGAATTGGATTTAGTGGCAGAGTACAGAGGAAAGAGACTACACAAATCAAATGTTTGGCTGCAGTAGATGAGGAGATTGTAACCTCTGGATATGATAATAAGGTGAGGAAGTTGCCTTCAACAAGTTTTTTTATAGGGCTATGTAGTCGAGATGCGTATAGTTGATCAAATTCTTGAAAGACTGGAGAAAGTTAAGCATAAACACTGTATCAGAATGATTTCTATATATAAAAGATCGTATTTCTAAGAAATTTATCATTTTTTTCCCTTTTCCTCTTGATCATGCCACAAGAGTATTGGTTGCATAATGGTTACACAAGATATGTAGAATTGAGGTACCGAATTCTGGTGGATGGACATGCAGTGGTTGTGCTCATAACCTTTAATTTCACAGAATTTTCCAGGTGCATATGCCTGATCTAGAAATTCTGAAGCCTAGAATTTGATGAGTAGTAATGAGATGAAGCCTTTTCACTCTTTTTCTGTTTTCTAATCATTTTAAAATTTGCTTCTTTGGAACTGGTTCTTTTGGTAGAGCAGCTGGTTTTCAAGGCGATGAGTTTTGTCCTTTTTGCTTTCTGAGCATCTTCTTGGGACAATTCCTATTCATTTTTCTATACCCATTTTGTTAGCCCTGCTTTCTGAGGAAAATTAGTCTGTATAAGCTTGTAAGTATAGGCTTAGTGGAGTCAGATGGCAACGGCGGCGGCGGCATTGGTCTGTTAAATAGGATATGCCCACAAATGACTGAGCATAGTGAAGCATTGCTTGCTGCCTGTGACTCTCTTTAATTCTGCTTCATTTTGTTTTATGTGACCAGGTATGGAGAGTTTCTGGCCATGCTAGTCAAAGTGGAGATGCAGAATTCATTGACATTGGCTGTCAACCAAAGGACTTGAGTCTTGCCCTTCAGTGTCCTGAATTTGCATTGGTTTCAACCGACACAGGAGTTGTCTTGCTCCGCGGTGCAAAAGTTGTGTCAACCATCAATCTTGGGTTTGCTGTAACAGCATCAACCGTTGCACCAGATGGAACTGAAGCAATTATTGGCGCACAGGATGGAAAATTGCACATATATTCTATTTCAGGTGATACATTAACAGAGGAAGCTGCTCTGGAGAAACACAGAGGTGCTATTAGTGTCATACGCTATTCGCCTGATTTATCCATGTTTGCTTCTGGGGATCTGAACAGAGAGGCTGTTGTTTGGGATCGTGCCTCAAGAGAGGTAATAAATTGCTGTGATGGCATTTTTGTTGCATTCTGAGAATTCAGTTAAGGTGACTACACAATTATGTTACTGAAGGCTGGATAAATCTGTTTTAAAATTGACTTTTTTTAAATTGAAAGTTGTGCAGCTATCACAATTTGATTTTAAATCGACATGAAACGCTTAAGACCTTTGAAAATATACTTATGTTGGCATATGATACCCATACATTTGTAAAATTTTTCCATTTTCAAATTTTTGGATTGAACATCAAATGTAGAAAAACTTATTTTTTTAATGTGTAAAGTGTAAACAAACAAAACCTAAATATGCAACATGGGCAGAAACTGCTTCGAAATAACCTGTGGGATGTGGTTTCATTGCTTTACCATTTTGGTTGTGATGAGAAACTTTTAGATGCTTTATTCGATGAGATCAATCATGACACATCCAAGAAGGATAAGTCTTACCTTTCATTTTCCTATCCTAACCAATATATGCGGTTTCCTAATATAATGAACAAGCTTTTTGCAGGTTAGAGTGAAGAATATGTTGTACCACACAGCCCGCATCAACTGTTTGGCTTGGTCACCTGATAGCAGCATGGTAGCAACTGGATCACTTGACACTTGCGTCATCATCTATGAAGTTGACAAGCCAGTATCTAACCGTCTAACCATAAAAGGAGCTCACTTGGGTGGAGTTTATGGATTAGCTTTCACCGACGACTTCAGTGTAGTTAGTTCTGGTGAGGATGCATGCATTCGTGTATGGAGGATAAACAGACAGTGATCTTGGGGAGATTATGTGAAATTTCAGAGATTGCATCTACTTGAAGGGGATTTGCTGTAAGAACTGGGAGGTATAGCTTTCTGCTTTTTTCAGAAAGGAAGCTGCAAGCTTTCAAGTCCCAATGTTGCAGCTTCGAATTCTTGTGCTACTGTGGGGTCTCAAGAATCTCGAGTGGTGGCGGAGCAGAATTTTATTCTCATCTTACGCTGGTGTGGCCTGGTGGGGTTTCGTCTAAGTTAATTGTTCTTCCTTTTGAAGGCTGTTTTTGGCCGCGTCAACCGGAAGAATCTGAGCTGCAGGAGTCACTGCCTCTTTATCTTTAAATAGAGGTTTTTTCATCATTGAAGCTTGTGTTTGTTAGTGTTATCAGATAAACCTTCGCTGTATTTTCTCTTCTCCATTTCTCCTCGAGATTTTCATTGTGGAAATGTGTCACAAGCTTTATTGTATGCTACAGTTTATTGCTTGGAGGTTTTATTTAGTTAAGGTAATTTTAATGCTGGTTTTCTGCTAAGGGCCTGCTGAGTGCTTGTGGCTCTATGATTACAAACAAATTTTTACCACTCCTACACGCTATTACGGTGCCGTACTTTTGTTTTCCAGCATTTCGTTGCGTCAAAAGCACTTTAAAATAGAGTTCTTGATTGGAGATACCTATAAATACTAAATATTCAGATAGCTCCGTTGTGGAGGTTGAGCTAATTTAAAGTACAAAAGATTTTATAGATTTGCAGGCCTATATGTGGTAATTCATACTCATAGTCGAATCAACCGCAGTTGCTTAGCTCAAGAAGGGTCAAAGCCAAGACCCTACAGCTTCACCTATGCCATGGCAATGACCATGTATACAGACTCATACATGGAAATTTGAAGCTCGTCAAAAGGGTAGGAAAACATTTTAAGGCGCATGACGCAAATAGAGGGGTATGGATGAGGTCGGTGTTGGCAGCGAATCCCATACGGCGAATGCGCTCGGACATTTCATGTACTTCCTCGTCATGTCGGGGAAGTGACGATCGATGACGTCCTTCAACGTCTCCGTCTTACTTACCCATTCCAGGCCTTTCTCTGTGTATGTCCGTGCGTTGAAGTTGGTCGTAAAGAACCTGTCGGCTTCTAGCCGCCTGGAAAAAATTTGTCAAGAACGAAGATACAAGAATTTGAAAGACACACCCAAGACGTTGAGGAATTGAGGGACGACACTTCCAGATTATCCTAATTAGGGTGGTGTAGGTGCATTATGAGGAGTACCTGGATGCAATCAGTAGAAAGATGAAGAAAGCAGTTTCACTTATGGCAAAGCCCTTGATCTTTTTCTCTGCATGCAAACCCACCAACAGGTCAAGCTTCTCCACATCATCCCCATAGACATCTCGCATGGCTTCGATAACTTGCTTATCATCATTCAAATCTTCCCAGCGGCTGATTGGGATCATCAGCACGTTTCTTCTAAACTCGTTGAACCGCGCGATGCCTCTCTCCCTGTCTCTGTAAACTGGTCCCAAGATGTGAGCATCAGTTCTAGTACAGTCGCGATGAGGATATAGGCTGCGAAAGAAATGAGTCGAGAAGTTACGTTACTTTCTAATGCTGCCATGTCGATTAGGTCCGGTCTATCTTCGCCGTCGACATCTTGAGGAACAAGGTTCCTCATCCAAGATGGGTAATTCCACAGAGAGAGAGCCCCACATGCCTGATGACCCAGTGACACCATCATCTGCTCCATGCCAATCCTTGAGAGTCTTCTCTGCCCTTGTCGTCCCACCACTTCCTGCATCGGTATCCTAGTAATTTTGCCTAGAACAATTAGTGACTGTAGTCCCCCTAGAAGTAAAATTGAAAGCTATTTCCCGAGGAAGGTGATATATCCGTTATTTCACGAGATCGAAGTTCTTTGCTTTTTGTCAGTACTACGACCTTCAGTTTAGCAGTAACAGGCTAACAGCAAACATGAAGAAAGCGAAATTAGATGCAAATGGGATGATAAGATGATTACTCTTCTGCAATGGGCAGACACTTGTGTTCCAGGATAGTTGAGTCGATGTCCCTCAGGATGAGTTTATCCGGAAGGAGTGCATGCATCCTATAGACACTCACAAACTCCTCAGAGAGTGAGTAAGGAACTCCGTGATCTCTTGGCCTTTTAAGACCTACCAATCCACTCAGTATTGGTCCGCATATATGTCCGAACATATCCTTAAATTTCTTCCCCAGAAATCCATACCTGAATCAGGCACGATTGTGGTAAGAAGTAATTACAGCATAATCACAGAATTACAAATAGGTTTCACAACAACTAGTAAATTCCCAGTCACTAATCATCAGATCCATTTTTCTCTCTGTATTACCAGTTTATTCTCATTCCAGCAAGAAGAGTGTCGGTCTTCAGGAGCTCCACTGTCCAGTCAATGGTGTGGATTTTGGCAATTACAGCTGAAGTCACTAATCTAGCATGTCGATAGAGCTTCTCGTCATCAAGATCTGGATAATGTTCCTGACACGTATACAAGTACACAATAATAGATGTCCTTGTAGTTCCTTTGGTATATAAGTGCCAGCAATTTTTTCAATGAAACTTTGGGTCTAGACCACTCATTCCGAAGGATAGCAAGCATGAAACCGCGGTAATTACATGAGCAATGGTTCTGAAGATGATGAAAGATGTTTGTTCTATAATCTTTCCTCAGGTAAAAGACGTGTAGTGTGTATTCAGAGCTAACTTTTCGCCGAAGCCCAAGAACAAATGACAAGAAAAGTCTCGGCCCTTATAGACTTGAAGAATTTGGAAACAACAATATCAGGACTTCATGGACATTTCACCAGATCATTGCAATTGAAAACTCGGGTCGGTATTGTTATATAAGGAAGGTATTTTCGTTGGATTGGTGGAAGAGAAGGGAAACCTTACTTTAAGCATATCGCAGACGGTGTTGTGTTCTTTGACGAATAAGGCCTGGATGAGTGAAAAGCCAGCCCAGCTATTCCTGACGTCGCCTGAAATAGGAATCCCTTTCTCGTTGTGTTCAAGGAGGCCTTCCCCTGAAATCTTTAGCTTCCCATCTTTGAAGGTCCTCACTCTTCTCTCGCCGTTATCGTCATTTCCATATATCACGCTTCCATCCCTAAGCAGTTTACAATGTACAACTCAATTAAGAAATTCTCTTTATGTCAACTGTTCAAGGGAACTCTCAAAGCAGTAGCCAGTTCATTGGTGAAATTTTGACTAAGATCAGCTAATCATTTCACAGACAGCCACTTTTTTTTTCACTTGACATGAAATCACAGCTTAAGTCATCGGATTAGTAGCCTTTCTGGAAGTACTAGACTTCATAGTGACATCAATGTTAGATGAACTCTGCATGTAAGCAAGTTTTAGCGTATCTCAATGAAATTTCCGTAATTTCCTCGGAATACTATTCTATCCAGGCCAAATTTCATTTTATTGAGGAACTCTGCAACATCAAAGAACAGACTGAGAACAAATATTGACATCTGCCTGCTGACAGCATAAAGCAAGTTATTAGTTCTCAGTATGTAAGGGTGACGGAGGCAAAAAGTAGGGAATTCCGACTCTTACGGCTCAGCGAGGTCGAAACAACGTCTACAAAATTTCATTTTAATCTTTTTCCAAATCTTTCTTAACGGTCTTTTTCTGCATTCGACTCGTAAAAGGATCAAGAATCAGATGGCTCCAAAGATTCAGTGACAGGAGTTTTTTGAATAGCTGCCTGATGTTTAGTACTCCCGAGTTATTTCAATACTGTTCACAGGAACTTACCACCACGGGGTCCTTATATTCAGAGAGCCATTCTTCCAATGAGATGACCCAGTTGACACTTTCTTGGTCTTGTGAAATCTGAACGACTTCAATGGACACTCCTCTGCAACTTCATCAGGTGCTTTAATTTCTACCTGCTGAAGAAATTATTGATCATTGAGTCTTCAATGAGATGAGACAACTGGTGGGTCCATTCAACTACTTCTCCATAAGCCTGTCAAATTATGTGGACGTTGTTTTCCTACAAATAGCTAGTTGTGCCTCGGGTCATAGAGAGGCTTTGGGGGTTTTCTCTTTTATTTAGTACCTGTTCAGTTTCCTCCATATGATCAACCCAGTCATGAATCATGAACTGTATCCATGAGCACGCTATCATGTTGAATTGCTTCCCATTGTCGATGAACTCTTTTCTTGCCAAAAGCTTGGAGGCCACCACAGATGGATGTGGATCCATTAACTGTGGAAAAAGAAGACAATTAAACTTAGAATTTTTTGTATTCCGGCTTATGTTTGTACTTGGCATTTCATCTGAAGACAAAAAATCTTTAAGATAATGACAGGCAAAGACTGGACAGCTGTTCTCCAAGCGGATAAAAAATCTAAGTTCATGAAATTTGCAGGCCATTTCAGACAGAAACTGAACAAATCTGTTCACTGGACATGGACGGTGAGACAGAGCCATTAGCCTGCCTGCCACTCAATGAGATGAGTAATTAATGGCGACCCAAATGAAAATAATGAGGCCCTTCGGAAGTGGACTTTTTTCCTGACCTGACATTGCAGTCCATATACAGATTTTGACTATGGACCATCGATAGAAACCTAAAGGAGAGACTGCTGGAATTCGTAAATGGCTCGTGGTAGGGTAACTTTCTAAAGTTGAAATTTTCATCTTCTCCTACATAAAAGCAAATCTACTTTAGTTTTTTGAATTTTATAAAGACAAAATTTTTGCCTTTTTTTAACTTGGAATTTAGAATAAATCTTCCTGCAATGGAGAGGCAACAATTGTCAACGATCTGGTGTCTTCCTATGAACAAAGCTTTGCACGTTTTATGCTCTCCCCACCGGGAGAAGCCAAAAAGAGAAAAAGCACTTCTTTCATGGATATAATTCTCAAGCGAGTTTAGGGACAAGGAAAACTGCCCCTAATGCAGCTTTTAGGGACGGCTCCAATGGCAGTCGCCGGTGTCGACCTGCTTCGCACAGGCGACGACCAGTAAGCCGTTGCATATGAGCATTAAGGACGGTTTTATCGGTGGCCTGTTCTCTTTAAAAGTAATGTAAACTTCTGATCTTAAAGAGGAAAAACAAATAAACGTAAACTCAACCACTGTTATTTGATAGACCGAGTATGTCAAAAGGCATGATATCCATGCTTACCCCGTAAGTTGAAGTGGAGGGAGGCATGTTGCGTCCCAAAAATGTTCCTTGACTACCCACGGCATCGTCGCTTGGGTGGTTGCACCTTCCGTCCGCCGTACGGTAATCGAATGCTTGAGTGTCATACTTCTTGCCATCAACACCACCAACGTGTATGAGATTATATCTCTGGTGCAAGTGCCTTCTCATCCCCAAGTAGGCAAGCCCCAGGTACACCGGCATTCTGTGCCATAACCCTAGCTTGTCCACCACATGTATCACCTACATGAAAAACCCGAAACGATTGTAAGAAATCACATGCCGTGTTACTACTTGTCAACCGATCTCTCGTCGTTTCGTAGGGAGAGGAAGTTACGCACGAGGAAGAGAAGCGCGTCGAAGAAGGTCATTTTGGAGACCATTGGGCGAAGCTGAGGGTGGATGAGAGAAGAGAATGCAGAGATCAAGGCCATGTTCTTGGCGTGGATGGGGAGGGAGATGTACAGAAGGAGAGCACAGGTTCTTGAGAATTGCAGAGTGTCGTGATGCAGAGAAGAAGAGAGGGAAAGGGAGGGAACTTAAGGAGAGCTTGTGGGGTGGTTCAAGTCTCTTTTGTGGTGTAAATGGTGTGGGTAGTGTTAGCCCATGTATTTGTTGCCATGCCCATGCAAGGCAAATATTAAGTGCTCAAAGCTTGTGGGGCTGTATGAGAATTGTTGGTGGGTTTTGTGCGGCTACATTGAGAGTACTAAGTTGTGACGGCATCTTGGTGATCGTTATGAGAAATATTGTAGAGAGAGAGAGAAAAGAATTGATTTCCTCATTTGTATTCTCTTAAAGTGGTGGTCATGGCTAACAGATGTTAGGTTTTCTTCGGTGACGGATTTAAAACGAATGTACTTAGGTGACGGATTTAAAACGAATCTACTATGTAGAGATTTGGGGAGATCACTCTTAACACTTAGTTAAAAAGTTACGGGACTAAAGTTTGTCAAGCTAAAAGACAAAGATTTCGCCCGAGACTAAAGTTCGAAAGCCCGTCACAAAAGAAAAAGGCACATGAGGGATCTAAAAGAGGTTCCATGACAGGACAATCCTGGAAAATATTTGTGAGATATGTGAGATTGTTTTGATGCAATCTAAAAGTTCTGAAGTTGCTGCTAAAGTAGATCTAGGCAAGAACTGAGGGTTTTTGAAACTGATGTTATACATCTGGTGTGGAGAGGGTTCCTGGTATATCAGCAATTAGCATGCTGAATGGCTGTAAAAGAGCTCCTTTGCTAGGATAGTCCATGTTACATGCGCAACTTGAGATTTATGGTTATGCTAGATGGTACTAGTTGGATGATCTTAAAATCACCTATCTAAGTCATACCAACTCCCCTTATATTAAAATCCTATTTACGAAAAATTGTCTATACTCATCTTCGACACTGCATCAACATAGAAAATATTGTTACAACATTTTTCTACAACTTGTCTCAGCAAAATGCCACTATACAAGAGATTTAAGTGATCGCGGTATTGAAAGTTATAACATAATGACTTTGTTCTCAACCACACAAGTAAGTTGTAAAGATATTTTGTCCACTCGCTAACTTGTGCCCCCACGGGCACTCTTCAAGAAACAATCCAAAAGAAATTTTGCAGTTTCTAACATGCAAATTGTCTCGTATTATTTGTAGTCACTATTCTAAGAATTGTAATTATTTCTCATTTAATATGCTTAACAAGTGTCCGGATGCACCCGTTAGTCCATTACCATGACCCTGGTACAAAAATGGAACGGAATTTTATCTTGAGAGGAAGTTTCAATGTTCTGATTAGGTGGAGATGAACCAGTAATGAGACAACTTGGCATGTAAATGAACAGATGAACGGTCTTTCTCACACTGACCTCATAATTCTTTAAACAGCAAATGCATGACCATTAATGTTGGAAAGGTGTCAAATGGATTGATCCATGAAGAGATATGCATACGTATCGTTTATGAGTGATCGGGAGTTCTAGAGGAGATGCTCTGGGAGAAAATGAACCCCAAACATATTAACACGTATTTAGCACAAGTGATTTTTTTGGATCTTTGGTTTTGATTAAGTGTTTTCACCAGAAGAAGGGGAGCTTTCGCTCTACGAGAGCCTTCGCAACCTGTCCATTTGCTTTGCAGGGATGGCAGCTTTCACGGATGCGTGTCTTCTTTTAACATACCGTTGTCCACATGCATCCACACCCAATTCTCCATGTATCTTTATCTTTCCCAAAAAAAGGAAATACCTTTTAAAATTTTTACATCCCGGTAATCCCAAAGTTTAAACGAGAACCGAGATAAAGACTTTGAATGACTTGCTCAGGTCCTTTAAAGAGAAAAAATACCTTCTAAAAGTTTTACATCCTGATAATGATAAAGGAAAACGAGAAATTGAGCTAAGAGAGAACATTCTTAGCCTCTCTAGTGTCATCGGTATCGAAAGTAAGATCAAGGCACATGAACGTCAATGCTGATAAAATCTTCAAGTTGGCTGTGAAATTGCACGTTCCTTGCTCGATTAGGACATGCATGTTGACTGAAATTTACGAAGGACTGCTTTTATGCAGAGTAATGCGAATGAATGCTTGTGAACCCCACTCCCATTTTATGGATCGACTCCCTCTATTCTGAAGACGATCGACAAGTGTTCTGACATGATTCAGTTCTGAATCTTCGACGGATGTCATTGATCCGATCTATACAAGCTTTTTCTTCTTCTTAATCATCTCTTTACTATTTGAAAGTCCCGTTAAGTGTCATAGTCTTACTAGTGGCTTGAGTAACACACCTCGCTATCTCTTTTAAAGTCCGCTTTTCCCAGAAAATTCACGCTTTTATTGCTTAAAAAAAATAGATGAACAAAAAATAATTTCATCATTCACGAAAATATTTAACATATAAATAACCTTTAATAATGAAAACATTCTTTTTAGCTAATTATTTCAAACGATATAATCAATCATTTTATTCTGTTCGGTACTTGTGTTACCCAGCCAACAAAATAGATCAATATATAGGTGTATTCTTGAATATCTTGGCGTTTGTCAGTATATGGGGACAATCTATACGTAAGTCTCGTTTTCTGAATTCCCAAAGTCAGCTCTACGGTTGGCACATTATATATGAGCTTTCATCATCATCCACAGCATTAAAGGATTGGCATTAAACACATTTCTTATGCTTTTTGTACTTAATTTTACAGGGAAATGTCTGAATCTGAAGAATGCTAATGTGATCACCCGTTTTGTCAGATTTTCCAATTTTGTAGAAGTCAAGGCGATGGAGGCAAGGCAAGATGGGGCCATTACTGAGTTGGTGTAGAGGCTGCTGATTAAATTTGGGGACCTGCACTGCAGACACAGGGCAGGGCAACGAACACCTATCTCACTTGCAGTTGCCTTTATGCTCTTGCCTTGCGCTATAAATGGCATTGAATTGGGTAGTTGCATTGATGATGATGCCAATTTGGGATATTTCGATCCATACATCACACACACCGGACCAGATAGGGGTTGAACACGGGCCGGGCGATCGGTTCCGAGTGCTCGAACCATAGTCGACCTTCTCGGGAATGAGCGACGGCGGAATCGCTATCTAGGATGCGGCCGACCTGGACAGCTCCAAAAGTCAACTTCAATCGAGAACCAGGTCCCCTTTCTTGAAACTATTGTGATCCCAAATTTAAGCGATCACAACCAATCCAAAACCGTGTAAAAAGGAATAAGAAATTACGCATTAAGGGTGCGTATTATAACCATTACATTTTCCCCTTTTTTCGCAACTTCTTGTTTTTTACTTCCGGGACAAATTTTTAGCCTATAAAGAAATGACTATTTCTGGAATAAAAACAGAAATAACAATTCTCTTATAGCTCACCACCACCGGCTGCCAGGAACAGAAATTTAAAAATAACTTATCAAATAAATTTCTATTATGGGAATAGAAATTTTATATCATTATCAAGCACTACTTTCTACTCATAAACTCATTCAGGGTATAGAAATAGATTTTTCTATTTCTTGCCAAAATTAGGGTTGGGGAAGAGAATGATTTTCATTCGCGCCCTAAACTACTACAGAAGCAAGGGGAACCCATCTTTTAGCCTCGCGGTATAGTGTTACAAGAAGTGTTTTCACAATATTGCAACTTTGCCACTGGAGGGAAATCCTGCATGAAGTGCTTGGCCCATTTCTTTGGTATTCAGGCCGAGAGGCTGCAGTACCATGCCAGCGCTTTGCCACGCCAACCTGTGTCATGCCGAGGCTGACACACGGTGCAAGCACATGACGTGCGTGCCATCCTCTCGCCGTCGATGAGAAAGTGCCATGCTTAGGAGCCCCAAGACCAATGAAACAGGACAAGGGAAGTTTCAATGAATGAGATTAACTCTGTAAGAGTTGCGTGGAAAATAACAATGCCTAAGATCAAAGATAATAATGGAATTCAAAAGAGCTGCGAACTTCAAAACCTTAAAACAACTTCAAGTTTAGAAGCAGCGAGCTCATAAGCTGGCCTGCCATGCAAGCCCATACAGCTTGTTATGTGGGTCGTTCTGTAGCCTGTTATGTGGATTGTGCCGTGCTAACCTACTTCTGACAGCACACCTAGTGCCCAATGCACGACCCGTACTGCAGCATGCAAGCCTAGCCAGGCACAGCCGATAGCATGCCCAGTCGGACCATGCGCAGGCAGCTCAGCCAGTCACTGCACACATCGTCACATCTGGGCAATATCTTGAGTTCATCGAGTGCCTAAAGAGTTCGGCAACTCCATCAAATTAAAAAGAAAAGGCATTCTCGCGATTCAAGTAGTTGCTTCCTACTTAACTATATCACATCTACTCAAAGGGAAGACCAAATAATTCGAGCACCAATGAAACTATGTATGGCATGACATCGTGGATGAAACAGAATCAGCTACAAATCACTAGATTGAGAGCAGTGTACATTAAAATTATGATAAAAAACCAAAGATTACTTGGCCACAAAGCCAAAACAACAGCCCGTCATGTGAAACAAAAATTACTTGCAACACTTTTAAGACAAAATCCTAAGTCTTCGAGACTACTCAAGAAAAGATAAAGAAAAGGCTGACTGACAGTTCCTCAAATTAGTAACGCCCAGTGCCCCAAACTCTGATCACACCATCATTGTATCCACTAAACAAGGTGCTTCCATCTGCACTCCAGCTCAAGCTCGTGCAGTATATGACCTGCAATTTCCAGATGTAACGATCCAAATAATCAAAATCATGTTCATCATTCATACACAACTCCATGTCAAAATTTACGTGAGTCAATAAATCTCAGGCATGATGATTGTTCTGACAATGTCATTTATTTGACCACAAAGAACAGAACACAGAGCGCAGTAAGAATGATCAGGAGGTGAAGAAATGCCATGATACTGATCAGATCCTCAATCAATCCAATTATGTCACAGAGTTTGGCCCAAAATAAATGACATCCTCTCAAGAAATACAGCCAATGCCCAGAAGACAAAGCCATTGAACCAAATGACTGCTGAAAAATGCACAACCAGTGCAACGGAACACAGCATTATTGAGATCATTATCATTTCAAATTTATTAATATGCAAATGCACTGAGGAACGCAGAATCTGAGCAAAAATTCCTACTCCAGACATGGCCACACGGATAGATGATAGAAGCTACATATCCTCAAAATGCAATGAAAATGGACAGGAACAAGTTCAAAGTACAGAAGAAAATAGTTTAAGGTCTAGCCAACAAGCATGGAAGAAGGATTAAAAAGTGGGACCACATCAAACATCCATGGATGCAAAAAATAGGTATACTCACACTAGACAGCCGACATTGAGACAGAGGAGAACCGTACACCAAAACGTTAGCCAGGAATTTTACCTTCTTATTTGAAGCGGCAGTTGTGGTTCCGTCAGTTTTGTCAGCTTCATTTTTCAAATCAACCCTCAAATCTTCGACAATGCTCTTGCTTTCAAGGTCCCAGATTTTGATACTATTCTCAGTAGCGGCACAGAGCCAGTATCTATTGGGGCTGAAGCAAAGAGAGTGAATTATAGCACCAGCCTCGAGACTATACAGCCTCTTGCCCTCTGCCAAGTCCCACAACAAAATCACTCCATCCTTGCCACCACTAGCGCAGAGTGACCCATCAGGAGAGACAGCTACTGTATTCACATAGCCATTATGTCCCATTAAGGTGTTCCTGAGCTTGCAATTGGTCAAGTTCCAGACCTTGACGGTTCGATCCCACGAAGCAGATACAATGGTGGGTTGCAGATTGTTGGGACTAAATCTCACGCAGCTGACCCAATCAGTATGGGCGTCACCCTCCTGAATCGTGTACTTGCACTCTCCTAAAGTATTCCACAGCTTGATGGTGCAATCGCGAGATGCCGACACAATCTGGCGATTGTCAATGGAGAATGCCACAGAAAGCACGTCCTTGGTGTGGCCCACGAACCTATAGTTGACCCACCAGCACAAAATTAACAGTTTCACATTCAGGTAGCGTCCTACATTGCCAAGCTCTAGCCAAGAAGAACTCGATTGGCCAAATTCAGTCACGATTTTTGCTACAGCATAACTTAACAAAAGGCCCATCATACGAATCTAATTCCAATAGGACGTAAAGTCACCACTCACGACGAGACTTGCATCGCACAACTAAAGGGTTGCCCTTTTTCAATCTCAGCCAGTAACATCACTACGCAAAAGGCCTTACTCTCATACCACTACACAAAATTCCGGTTTTCTATTCCGAATTAATATTCTGATCGAGGAAAAGGGCATAAAATGCGAAAAGACAATCACAACCACAAATCTAAGTATCCTCGGACACGCTTGCAGGGAAACATTCTAATCGAAAGCATTCCAGCATTTGCCAGATCAGCCTACACTACGCTCTATGCATCGATACAGGAGACCGATCCAGAGAACAAAGCAGCCGTAAACATGTCGATGCGCAGAGATTCAGAAACCCGACCTGCGAGCGGACACGCCGGTGGCGAGGTCCCAGAGGCGGAGCTCGCCGTCCCAGGATCCGGAGAGGGCGAACTGGCCGTCGGAGGAGAGGACGACGTCCTGGACGAAGTGGGAGTGGCCGGTGAGCCGGCGGCGGGGGACGCCGTAGACCTTCTCCTCCTTGGTGAGGTGCCAGAGGATGATGGACTTGTCGCGGGAGGAGGTGACCACCATGTCGGCGTTGTCGATCGGGGCGGCGATGGCGGTCACCATGTCGGTGTGGGCCCGCATCGTGCCCTTGAGGATCAGTCCCTCCGCCATGGCCTTAGGGTTTCCGAGGCGAGGGATGAGCTTCTTCGGCGAGCGAGGGGAAGGGCTGGAGGGGGCAAAAGGCGCGACCAGAGACGGACGGTAGGGATGGAAGCGAGATTATATATTCGCCCCCCGAGGAAATTAGGGTTTCGTAGCGAGAGTCGTCTGCTCATGTCGGACCAAATTAGATTAGTCAATTATCATCAACATCAAACAATGGGATAAAGTCCCTTATTTCTTTGGCCGGAATTTGAGTATAAAATGGATAATGAAATCTCGATTAGACCCGCTCGTTGGGGCGGGCTCGGGCTAGGGTCGACCTCCCGCCCGAACCTTCAGAGGTCCTCCTCGAACCCGCCAGGGTCAAGTGTCCGACCCCCTGCCCTTGAGGGAAATCCACGAACGAGGGTGTCTGTGGTTCGATTTGGAGATATTGTGGACCGAATTGAACTTATCAATTTGGAAAAATCTCAATCCAAACGACGTGGATAAAATAACGACTCAAACCGAATCAATCATTTAGTTTTGTTATCAGTTTGGTTCGGTTTCGAACTAGAACCAACAAGTCATATAAGAGGGAAAATTATCCAAAAAGTCCTAAACCTATTGCATTTTTATCAATTCAGTCCTAAACCTTTTCACTTCTTATCAATCAAGTTCATCCGGCCAATTTTGGCCAACCTATGCTGACGTGACAATTTTAAAAAAAATTCAAAATTTTTAATCTTTTTTTTCTTTTTTTTTTTACTTCTTCCCTTTGGTCAGTTGCTGATCGCCGATCGCCAAATCAGCTAGAGGGAAGAAGTCAGAAGAAAAAAAGATTAAAAAATTCAAAAAAAAATTAAAAATTTGCCACATTAACATTGACCGGACAATCAACACCAGCCGGTGGCCACGTTAGCGTTGGTTGGACAATCGACGCCAGCTGATGGCCAAGTCAATGCTGGCCGACCAAAATTGGCCGGATAGACTCAATTGAAGGAAAGTAAAAAGATTTAAGACTGAATTGGCAAACTTAAAATATTTAGGACTTAATTTGTAAAAATGCAATAAGTTTAGGACTTTTTGAACAATTTTCCCCGTATTAGGAGTTAGAAGTTTTAATACCTATGTAGACTATCTAACTTTAATGTGCAATGGAAATTACATAAAGAAACACTTGTTTCTGCACACTTATTGAAAAAAGGAACTATTCGCAATTAAATTAGATTAAATTATCGAAATGTAAAAATTTTTAAACTCGATGAAAAAATACAAAACATCGTATAAAACTCTTTAGTAAGTATTATTTGATGTTGAATATCGAACAACAATAGCCAACTTGAGAAATAGAAATCTCTCATTTAGGTAAGGAGAGGAATCTTAGATAGGAGCTTACTTGGTTAGGCTAGATTAAAAAAAATGACTAGTCAAAAGGAAAATAATTTTATTTCTTCAACTTATCGATTGTGTTGGGCTTTATCAGTTACAGAAGTTTTAAACCCAAATCAAAAATAAAAACAAGATAACCCCAAAATGAACCAATAAACCCAACTTATCCATTTATTAGTTTGGTTCGGCTCGGTTTTTCATTTTATAAATTTTTAGCAAACAATAAAATATATATTAAAACGAATGAAAAATACTTTTAGGGCTTTATGTTTTAATTTTACTATTTTATCTATGATTTTTGCATTATTTTTCTATTTTACATTAGAAATTTGTGCTTATTTTACCCTTTTAGCATTCATAAATGTAAAATGTCAAAGTAAAATTATTAATAAAACATTATCTACCAATTTTTTTCAGTAAAATATGGGCAAGTCGGGTCTTGCCTCGAATTTTTTGCATAGGCTCACCTAGTGGGGACTTTTTTATGGTAATGTCTAGAAAAGTAGAAATGTGCATGCGGATATCAAACTCTCTCGATCTCAAGTACTTAAAATTAAAATACATTTTACGTGGTTTAATTTCGAGAAAAATAGTTATAGTGATTTTCGAGTGCATAAGTCAAATCATGCCTGAGAAAATAGCCAATGAATTAAGATTGACGGCAAACTTCGATAAGAACCGATCACGAGTTTATAGTTACAATTTGTTTCTGTTATCTAACTAATAATCTACATGAGTAGCTTGTATCCGAGATCGATAATAGTTGAAATTTTCTAGTTCTCAATTAAGTCTAATGGCAATCTTGAAGATACGTACTCACAGATGTTTCTTTCAATTTGTACGCCACGTTTCTCTTTTTATATTATCAATTCGGTCATGAACATACTGTAAAGATGATAATTAAATTTTAAACTTTTTAATTTCATCAATTTTATCTTAAACCTGTACACAAAATCGAATGCAATCATTTGCACGTGGCGAGTGAATTTGCCTGCTTAGAACGGTCGGCGACAACATGACTGCTTAGAACGATCGGCGACAAGACGACACCACGTATTACCGCGGCAGTTGGTTGGAAGGATCGAAATTCCGCGAAAAAGTTCAAAATTGCATTTGCGAAATTGAAAGAAATTTTAGGACTGAAAATCAGCATCCGTTGACGACCGACTAGGTAATTTATTCTTGTGTTTTCTCAGCCTATCATGGAATAAAAGTTTTCGCACATTACATTAATTTCTATAAATAGTTTGTACAATTAGAAGAGGCAAATTTGGGTTTTGGGTGGCGAGATGGTGCCGGAAACAGAAGATTGTAAGAGAAATATCATTTCAGGGGACTTCACTTATATCATCAGTCAGATGGGTCACGCATCTTAAATTCAATGTCTTCGTATTACATTTGTACATTGCCAAAAAAAAATTAAAACACATACGAAAGATTTCACTCTTACAAAACAATAGCACAAGCTTCAAAACTACATTTATCTCTATCTTACAAACCGCTTAAACACAGACATTTCTTCAAAACCCCGCGACTCGAGCTTCTTCATCTTCACGATCATCCTCCATTCCTGCTCAAAACATTTTAAGACTGAATCGAACC
Organism: Syzygium syzygioides; assembly: GCA_031216285.1. Lineage (NCBI taxonomy): Eukaryota > Viridiplantae > Streptophyta > Magnoliopsida > Myrtales > Myrtaceae > Syzygium > Syzygium syzygioides. Next base: position 19,967,778 of record CM062252.1, on the reverse strand, counting down.
CTGGACTAATAGAGAAGAAATGGTAAAAAGTAAAATGTGCAATAAGGTTGGTGCATGCAGTACCTACAGCCATAACATCTATTACCCTAGGTCAAAACTCATCATGCATCATTGTCATCGAACTACCGAGGAGCGCACAGACCAGTTTGACCCAACAAGAAGATTGCTCGAAAGAGTAGATGAAAAAGCATCTGCTGCCAGTACATAGTGCCAAGTCCCCCACAACGTACCAACTGCTAACACCTTAAATTCACTTGATTTCTCATACCTATCCCATTTGAACAGCCACAACTTAGTTCTCCGAATTTAGGTCAAGAAAAGCGCGATTACAACAAAGCACACTCGGTCCTAAAACCCCAAAGTGAACTGAGCAATTTCCCAGCAAGGAACAAAGACAAAACGCAAAAAGAAACAACTAATAAATTCCATCTTAGAAGCTGGTCCACAAGAGAAACTACGGCTACATAAAGAGCTGGAAAAGCCGAGGTCGAATTGATGAGCATGGTCCCATCTTCAAAGACCAAAGCTTTCGATATTTCTTGACAAAAATGGAGCAAGTCGTCTAAGTTATAAACATCAGTGTAAGATTAACCTAACCAAGAGAGAGAGATTCACCCGATCTGAGGATCCTGAAACAGGATCCAGGATCCTGAGAAACGTTAATTCAAAAAACACCCCATTTATTAGGACACAAGAACAGTCAGTTAACAGTTAAACAAACATCATGCGAGAGTATCTAGGAAGCAGCAGCATGCCCAGTCATCCTCAGGACAAACCTCACATGAAGCAATCTTGAAAGCTCCCAAAATGCTTTTGACTCAGCCAGATCCAGAAAAGGAAATAAAATAAAAATCGAAAACTCCAATACAGAAGAGGGCAGCAAAAAAGATTTTCCAATTAGATCTCTATTGTTTAAAGAACCAGATCTGATAGACGTCATGAGAATCTACCGCAGAAAAATTAACACTTCAGAAAAAAAGATCACCTCATGCAAGAGAGAGAGAGGAGAAGATTACAACAAAAGTGTAGAGCTCCCTTCAATCCAAAAAAGGATTCAGACCAGAAGGGGCAAGTGAAGCTCCTGGCATATGCAAGCCACAAGCCTATCCCAACTTTTCATCCTTCTTTGTTTTTTTTTTTGGGCAAGGATCATCCTTCTTAGTTGTATTCTTCGTTTCTCTTTTTTCCTTCTTTTCATGGGCTTCCATTCGAGAATGAGTAGATTTAATGGGATAGGAGTGTGGGATCCATAGACCAGCAGCTCAACTCACCCAGCCAAGAACCTCTATTGGACTTAAAGGAGCTCCAGACTCCCTCCACACTAATCCCCTCTCTCTTCCCACGCAAACCCTAGAAATCAGTCAAAACCAGGGAAATCAAGACTCACTTCAATATCACAGCATGAAACTCCCCACAGATCTTCAAACCCTGGCGAGAGAGAGAGAATGAAGTGGAAGAACCAAAAAGGGTAACTTGCAAGACCCAAGATGCAGACCAACGGGAAGAACTTGAGAAACACTTCAAAAGAGGAAGAAAAGCAAAAGAAGGCTCGGCAGAAAACACCAACTACAAGTCATAGGAACCCCATCTAGCAGCTAGGGAGGGCCTCACATCTATCTCTCTTTCTCTCTCTCTCTCTCTCTGAAAGATAAAAATGACCAAAATCAACCGTATAAGAGATGGTAAAGAAGCTAGAAAAAGAGTAGCTATGGTGGAAAAAGAAGCGAGTGATGGGAGACCATTTATAGCGGTTTTGGTGAAAATAATAACAGAAAATGTGTGGTGGGCCGGCCAAAACAGTGGCTTAAGCTTGGGAAAAAAGTCTTTTGGAACCGGCTTTCTCATAGATTCTCTCTGTCATTCAATAATCACACTTTCACGTGACTCTCTCTGTCAAAAAAACTACAGTAATTTAACCAATGTGTATAATATGTATATCCCTCGGGAATGATTCTTGGGTGGGAAGTTTAGCACGAGAGGTTGAGGTTATTGGTGGATAATTCGGTTCACAGGAACCAAATGCGATCGAAAAGAGTTTTTTTTTCCACATGTTATTATGCTTCTTTTGGTCTAAAGGTGAGGTTTATTTCGACCCAAAAATAAACAATCGCAAGTAATTTTTTTATGTAAAAAAATCTTTGGCATCGTTTCCACTTTGTGTGATCTTTTAAGAAAATATCCCTATTTCATACCCTTATTTGCAATTTTCCCTAAAATGAAAAATTCAATCTGAACATTCCGAACCGTTTGAAAATAAACCAAAATTCTTATGCTAACATTTAGAAGTACAGCGGGGTCCTCTCCATCATTTATGGGGCACGATATTTTTTAAAAAAATTTTAACAGAGGCTTTGTGAGAAATGAATGGACTCTGCAAGAATTATCATCTTTTCACTCTAGCCATCTTTAAGAAGACAACTAACCTTAGCGCGTGCATACAGAGATGAACTCTCTCAAGTCTCGAGTGCAGAAATTAAGATATATTTTGTGCGGTTTAATTTCGAAAAACTAGCTTGTTATAATTTTCTAGCGCATTAGTCAATCTGTGCATGAGAAAAATACCCAACAATTTAAGATTGAAGTCGGATTTGAAACCCGAGTTTAGGACAAGACGGCAACCAATGATGGACAATATTATGGAATTTTGAACTTTATTTTTCACGCCTTAAATGAGAGCATTTATAAAAAGCATCACGAGTTCCAATGACTTTTACTAACCATTTTTCAACCCATTACAATGCATTTCAATGAATCGTTTGGGATAATCTGTACAGTACAGGTCAAAATTTTTGATTTTGCACAGGACTAAACTTTGATTTGACAAATTAGAGACGAGATTAATGTGTCAAAGCAGGTGAAGTAAGCTCCTATCTATTTAATCTATTATGGATCGAATGTGATAAGCAACTATCTTAGAGAAGTACAAGCCCCACTCCATCCGTCGTATCGAATCTATTTTAGCACTTTACATGGCAAAATAGTCCCTGCGCATTTACATAAACCCTCATTTCTCGAATTTCATTATTGAGAAAATCGAAACATTTTTCGACCATATGGGGTCTCGCTTGCATTGAGCCAAATTCAAATTTATTCATTGATTTGGTGATCTATCGTGAACTATAAGATGCAAAAAAATAAAAAAATGGTTTCTGGGCAGCGAGATGGTGCTGGAACATAAACACAAAATTGTAACAAATCTTTGTTTCAATGTCTTCATAGAACATGTCCACATTGCCAAATAGAAAACACATGCGAAAGATTTCACGCTTAACAAAATAATCGCACGACCTTGAAAAAGATACTTGTCTTAATTAAAATGCATCAAAATCCTGCTACTCTAGTTTCTGCATCTTCACGATCATCCCTTCCTGATTGATGCACATAGAAGACTAAAAGTCGAAACCTTGACCACCAGAGAAGAAAAGGTAAAAGAAGAATGATTAGAGCATGCGATATCTGCAAGCCATGACATGTTTTTCTCTTCGGTCAAGACTGAAAATGCATCACTGTTATCGAATTACCGAGGAGCACAGAGACCAGCTTAACCCCAAAGATGGTAATACTTGAAATAGTTGCTGAAAAGCATCTGCTAGTATCAATTTCTAGAGTGACTAGAAATTCCTATTCAACGAAAATGTATAGTATTCTTCAGATTTTGGTCAAGACAAACCGAGAGTACAATAAACACATTTGGTCCAAAAACACCCCCCCTTAAAAAAAAGAACTGAGCAATTTCCCAGCAAGAAACAAAAGCAAAATGTAAGAAAATAAACAAATTACATCCGGGAAGCAGGTCCACAAGAGAAAGAACGGCTACAACAAGAGATGGCAAAAACGGCAGCCAATCGATAATCATGATCCCATTGTTTTCCAAAGTGAGAACAACGTGCTACAGAGACCAAAACTTTCGATATTTCTTAGACCAAATAGAGCAAGTCTTAAGGTTAACCTAACCCAGAAAGAGAGAGAGAGAGATATTCAGTAGATCTGATGATCCTGGAACAGGATCTAGACAAACGTTTAAAAGAATCCCCATTGGTCAGGACACAAGAACAGTTACGATTACATACGCATCACGCGAGAGTATCTAGGAAGGAGCAGCCTACACAGTCATCATTCAGGACACACTTCACATGAAGCAATCTTGAAAGCTCCCATAAATGCTTTTGACTCAACCAGATCCAGAAAAGGCAAGCAAAAACAGAAATAGACATCTGAAACCTACAGGTACAGAATAGGGCAACCAAAAAGATTTCAAAACTAGATCTCTTCTGTTCAAAGAGAACGCCAGATCTCATAAACGTCACGAAAATCTACTGCAAAAAAAAAAATAATAGTAACACCGAAAAAAAAGAAGGACCATCAGGCCAAGAAGTCACCAAGATCATCTCATGAAGGAGAATACAAAAAAAAAGGGTAGAGCTCCCTTCAATCCAAAACAGGATCAGACCAAAAGGGGTAAGTGAAGCTCCTGGCATATGCAAGCCACAAGCCTATCCCAAAAATTTCTTCTTTGTGTCTTCTTCATTTCTCTTTTTCCTTCTTTTTTGGACATTAATTGCAGAATGACTGGATTTAATGGGATAGGAGTGTGGGATCCATAGACCAGCAGCTCAACCCACCCGGCCAAGAACCTCTATTGGACTTAAAGGAGCTCCAGACTCCTCTATATTAATCTCCCCTCTCTTCACATGCAAACCCTAGAAATCACTCAAAACCAGGGAAATCAAGAATCACTTCAATATGACCACATGAAACCCTCGCAGATCTTCAAACCCTAGCGAGAGAGAGAGAGAGAGAGAGAGCAGGAAGTGGAAGAAATGAAGGGTAACTGACGAGACCCAAGATGAAAGACCAGCCTGAAGAACTCAGAACGCTTAAAAAGAAGAAGAAAAGAGGAATCAACGAGGATTTCGTAACAGGGGAACAAACAAAACAAGGGAAAAAACAAAAGAGGGTTCAAGAGAAAAACACCAACTACAAGTCATGGGAAACCTATCTAACAGCTAGGACGGGCTCACACCTCTCTCTCTCTCTCTCGGAAAGCTCAAAATGACCAAACTGGACCGTTCAGGAGATGATAAGGAGGCTAGCGAGAGAGGAGCTATGGTAGAAAAAGTAGAGAGCGATGGGAGACCAATTAAAGTGGTTTTGGTGAAAGAAAATCACAGAAAACGAGTGGCGGGCCGGTCAAAACAGTGGCTTAGCTGGGGAAGAAGTCTTTTGGGGGAGCCGGCTTCCCAAAGATTCTCTCTGTTACGCAATAATCACGCGTTCACGTGCCCCTGTACAGAAATCTACAGTAAACTTAATGGATGTATGTGGCAAACACATCGATTCTCATAACTCGCTCGTGAATGATTCTGCAGTGGGAAGTTCAGCAGGAGAGAGGATGGGATTGTTGGTGGATAGTTCGGTCCGCAGGAACGAATGCGTTGGAAAAGACTGTTTTCTTTTCTCGGTTCCATCTATTATTATGGATGTTTAGGTCTCAAGATGGAGTTTATTTCGAACAAAACAAACAAAAACAAATGCAAGTGTATAATAATTATATATCTTCGTGGTCATCGCCTTCAGAAAAACACATTCTCACGAAAAGAAATACATTATTGTTATTATTACATCCACTATTAATATAGAGTTCTTTTCAAAATCATGACATATGAATTAGTTCGGTTAGACATACTTACGTATACATATGACTTGAGCAATAATGAATATGAAACATGTTAGTTACATAGACATCGATATCTAATAAAAACCCAAAATGTTCACTTCATATTTGGAAGAATAACTTACCCATTTTACGAATCGATCAGTTGTCATATCGTTATAATTTGTATTGGCCTTCCAATACCTTCCATTGCCAATCGACCCCATTCTCTTGTTATCTAGTCGATTAGCCTCTAAAGTTGGATGAGAAACTCCAAGGTCGCATCCAATCCCCGTCTACCCGATGATCATACTTGATTCATCGATGACTGACTTCAACTAGCACGCCCCTTGTAAAGGGCATTAAGAATTTCTCTCTTACGAGTGCCAAATGCAAGAGAAAAAAATTTTGAAAATTATTGTTTTGGAAAAAAAAAGCTATAGAAAATAAATAAATTGGAAAACAATTAGGTGCATTGGGTTTCATGCGTTGCTACATCTTAGCTATTAAATTTCATGGATTTTAATAAAGGGCCCACGTAATTCAAATAAGCAGCGTTTCAAATGTGTTTTTAATTTTGAGGTCCTTAAGTATGCCATAAAATTAAGAATACAATTGAAAAACATCGCGGTTAGAAAATACATCATTGTATAGATATATAGTGTATAAATACATCAAGTAAAATCATTAGATAATATAGTTACACGCACACAGTGAACGCATAAATATACTTAAACAAATTGAAAAATTATAAGATGCATCACATTCAATTTCAATTTTAGTATCACATGATCTCGGGGATGCAGTGTACCAAGCTTAATCTCATTGTTTTGCATTACATACGACATTGAATTAATGCAAGCTGATCATCAATGTTTTAATGTTTGCGATGAGTGAACATGAACTTGACAAGGAACCGAAACGTGCACTTCATGACATTGAAGATTTGAAAGATTCGACAGAAATTAAGTGCTATGGGATTTAAAATACACAAGATTCATCAAGGGACTGTGTTTACTTTCCAATAACTATCTTTCACTTTGAGAAATTAAAAATTAGTTGCCTCGTAGATCGAAACCAAAAGTAAACTACAAAGTTGCTAATGAGGATAGTCCAGTCTCTTTTTGTTTTTAATAATTCATTGATTGGTAAACTATACATACGCACGCATATATACTTATACATATGAAATAAAATTTTGTGGCTCATACAATTCAGCTTTTATTTATGTTTAAAATTCAACCTTTTTGAAATACACAAATCAAAATATGCAGATCCCTGTATAATTTTTCATTAATTTTTAAGATTGAAAACATGTTTTTCTATGGCAGTTTGGAAAAAAAGAGAGTATGACTTACTATTTCAAGGAAATCCAAACAATGTCTTGCCTCGAATTAATGGTTTTTACCAACCTGCATTCACTTGTATTTGAACTTATGGGTTAGCTAATCAAATTTTTTTTGGCGCGGCAATCTACGATATTTCAAGCCAAACTTTATGCATGAATCAAGATTATTTTTTCGATCCGATCAAGACTAATATGAACAATCGGCGATAAATTTAGAGGATATAAACTGCTTTTACATTTGTATTTTAGAAAAGGGTTAATGCCATGAAAAACCCCGAATTGATACACCTGTGACAAATTTACCCTTAGTTTATTTTCGCTAAATTTTACTGTTAAATTACTTTGTTAAATTATATGCGGCAATTGACTGATGTACTAGTTTTATGCTTTATCCTTCGTTTGTCATGGGTGTACCAGTTTTTTTTTTTTTATGATATTAAATCTTATTTAACGGAAACTAATGAGGGGTAAATTTGTCACAAATGTACCAATTTGGAGTTTTTAGTGGTAAAAAAATTAAATTTAGGATAAAATTGCTACAGATGTACTAGTTTTGGGTTTTTTACTGTTAAAAAATTAAATTGAAGTAAAATTGTCACAGATGTATTAATTTGAAGTCTTTCCTGATATTAACCTTATTAAAAATAGGGTTAATGCCACGAAAAACCCTAAACTGGTATACCTGTTACAAATTTACCCAAAACTATTTTTTTTACCGCAAAAAACTTCAAATTGTTACACTTGTGACAATTTTACCCCAAATTATTTTTTTGACCACTAAAAATCCCGAACTGATATATCTGCGACAATTTTACCCCGACCTAATTTTTTAATTTTAATTTTAATTTTTTCAATTTTTTAATTTTTCCTTTTCTTTCCTTTTTATTTTCCTTCATCTTCTTTATCTTCAACCTATGGCCGATCGCCGGTCTAGCGATCAGCCAGAGACAAGGGTCGGCAAGGTCGGCCCTGCCGGCTGCTAGCGAGGCCGACTTCACCGGCAACTGACGAGATTGGCCTTGCCCACCATTGGCAAGGGGTCGTCCTCGCCATCGCTGGCAAGGCTCGACGCCCCCCCCCCCACCGGCCGCTAGTGAGGCCGACCTCGCCGTCGCTCAGAAACCAAATCAATGGCTAGCACAACAGATTAGAACACCACAAAAGGCGGGGATTTGGCGTACCGTCTTGGATCAGCAGGGCTTCTCGTAAGAGCTGCAGACGAGATTGACGACGGCCTCGATGGACTTGGAGAAGTTGGAGTGAGAGGTGAGCTCGACGTGCCCTTGAGCTTCCTCCACGAACTTCAAGAGGGCGCTGCAGTTGCCGCACTTGAGAGAGACGCCGGCCATGGCTCCAATCCTCCGATCAGGGATAGGAAAATTGAGAGAGAAATGCTTTTGCGCTTGGAGCAATGTCGCTTCGCGATCGCCAGATAGAACAGTTGGGATTTTGCCATCATTGGCGAAGACGACCCCTTAACGACAATTGGCGAGGTCGAACCTATGGCTAGTCACTGGACCAGCACCCGCCCATAGGTTGAAGATAAAGAAGATTAAGGAAAATAAAAGGAAAGGAAAAAGAAAATAAAATAAAAGGTATAAAATTATCGAAAAAATAAAAAATAATAATATTAAAAAAATATGTCGAGGTAAAATTGGTGTAGGCATACCAATTTGGGGTTTTTGATAGTAAAAAAAATAGTTCATGGTAAATTTGTCATAAATGCACAAGTTTGGAGTTTTTTATGGTCAAAAAAATAATTTATAGTAAATTTATTACAAGCGTATCGGTTTAGATTTTTTCGTGGTATTAATCCTAAAAAATATCAAGGAAGGTCAAGTCGAGTTTCAAAAATGGTATCCGATAGAATTGAATCAAGTCAATCCACAAACCGAACCAAGATCATCAGGAAAAAAACCAAAAAGAAAAAAGAAGGGTTAATACCACGAAAACCCTAAATTAGTACACCTGTGACAATTTTACCCAAAACTATTTTTTTGACCACAAAAAACCCCAAAACTAGTACACCTGTGACAAATTTACCCCGAACTATTTTTTTGATCACCAAAAACCCTAAACTGGTATATCTGCGATAATTTTACTCCGAACTATTTTTTTGACTACCAAAAACCCCACACTGGTACACCTGTGATAATTTTACTCTCAAACTAATTTTTTGATCACTAAAAATCCAAAACTGATATATTTGTGACAAATTTATCTTTGTTAGTGTCTATTAAATTATATTAATATCACAAAAAATCATAAATTGATAAACTTGTGACAAACAGAAGGGTAAAACCTAAAATCGGTACACATGTCAATTATCACGTGTTATTAAATTTAGCAATTTGATAGTAAAATTTAAAGGAAGCTAACAGGGGGTAAATTTATCATAGGTGTATCAGTTTGGGATCTTTGGTAGTAAAAAAATTAGTTCGGGGGTAAAATTGTCACAGGTATATTAGTGTGGGGTTTTTTATGATAAAAAAAATAGTTCGGGATAAAATTATTATCGGTATACTAGTTTAAAGTTTTTTGTGGTCAAAAAAATAGTTTGAAATAAATTTATTATAAATATATTAGTTTGAGTTTTTTCGTAATATTAAATAAAAAAAAAAAGAAAGGCGAAACGAGTCACTGGGGATTTTGAGGATGACTCGATTTTCTAACTCACGTCACGTGATGTCGCGACGGAAAGCGACGACCGACACGTGGCGGTTGGAAATGGCGGGAAAGCGAGACAGAGAGAGAGAGGAACCGAAAGCGACATTAACTGTGATGTGACCGCTCCACTCAATCTCTCCCTCCTTTGTCGGGGCGCGCGTGACGCACGCCCGACGCGCACGTTAGCGGATTGCACCCTTTTTGTCCGGTCCAGCTGGCGGTTCAGCGGAAGGCGCGCCGGATTGATCGGGCCAACCGGGCCCGATAGGGTGTTCTCATGGGCTTTGGCCCGGCCCAATCAAACGGTGTGCGCCATGGCCGCGATCGGCGCCTTTACCATCAGACTCCATCAATGGGCGCAGCTAAGCCAGATGATGTAGACCAGGAAGCCCTTATTCAGGCCCGCGGCGCCCACGATTAATAAATTTAGTGTCAATTTATTTCGCGAAAAATAAATCGCCATTTTTGGAAAATATTTATCAGGGCATTTGATTAAAACACGAAAAAGACCCGGAAAGTATTTTTCGCTATCTGGTAAAGACTTGAGCCTGAGCCCAAGCCCGAGCGCCAAGGATCCGCGTACGGCCTTTGTGGATCCGAGCCCAAGGGTCGGGACCAGAGGTCAAGTGTTGGAGACCCAAGCACTACCTTTATGGACTAGGGCTCGGGGTGCCGGAGCATGAGGTACGGGCACCTGGGATTCAGGCCCAACCTCGATGGACTCGGGCGTGGGTGCCAGGGCCCAGGCCTCGAGACCAGGCCCGGGTGCTGGAGACCTAGTCCTACCTGTCGAGACCCGAAAACTAATGTCGGGATTTTTTGTGCCCAAATGTAGAGTTTCGAATCTCAACTCGTTTTTTGATTCTTTTAAAGAGAAAATCATTGTCCCGAATTTAATCTTTAATAGGAAATTATTTTCTGTTAACTAACAAAAATATTCCGTTGACTCATTTTTTGAAAACGGGATTAAAATGACGAAAACAAAACAAGTCATTAAGCTAATAGGGCAAGAATCTTGATTCAGTGCCCTCTCCATGCAAAATTATTCACGTCGTGTCCTAAGTACTGCGTATCGAATCGGTAACACAAAAACCTTTCCAACTCATCCCAGCTGCCCAAGGCTCAATCGACATCGAAACGAAGATTCACGAAAATGACAAACCCTTTTTGTCGCGATGTGAAAATAGCGGACGCATTTGTAAGAAATTAAATATTAATCACACTTTTATTTAATATCTTAAACTTTTATAATAAATGACAGTAATTTCAGAAAATCTCACGGTATTGAGTCGTGTTCGTGTTGAAATCGTGAACTCGATGCCATCTCTTGTAACATGGTCCAATGCCTCGTTGACACGCATGGGGTTTAACTCAGTGCGTGCATTAAAAGTGATATATTATCACGACGCTACCAACTTTTCGAAATTGTAGCCATCGACTAGACACGAGTTGTGCTTGGAATGATTTCTTGATTCATCGAAAGCTTTTGGTCTTCGAGAACAACCAAGATAAAATATCTTCGTGTTGGCCCTTCGATGCTACCATGGCAACATTTCGATGGCCCATAGGGAGAAGGGGTGTCAAAAACCGAACCGAAACTGAAGATAATTTGATAAATGACATTTTGTGCGAGTTAATTGGTCAAATTGGAGTCTTGCTATGCCATCGCCCATTTAGAGATGTTTGTACGTTTCAAATGGTTTCGCTTGAGTATAAGTAGAATCACGAAGTCACCGACATAAGAAAAAGAATTATGGTGCGTTTATTGTACGGAAAACTTATAATTTGGAATATATTTTTTGAAAATTAATTAGTCATATCGTTTAGAAAAATTAGTCATTGAAAACTGTTTTCACTATTAACATCAATTTATACCAAAGTATATTCATGGATAATTAATATTTTTTTATTTATTCATTTTTGTGAGCGTGATGACCAATTATTTTTTAGAAAATATTTTTAAAATTTTAAGATTTTCTTGGAACAAACACACCATGAAATAACAGACATAGCACGAACCAAAAGGGGTAGAGGTCAACATGCACATTATAGTGGCAAGCACGCCGGCTTCGAAACGTTGCTCCAATTTCACAGGCATAGGACAAGGTCCTGCAACTCCACTTGGGCATTTTAAGGTATTTGATTATTTTTCATTATACCAAGTTAAGTTCTTTTTTTTTTGGTCGAAATTATACCAATTTAATTTCAAATGCTAGGATTATTGATATTCCATAAATTTTTGCTTTTACGATAGTAATTTTTCTCTTTTTCTCTTTTTCACTCTCTTCATGTTTGTGTGTTTCTTTCTGGCAAGTTTAAACAATTGTAAGTTGACGTATTATAATACCGGTGATGACATTAAATCTTGCGTGAGTGTATTTTGAATTTTGGATCTCTCGCGTGCTAATATTTCCATTTAAATTTCGTTCCCAACAAATTGTTTTTATAAAAGAGCCTCATTTAATTTTTTTTTTAACCATATCTCTGATCGACGAGTTCCGAGCATGAACATTGCCCACGTGTAACTATTTATCAACGTTTGCACGTAGCTGATGTCATAATGTTCAAACAATAGAGGTATGATAAGAGGCCGCCCTTTGAAAGAATATCGTTTTTCCTACACAACTTTAAACATTTTTTTTTCCTTTTTGCGTACAAGTTTAACCTTTTAGTAGCTTATTAAAGAACAAAAAAGGCCACTTAATTATGTTGACATAATTGCAAATTATAGCGACCTTATCCACTAACGATGGAGTAAATTTTTTTTTTTACTTTTATGACATGAATAGTCTTTTTTTCATAAAAAAAAGAGCACACCCGTTGCGTACTCAAAAAATCGTGAAAAAATTTAAATCAATAAAGTACATTATCATATGAATGAAGAATCGATTCATTGGCAACTATGAGTTTAAAATTTTGTGAAATTGGAAAGCTAAGGGGTCAATGAAACGCTATATACATATCACGGATTCGATTTTCAAATCCGAGATAGTCGGGATTATTTGATAATTATGTCGATTACGATTTTGTCGATCGGCATGAGTTTTCATATTTTTTCATGAAAGTTTGAAGGTGAAGGCTAAAAGTTGCTATTGGATTTATTTTATCAACTAAACAGATAAATAAATCCCATTTTTCAATTTCTCTTTTGCCCAAAGTAAATCCATTATTAATTTAAATTCACGATAAAGGGAAATATTTTTCTAGAAATCATTTTTCGGAAAAAAATAATTAATTTTAATTATAAGTTTAAATTTAAAGCATCGCAAAATAAAAAAAAATAAGAAAAAGAAAGAAAGAGAGAATAATACCAACAAACATCACTGGTCTTGTAAAAGTGACAAGAGTAACAGAAACCAGACACACAACGGCATAAGCATCGTCCGTTGCGTTACTTCTCCGTCCTTGTTTACTCGAAACGAACCACGCAACAGAGAGCGTCGCATCTTCATCTTCATCTCCATCTTCTCGCTCCTGCTTCGCTAGATTCTCCAGAAAAAACACCCCAGAACCTGATCAGGGACTCGTGTTCAATGATGGGTAAGCCCTGTTCTTGAATTTACCGCTCATGTTTACACGTCCGCCTGCTTATTTTTTTTTGAAGATGCTGGGTTGATGGTCACGCGAGTTCTGATTCGAAAGTACGTCCTGAACGAGCTCGAGCGTGTAAAAATTCCAGTTTCTGAGCTCTTCTGATTGAGTTTGTCGAATTTTCGAGTTGGAATTTTCGGATGAAGGACCGAACTTTACTTCTTGGTTGTTAATATGGTGATCGTAGCTCAAATTCTGGGTCGTTCCTGTTGGACTGGATATAGTCAAACACTACCCTTTCCGGCGAGAAAACGAATCAACGAGGCTTTTCGGATTTCATTGTTCTTTTGGTTTTTTCTTTTTAATGAAACTGTTGATATTTTTCTCAAGTAATTAGGCATCACTTCGACTCAGTTGCTTCTTATTGAAATCCATGAAGAAAGGAGATACGATGAACGTATGCGGTGAAACATGCAAGATTAAATTGATTAAATCCAGTTGTCGGGGGCGGAAATGTGGTTTTTGAAATGTGTCTAAATTCGTCATTGAGAAGTTATTAGAGGTTTTCGTGTCTGTGACTGGAAATGACTTGTTTGACATGTTTTGCTAAATGCTAGATATCGAGGAAGACATTCGTGGGTTGCAACTTCACTCAGCAGGTAGCAATAGGAAGGCTTGTAATCATCGATTCTTAATAGTGTTTTTCCACTTCTTTTTTTCCTCCAGAATATGAATTTCAGAATGCTTTGTGCTCTAAGTGTCTTGGTTGAACTATTTTGGTTTTTCTCTTTGGATGTGTCCATTCTTGGCAGAAGAGAATAATGGGGTTGGTCATCCCGAAGATCCAAAGCTTGAAGAAATGGAGATGGTTGATGAAAAAGAGGAAGGTTGGTGATAAAATTGAATTGGTCTTAATATGATGGCAATGACAATCAATGGTTATTGTATATGTAGGTATGAATTTTGGCGAGAGAGTCGTGCAGGATTTAGCTTTCTCCTTTTTCTTTGATAGTTTTCCCTTTTTTCTGGTTGCTTGTTTGAATCTGAGAGCTTGCAATCAATCATTCAATATTTTTTATTAATAAGTTATAAATTAGGAAGTGAAGTGATGGGGAGCAATTTAGAAGATTGGCTAACTGACAGACTCTTTGCATTGAGTTGTTTTAAGGGTAGTCCATTTACATAGCTCAGGTGTATCTGAAGAAGTTTTACTTGTTTTCTTCCTTCTTCTTCTTGTATTGCCATGAAAACATTAAAATTTAGGTTATCTTGTGGACGGTTGATGGTATGTAAGAAACCTTGGAATCACACGAACTGTGGAGGATTTAATTCTTTCAAGACCACCTACTTGTCGCTTTCATGAGATTCCTGTTACATCTCAGTGTCGTATTCCTACTTTTGACATTCACATGAGCTCAGGCAACTGTACTGCTTGGAAAAGTGCTCAGTTCTACCCAGGCAGTGGACGGCATGATGCTTGTCTTGAGGCTTTCATAGGGCTCATCATTTCCATAGGCCACATAACTTTTGCTTGGGCTTTGGAGTCACATACTTTGTTGCAAATAAACTTTGCGCTGTCAATTACTATGGTCGTTCATATAGCTTGATCAATTGCTAGCTCACCTGCCTTGATGAAACTGGAAGAGTGAATCATATTAATCTATATTGTAGCACACCCAGAAAGGTTCTCTCTTGAGTGAATCTGTCATTCAGCCTGTCACTAGTCACAATACCCTCCTCTAGTTGTTCTCTGATCCTTGACTTTCTTTGCTCATGAATATAAGGATCTTGTTTCTTAGAGAGCTTCCCTTAATTTGTTGATTGAAGATCTCTGATACATTTGCTTATGAGCTGTTTATTAATACTTTTGACATATTTAAAATTTGGCAACTAGTGAGCTTCGCTAAAGGAATTTACCTGTGGATTTTTGCAGGTGCTCAAGATGAGATCCTAAAAACCTCCCAACAGATCCAGGCTGACCCAAGAGGTGCTATTTTGTTTCCTTTTTGAACCTAAAGTCAGTTCTGGTTACTACTTGCGTAAGCGTAACTTCTCTTAAATCATATTTGGAATTTTGGATTTGTAGGGAATGATGATGAAGCATCTGCTGTTGAGCATGTTGATGTGCAGGATGAAATGGAAGTAGATACGAAGCGGCATTTGAATGTTGTTTTCATCGGTCATGTTGGTAAGTTGCACTGCTTTTCCATTTGGTTCATCAGTATGGATGTCTGAGTCAAATTTATGCCTCTGTCAACTGTTGGATCCCAGCAGTTAAAATTGCCATTACTTATTCCCTTATTTGCTTGTGATTTGTGAGTCTTTAGCTTAATCTCTGATGCATGACGAGTTAAGGTTGCTATTTTTCTGCAAGCAATTGATTGCCTATATCTTGGTTCTCTTTTGTCCTTTGGAAGAGAATCACAATGCGTTAATATTTTCTTATTATAGTTGGATCAGAAAGACTGAATATCATACAAACAGTTGAAAGGGATTTTCACATGATTTCTGTTAGATGCTTTGTGCTATTCAGTGTTTGCAACTTGCAAGTTGCAACCCATTTGTTTAACCCTGCTTGATCTAGTTAGCTATCGATTATGGATTACAGATGCTGGAAAATCAACGACAGGTGGCCAGATTCTCTTTCTTAGTGGACAGGTTGATGATCGTACCATCCAAAAGTACGAGAAAGAAGCGAAGGACAGGAGTAGAGAAAGCTGGTCAGGCTTTTCCTTTGGTTTTTGTCCCTGATAATTTGTTGGTTACACTGCCATCATATGCAGGTTTTAATATGTATTAACAAGCACAGAGATCGGTGTAGATTGCTTCATTTATTACTCTTTTGATCATCTTTATGATAGGTACATGGCTTACATTATGGACACTAATGAAGAAGAGAGGGTTAAGGTACTAGGCAGCTCTTGTAATTCCTTTCGAAATTCTGTTTGATTCTTTTCCCTGAAGCATGTACTCGTGGTGCCCTAGATACTGGAGCAGGTTCCTTGACAGTAAATTGTAATTTAACAAATTAAAATCATTTTAAATTGATGCAGGGTAAAACAGTTGAGGTTGGGAGAGCACAATTTGAGACTGAAACAACTCGTTTCACCATATTAGATGCACCGGTGAGCTATTTATTTGTACCCTTTGATTCCTTAAACTAACCCTTAGAGCACCACAGCAGGTTTGTCCTGAACTGCTACGTGTTCTAATCTTATAGGATCAACTTGTGTCCAGGGTGAAACGTTATTACCTGTGTGTGAATTCTGTGCTATTTGATTTTTCTGTTTTTCTTGTTAAGATAATAGTTTCTAATCAAAATTCTTGAGTGTTAATGACATGCTCCTCTCTCTCTCTCTCTCTATTGTTGGGGGGATTCTCCAGGGTCACAAAAGTTATGTCCCTAATATGATAAGTGGGGCATCCCAAGCAGATATAGGCGTACTGGTAAGGAACGGGAACAATGTGTTTCTTTCTCTGGTTTCTTTTAAGTTTTCACACTATAGCTCCTTGTTCCAAACCCAACTCTCCCAGGTAATATCTGCTAGAAAGGGGGAATTTGAGACCGGATACGAGAAAGGTGGACAAACCCGTGAACATGTCCAGCTAGCTAAAACCTTGGGTGTATCTAAGCTGCTCGTTGTTGTAAATAAAATGGATGATCACACTGTAAATTGGTCTAAAGAAAGGTCTCTCTCTCTCTCTCTCTCTCTCTCTCTCTCTCTCTCTATCCTTGTCTCCCCTCCAAACACCTGCTGCCTTCTCCATGGGCACACATATCTTTCTAATATCGTTGTGGTTTGCTCTTGCTGGTGTCTATGTTTTTCAGGTATGATGAAATTGAATCAAAGATGATACCTTTTCTAAAGTCTTCAGGCTATAACGTGAAGAAAGGTACCATTTCTTTCTACTGCTCTGAAAAGTTTGTAGGGGAATTTGGGCAGTAATATTCCTTGGTTTTTGCTGTATCTGTCGCCAACTTGCCTTACTTTTTTTTCGTCATTGCAGATGTCCTATTTCTACCGATATCTGGTCTCGTTGGTTCAAACATAAAAACAGGAGTTGACAAAAGCTTATGTTCGTGGTGGAATGGACCGTGCCTCTTTGAAGCTCTTGATGCTGTTGAGGTTCCTCCACGTGATCCTAAGGGTCCTTTCAGGTATTGCCTAACATCAAATGATCTCCTTGATTACTTTCTGAGCTTCTTGATTGTTGTAGCTCAGTCAATCGTAGGGGCACAATCAAGTTGAGTTGAGTCCACATAGTTTACTACTCAACGTCAGGTCTCAAAGTGTCAAGATTTTTATGCTTGACACATGCTTAATCGACCTTGATTTTTGAGCTTTCATTGAGTGCGATTAAGTGAAATACATGCTCAACCTTGCCTTGAGTAGGCTTGATTATCCAAATGATGGCCTCAAACATCAGTAGGGCTAGATGTCAAAATCAAGTTCTGTTTTTGTTTTTGGCAAGCCAACAAAGCAAGTTCATCACATTACTAAATCTTGTAAAGATCCAACTCTTACAGATAAAGTGTCATATTCTAACAATCCTTTATTACATCAGGAAGTGTTTAAAAAAAGGCCACTTAGACCGTGAATGTGCAACTTTATTCGCACTCCTGGGGCTCCAAAGGAACTTCCATCCCCCATGCGAGTAAAGAAATTTTCGCAGGTCCAGTATACGCGTCAATGACTCCAGTCCAAGTGGCCTCTTAGGTCCACGACTGACTTTATAAAACTTGGCAGTTGCCTTCAAAAGACTACGTTGTTATGTCCTCAATCTCGTGCTAGATGACCAGCCCAGTAAGCTGCCTCAGTCTCTGCTTCAAGTGGTGAGGAGTAGCCATTACTAGTTACCCATGCTTCTAAAGGGTTACCTCTGTCATCCCTTGCAAGCACCATCTCTGCTCAAAAAGTTAACACCCAATCTAAACAAAAAAATATAGTTATGCTACTAATAGTTGTTTCTGATAATATGATATGTATTACACAAGCACATAAATTCAAAGGTTAATCCCACATTTATTCCTTTTACTTGTGTTATTTGTGCAATCTGGTCCTCAAAGTTTCAATTTGTGCAATCAAGTTCTCTAACTTGCATGTTTTGTGCAATGAAGTCATTTTGTCATATAAACAATTAATTATCCTGATGTAGCGGCTTCCATGACAATTTTTAGCATTAGAAAAAAGAACTGTCTTTTGAGTTTTCAAAATTCTGTTTATTTGGAAAAACACAATCAAGCCAGCACTTGTCGAACTGAGTGGCAGTCAACTGGTCAAGCTCGAGTAACTCACTAGTAGCTCGACTAGATAACACACGCGATTTCTTACTTTTGTTACTATTCTTTCATACGAAGAGCACATGAACACAATCAAGCAAACACGCGTCAAACTGAGTGGCAGTCAACTGGTCAAGCTCGAGTAGCTCAACTAGTTAACACATGTGGTATATTACTTCTGTTACTATTCTTTAAAATAAAGAGCATATGATGATGCTTTTTTTGGCATTGCCATATTTTTTCATTCTATGTTAGCTAACTTCAACAAAGGCTGCTTGTTCTTGAGAATATCCTCTTAAATCAGACACTGATTTGATTACAATTTTATGTGCTTGGACCTCATTGATCATAAAGGTACCTTCTTATAGCATGCTAGCATGTTAAACCACATGCCTTTTCTCATCATCCTTTTTTGAAGAATATTCAAGTGAAAAAGCAGTCTGATGGTTGTAATTAGAATAACTACAGTGAAAGACAATGAATTCTGATACCGGGGTGCATGATACAAGTTCTAATATGCAGGTTGATTCTTGAAGCTTTTGATTACTCTAGCACATGCATGCACACACTGCATACAAAACGCAGGGGTACATGGGCTCAGGCTTGCAATGCACTGACTGACACAATCGAGCATGCATATGCACACGCCATCATGCATGTATGCATGTAAACATTTATATGTTTGCTTCTGCACAATAAGTTATTCTCTTCTAATGAATCAAAGGATGAACTTTGCCTTTACATTATAATGGATATTGCTGTTTCATCTGGTGGAAGACTTTCAATTGCCTATCTAGCTTGGATAAAGCATTTAGTCTCATTTGTAGCATCATGAAATGTGGTGCTTACCGATTATGGGTGCTATTGGGACTTAATTTGGTTGTGTGTTCTAGACTGTACTTCTTCTTCTTCTTCTTGTACTTGTTAAGTACTTCAGGCATTTGATGATGAATCTCTAACTTGTAGGATGCCTATCATTGACAAATTCAAGGAAATGGGAACTCTTGTTATGGGAAAAGTAGAATCAGGCAGCATACGTGAAGGTGATTATTTGGTTCTCATGCCAAATAAGGTAAATGATCTGCATAAGTTTAGCGGTAGTTTCCCAGTTTTTTGTTTATTGCTAGTTCCTTTGAGGATTCTATCATTGCTCTGCAGACGTATGTGAAAGTGCTTGCTGTGTACCGAGATGATGGTAAAGTTAGACGTGCTGGACCTGGTGAAAATGTCCGGGTTACACTTTACGGGATTGAAGAAAAGGACATATTGTCTGGATTTGTCTTGTCAAGTGTTGGTATGTACTTTTTTTTTTCACTGTGCCTCTGTATCTTTCAAAGGAGAATTTATAGTGTTGTTTGTCCATTTTCTATTTGTAGTTCTTCTTCTAAGGTAGGGTGCTTTATAGGAGTTGTTTTCATGATCTGGTACCTCCAATGACATTCGTTGTATTTTTCATTGCCCAGAGAAACCAATTGCTGCAGTCACTGAGTTTGTTGCCCAGCTGCAGATTCTTGAGCTGCTAGACAATGTATGCGGAACAAATTATTAGTCTTCTTCCATATTCGTGTTGGCTGTACTTTGAGCATCTTTAGTTTTTTGATAAGTTAATTATGTGAATAATATCTCAAGTAGACAAATACTTCAGGCAATCTTTACAGCTGGTTATAAGGCCGTTCTACACATACATGCGGTTGTTGAGGAATGCGAGATCATTGAGCTGCTACAACAAATAGATCCAAAGACGAAAAAGCCATTAAAAAAGAAAGTTCTATTTGTGAAGAATGGGGCTGTGGTCATTTGTCGCATTCAGGTTAGTTTCCACAGACCTAAGTGGTTTCTGACAGTGGAACGAACCCTGAGGTTTCGAGGTTGTCAGTGATCATCCTTTTGAATTGTTTGATGTCAAATGACGTTTTTTCAATTGCTGGAAGTCCACCTTGTACTAGCACTTATCGTTGGTAATAACCCCCAGCACAGTAATGCTTTGTTGGTCTCAGTTAAGTTTTTGTCTATTGGATGTAGTCTTGTCAGCTCTTTTATGTCTATTGACGTGACCTTCATGGGGAAATGTTTCACCAGGTGGACAACTTGATATGTATTGAGAAGTTCTCTGATTTCGCACAGCTTGGGAGGTTCACTCTTCGTACTGAAGGTGAAGGATGGATGTTTATAGATATCTTTTCTGGTTTTCCAGAAGCTGTAATGACACATTGACTTATGGAATAGAAAAGAGTGTAGGCTCACCGTGTAAAACTGTTTTCTGCAGGTAAGACAGTGGCAGTCGGGAAGGTCATCGATTTACCTGTAATAGCAAGAGCTTGAACATTTTTGGGAATAGGTAAGAACTTTCCCTGCCACTGCCTTCTCTTTCATGACGTTCCATTTTGCTTAGTCATCTATCGTGCTACTTTTCTATTCATTTATTATGCTGTTAAATTAGAAAGGTTAAATGAAGGTTTAAGTCTTTATTCTGTCCTCGAAGTTGCTTTTTGGTTGGAGGTTGCTCAGATTTTACTTTGATGCACGAACCTTTTAATACCAAGATCAGAACCTTCAACGTTGCTGGGAAATATTGAAGACACATAAAAATTAGTTGACACTATCTTTCGTAGATTATCTCATAGATTGAGATTAATGAATTCTCTCATACTTTTCTTCAGGCAACTGAGGGACCTGTGTAAACAATCTGAGTGGCAACTGCAAGACTGAGCATCATTGTTGCATTGCCTGCAAGTGCATCTTGTTGGGCTGATCAGAAATGGAGAGGTATCTGTTGCCCGAGTGATGCACAGAGATTGCGTCTTTCCTAGACTATAGATGCATCTGAGTGTTAAAGGGTATTAAGCCATATAGCTGATTCATACCATACCATATCTTAAACAAAATCAAATTGTTCTGTCCAAGTTCACCAAATATAGGTTTTCTTTTCATTTGGGTGGAATTTTGTGCTTCTGTCTCCTCTAGGAGTATTTTCCTATACAATTTTGCAGTAAATTGCGTATCCACTAATGTCGATATACGGTGTTAATAAAATCTCTTTCTCTGGGCACATTTGCATGCACATGCACACCCATAGAATCTGAAATAAATATCACCATGTTGTTCTACCATTGGCTAACAATGATTTATCATAACTAC
Source organism: Syzygium syzygioides (assembly GCA_031216285.1). Lineage (NCBI taxonomy): Eukaryota > Viridiplantae > Streptophyta > Magnoliopsida > Myrtales > Myrtaceae > Syzygium > Syzygium syzygioides. Next base: position 19,946,160 of record CM062252.1, on the reverse strand, counting down.
GGAAATTTTGCTTAAAATCTCTTACTTTGTGAGAGTGATAACTCTTTTCATGGTTGTAGAAGTTTATGGGATCTTTGTCTATATTTCACTTTTGGTTAAAGATTCATAGAGGAATGCATGCAAATTAATGAAATGGCAGAAAGATGCTTATGCTGCTTGAGATTACATAAGGCAGGACTTTCACATTTATTACAATAATCAGTACAATTTTTTATCTTTGACTTATGCCTACCATATATCGAGGGAAAACAAATGCAACACGAGTGACAGTGATAGTGAAAAACCTTTTCAAACATCGTTTAAGATATTGTGTGGGTATGTTGAGTAAGCACTTTACATTGCCGGAGTTCCGCTCGAACATTGTACTCAATAAACTTGAGCTTGTATTGAAGCTTAGGTTTGAGTACTTAATATGATATAAGGTTGGATTTTTTTGTGAGAGAACAGGAAGCAACAGGTTTTGGGGAAGCCCTGCATAGAGATTCAGCCTCATCTCTCCTCTCCTGTAGATATTTTTATGTCTCTATTTTATTGTTCTCGATTTTACATATACTTGGAGCAGCAAAATAGTTAATTAAAATAATATTATAATCCTAATATTTAAGTATCTCACTTTTGCACTTTAACATGATCAAAACCCATGATTCAAGTTCTTTACATGCTGCAAGTTTAATAAGCATCCAGTTTTGAACTTTGAAGCTACATATTCTATTTCAACACATCAACAGTCTATAAGTCAAAACTAATTTTATGACACCACACAAGAAATTCAATTTTTTTTCATTTGAGTACCAATTCAACCTTCACGTCACACCTGCACTCTTGTTGAGGATACATCTGCACAAAAAGAACTTACCAATCTCAGTGACTCCAACGTTAGACTAGCAGAAGCAGGGGGAGGCAGTGAAGATGTTGGTTTTGTTTATTTAGAAGACTCATTACTAAGGATTGTCAGACATTGGCACGTAGAGACTGCACATACATCGTATGCATTTAACTTTACAGGGCATCCTGATCACAATTCTGTGAAAATGTGTGTTTCTACTTAAGTACCTTTTTCCCAGAGCCACCAAACTAAATTCTTGCTCAAAGATTGCCCGACCAAGGTAAAGCTCCTTCCTAAATGAACTAATGATCCAGAGTTAGATGTCATTGCCTAGAGATCTATACACCTTTTAACTAGCCCGTTCAACCTCTAGAAACTTACATAAGAAAAGATTATCCCAGGGATGATATCGAATTCACTAATAATCTCCCAAGAGAAAGCTGATTAAGTAAAAAAAAACATATTATTGCGCCATATCAGAAGGTTACAAGTATAAGAGTGGAAAACAGGGGAAACATACGCGAGTAACACTTCGAGGGAAAACATCTCGCCTTCCCAGCTTATAGTCCAACTCCACCAATCTAAATGAAGGGTGTATTTTATGGTTTGCTCGCTGCTAAGGAACGCAAGTAGCTCAGGCTCGCAGTCATATAGTCAAGCAGCATATCTCTAGGTGGAACACATTCCTTAAACAGCGGGATTTCGCTGAAGTTTTGTGCCCATTCATGAAGGGATGGGAACCTCTCAGCATCATATATCTTCATGCCTCCAGCTTCTTCCAAGACGCTGAGGACAAACGGGATCCAACCGGCCACAAGATCCAAGTAGCCTATCTTCTCTCCCCCGAAGAACTTCTTCCCCTCGATCTGCTTCTCTAGATACGCGAAAGACTCTACTGCAGTCTCCACTGCTTTCTCCTTTTCCAGCCCATCTTCAGCACGACAGGCTCCCCAAGTGCCGAAGACACACTGTTCTCAGTGACACGAAGGGTGAAAAAAAGCAAGCTTGTCAAAAACATGCATGACATAAAGTCCTGTATCTCTCAAAGATGTGAATTATTTATATCGGCGCCAGAAGAAAATATGACCTATAAAGACACTAAAATCCGCGACTGTTAAGAGGATTTAATAACATCAACTCTTTTAATACATGGGCAGGAATCCCCTGGCAAAGCTGCCTCTATGGTTGATTTTTCTCCATCTGTTGAACTTAAGGGTTCGTTCTCTTTAGTGGACTTTCTCAGTGGCTAATATGATTTCATCAGAAAACCTTGTCGTGGAGAAAAAAATCATTAGATTGCATTTTCCATTGTCTACATTAGAATATCCCGATTACGAAGAGCTTCATCCATATTACATGCAAAGTATACTTTGAACTTTCCCTAAAAAGCATCTAGTAAAACAATTGCTCTATCATAACTCATACTCATCATTGATGAGTCATCAAAACGTGAACGAAACAACAGACACTGAATAAAGAACAGAAACTTGGGGAAAAAGTCAAAAGAGTCACCTTGTCATCAGCAAACTGAGCCCAGAAACGAGCTTGAGCTCTCTCATAAGGGTCCTGAGGCAACAGCGAATAATAATCACCTCCCTTCCACTTCTCGTCAATGTACTCCAGAATCACCTTCGACTCTGCAATCGCGACCCCATCGTCCAAAAGCACCGGGACCTTCTTGTGCACTGGGTTGGACTTCAGAAGCAATTCGCTCTTCCCCTTCCGCAAGTCTTCAACAATGAGCTCATACTCGAGGCCCTTCAGTTTTAGAGCCCACTCGACTCTTGTGCAGAACAAGCTCGTCTTAGAGACGATGATCTTCAGCTTACCCATGATCGGGTTTTCCTGTTCTGAGCAGCGCAATCGAGTTGGGATCTCTCGTATATAAACAAATACGAAATGGGTTCTCGAAAATGGCCGCCATGTTTCGTCTAATGCGGCCAAGTTTGAATCTTGGGGCAGAGAATAGGGGCGGCCGTTGACGGGGAACGGGTGAAAGGCGAGGCCAAGAAGGAGAAAATGGGAATACAGTCATAAAAAGAAGGAAACGATATGCATCTCTCATTCAATGACAGAAAAAACAGACAAACTTGTGACTTTTCGGGCAAGAAGCAGAATAGATTTGATTGTTTAATATACACAATTAGACTTCATTGCTTGGTATCTGCCCAGTTTGATTAATCTGTGGTCGCGGAGAAGTTTCTTGGAAGTTGCAGTTGTTGACAAGTGCAAGGGAAAGGGACCGCAGAGAATGTAAGGCACAGTCAAGTGAAAATGAGATGAGGTTGTCGTGTAAATTTAGGAGACTGATGATCATGACATACCATGCATGGACTATTCTTTCATGCGAAAGAGAAAAGTATTTTTTCGCCATTCGATTCGATGCGATGCAATACACGTAGGTATATCTTTGCTTCAACGGAAATTATCTCATAGGCAAATTTTTGCTCAAAACACGTTTTCAACCTTAAAACGGATATATTTCCTCGACATATGGATTTTATATACCTAAAAGTAATATCGAGCACCTAGCAACTAGAGGGGCAATGGGCCCTCATAAGCCCCGCTTGTTGCAATAGACATTTCATGAATACGAAAGTATATACATGTTTTTTGTTCATATATATATATATATATTTGATTTTCATTGCTAGTCCTGCAAATCGAATAATTTCAGTTACAGTAAGTAATTCTTCTATAATACTCCATTTGATTCGCTGAAAATGTAACATTTTTGAAAATATTTTCCGAGAAGTCATTTGCCAGGAAAATAACAATATTTTCCAATATTTGGCTGAGAGATTGAACTAGAAAATATCTTGCGTTGTTTAGTAAGTAATACTTGCTTTTATCTTTCAAAGGAACATGTACTACTTGTGTGATATAAATGGTAGACATGATATATCATCAATTTTTTTTTCCAAATATGTCAAAGATCAAGGATTGGGCCTCAGCCTTGGGGGACTTGGTCCTAGCTATCGGGGTCTTAGTTGTAGGAGTCGAGATTTCTCAAACCTAGCCATTAGGAACTTGAGCACAGGCACCGAGTACTTAGACCTAGGCTTCGGCGCCGATAACTAAGGCACGGGAGCCTGGTGCATGAGAACCTAGGCACATATATAAACAATACATGACATTATTTGAAACAACAATTCCTCGAAAAAAAAATTAACCATCGATCGACTTACAAAGAGAGAAATGACCAATTGTAGCTTTGGTTGATTAAGCAAGAGGAGCAAATCGACTAAATTGAACAAATACAAACAGCCTCGCTCAATCGATTGCACTTGACACTACAAATGTAGAGATAAAGGCGAGGGTAGGAGGAATTTTGGGGGCGGAGAGAGATGAGGAGCGAGGAGGCGGAGAAGAGAAAGGTGAAGGAGCGGGGCTTTCTCAGGAAGTGCATGAGATAAGGAGGAGAACATGTCAGGTCTCGTGCTAGGTCGGGTGAGAGAAAGGAAAGAGAAAATGATTTCTTTTTTTTGGAGAAGAGAAAGTCATTTTCACCTATTTTGAATACGCTTATTCCATTAATTGAAAGTATTTTTCTTCACCAATCTGTCTTCCGTGTACCAAACTCCGGAAATTCAAGACAATTTTTTCCCGAAAAGTGTTTTCCACAAAAACAAACAAAGCCTAAGTCATATCACAATCGAAGATCCTCGCGTTTTGTCTTCGATTTCGATTTCAATTATATTTATCAAAAGTTGGGAAACTATTCTCAAACCCAATTCTCACACCCTGGGCCAAAGAATTGCAAGTCATCTCATCGTTTACATGATGATGGCCATGGCCCAAATCTTGCAGGAACGGGTGCGCGCTCGTTGAAAAGACGAACATACCCCTGCAGGGCCCCGTCATTTGCGACCACTACAAAAAAACACGAAATTTGCGACGAAATTTTTTCCGTCGCAAATTGCGACGTATTAAATTTTCCGTCGCAAATTTGCGACGGAAAATACATTCCGTCGCAAATTTGCGACGGATAATACATTCCGTCGCAAATTTGCGACGGAAAAAATTTCGTCGCAAATTTCCAACAAATAATGTTACCGTTGCAAAATCCGTCGCAAATTTGCGACGGCAATGTCAGTCCGTCGCAAATTTGCGACGGCAATGTCTGTCGGTCGCAAATTTGCGACGAAAACACCCGTCCGTCACAAATTCGCACTTTATTAACCCGTGACATTCTCTCTCTCGCTCTCTCTTGTTGTCTCTCGCTTCCTCTCGGTCTCAGTCGCTTTTCTCCCTCTTTCATATATCCGAAATCAGAAAAATCCGCGCATGCACGTATTAATCTCGGCGAAGATTTTGTACCGGTAAGTGCAAAATTGCTAGCTTCATGACTATTCGTCGTTGCATTGTAATTTTTTTTTAATATATGTTTATGTTTATTTTTTTTCCGTATCTACATCACTGGTGTAATGACCGGCGACCGGCGAGACCTCGCCGGCCTTCAGATGTGCAGAATGGCCACGCCGTTTTGCGACGGAGATAAAACGGTTCCGTTGCAAATTTGCGACGGAAGAGTTTTCTCTGTCGCAAATTTGCGACGGATTTGTGTAATCCGTCGCAAATTTGCGACGGAAGAGGTTATCCGTCGTAAATTTTGCGATGGATTTAAGTAATCCGTCGCAAATTTTGCGACGGAAACCGATATCCGTCGCAAATTTTGCGACGGATTATTGTATCCGTCGCAAATTTGCGACGGACACAATAAAACGGTTCCGTCGCAAAATTTGCGACGGATTACTTAAATCTGTCGCAAAATTTGCGACGGCGATCTTTTCCGTCGCAAATTTGCGACGGAAACGGATGTCCGTCGCAAATTTTGCGACGGAAAAGGCTGTCCGTCGCAAATTTTGCGACGGAAACGGCTGTTCGTCGCAAATTTGCGACAGAGGGCTTTTTTCCGTCGAAAATTTTGCGACGGACAGCCGTTTCCGTCGCTAATTTGCGACGCATTCTAGTATCCGTCGCAAATTTACAACGGAATTTTCATTTATTCGTAACAAATTTGCGAGGGACGACTTCCGTTTCCATCGTACATAAAAAATTATTAAAAAATATTGATTATTATGTGATTAATCTTGTTTCGATTTGTGCCTAATTGAAGGTCTCGCAATCCAAGTAGACTTTGCAATACGTGTCAAATTCATCACTTTGTCCTACCAATTTTTCAGTCAAATATTTAGGTAAGTCTTCTTTACATTGTAATTTTTTCTATTTTTGCAATTTCATATTAATTGTTGCTTGAATAACAAAAATTATAATTTCCAAAATTCTATAGTTTTAATTCAGAACAATAGATATGATATTTTGAATATTTTACCAGAATTTTATATTTTAATACAGACACAATGCAAAGAGAAAGGACTTGGATATATAATAAGAACTTACCTGGACGTCAAGGATTGACAGATGAGTTTCGTACTGGGTTGGAACTATTTTTAGAATTTGCTAGTAGTAAATATGGGTTTATGGATGGAAATAAGTTAAGGTGTCCGTGTAAAAAGTGCGGTAATGGTAAATTTCTTGTGTGTGATCAAGTTAGAGAACACCTTACTAGATTTGGGTTTACTCCGAACTATTATAATTGGACTTCCCATGGTGAACTATTTATATCTGACGAAGGATATGGAAGAAGTGACCAATTTTCAGTTAGGGAAGAATGTGGCTATTATGAGCAATTGAACCCGTACGAGAGGATGGTGATTGATGCAGCTAGTTATAATTTTGTCCCAGAATCAAATCATGCAAGTACTAGTTTTACTCCTACACGTGAACAAGTGGGTACTAGTCATGCTTCACAATTGGAAGATATAGGAGTAACGGGTTTTGAGGAGAATGTGTATAATGAAACTTTTCAATCTAATCAGTTCTGGGATGTGTTGAAAGCAGCAGATGAACCTCTATGGGCAGGTTGTGAGGACCACACTAAGTTATCGGTGACAGCCCGACTATTAAATATCAAGGCAGAGCACAATGTGTCTGCAGATTGCTTCAACTCTTTTGTTGAAGTAATGCGTGAATCATTGCCTCGTGATAACAACATGCCAAGTGATTTTTATGATATGAAAAAACTGGTGGATAACTTAGGTCTTCCAGTTGTAAGAATTGATGTATGTAGTAGGGGTTGTATGATATATTGGAGAGATGATGTAAATGCAGAATCTTGCAAATTCTGTAGCCAACTTAGGTACAAGATTAACAGGAGGCCGGGTCGTAATCAGAAGCGTAGACCATGCAAGCAAATGTTTTATTTGCCATTAATCCCCAGATTACAAAGGCTTTATGCGTCTAAAGCCACTGCTGAACACATGACTTGGCATGCAAATCATGCAACAGAAGAGGGTCTAATGTGTCATCCTTCAGATGCGGAGGCATGGCAACATTTTGATAGAACATACCCAGAGTTTGCAATGGAGCCTCGGAATATCAGGTTAGGTCTATGTGCCGATGGATTTGCTCCATTTGGGAAAACAGGAAAAAATTATTCATGCTGGCCAATTATCTTAACGCCGTACAATCTTCCACCTGGTATGTGCATGAAGACACCTTATATGTTTTTGACATTGATCGTGACAGGGCCGCAAAATCCGAAAAAGTTGATAGATATTTATATGCAACCATTGATTGAGGAGTTACAACGGCTATGGGTTGAAGGTGTCCCGACGTATGACGTTTCTACCGATCAAACATTTGTAATGAAGGCTGCCCTTCTTTGGACGATAAATGACTTTCCAGCTTACGAAATGTTATCTGGATGGAGTACAGCTGGGATCTTAGGATGTCCGATATGTTTGGAGAGGTCAAAGTCATTTAGATTAAAACATGAAAAGAAGCCTTGCTATTTTGACTGTCACAGACAATTTTTGCCGGCAAGTCATCCTTTCAGAAGGAATAAGAAATAGTTCATCAAGAATAGAACTGAAAGAACGCGTCCACCGTTGAGGTTGACCGGCGATCAAATTTGGGAGCGTGTGCAGGACTTTGCAACTGTTGTTGAGAACCCGCACGGCACGACTTTTGCGTACGGAAGTTCGCATAAGTGGACAAAACGCAGTATATTTTGGGATCTACCATATTGGAAGGCGCATCTTATTCATCATAATCTTGACGTCATGCACTAGAAAAGAATGTTTTCGACAATGTCATAAATACTGTGATGGATGTCGCCGGAAAAACAAAAGACAACTTGAACGCAAGGAAAGATATGAGAGATATTTGCGATCGGCCAATACTAGCTGTGGATGCAAGCAGCAGGGGACCAAAACCGAAAGCAGTTTATACATTGGATAAGGAGCAGAGGCGAGTTGTTTGTCAATGGTTGAAATCTGTGCGGTTTCCTGATGGATATGCTTCGAACCTCGGGAGATGTGTTGATTTGAATGAATGCAAGTTGACAGGTTTGAAGAGTCATGATTGTCACATTCTGATGGAAAGACTAATTCCAATAGCTTTGAAGGAAGTTCTACCGAATTTTGTATGGGGCGCCATTACAGAATTAAGCAATTTCCTCTATGATATTTGCTCGACAGTGTTAAAAACATCGCACATGGAACAACTAGAGAGAGATATTCCAATTATTCTTTGCAACTTAGAAAGGATATTTCCTCCAGCGTTTTTTGATTCGATGGAGCATCTGTTAGTTCACTTGCCTTATGAGACCAAAGTTGCAGGTCCCGTCCAATTTCGATGGATGTATCCATTTGAGAGGTAATGTTTTTTTTTAAATACAGTTCAAATTAGTTTATCATATAATATGTTCCGATAAGCTTCTTTTTATTTCAACTAGATTCTTATATCATTTGAAGAAAAAAGTAAAGAACAAGGCACGTGTTGAAGCTTCAATTTGTAATGCATATATTGTTGAAGAAGTGACAACATTTGCATCATACTATTTTGAGCCACACGTTCAGTGTAAGAGTCGGAGAGCAGGCAGAAATGATGAGGGCCCCATTGATCCTAATTGCACGGCATTCTCTATTTTCAATTATCTGGGTCGACCAAGCGGCGCATGTCGGTTTCGTTACTTGTCAGGCGAAGAATTTCATGCAGCCCATACTTATATTTTACTGAACTGCCCAGAAGTCGAGCCATACTTCAAGTAAGTGTAAATTTGCAAATATATGTTTTGCGTGTCAAATATTTGCTAATAATGATATGGTTTTTAATATTAGGATTTTCCAAACTTCAATGTTTGGACTACAACCAAATGAGTTTGACCGTTTGTGCGATGAACAATTTGCAGCATGGTTCAAGACATATGTAAGTTGCCTATGGATCAAAATCAAGTTATTAAAATTATATACATCATTTAGTAAAATATATATTATTGACTTTGCATGTGTAACTTTAGGTTCACAGTAATTATGATGAATTTGGAGGGCAAGGATTGCTATATTATCTGTCATGGGGTCCACAGTTAGAAGTTCGAAGTTAGCCAGCATATTTCATAAATGGATATAATTTTCATACTCAAGAATACGGCAGGGGAAAATCCACAATGAATAGTGGTGTGTCTGTGCGGTCATCCAATGGTGACAGTTGGAAAGATGATTTTTATGGCTTGTTGGATGAAATCATAGAGATAGAGTATCCTGGACCATTAATGATGCGTGTTGTGTTATTTAAGTGCACGTGGTTTGACCCTGTTAAAGGAATGAAGGTGCATACGAAGTTTAATTTGATTGAAATAAATCACAAGAAAAGGTATATGAAGTATGAACCATTTGTGTTGGCACAACAAGCAATTCAAGTATGTTATGCATCATATCCTAGTTTGAAACGTGACAAAGCTGATTGGTGGGCTGTATGTAAAATCAAAGCACGGAGGAAAATCGAGGAACACTGGAAGGATAGAGCCTACCAACAAGAGGAAGTGTGTAACACGGTTGAAATTGAGGAATATAACATACCAACTTTACGAGATCCGTGTGGAGCAATGATAGATGTGGATCCAACTGAAATTTGCGAATTAAATGTACAAGAATGTTATGAATCTGATTTTCAGACAGATGATGAAGACGAGGACGAAGACGAGAACGAAAACGAGGACGAGGACGAAGACGAAGATGAAGATGAAGATGAAGACGAAGAATAAAATTTTTGTCACAAAACACTACAGATGTGTAATTATTAATGCTACAAGTGCTATTTTGGCTGTTATCATTATTGTTCTTGTTATTATTGTTATTGTGCTTTTTTATTATTGTTATTGTCTATTATTCTTGCTATTTTAATTTATCGTCCGAAATTTTGTCCCTAAATACCGATAAGTCAAATATTATTAACGTGCCGTAACATTTCCGATATTCTAATTTCCATTGCAAAATTTGAGATTCCAAAATTTTGGACTGAAAAAAAGACATAGCAAATTTAGGACCCTAATCAATGAGACGCTAAATTTTTGACAGAAAAAAGACGTCACAAATTTACAATGATTATTTTGTATGCGCAAAATTGCGAAGGACTCAAAACCTGTCTATCGCAAATTTTCAACGGAATATGCTGGTTCATCGCAAATGTTGTTATGGATTTTCTACCGTTTGAAATTTGCGACGGAAAAAACTCGTCCGTCGCAAAATTTGCGACGGACGGGTGGTGTCCGTCGCAAATTCGAGAGTGAATTTCACATAGTACGTAATTGAAATATTTGTGATGGACTGACCATATCCGTCGCAAATTTGCGACGGATGGGGTGCGTCCGTCGCTAATTTGCGACGGACTCAACCCGTCCGTCGCAAATGTGACGGAAGTCCGTCGCAAATTTGCGACGGACATACCCCGTCCGTCGCAAATGTGACTAGGGAAGTTTTCCGCCCGAATTTCGGACGGATTTTTAGTTTACCGTAGAAATTTTTTTATGAAAAATTTGCGACGGACGCAGAATGTCCGTCGCAAATTTTCGTCGGTTAAATATTTGTGACGGACGAGCATTTCCGTCGCAAATTTGCGACGGACACCACCCGTCCGTCGCAAATTTGTGACGGAAATGCTCGTCGGTCGCAAATTTGCGACGGACTCCACGCGTCCGTCGCAAATGTGACGAGGGATATTTTCCCGCGCGAATTTTCTGCCGGATTTTTAATTTCCCGCGGAAATATTTTTATCGAAAATTTGCGACGGACATTCTACGTCCGTCGCAAATTTTTGTCGGTTAAATATTTGCGACGGACAAGGTAGGTCCGTCGCAAATTTTGCGACGGACATGGCAAGTCCCGCAAATTTGCGACGGACTCCACACGTTCGTCGCAAATGTGACGAGGGATATTTTCCCGCGCGAATTTTCTGCCGGATTTTTAATTTCCCGCGGAAATATTTTTATCGAAAATTTGCGACGGACATTCTACGTCCGTCGCAAATTTTTGTCGGTTAAATATTTGCGACGGACAAGGTAAGTTCGTTGCAAATTTGCGACGAAGACGATAAGTCCGTCGCAAATTCTCAATAATTCTGCCCCACTTCTTTCCTTCTTCCTTCCCCGACCCCCCTTCCCCGACTTAGATCTCGCGACAAATTGCAGAGATCCGTCGCCGCCCAGCCGTCCCCCGTCGCCGCCGCCTTCGCGGCTCAGCCGCCCAGCCCCGCAAGGCCCCCCTGCCCGTCGCCGGTCTGCCTCGCGCCCGCCCCGCCCAGGCCCGCGCCCCGCGCCGCCCGTCGCCGGTCTCTCTCGCGCCGGCCCCGCACCCCCCGCCTGTCGCCCGCCCCTCGCCGGTCGCGCCGTCGCCCCCGCCCCCGGCCCCGGCCCCGCCGTCTCCCGTCGCCCTCGTCGCCCTCGCCCCCGCCCCAGCCCCCGCCCTCGTCGTCTCCTCTCGGCCTGCCCCCCGCCGGTCTCCTCGCCCCGCTCCGCCCCGCTTCGCCCCCTGCCCTCGCCCCCGCCTCGCCTCCGTCGCCCTGGCCGCCGGCCCCGCCCCGCCCCGCCCTCGCCGTCTCCCTCGCCTCGCCCCCGCTCCGCCCCGCCCCCGCCCTCGCCCCCGCCCCTGCCCCGCCCCCGTCGCCCTCGCCGCCGGCCAGCCGCCACCGCCGCCGTCGTCACCACCGCCCCGCCGGCCAGCCGCCGCCGCCGCCGTCGTGACCATCGCCGCCGGCCAGCCGCCGCCGCCGCCGTTGCCACCATCGTCGCCGCCGCCCTCGCCGTCACCCACGCCGGTGCCAGGACCGCCACGGCTGGTCCAGTTCGAGGATGAAGTAGGGTGGGAATTTGGTAAACTGACTGTTGTTTACTGAAGTGCATTGCATGGATAATCTGGGTTGAGCACATGGTGGACGACTTGCATTCTCATACAGTCGTAGGACATGTCTGTCATTCGACCTTTTCTTTTAAGCCATATTACGGGTTGGACGAACTTTAACGCTTGATTACTTTCTGCATTTTCTTTTAGTTACAGGTGAAAGAGAACTGGCGAGACTGGAGTAACCTACCATCAGTTTATTGTCCTTGAACCAAGTAAGTCAACTCTCTAATTCCTAGTTAGTATAATTAAGTAATTAGTCGGATTTGGTTAGGGATTATTTAGGATTACTTTTCATTTGCTAAATTACGGGTCGATTTCACGATTGCATGTGGTTTTGATCGATAGTCGACTGGTTAATTTGTTTATTATGTGGATGATTAAGCGTTAAATGACGATAGGATGATTGATTAAGCGTTTTCATAGAAAATGCTTGAAAATTAAATAATTCTATAAAAAATCATGAAAAATTATGGAAAATTTAAAAAACGGTATATGCTGACAACAAATATGAAATTTGACCGTAAAAGTTTTTTAAAATTTTTAACAAACTTAAATTTCATAATATCACAAAATAGCAGAAATTAATAGTGCCCACTCATTTTCAGTGAAATTGAGATTTTTTAATGTTCCGGGGAAAAAATTATTCAAAAATTTAAAATTTCTATAACCTGATAAAATGGCTTAACATAAATGTGGTAACCCATTATGAGGGAAATTTAATTTTTGTGAAGACAAATTACAAAAATTTAAAATCTAAAAAATGCACAGAATTGCCTAGAAAACATGTGGCCATCAACTTGCAGTGAAATTTAAATTTCTTTAGATGGCAAAAAAAATTAGAATTTAAAAATTTCACGGAATGGCTTATAATACCTGTGGTCACCCACTTTTAGTTATATTTAATTTTTTTAACGTGCCCTAAAAATTGTTAAAATAAAGAAGGACTAAAATTTGGGAATCTTTACCTAATAGTTTAGACTACCTGTGGCCACCCAATTTTAGTATGGAATTTTATTTGTCACGGAAAAAATTTTATATTAAAATTAATAATTTATAAATTCTTAAAATTCTAAAATTTGCACAACTTTACAGAATGTCTTAGAATATCGGTGGCTACCAACTGTTAGTGAAATTTTTTTTTAGTTCCCAAAAAAATTTAACAATAATAATAATAATTTCTTTCTTACAAAACTTTACAGAATGACTTAGAATATTTGTGGCCACTCACTTTCAGTGAAATTTAAATTTTTGTACGTGATAAAAAAAATTTAATGAAAATGCATGCAATTCATGTAGTGATGTTTGATACCTGTGGCCACCCATATCGTGCTCATACATTGATGTTTCATATGAAAATGAATGAGATTCATAGTATATTTGTTTGTAGGAAATTGCACGTCATAAGCACTCGACATTGGCTCATTTCAAGGAAACTTTTTCTCAGTCTTTCCATAAAAATGGTAAGCTTCGTCATGTACATTATTATGTGTTCGTAATACGTGTCAATAGTTCTTTACATATTCGTATAACCTTCCTACATATCAGTTTAAACGTGGAGGTCACATGTCTAGAAGACAAGGCTCTTCCTCGTCCTCGTCCCCGTCCCTTTCCTTTACTCCTGTCTCGGCATCTAACCCTCAACCACAATATGGTTCGTCACAATATGGCCACGTTAGCCCTTCCTCCCACGCTCAACATGTTACGGGACTTCACCACATGCCAACTGAACGTTCTCCAGTTCAATCTCCTGTAGCTCCCCCTCCTTCCGTTCCACCCCATTATTCGGCGGAACAATCGAATATTGACGGGAACAGAGGTCAAGAAGATAATCGATTCTTCATATGCCCATTTGGAGATTCGTAAGTGCTTCATTTTTATTTTAGTATATGTCATATTTAGGGTTTTAGATATTGATGTTAACTGAATTATCCATGTTGCACAATATTCGTATGAATGCAGATTCACGGATGCTACGTCTGTTGTGAGAGAATTGAACAAAATAGTATGAAACTTCTGGATGGGAGAGTATATTAATTACAGAAGTGTTCCACAAGAAGTGAAAGAAATGTGGTGGAATGAGTTCAAGGTAAGTTTTACATATTTTATTTTCTCACCAATTAAGTTTGGTTTAGTATATTGATGGTCAAGAATGATGTAAAGGGACCAGAACAGCTCTGTAGTTTTCGATACCTAAAGGACCAGATATTTTCCCTAACATGAACTTTACAAAATCTGTCTATATGTGTCTGGTGCATGGTTATGGATATGTGATCATCATAATAATTTCCAATTTGTGTTTTCATTCATTGCAGCGGAAGTTCACGTGGGACGAAGCGGAAGACAGTGAAGTGAGAAGAATTTTCGATAAGAAAATCAGTGATTTTATGCGAAATGTTATGAATAGAGCGAAGAGCAAACAAGCGAAGCCGTCTTTCTTTACAGCTGACAATTGGGTGGCAATTAACATATTTTGGGCATCTGAACAGAGTCGGCAACTCTGTGAGCAGAATAAGAAGAATCGATCTTCTAGTTCTAGTGATGGATCGGCCACATATGCTGGGGGCTCTATCAACATTGCGGAGCATCGCAAACGACTGGTAAGTCTGTTAAATGAGTTATAAGTTAATTTAATTCAATTACTCAAGTTTACATTTTGTAGGCACATGAATTGGGGACGGAACCGACATTTACAGCTACATTTGAACGCACATTTCAAAAGAAAGACAAGACATGGACTGGCGATCGAGCAAAAGCTGTTAAGGTATGTAAGGTTATACTTTGGCTTATATATAAACTATAATGCAAAACCGTGAATGCTTTCAATATTTATGGTATATATATATTGATTTTATTTTCATCTATATTGTTAATGTAGGAAAAATATGATGATCTTCTAATAAGCAGTGCTAGTGGTAGTGATGATTGTCCTGAGTCCCGGCCACCAGTTGATAATATGGCATTATGGAGGCAACGGGTGGGGCGAAAAAAGGAAAAATATTTGGGCTGGGATCGTTGTCAAAGATGTACATGCGGAATAGTCCTGGAGCTGGAAGTTCATCAGCCGCTGGTACTGGTCGAAGGAAGGCACGAACAGAGGAGCATTTGACCCATGAAGTGGATCGTCTGAATACTTTACTTGTTAAGAAGGATGAACAAATATATGATTTGCAAGAACAAATGAGAATAGTTATGCAACACCTTAACCTCCAACGCAATGCCGGGCCTCCTGTACCTCCAGCCAATCCAATAGGTGATGACCAACACATTGATGCCGAGAATGCTGATGTTGATGCTGATGATGATGATGATGATGATGATGATTTTCTCCATACTCTCTAGGTAAAATTTTGAGTAAGCTTGCTTCGTAATGCGGGTTTTTCATAATTTCGCTCATATTCATATGTAAGAACATTTATGTTCGTCCTGAAATATATTTTTGTTATTTTACACCTAGTTCCACATCCATGCTTAAACGCTGTTTTTATATTTTGGACTGATTTATGTATCGATATTTCCTCAGGTCTTGACAAAGGTGACTACTTTTGGTGTCCTGCCATTGTACCAAAGCCGCCTCTTCTTCTGTATGGTTTTTTTGCATCTTCTATGGTTGTCCCGTATCTTAGTTCATGTTTTGAATGTATTGTAAGATTGGATATCAAATAGTATCATGTCAGACTCTATAACTTTCCTTCTGTTATTTATTTCAATCATATGTCATTGTGGCTAATTTGTCAGAATTTATGGTTTGTTCGTTTTTTTGTTTCAATTATATGTCATTGTCTCCTTTGATTGATATGGAGAATAATTTATGGTCGAAATGATGTAAAAATAACGACGAATATTTTCAACCGAATTTTGCTATTATTAAAGTTTGTCGCTAAGTTGCGATCAAATTCGTGACGAATTTTCCGACTAAATTCGCGACGAATTTTCTGATAATTTTGCGACGAATTTTGCAACGAAATTTGCGACGAAATTTGCGATAAATTTTGCGACGATTTTGCGACGGAATTTGCGACAAATTTGCGACGGAATTTTGCGACGAATTTGCGGCGGAATTTTGCGACGGAATTAGCGACGAATTTGTGACGGAATTTTGCGACGAATTTTGCCACGGAATTTTGCGACGGATCGTCTCTGTCGCAAATTTGCGACGGAATTTGCGACGAATTTGCGACGGAATTTTGCGACGAATTTTGCCACGGAATTTTGCGACGGAATTTGCGACGGATCGTGTCCGTCGCAAATTTGCGACGTAATTTGCGACGAATTTTGCGATGGAATTTTGCGACGGCATTTGCGACGAAATTTGCGACGGATTATGTCCGTCGCAAATTTGCGACGGAATATTTGCGACGAATTTTGCGACGGATTTTATTCGTCGCAAATTTGCGACGAATTTTTTTCCGTCGCAAATTTGCGACGAATTTTTGAATTTTCCGTCGCAAAAATTTGCTACACCCGATTAGCGACGGAATGTTTTCCGTCGCAAATTTGCGACGGATTTTTCCGAAATTTCCGTCGCAAATTTCGTCGCAAAAAACAAGTTTTTTTGTAGTGACATCGACACTGATCCTTAGATGTTGTGTTGCATCAAAGTTCTCTGATTTCGCACAGCTTGGGAGGTTCACTCTTCGTACTGAAGGTGAAGGATAGATGTTTATTGGTATCTTTTCTGGTTTTCTTGAAGCTGTAATGACACATTGGCGTGTGGAATATAAAAGAGTGTAGGCTCACCGCGTAAACCTCTTTTCTGCAGGTAAGACAGTGACAGTCGAGAACGTCATCGATTTACCTGTAATAGTAAGAGCTTGAACATTTTTGGGAATAGGTAAGAATTTTCCCTACCACTGCCTTCTCTTTCATGACGGACCATTTTGCTTAGTCATCTATCGTGCTACTTTTCCATTAATTTATTATGCTGTTAAATTAGAAAGGTTAAATCAAGGTTTAAGTCTTTATTCTGTCCTCGAAGTTGCTTTTTGGTTGGAGGTTGCTAAGATTTTACTTTGATGCACGAACCTTTTAATACCAAAGATCAGAACCTTCACCGTTGCTGGAAATATTGAAGACACATAAAAATTAGTTGACACTATGTTCTTAGATTATCTCATAGATTGAGATTAATGAATTCTCTCAGGCAACTGAGGGACCTGTGTAAACAATCTGGGTGGCAACTGCAAGAGTGAGTATCACTGTTGCATTCCCTGCAAGTGCATCTTGTTGGGCTGATCAGAAATGGAGAGGTATCTGTTGCCTGAGTGATGCACAGAGATTGCGTCTTTCCCAGAGTACAGATGCATCTGAGTGTTAAAGGGTATTAAGCCATATGGCTGATTCATACCATACCATATCTTAAACAAAATCAAATTGTTCTGTCCAAGTTCACCAAATATAGGTTTTCTTTTCATTTGGGTGGATTTTTGTGCTTCTGTCTCCTCTAGGAGTATTTTCCTTAACAATTTTGCAGTAAATTGCGTATCCACTAATGTTGATAGACGGTGTTAATAAAATCTCTCTCTCTGGGCACATTTGCATGCACATGCATGCCCATAGAATCTGAAAGAAATGTCACCATGTTGTTCTACCATTGGCTAACAATGATTTATCATAACTACGGAAATTTTGCTTAAAATCTCTTACTTTGTGAGAGTGATAACTCTTTTCATGGTTGTAGAAGTTTATGGGGATCTTTGTCTTTATTTCACTTTTGGTTAAAGATTCATAGAGGAATGCATGCAAATTAATGAAATGGTAGAAAGATGCTGATGCTGCCTGAGATTACATAAGGCAAAAGTTTCACGTTTATCACAATAATCAGTACAATTTTTTATCTTTGACATATGCCTACCATATATCTAGGGGAAACAAATGCGACACGAGTGACAGTGATCACGAAAAACCTTTTCAAACATCGTCTAAGATATTGTGTGGGTATGTTGAGTAAGCACTTTACATTGCCGGAGTTTCGCTCGAACGTTGTACTCGATAAACTTGAGCTTGTATTGAAGCTTAGGTCTGAGTACTTAATACGAAATAAGGTTAGATTCTTTCATGGGCAAATGGGGAGCGATAGGTTTTGGGGAAGCCCTGCATAGAGATTCAGCCTCATCTCTCCTCTCCCGTAGATAATTTTATATCTCTATTTTATTGTTCTCGATTTTACATAAACTTGGAGCAGCAAAATAGTTAATTAAAATAATATTATAATCCTAATATTTAAGTGTCTCACTTTTGCACTTTAACATGATCAAAACCCACGATATAAGTGCTTTACATGCTGCAAGTTTAATAAGCATCCGGTTTTGAACTTTGAAGCTACATATTCTATTTCAACACATCGACAGTCTATAAGTCAAAACTAATTTTATGACACCGCACAAGAAATTCAATTTTTTTTCATTTGAGTACCAATTCAACCTTCACATCACACCTGCACTCTTGTTGAGGATACATCTGCACAAAAAGAACTTACCAATCTCAGTGACTCCAACGTTAGACTAGCAGAAGCAGGGGGAGGCAGCGAAGATGTTGGTTTTGTTTATTTAGAAGACTCATTACTAAGGGTTGTCAGACATTGGCACGTAGAGACTGCACGTACATCGTATGCATTTAAGTTTACAGGGCATCCTCACAATTCTGTGAAAATGTGTGTTTCTACTTAAGTACCTTTTTCCCAGAGCCACCAAACTAAATTCTTGCTCAAAGATTGCCCGACCAAGGTAAAGCTCCTTCCTTAATGAACTAATGATCCAGAGTTAGAGATGTCATTGCCTAGAGATCTATACACCTTTTAACTAACCCATTCAACCTCTAGAAACTTACATAAGAAAGGATTATCCCGGGGATGATATCGAATTCACTAATAATCTCCCAAGAGAAAGCTGATTAAGAAAAAAAAAACATATTATTGCGCCATATCAGAAGGTTACAAGTATAAGAGTGGAAAACAGGGGAAAAATACGCGAGCAACACTTCGAGGGAAAACATCTCGCCTTCCCAGCTTATTGTCCAGCTCCACTAATCTATTTGAAGGGTGTATTTTATGGTTTGTTCGCTGCTAAGGAACGCAAGTTGCTCAGCCTCGCGGTCATATTGTCAAGCAGCATATCTCTAGGTGGAACACAATCCTTAATCAGCGGGATTTCGCTGAAGTTTTGTGCCCATTCATGAAGGGATGGGAACCTCTCAGCATCATATATCTTCATGCCTCCAGCTTCTTCCAAGACGCCGAGGAAAAACGGGATCCAACCGGCCACAAGATCCAAGTAGCCTATCTTCTCTCCCCCGAAGAACTTCTTCCCCTCGATCTGCTTCTCTAGATACGCGAAAGACTCTATTGCAGTCTCCACTACTTTCTCCTTTTCCAGCCCATCTTCAGCACGACAGGCTTCCCCAGCGCCGAAGACACACTGTTCGCAGTGACACGAAGGGTGAGAAAAAGCAAGCTTGTCAAAAACATGCATGACATAGAGTCCTGTATCTCTCAAAGATGTGAATTATTTATATCGGCGCCAGAAGAAAATATGATCTATAAAGACAATAAAATTCCACAACTGTCGAGGATTTAATAACATCAACTCTTTCAATGCACGGGCAGGAATCCCCTGGCAAAGCTGCCTCTATGGTTGATTTTTCTCCATCTATTGAAGTCGAGGGTTCGTTCTCTTTAGTGGACTTTCTCAGTTGCTAATATGATTTCATCAGAAAACCTTTTCATGGAGAAAAAATCATTAGATTGCATTTTCCGTTGTCTAAATTAGAATATCCCGATTACGAAGAGCTTCATCTCTATTACATGCAAAGTATACTTTGAACTTTCCCTAAAAAGCATCTAGTAAAACAATTGCTCTATCATAACTCATACTCATCAAAACGTGAACGAAACAACAGACACTGAATAAAAAACAGAAACTTGGGGAAAAAGTCAAAAGAGTCACCTTGTCATCAGCAAACTGAGCCCAGAAACGAGCTTGAGCTCTCTCATAAGGGTCCTGAGGCAACAGCGAATAATAATCACCTCCTTTCCACTTCTCGTCAATGTACTCCAGAATCACCTTCGATTCTGCAATCGCGGCCCCATCGTCCAAAAGCACCGGGATCTTCTTGTGCACTGGGTTCGACTTCAGAAGCAATTCGCTCTTCCCCTTCCGCCAGTCTTCAGCAATAAGCTCGTACTCGAGGCCCTTCAGTTTTAGAGCCCACTGGACTCTCGTGCAGAACAAGCTCATCGGAGAGAAGATGATCTTCAGCTTACCCATGATCGGATTTTCCTGTTCTGAGCAGCGCGATCGAGTTGGGATCTCTCGTATAAACAAATACGAGATGGGTACTTGAAAATTGCCGCAACGTTTCGTCTAATGCGGCCAAGTTTTAATCCTGGGGCAGAGAATAGTGGCGGCCGTTGACGAGGAACGGGTGAAAGGCGAGGCCAAGAAGGAGAAAATGGGAATACAGTTACAAAAAGAAGGAAACGATATGCATCTCTCGTTCAACGACAGAAAAAACAGATAAACTTGTGACTGTTCGGGCAAGAAGCAGAATGGATTTGATTGTTTAATATACACAATTAGACTTCATTGCTTGGTATCTGCCCAGTTTGATTAGTCTGGGGTCACGGAGAAGTTTCTTGGAAGTTGCCGTTGTTGACAAAGTGCAAGGGAAAGGGACCGCAGAGAATGCAAGGCACAGTCAAGTGAAATTGAAAATGAGATGAGGTTGTCGTGTAAATTTAGGAGACTGATGATCATGACATACCAATGCATGGGATATTCTTTCATGCGAAAGAAAAAAGTATTTTTTGGCCATTCGATTCGATGCAGATATATCTTTGCTCCAGCGCAATTTATATCATAGGCAAATTTTTGCTCGAAACACGTTTTCAACCCTAAAACATATATTTTTCCTTGATGTATGGATTTTATATATGTAAAAGTACTATTGAGCACCTAGCGACTACAGGGATAATGGGCCCTCACTAGCTCCACTCGTTGCAATAGATATTTCATGAATACGAAAGTGTATACATGTTTTTTGCTCTCATATATATAAATATATATTTGATTTTCATTGCTAGTCCTCCAAATTGAATAATTTCAGTTGTAGTAGGTAATTCTTCTATAAGATTCCATTTGTTTCGCAGAAAATGTAATATTTCTAAAAATATTTCCCGAGAAGTCATTTGCCAGTAAAATAACAATATTTTTCTAATATTTGGCTGAGAGATTGAACTAGAAAATATCTGGCGTTGTTTAGTAAGAAATACTTGCTTTTATTTTTTAAAGGAACATGCACTACTCGTGTGATATAAATGGTAGACATGCCATACCATCAATTTTTTTTTTCCAAATATGTCAAAGATCAAGGATTGGGCCTCAGCCTTGGGGGACTTGGGCCCATCTGTCGGGCTCTTAGTTGTAGGAGTCGAGATTTCTCAAACCTAGCCATTAGGAACTTGAGCACAGGCACCGAGTACTTCGACCTAGGCTTCGGCGCCGATAATTAAGGCACGGGAGCCTGGTGCATGAGAACCTAGGCACATATATAAACAACACATGACATTATTTGAAACAACAATTCTTGAAAAAAATTATCCATTGATCGACTTACCAAGAGAGAAACGATCAATTGTAGCTTTGTTTGATTAACCAAGAGGTGCAAATCGACTGAATCGAACAAATACACACAACCTCGCTCAATCGATCGCACTTGACACTACAAATGTAGAGCTAAAGGCGAGGGTAGGAGGAATTCTTGGGGTCGAGAGAGATGAGGAGCGAGGAGGCGGAGAAGAGAAAGGTGAACGAGCGGGGCTTTCTCAGGAAGTGCATGAGACGAGGAGGAGAACATGTCAGGTCTCGTGCTGGGTCGGGTGAGAGAAAGGAAAGAGAAAATGATTTCCTTTTTCTTTTTTTCCGAGAAGAGAAAGCCATTTTGCACCCGTTTTGAATTCGCTTTTTCCATTAATTGAAAGTATTTTCCTTGACCAATCTGTCTTCCGTGCACCAAACTCCGGAAATTCGAGACAATTTTTTCCCAAAGATTGTTTTCCACGGAACGAACAAAGCCTAAGTCATATCACAATCGAAGATCCTCGCGTTTTGTCTTCGATCTCGATTTCAATTATATTCATCGGAAGTCGGGAAACTATTCTCCAAGCCCAATCATCACAGCCCGGGCCAAAAAAGAATCGCAAGCCATCTCATCGTTTCACACGATGACGGCCGCCATGGCCCAAGCCCCGCGGGAACGGGCGCGCGAGAGCCCATTGAAAAGACGGACATGCCCCTGCGGGACCCCGTCGTTGGCGACGTCGACACTTGATCCATAGACGTTGTTGCGTTGCATCAAAGTCGAATAAATAATTAAAAAGAAAAGGGAGAACAGAAGAGGAGGGAGCATAAAAAGACCGAAGAGGACTTCGCTTTTCGCTCGCTCGCTCGCGCAGCTCCCACCCCCACCCCGCCTCCTCCTCCCACCGCCACACGCGCACGCTCTCTCCCCCCAAACAATGAGAGAGAGAGAGAGAGAGAGAGAGACGCTCTGCTGAAACCTGAATTCTTCCTGTAATGGCGTCTCCACGCCGCAGAAGATAAGAGATTCCTCGACGACCCACCCCGCCCGCCCACCTTGTCCTGAAGAACAACCTTTTTGCGTTCTGTTTGCTGTCGATGTTTTCTTTGATTTTTCGTCAGTTTCGCCCCGGTTCTCTTGAGAAATTGGAACCTTCGAGGAGATCGATCGCCGTGAAGCCCATTCATTTTCCAACGGAAACAATAACAGGGAGAGGGAGGGAGAGGAATTGGGATTGACCCACTTTCGTCGTCTTCTTTCTTTCTTCCTTCCTTCCTTTTTGTCTTTTGTTTGCTCGCTTTTTGTTCCGGGGGGAGGGGGGGGGGGGGTTGAAGAGGGAGGAGAAGATGACCGAATTGGATCTGTCGAAGAAGGTCGCCGATAGGTACCTGAAGCGCGAAGTGCTCGGGGAGGGTACCTATGGCGTCGTGTACAAAGCCATCGACACCAAGGTATATGCCGAGGGTTTTCCCCAATTTTGGGGGTTTAGGGTTTAGCTGTAATCTGTTGGCTCTGTTTCTTTGTTCGCTTGAGAAGTTTTGCGCCGTGGAATTGGGGGGGTCTAAGTATGTCGCAGTTCAGGCTGTTTGGAGGCTGAGAAAGAGCAAGAACATGCGGATGGATAAGGGGGTGACTGGCTTAGAGCTTGGGGGGGAAGGGGGGGTTCTTTTTTCGCAATTTTGAGGACAAAGGGATATTCCCGGTGTAATGGTGTTAAGCTGTGGGGTTCTTATGATGGCTGTTCGTTTGTTGGCTCTGTGAAGAGAGGGCAGACTATATCGATCGTTTTGTTCGGGTGTTTGGGTCGGGGAAAATACAGTCTCGGTAATACAGTGGGCTTGTTGTCATCTTGACAACGTTGCAGCTAGTTGAGCAGTTGCTTTAACGGCTCTCGTTTGGTGACACTTTTGATCGGCGGTAAAGTGCAATTCCCTAAGGTTGACATGATTGCGAGTCATAGCTATTTAGGCTATAATAATCCATGCAGAACCAATTGAATGGAGATATTAGGAAGTTCTGACACTACATTTCGTTTGTGTCCGACGGCCTCTGTCTCTAGGATGCCGGACTGAGGAGCATCTTTCGTTGTCTGCCATTACATTTCACGACCCCACCAATTTCAAATAAGATTTGTCGGTGCTGGTAGATCTCTTTGCAGAATTACGGGGTCAGTTCTGATCCAGTTTGATATGATCCTCTGTTGGTGGAGACTATGAGCCAAGGAGTGTCATGTCATTGAGATACTGACATCAATACTCCTCGGCCTCCATCTATCTGGCATGCTGTCCTTGACTTTCATTAGGCAACAAGTGAGGAGTTATGCAGAATAAATAGAGCCATATAAATCGTATGACTTTTTTTCGCCTGTTTTTGGATATCGATTGTGGTTGGATTGGTTTCTTGTTTCTTGTTCACGCTATGGCAGTCATGCTTGAATTTCAGTTCATACTTTGTCATATGCTATTTAATCGGACGACATTGTCGATGCAATAGCATAGGTTTATGTCTATACTGAACTTGGATATATCTTGTTTGTGCAGACTGGACAAGTTGTTGCAATCAAGAAAATTCGGATTGGGAAGCAAAAAGAAGGGGTGAACTTCACTGCCCTTAGAGAAATAAAGTTGCTTAAAGAGCTTAAAGATCCAAACATAATCGAGTTAATTGATGCCTTTCCTCACAAAGGGAACCTGCATCTTGTGTTCGAGTTCATGGAGACTGATCTTGAAGCTGTCATCCGTGATCGTAACATATTTCTTTCACCAGCTGACATAAAATCATACCTTCAGATGACCCTTAAGGGACTTGCTATTTGCCATAAAAAGTGGGTGTTGCACAGGTACTTGATTTGTTCTTTTTAGAATAGAAGCTAGTTTATTAGGTCCTGTTTCCCCGCAAATCTACTCAAGATGTATATTGTACTGGCAATTGCAGGGATATGAAGCCTAATAATTTGCTGATAGGACCTAAGGGGCAGCTTAAACTTGCAGATTTTGGTTTAGCCCGCATATTTGGCAGTCCAGACCGGAGATTTACACATCAGGTTTGGTTCTATGATGATCTTTGTGTTGTATTGAACAAAACCATGGTACCTGAGGATTCCCTTTATATGGGCGATTGGTTGAATCACATTATACTTGCAGATGTAGTTTAACAACAGATATATTCTGATGCTGTGTTTCTACACTAATTTGAGTGTGAAACTGTGAGTGGACAAAATGATAGGTTTGGTAAGGAGGAAGTACAGGTACATTTGTTCTTCCATGCGGTGTTTATTTCGTGGAGAACTCTTGCTTTTTGCCAATACGTAGTGGGCTTAGCAGTTTAGCTGGTAGAAGTAAAACAGAACTCAAGGATGCTTGGATTCATAATTTGCAATAGTCACCTGACCGCAATGAGGTAATTTCAATTGTCCAAACTCGAGGTACAAATTGCTGATTTGCAATTGGGACAGTCAAAGGATATGAGGGAGGTCAATGATTAGGATTTTTATATTACGCAGTATATCCTTGTTATTATCAACTTTGCCTGTCCATGTAATCTTAGTTGCACATCATAATGTCTTTTATAGTGAACCTCGTCTGAGTTATGTTTTTGAGTTGGGATTTTGGCAGTTCTATATGCTCATGTTGGCTAGAGAATGGGAAAGTTCAATCCTCTCCGAGTATATGAAATGGTTTCCTATATGTTGTTTTCGGCCGAGATATATTATTGTCTAAAGAGTTTTTTAAAGTTATAGCCTACATCTGTCTGTAACATGAGCAATGAGGATTATCATATAGCCTATATTTACCATATTGGCATTGAGGTTGCGCTTTCATTGATTTTTCTTGATTTTAACGTGAGCTTTCTGCTTGCACTTTGCTCTGATGTTCATTTTTCGTGGCTTGGTTCATCATTGATCAACTTGTTGACCATATCTGGCAATGCGTAGCTTATTGTCTTATTCATGCTTAGTAGATAGTGATGATCAGTGATTTTGACATTGAAGTATCTGTTTAATAATGTTGCTCCAGTTCATTTATTTACTCACTGCTAGCTATACTGATTCTACTAAATTATATAAAATAGGTTTTTGCTCGTTGGTATAGAGCACCTGAACTATTGTTTGGCACCAAGCAATATGGTCCAGCTGTGGATGTTTGGGCTGCAGCTTGCATATTCGCGGAGCTTCTTCTTCGTCGGCCCTTTTTACAGGTAGATATGCGAGGCTACTTCCATCTTGGTGTATGAATCACTCATGAACGAGTCCGCGACTCAAATTCTTTTTGGCTTGGCTGTGCATGCGCCACTTCCTCTGTTACAATGGGGAGTATTGAAGAAAAATAGAAATCGAAGTAATCTGAACCAAACTAAACTATCTAGTTAATTGATATGATTGTTGATTTGGGAGTTAATTGATATAATTGTTGATTCGACAAATGTTGAACTAATGCGGTTTCATTCTGGCTTAAGTTTTCCTAGACCCGATTGAGAAAAACTTTTTCAGTTACATTTCCATGTGTCTTGTATGTCTTTAATATACCACAGAAATAGTTTGCAAAATGTTTTCTTTCAGACTACATACATATATTTTGCGTGCAAAGATGAACATTTTCTGGCTTGGGCATAGAAAAACTACTCCTTAGCTGTAAAAACAACAGAAATCCAACATATGTATTGACAAACCCAAGGAATGCAATCTTGAGTTTTGGAGGTTCATTTATACCAGTTTGGTTTGGTCTCAGTTTGGAATTCCTTTAGGCCACTATATTTGCATCAATTCATTCTTTTCCTGCTGATTAAACAAAATTGTGGGTACCTTCATAACAATCGATTGTTATGGAGATTTAAGTGGACCTTGAGAAGGCCTACAATGGACTTTAGTTGGATTTTATTCATGAGACCTTGGTGGAGGTTGGATATAATCCATGGTCATGGAGATTCAACTTATAAGCTATTTGCCCATGTTTGAAAGTTGGTCCAACTTGAATATTGGTGCGCCCAAGTGCAGTTTGTCAGATGAGTATGGAAATTCTGGCTGATCGTGTGAAATTACTATTTTCAACAAATAGCAAGTTGTAAGCTGGGATTGATTCATTTAACTTGCTATTTGTTTGTTTATGTTAGATGCATGGTGAGTGGCATTGTTCTATTGCATGCCTTATTATCTTTGTTGCCCAAGCTTTGTTATCTTTGATAACCTTTTGCATCTGGTCTCCCTTTTTTTACAGGGGTCAAGTGACATTGATCAGCTTGGGAAGATCTTTGCTGCTTTTGGGACTCCAACAGCTTCTCAGTGGCCTGACATGGTCTACCTTCCAGATTATGTGGAATACCAGTATGTCCCAGCACCTCCTCTTCGTTCACTCTTTCCTATGGCAAGTGATGATGCTGTGGACTTGTTAGCCAAAATGTTTACATATGATCCAAAGAATAGAATTTCAGTACAGCAGGCTCTAGAACACAGGTACGTGAGCTAAACCTCCTCCACCCTCTCTCTGTCCTTTGTTTTCTCTCTTTTTACCCCTTTTTCCGTGTGGAGTGGTTGATGCACTCCACCTATTCACCTCGTGTCCCACTGGCACCTGCTACTCCAGATTATCTACCAACAGCTACCCTTCATTCCTTATTCTGTCCATTATTTCCTTCTGTATAGGTACTTCTCATCAGCTCCTCTGCCAACAGTTCCTGATAAGCTACCTCGACCAGCTCCGAAGCGGGAATCACTTAATTCTAGGACTTCAGACTTTAATCCGCCCGAGGGTCCCACTGTGTTATCACCTCCTAGAAAGTCCAGGAGGGTGATGCCAGAACGTGAAGGGTTTGAAGGGAATGCATATCAGAATGATAAATTTGATGATCATGTCAGTGAAGATAGACTGGGTCCTGGAGAGCATACAAGCAGAAACGAGCAGGTTCCTATGTCATTGGACTTTTCCATATTTGGTGCCAGACCTCCAAATAGACCAACAATCAACAGGTAAAACAGTAATAGTGATGAAACTTTCTAATTTTCTCGGGCCAAAATGTTTCAAATGTGGACAAATACCTCTTCATATCTGAGGCTAATTACTTCATGCCTTTTGCGCATAGATTGTTTACCTGTGAAGGAAGTTTACCTATGATCATGAACGTTATTTGATCATGCTTTTTGCTCTTTGATCATGAACATGAACATGACACTAACCCATGAAGGAAGTTTACCTTTCTTGCTGGATCACCTGGTTCTTATAAAGGTTAACAATGTGGATTATATTTTAAGAATTTAACAATATCTTTTCACGTAACATCACCAAATGAGCTAAACTCCAAAATTTAGCATCAGAAATTTTCTCGTTTTCCATCTAGTGTCTTCTTGCAATTGAATCTCAAAAGTAATTATATGATGATTTCAGTACTGATGTTCTGAATAAGAACTGCAATGTTACCAAACTGCAATGTCAACACTTAGTTAACTCATCTACCTGCTGGTTTTGATGAATCAGAGTCTAAGATCCTTACACCAAGTAATCATTTGCATGTTATTATTCATCTAGTAATCCATTTAGTAAGCTTGTTAGGGAAGGTTGTATGAATTGTTAAAATCCTAAATATTCATGAGTGTACTGATGCTACCAGATAAATAGATGGCAAAATGTTAGCTTAACGTCCTAAAGTCTTGAGGTTCACACGTCAGGATTGAGCATCTTCATTTTTATGGTGATAATAGGAGACGGGAGAAAAGAAATTTGTGCTCCTTAAAAAGGAAACAGTTTTTACCTTTGAACTTTTACTAAATTAATGAGCTCCTTCTTTTTGAATTAAGATGTACATGTTACATCATGGAAGAGAATCTGAGTAATTGAAGATTCATCTTCTACTTTCTCATTTTTCTACCAACATTGGCTGATATTGGGATATTTCTTTGACAATCAATCAGCCTTCTTTCTTTGTTTGGTAATTGTTGTTCAATCCTCTTACTTTTGACTCCATATGATGCCAGCAATCTCTTGCTAGACAAAGTGTCTGCACTCCAACCTACAAGTGGTTTTTACAACATTAGATTATTTTTCGTCAAACATTAGTCTTCTGTGCTCACTTCTGAAACAAACAGTTTTTTTCCCCTTATGGATCATGTTCATACCCATTTTCTCTTACTAGCTTTTCGATTCTGTATAGCTCGACGGATTATAATTAGACATAAGAAGTGATATGTGATAGATGTCACAAAATTTTTTTCTAAAGTAAATATAGAACGGACAGGGACAGGAAGAGAAAGAAGGAAATTTGTTTATACTTTGTGAGACCAGAATAGATAATAAAAAATGTCATTTGGTTGGAGTCTAGAAGTTACTGAGAAAGCAATCAATGAAGAAACTCAGACTGACTTTGGTATTCCTGGCGTTTAGATGCTCAGAATTTCATTCCAATTAGTCTGGTGAAGATAAGGTACGAGTCTTGCAATTAAGGAAGCCAATTCACGAAAATGCTTTCCTTGGACTATTGAATTGGCTTGTTGATAATAAGTAGCTTTAGCAAATTGAGTAGTTGGTGTCAGTTCTTCTTCAAGCATATGACGATGTGCTGACTTGGTTGTGGAATCCCAGTAGCTGAGCCATGCCTACTTCTCTAAAGTATTTGTATATGATTTGAAAGCATTTATTCTTGTCACCTAAAGATAAAGACTGAGTCAGTCACATACCTCAGAGGTTAAATAACTCAGATACAGCCTGTTAAATGAATATCATGCTATTAAAGAAGTTGACAAATTACGTGTTTAAAAACAAGTTTCTTAGATGAAATTTTATTTACTCGCTAGTTTTGTAAGAAGGCCTAATATTCGAGCTATTATATCTTTAGCTGCATTTTATTTATTCGGGCATCAATAGATTTGTCTCTATTCAGACATGGAAGGACGTACCCATGTCCATGGTATCTAAATGTGGAAACTGCAATATCATTAAATTGAGCAATGCTGTATTGAAATTTTTCGCTTATTGATGTAGGATTCTGTATCTTTTTTTTGGCAGTGCTGACCGGACCCATTTGAAAAGGAAGCTAGATCTTGAATTCCAGCATCCGGAATGACACTTCATTACTTTGCATGACTCTCATAAGTTAACGCACGCGGAGTTCTGCACATGCATTAATGATGTTTGCGGTTACTCCCTTAAGGTAATTTGAGTATTGGAAAGTTTTCGTTGTTTGGTGCCGAAAGGTGCTTGCCTTTCGCATGTATCACGAGACTGAAGAGAGAGCTACTTTGGTTGAATGCGGAAGTCAATCATTTAGCTTGGCTTGAAGCTGGGGGAGATAATAATTTTATGAAAAGGAGGGAAAAGTGAAAGGTAACATCCTCCTTTCTACTTGACAGAGAACTTGTACACTAGGTCATAGAAGGCCGACATTTTTGGAGGCATTTTTCTTCTTTTACTCCAAGCCGATGCTTTTGAGTGGTTTACTTGCACGTCTAATTAGTTGTGCCCGATTCTAATTCTATGATCAGTGTTCTTTTGGTTGCTTTTGTTGGAGGATTGAGGCTGGAGAATGCTGTAGGCCGATCTATCCTGTTTATTGTATGTATACTGTAGAGTAGCTATCACAAGGATACCCTTCGGATTGTTTATTCAAATGGGTTTGATTATGCAATTTTAGATCATTGATGTGGAAGTTTCATGATATATTGTTTGGCAAACAGTTTAAGTGATCTTGTTATCTTCCAATTATGTCATTTATGTCTCTGTTTTGGTTTCTGACTCTCTGCTCTGCGCATAAAGACTTCACAAATGAGCTTGGCTTTGTGTACACAAAACTCTGATATAGAGTGCATATCAAAGGTAATTAACTTACTCGCAGCAGAAGATCAGTCAATATGAGGGAGTGGTCATTTCCTTTGGACGGAAAGTTTTTCTAAGTAAGCATGGACATGCCGTCCGTGTCTCAAACGTAGTGAGTGTCGCATGCTTAGGTTGTTTGATGTTAACTATTAAGATAGCTTTATAAAGAGATTAAGGCTTCTCAAATTTATACTTCATTCAAGAATTCAATGAGTAAGCACCTAAATTCAAACAGAATCAAAATTGATGATTATTCAGATGGTAAAAAGTAACTATTATAGTCGGGGGATAGCTCCTTCATAATGTCATCATACTACTACTCTCTTAACTTGTCATTTCCATTCGTTCACACTTCACGCTTGCCTTAGGTCAGCTTACACAGCCTGACTCTTCCTTACTTTGGACCATAACTGGGGGAATTGAACTGCACTAATTACTGCAACTCTGCAATTTCTTCCACAATTCTTCGGGTACAGCAATTTTGTCTTTGCTTTCTCGATCTTCACCTATTCTGAGTTTTTCCAAGAAAAACTACCAAAATAGATTCTTCCTTTCAGTTTTTTTCTGCTCTATGACACTGTTATATGGGGATGGTGGAGTCATGCACTCTCTCCGCAGCCTTCTTTGCCTGCGAAAGCAGAAGATGTGGATCATGGAAAATGCTTAGCATGGATAGAGTAATTGATTTCTTCCCTATTTATGTACAAGGATCGAACCTCTTGGTCCCAGTTCGTACGGAGAAAGATGCAGAAAAGACAGAACACTTGCACAGCTAGCGCGCAGATAATTCCTAGCCAGAGACCCTGCAAAAGAAAGTTTCCAGAAGTTATTTTCTCCAATAGCTTCCTCGTTTCGACAATGTTGAACTAAGGAGTAGGAAAAGTATTAAGGCCGAAGAGTTTTACCTTTCCACCAACATGGAGAACAAAAGCTAGCACTATTGCAGATGGAATGCCAATCAAGTAATAAGACCCCAGGTTGACATAGGCACCAATCTTTTGCCAACCACATCCTCTAGCGGTTCCTGAAGAAGAGCGAGAGCAAAACACAAATAGCCATCACTAGTTTGGAGCATGAGCCATGATTTCATGGCATCTAGGAGGAACAAAACCGGATAAAAAACACGCAATATCATGTAGAAAGACAAAGCATGGTCGCTAGGCTAGGCCAGTTTGTGGTGAAAAAGGCAACCTGAAAGGACGCATTGGAGTCCATCCAAGAAGTTAGAAACTGCTAGAATCGGCATCATGATGGCTACGTATTTGACCACGTCTGTCTCGTCACTGTAAGCATAGCCCCATACTTTTCTTATCGAGATCAAAACTATTCCGACCAGAATTCCTTCCGTTACGGCCACGGAGAGGACCACGTACACTGCTAAACGCGCAGCCTGAGGCTTCCCAGCCCCTAGTTCATTTGAAACACGAGTGCTGGATAGATTGACCATGGAACTTGTGAAAATCCATTGCCACACCAATGTGGTCTTAAGAAACTGATGGATATGTACATATGAATATGTTATGCAGAAACAAAATAAAGAGACATATCGACCATTTGGGATGCTACTTGATTAAACGAGCTGGCAGTCTAAGTTTCATTACTATGTACTCAGTTTGGCATGCTTACCTCACAGCCCCGCTGAGTCCGAAAGGGATCATCCAAACTGTTGCGGCAGTGTTGAGACTGAGAATGTAAACATTGGGAGGTCATATACATGCACCGAACTAAAGTGTGCATCGATAAAAGAAAGTCTCTGCAATATGTGCCTTGTCCCAAACTATTTCGCGACAGACTAACGCCAAACTCGAGATTAACCTGATAGAAAGCACCGCAGTTTCCAATGTCGGGTCCGGGAGAAGTCCAGAGAGGAGCACCATCATCTCGAATGACCACATCTCCAAGCTACAGAAATAAAAAAGATTGCCATCAGTAATGCATGTCATCCGTTTTTCACAATTGCGAGAGAGACGAAGGGTTTGAGATGTTTTTACCAGACCATTACAGCGGAAGGAATGGCAAGTCTGAGGAATGGGAGACTATTGTGAAAGGCTTCCTTCGAAAACCCAGTCCAAGTCTTGGAGCACGAAGAAGAGAACTTCACATAAAGTGCCATTAGCAACACATTTATCCAATACGATATTGAATTCGCCAAGGCCGCTCCTCTGCTTCCAAGGCCGGTTTTCATGACCAGAACCCAACAGATGGGGATATGCAGTAGAGCAGCAGCACCCGAGGTTAGCACCATAGGGAAGATGATGTTCTGAGTCTGCAAGAACTTGACTAGGCATTGAAGAAGGCCGTAAGCAAAAAGGGACGGGATCATGTAACGGGCATACGTTCCCGCTTCCTCTGCTATGTCTGCTTGTTGACCGAATGCTTCTAGTATAATTCTCGTATATGCCCAGATGCAAGCAAGAGGTATGCTCACTAGTAGAAGGATGAACATAGCTCTCTGCATGTCAATACCAAGCCTATGAAATTGCCTCGCCCCGTATGATTGACCACAGAACGTTTCCAATGCGCCGGCCATCCCCATCTAGTTAAAGAGATTTTGACAGAAAAAAAATCAGAACTTCAGAAAAGAAGACTCTCCAATATTCTTTAAAGTTCAGTAACGATTGTTTAAAGTGGCTCAATTTGTGCTAGAACTTAAATTTCAACTCTGGTATCAACAGCACCTCCGGTGCAGCACTAACAAATATGGCTAGCCTAGCCAAATTATGGGCCATATTTTGCACCAATTCTATTATCTTCCAGCTAAATAGAAAGCGAGACGGTGATTTCATCACCTTCATCCTTTATTGCCCCTCCAAAGTGAGTAAATCTCAAACAAACTTGGTCAATCTACTACTTACGAAAAAACTGTCGGTGAATTTGGGCAACAAATACAGGACTAAAAAGGGTAACTTTTACCAACTCTGCTAAAAGAAAAAAAAGAAACGGATTGATCGTGAACAAGAACATCCATTGCAAACACATAACATAGTCTCAGCTTAAGTTACAAACATGGATTTATCAGAACATATTGAAGTAGGAGCACGACTAATATGGCGATCTCTCAAGCTCACCAGTAAGCTGAAACCGGTGACGGTGGCGAAGGAGGTGGCCATGGAAGCGCCGGAGAGTGGCAGCTCGCCAAGATGACCCACAAACATGAGAGAGATCATCTGCAAGCTGAAGAACAACAAGCTCACCGATATGAGCGGACCAGCAAGCCATGCCTGCTTCTTTATCTCAACAAGAACCTCACTCCTCCACCCAACACCCTTCTCTTTCTCTCCCTCATTCGATGCTAATGATCTCACGACACCATCTTCACCATCCGACTCTATCAATGGTGAGCTCAGGCTTGTCTCCTGTCCTTCTCTCCCCATGGCTGCTTATAGAGAGAGAGAGAGAGAGAGAGAGAGAGAGAGCGGAGGAACTTGTGAGGCTGTGGCGGGCATTTAAGGAGCGGTGTCTTCCTGGAAAGGAGTGCAAGAGGATGTCTGTGTCCTGTTGCGTGAAATGACAATGCTCTCTCTTGTATGGGTTTGAGTGTGTCAGCAATTAATGTGCAGCTTCCTCTGCACACCTATTCGACGTCGGATTAGGATGTCAAGCGGGGAAGAAGTGTGATTCGTGAAAGGCGAGGTAAAACAAAGGAGAAAGACAAAACATGTGATCATCAGTCCCGCCTGGTCACTCTCTTAACTATACCGCACATGGCACACGTGTTCTGACTGGTGGGCGTACTAATTCAATGAGCTAGTGACGTGGGCGAGAAAATATTGGGTGGTCCCTGACCGCTGAGTCAGCATGGTCCCTGGCCAATCACGAGGTGCCGCGTGATCGACGTGGCGCGGGTGGCGGTTTTTGGAAAAACGGAGAGAGAACGTGGGGGCGCTTCGTGAGAAGAGAGGGGGGAGCGCTGAGCGGCTGAGGAGATAGAGAAGGAGAGAGAAGGAGGAGGGCACCATTAATGAAGAGAGAGAGAGAGAGAGGGGAGAGACCCGACCGAAAAGGACAGCGTAGGTTCTTAGCGTAGAGGGGGCTCGCACCCCCCACTGGCCCCACTCGCACCACGTGGACCACATGGCTCCTTGTGAGTGATCGGGGACCACGCTTGGCTCGGCAGTTCGGAACCACCGAATATTCCTCAGAGAGGAGAGCACCGAAACCCGAAGCCGACTGTAGAGGTGATTGTCCAATCACATTACTGTCCTTCATGCCTCGTTTGGTCAAACAAAACTATAATGTGCTTTGGGTCGATAGTACAATGGTGGCAATCTATTCAAATTTGGGTCATGGCAAGGTAGACCTGTTGAATGGATGGGTCGGATCGGGTTTGGATCGGGTCATAAATGATCCGATCCAAATTAACCCATTAACCCGTTTATGACCCATTTATTCATAGTGTAAGTATCTCGACCTATACCCGACCCGACCCATATCCAACCCATACCCGACCCGACCCGACCCATATTGATAAAACACTTTTATATTTAACCTAATATAGGAATACTTGTTTCTTATAATTTTTTTTTTAAAATTATACTGCTAAAACATTTTATGCAATACAAACTAGTGAAAAATTTTATAATTTTTTTTAAAATTGAGGTTCTGTTTGTTTTACGAAAAATGTGACATTTATAGAAAATATTTTCCATAAAATCATTATCCAAGAAAATAAAAAAAATTAATATTTTCCATAAAGTCACTCATCCAAACTTCCTAAGCTACCAGTACCACCACCTAGACTTGCAACGGTGACGAAATGAAAAAAAATTGGAAAACAACAGACTTAGAGCTTCGGAAAATCTATTTTAGTTTCAACCGACCATGAACTGTGGAAGTGCGTTTCTTTGCATATCAACCATGAGGAAGCAGCTTTCGCATGTCCTCTCGCACCAGTTCAAACAAATCGTTCGAGTTTCGCTCAGAAATCAGCCTAAAGCGGTCTCCTCAAACCCATCGCTTCCCTTCTACCGTGACTTTTCGAATCCCAAATCCAAGGAAACGATACGGA
Source organism: Syzygium syzygioides (assembly GCA_031216285.1). Lineage (NCBI taxonomy): Eukaryota > Viridiplantae > Streptophyta > Magnoliopsida > Myrtales > Myrtaceae > Syzygium > Syzygium syzygioides. The sequence goes on along the minus strand of CM062252.1, from coordinate 19,910,712 downwards.
TTACCTCGAAAGCCACCGAACACACTCATGGAACGAAACAGACCAAACATGAAAACATTCCCGCTCACAATTCACGCATTCAGCACGCGGCGCTCGACGCGATCGAGCCCTGCCCCCCACCAGAGTGCTCGCGAAACCAGGGAGCTCGAGAGGAGGAGACACACCGATCCGCAAGCGGCGGACGTGGGAACGGAGGTGACCCCGCCGTGGCGCCGCACCGTGCGGAGGAGCGCCGCGGAGGCACGTCCGACCGACCGACCGACCGGACCGGATCGGACTGGACCGGAGCTTGAGCTTCGCCGACCTGCGGCGAGGTTGTCCCGCCCCGGTGGCCGTGGCCAACCACTGGCCAGAATAAAAAAAAAGAAAAAGAAATAAGAGAAAAGAAAAAATAAAAAATAAAAGAAAAAGAGAAAAAAAAGAAATAATTAAATTTTGATTTTTTTAAACATTTTTGTAAAGAGAGAGAGTATGTGGATGGGTCTAGTAGGTGGGTTGGATATGGGTTCCAAACTCAACCCATTTAGACCAATTTATCTTTAAGTTTTAAAATTTAAAATCCATTTAAGCTTGACTTTTTAAAATTAAAGTGACCCATATATGATCCATTTATTTTTAAATGGGTCATATATGGGTTTATGACCCATTTTGACACCTCTATGGCAGGGGTTGTGAGGGAGATACAACTTTGGTCAATATTTCTATAATGTGCTCGACATTGGACAGGTGAAAAACTTTTTGAAAGAAATTTGCAATTTTTTCATTAGAGAAGCCCCGTCGTTTGAACTGTAATCAAACACCTTTTTTTTTTTTTTCTAAGGAAAGAAAAGGAAAGATCAAGTAGTAAACAAGAAATGACAATACCCTGATATTGTATACTTTAAAAAAAAAATTTGGTTTTTTCGAGTAATGTTTATGTTGGGTTAACCCGATTTAACACATTTAATCAAAAGAGTTATGTGAGTTGTGTTGAAAGTAGATACCAAGCAGGTGAGTCCGCTTGGGTTGAGTTTTCTAACATGATTACTGCACCGGTGATATAAGTTCCTAACTTGACATATTATGAACATGGTTCATTATCACGAATCATCCTTGGTATCTAGTCCACGTGAATCGAATTTGGTTTATATGTTAGCTTGACTTCAAGACAAAATCAACGAACTTGTTGGGGCATAACAAGGAATAAAAATATATATTTTTTTTGGTAAGGAAGGAATAAAAATATTTATTTCATCCTAGAATTATAAATTCCATAATCATGTCATTAGGTGTAATCTTTGATGAATACAGGATCCGTGTATTATTTTAAGAAAAATGCCAGAAAAAAAAAACTATTCACGTCAGTATCGGACGTGCCACGTGGGACCGCCGGTGTCCACGCTAGCGATTGCCGGCCAAAGCTGGCTAGGAGGACTATATTGGAAATCGTCATAAAGTTTAGGATTAAAGCGGCACAATTGAAAAATTCAAGATCGAACCGACCGTCGTACAATAGATTCGGGACTTCTCGGACAATTTTCCCTGGATAGACAAGTTGCGCATGCTAAAAATGCATGCATATTTCAGCTTTAATATAGGATGTTTGAACCTCTAGATTCAACTAACATCACGGAACGAGCGCAAATCAACTTGTTCACGGGTGTTGGGTAAAGCACCGCTCGCACAAAGCGACTTTATGAGCGGAAGGAGTCTTCGAAAGTTACTGTTCATGTATTATTCGGCACTAGTTGGCACTGCAATAGCGCTGTAACGAGAAGAAAAACGCGCAGAAACAAAGAAACACGTTGTTATATGTAAAATTTTAGCCCTTCTTAAAATCTTCAAGATGCAGGAAAATACGTTTTGAGTGATCGTTCCGGCTGACAAAGAGGTTCCACTTTTTCACTTACCGTAAAAGCAAGGGCAGAACTGTAAATGGAGCACGGCCAATTGACTATTGTTCCATAACTTCCGTTGCGTTGGCCTTTGTCACCAAAACATCATCATCGCTTGAATGATTGAATTGTCCCATGATTGATGCCGCGTCATGTTAGCTTTTTGGTCAATCAAAAAATCATTGCATGAATTGAATTATCAATGCCTATATTCTCGTGACACGTGTTGAAAATTGACTTCGAAATGGGTAGAATAATGAAGTGAGACTTTGAGGCGTGATATCACTTTCTTTAAGGAATTATTTGCCCCACGAAGTTGCTAATGGTCACCGGCAAATTTCCTCCAAGATACAACAAAATCTCGATGAGAATACTAGATAGCAATTCTAGTATTTCTCCAAGGTCTCTCTACGAAACAATTCGAGAAGATGGCTGTGTTTTTTAGGAACGAAAGTTTCGGAAAAGAAAGAAAACTTCTGTCATCTCAAAAATAAAAAACCGACGAGTATATATAAAGGTATTTTAACGAACGATGACAACCTTTCAATAAACGGTTAAAATAATCAAACATAACTCTTCGGTCGACAGTTCATAATTGAAAAGGTATGCAGCCGAAATGGTATGTGAAAAGGCACGAAAATTCGGAATTAAAATAATTAAAAATAAATAATTAAAATAACAAATATATATTTTTCACGAAATTCCGAATTTCATAATTTCCAAAAATTTCAAAATGAATGAAGGCACCCTTTCGACTGATAACAGTCAACAGCATGACATAAAATAAATAATAATAATAATAATAAATAAAGAACAAAGTAGAGGATTAGGCTAATTAATCTGCGAGCGCGCATGCGTGCAAAGTGCTAAGTGCACCTAATAATCGCGCCATTGTTTGCGCACCCGCACGCGGGTATTGTGTGGACTAGCACGCGGGTATTGTGTGTACTAATACACACCCCATTGTCTTCACTCTAAGGATCAAGAAGATATTCACAGTTATAAAGTGGCACACTTTTCCAAAACTTTCCTATGTGGAACAAAAGAAAAATCACTTTTGTTTATTTTACAAACAAACTTCCAACAACACGTAGATGAAATTGATTTTTTCTTATTTCGAAGTTTAATTCTTTAATTACCCTAATAGAGCGTAGATCTATAATTTTTTCAAATGGCTTTTTTGTTTTTGTTTAGTTTTCGAGAAAATAAGTCGATAAGTACTTGACACTTATTTTAAGTTGTCCCGGATGAGTGTGTAAGTCGGAATTGGAAAGAGTAAATTTATGCAAATAAACGGTTTCATTAGTATAATTCAGTTTTACTCTTAAAGCTATAACTACACAAGCATTTAGTTTTTCACGATTTTCTTTGAATGGAAAAATTAACCAACAAACCAAGGAAAACGAAATGCTTTGACAGAAATTTTTTTTTTATTTATGATCTAGAATCACAAATGCAAATTCTCGATATGGAAACCTGTCGAACACCTCGTGAGCCCTACGAACCAGTTATAACCACTTAGAACTGAATCGGTAGCCTTTACTCGGAGCAGTTCGCGCAATCAACAGGATTTGCAATGAAGAACTCTTAATTAGAGATACTACGGAAGCACGCAAGTAGGTGCGAGGGAACCGGAATGCTCGACCCATTTGTTTGTCCAAGCCCAAATCGTCATTTAGGTCGGTAGTACCGAGACTCGCTTGACCCGAGCCAGCGAATTGCATGGGACGTCATCTTCCCGGTCAAATTATTTCGGGGTTTCGGAATGGAAGAACCACGGCATACACCGTACCTACTGCCGCATATGTTCCATGCTTCCATACCATTCAATCGAATTGCCTTAATCCCCACGGCATTCTCAATGGACCACTCACCAAATTTATATGTATTTTCACCGAGGTTTTCAGTCCTTGCTTAGTCCAGTCCAGGCAAGAAATACTTCAAAAGAAAATGAAAAATCCGCCGCGGCATCTTTTCCCAATTTGGAGTTGCGCTGGGGCACGCCTGCTTGACAGAGACGTGCGCTAGGGTTGGACCAGTAAAAAAAAAACAGACGAAAAGAAAGACGGAGACGTGAGCTATTGGACGAAAGATCACGGGACCTGCTTCTTCAGTTTTTTGTATCCGCAATTATAAATTATATTTGTCCTGGTGTTCTTGATGTCTCTGCATGGCGACAAAGCTTTGAATTTTGTGGTCGAATCGGTTGTCCTTTTGCTCGGGGATTGTTTGATTGGCCGGCAATGTCAAACAAACGGCCGGGGGGGGGGGGGGGGGGAATCTATAAATCTTTCTGCTCGGACCACGACTAATTTTGATTAGGTAAATATTAGCATGGCCGCCGGCCAACGTGGCATCGATCGGCATCGACATGGATAAATTTTGATAGTAATTAAATATTTTTTTTCGATTTTTATTTATCTTTTTCCTTCCTTTCATTGTTCCTCCGGCCAGCCAAAGGTGAGGCTCGGCAAGCCTCCCCCAACCAATGGCGAGGCATGCTATTGGTTTTTCTTCGTCTCTGTACATTTTTCCTTCTTGCTCTACAATGTACTGAACAGTATACGAACAATACATGAATGGTACCTTCCCGAAATTTGAGCTGGTTTTTTAAACCCAACGAGGTGATTTTTTCAACACGCTTGGCAAGGTCATGCCTCGTGCAGTCGCTAGTGAGGGCTTAAGCCTCACCAGCGGCCTTGGAGGAAGAACGAAGAGAAGAGAAAAAATAAAAAGAAAGAAAATAAAAAAATAAAAAGGAATTTGAAAAAAAATCATTTAAATATTATTGAAAGTTATTCACGTCAGTGCCAGCATGCCAATAATATTTGGCTTAAATTAACCGAAATGACTGAATTGACTTTAGGTCAATAGAGTAATTGATTTGTGACTTTTCTAACATTTGTTTTCCAAATCCATCACATTTCAAGGTTGCGATTGTTGACCAACTCTCTTATCGCATATGAACATGTCGATGATATAAGTCCAAGAAATTGGATAACCGACGAGGACATGGGAAACGAAACCAGCACGAAATTTTCTTTTTTAAATCTTTGTTTGAGAATTAAGCGCAACGTGGAAGAATACAATTAGCTTTTGGGGGATCATTCTGCTTGAAAAGAACAAATCATCTTTGTCCACCATCAAAAGCACAAGTTTGCGATGGAAACTCTGCTATAACTGGAAACCGATTTTCGCAAAATTTGATCGAAAAATATAGAAGGAAATAGAGAAGAAAACTGATTGCGAAGAATAAACTCGATGCTTCACTATTAAATCTTCTTATTACAAGACACAGATTTTTTTTTTCCCCGGGGGGTTTTAGAAATCCAAATTTTGGTCTGTACTATAGTTTTATTTCTTCTCGTTTTTTTTGGGGGCTTGGCCCATATAATCCAATTTTTGGTCTGCACCACAGTGTCACTTCCTGCACAAAGTCCGACTGGTTCCCTTTTTTCGGGCTAAATCTAAATAGTTTGGCCCAACAACGTGGACTGACCCGACCCAACATTAAGAGATCTACCTCAACGATTGTAATTTCAATATTAACATCTAATCTGGGTGGGCCGTTGCTATATAATCTGTTTTAACATATCAATTGGACTTCCATCTCGAATCATGAGTTTGGTGCTTGATGCGGGGGATCTCATCGCACCTTTCTTTTTCGAGCTGCGGAGGTGATCACTGGGCGGGCTCGACCTTGAACCCAAGATCGGGCCTAAAATGTTCACTCTGGACCGTTCGTCTTAAAATAATTATGCATAAATCTTGAAGTAGGAGCGGACTTATACCTAGTGGGTGAGCGGTTTCCTAGTCCGATCCGGTTCGACCCAAGAACCGGGAACTGGACCGGGGAGGACCGGTTCCCAGTTTCTAGGACCGGGGATCGGACTGGCTAGTCTTGATCCGGTCCGGTTTCAATAGAACCAATAACTTATTGGTAAAGGTAAGAGGGCATTAAGGAAATTAGATTAGTCTTTCTATTTTTTTCAAAAATTTTAAAAAGTAAATAAATATATATAAATTAGAAAAATATATATATTTATTGATTCAGTCCGGTCCAATTCCCACCCTAGAACCGAGAACTGGACCCCCTGAAAATCGGCTCCACTTTTAAGAATCGGGAACCGGACTGATATTCCTGAGAATCAGACCAAACCGATTAATCCAATCCGGTCCGATCCTATCCCAGTTTGGGTGGTCTATCTTGCTCACCCCTACAGTTATACCCACCCAACATCGCCTCTTGGGCACATTTGACTCGAGCGCTCGTGTGGGCTGCTTAGTCCCTGATCAGGTCTATTGGGGCCACCTAGGAGACGGGCCTTTACAAATTCTCTCAATATCAATTTTCGTTTTTTTTTTAAAACTTTGCTAAAGAGCATCAAGCTATTGCAAAATGAACTTTCCCCCGGTATATCCCCAATTCACTGATGATGAGCGCTTAGGACTCGGGACTATTTAAATTGAGCTAATGATGTGAATGACAAACTTTTTTCCATTTGACATGGTATACGAAGCGCCGACTAATGAGTAACCTTGTTTTCGATATATTCCCAGAAAGGAATATAATACTAGAGATACCGACACTCATTATACAATTCCGGCATTGCGAGCGGTATAAGTATATTTATATATACTCTTTTCCTTAAACTGAGTATTTTTTTTTAGTCAACCGTCAATTGTTGCGTCGTTAACGTGTTCTCATCGTCATTAGCACCACTTGATTACAACTCACGGTTGGTGTTCACAAAGTTGATCGATGCATTGCACAACCGCTGCGAAATTCACTCGAGAAAAAGCACAGTGCATTTCAGCAATTTTAGTTGGATTGCTCTTCTGGGTCTTTGACTCGAAGTGAAGCTGCTGATTTCCTCGTGGTTAACCACTGCTTTGACTAAAAGTTACTAACTACATGACATTGACATGGAATATCGAAAAGCAGGCAAAAACCCTAGATTTCTCCTCTCCCATTTTTTGCCAACGCTTAATTAAAATGAAAAATAACCCGATCAGTCTTAAACCGATCGTACAGATGCCGATTTAGTTGTAAATTTTTCAATTTTGCAAATTGAACCTTTAACTTTTGTATAAAATACCAATGTAATCATTTCAATCAATTTTCGCCGAGTTGTGGCGATGGCCGTCCTACGTGACGTACCGCTATATCAGCCAGAAAATTAGCCGGAATGACTATATTGGTACTTTATATAAAGGTTCAGGATTTAATTGGCAGAATTGGGAAAGTTTGATATTAAGTTGGCGTTCGCACAACATATGGGAAAATTGTCCAAAAAATCCTAAACTTATTGCACTTTTATCAGTTCAGTCATAAACTGGGCATTTTCTTTATGTTTGATATTAAGTTTGCTATTTAAGTTTCTTTATGTTTTTTATACCCTTCTTCCTCTGCTAGCTAGTTGCCGGGCATTGGCGATAGCCGACAACCAGCTAGAGGCGAGGGCCGGCGAGGTTCGACCTCGCCCAGCCATGGCGAGGCTGGCCAATTCCCCCTTACTTAAACTATCAAGATTTCTATTATTTCAAACGAGCCTTAACGTGCTATGCATCTCTCGAGACCGAGCCTCGGCCTTGCCCAGCTATGACGAGGCTGGCCAATTTCCCCCTTAATCAAACTATCGAGGTTTATTTAGTTTTTTCTACGAGCCTTACTACGCCGCACTCTTGTACAATGCCAAAGAGAGAGTGACCTAAACTTCTCGTGACTAGTAGACGCTCTAAGAATGTTCAACACGCATCAATTTCACTTGTGAAATTGAAAAATGACGTTCAACATTCCGATTGCTTACGAACAATTTGCTCCGAAATTAGTTGGACGATCGCAGTGCTCCAGCTGTGGGTGAAAAACGTGACTCGGTCATTGATCATTCGAGACTGTCGGCAAGAATTTTGCCTCTACGTGAGCATGATCTTGATCTCTATACTAATTTAACAAAAAAATACACGAAATTATTGTAATCCAACAACCGATCGTGACGAATGCGAAATAAATTAATATAAACCCTTCGTTCGGCCGCTTTCGATCCACGAGCAAGCTTCTTAAATAAATGAAGACGTGCTTATTTAGGTTTCAGTTTTCTTTTTCTTATTTTTACTGAATTTAATTTTTTTTAATTTCCTTCGAGATAAAAAGGGGCGAGTTCGATATGGCTTCACGAATGAGAACGATCGCATTGAATCCCCGAGCATGTTGGAGTTTACCATTTTGATGGAGGTGACCTCGAAACGATGGACCAACGATAGAAATTTTTCGATGTTGCATGGAAAACAATTTGGAAACCAAACTTAGTATTTCCATGACCTAGGTTTACATACGTATTTCTCTTCATGTAAGACATTAGATGCGCCTACAATAACAAGCTCTCTCCACGTCTCGAGGCCTACCCAAGCTCCGGCGGTCCTGGACCCCTGGATCCGGCATCACGGGCTGACAGGCGGTAACTGCCAGTTCCGGATGAAAATTACGCATCGAGAGTAAAAACTCCTACGGTAACAATTGCGGGATTCTAGCTAGCACATATGTACATCAATATGACACCGAAAAAACCAAAAAGAAAAAACAAGAAAAAGATGAGTCGATGTCATCTTACCGGTGCTTCGTTTGATTCTGTTTGGTAATACATGCACACCCGTTCAAAAAGAATCAGCCGCGCCCCACTTAATTTAATCCCAAATTTTCACATATAAGAACTCCACTAACCAACCTCTAAACATATTCTTAATCACCCTCTCCCTTCCGTATAATTCGACATGTTTCTTCATTCAGAGCTTTCGAACCATACTCGATTCCTCGACTAGGAACCTCTCTAATCCGAGATTATACAATTCTCTTTTCGATATTCGGTTCACGAAAGACCCCGATTCTTAACGTCATTAACCCGAGATTCACGAGGGACCGAACCGGTGCGAGATCGATTGATCGAATGATTAAGTCTCTAAGTTTGCCGTGTGATGAGCGTACTTACTTCCACCAACCGGTGTTTGACTTCGCAGTTAAGACCTTCACTATGTAGCTAGCTACAAATGTTGATTTATTGGACAATATAACATATGTACACACCACCAACCTATGATATGTGCAGGTCATGATCTCAATTGAAGCCGGAGAATCAGGAGGATCAATCAATCGATCATATAATATACACAGATTAACCAAACCGGCCTGTCGGTCATGCACGATCCAAATTGAGAATTGCAATAACTAATTTTGGACTATGGTTAAAAACAGATGGAATTGCAAAGAATGTTTTGGTTCACACGTCCTAGCCCACAAAAATAATAGGATTTTGATTTTTTTAAGCCATCATAGGACTTGATTTACCGGCGTAACGCACATATGTCGCTCATGTATAGTCTTTGAAGTTAGCGTTCGCAACCCGATCGGCCGGACCATTAGAAAAAGGAATAAATCAAAGTCAATCGGGTTAAATCGATTACGGGATTTTTAGATCTCGGGCTGAAAATGTATTTCGCAAATGACAGGGGAAAAGAAATATCGTGTTTTATATTCGAATACTATTGCTAATATATATTGTCGGGTTTTCATTTTTAAGGGCAAAACAAATTTATTAGCAAAATGATCTCTCAAGAGGTAAATAAAAATTCTGCATTATGGTTCAGGCCACCCTAGCAAGTGATTATTAAAAAATCGAAACAAACCAATCAAAGCTCGTTATTTGCACTCAAGCTATGCTCTTTCCATATATAAATTCACAAATTGAAAAAGGGTGTAAACAAATTTATCACCTACCATTGACTTTTCCGTCATCTCGGATCCTAATCGAGTTCAAATGATTTCGGTGCGGTAGTGGTCCAAAATATTTGTAAATGGAGAGATGAATATTGGAGCTTAAGAGGCTGGCTGTGGACCATAAGAACAGTGCCCGAACGTGCATTATTGAGTGAAAATGCCACCCCAACAAACCCTAATTTTTCTTTTCTTGGCTTGTTCTTCCCCCTCCCCTTTCCTTGCAGACAAGGCAACCTAAAAAGAGCATAATTAGTTTGAACAACACACGCGTACTGGTTTCTGGTTTTTGAGAAGAATCCCAAGAATTTTTTTCATTAAGAAAATCCCATGATTGTTAGAGCTTTCCTACTCCAATGACTAATTGAAATCATGATTCCCTCAACTAAAACCCAAAAGAGATTTGTGGTTGACACGTCTTGCTCCCACCCTCCCTCTACCCCCTTGTCGGGCTTTGCACTCCCCCAACTAGCCAAATCATGGAGCCTAAGCCAAGCTCTTAAGCCCTTAATTGATTAGCAATTGATCAAACTCGAAAGGGGATCGGAAATCGGATTCACGGTGTTCAAGGTGCGTGACGTTTTGAGTTCGATTCGGGAGCATCGACGATAGATGAGCTTGATCGTGATTGATCGATCGCTTGCTTTAGTCAAATTATCCATTTCACCCCCTTCTCTCCACGTTGTTTGCCAGAAGCATGGGAGGAAATAGTCACGGACGCATGTAATCACCAGGGAAAGAGGTCGAATGTGAATGGGTGCAAACTTTTAGTACACGCTCGAATGAAAAGGATGCATAGTTTCCAACGAGCGATGAATGATTCATCCAAATATCAAGATACCAACACACGAGAAGACCGAAGAAAAAAGCGCAACGGGTTTTTATGAATATTCAACTCAAAAGTTTCGAGTCCACCCCCATGTTTCAGCCTTGTTAAAAAAAGTAACCATGCTTTCTAGTTTGAGACAATGCCTCATAAGAAATTTCCTACTCCTGCTTTTTCTTGCAGTGGTTAACTGAGAGAGACCAAATGTATGCATGTCTAATGTCTGCTGTCGGGATTTGGTGGTAAACCATGTGAGTAGTCACATCCAATCGTTACAAGTCATCGCTGGTGAGTCATGAGCGATAGTGTCAATATTTTACGACTTCTATATGATTTTTTATTACATTCAATGTCAGACTCACTGTCAAAATATCTCTGCGAACTCATTTTAATTTTGGTTAGCTTTATAACCCAACGTAGCAGCCACACATGCCGGCCCGTATTTCATCAACTTCTCGAACATTCGTGCAAGGCGAAATGTTCAATACTTACACAAGCCAATCATTGAAAGAGATGTGTTTTTGTCTCAGAAGTCAACCCCTCCCCCAAAGTCCCTTTCAGATACCTCCTATTCCTTTCTTTCATAGATGATTCGGAAGAATAGTATCAATCACCCCGAGCTAAGGACAACGTGAGGAGCAATAATTCGTCTAGCGAAATGTATTTTCAACTTCCCACCTTACGTCTCATGTTATCATGCAAAATGGCATTTAAGGCCTGATCACAGAATTTGAAAATGCAGAAAGAAGAACTGGGCTCTTCTTCTTCTTGAAGAGGGTTCTTGAACTTCATATGCATCGTCATTGATCAGGCTCTCTACAAGGCCTCTGAGCGCGAGATTTTTCGGCGAAATTCTCTGGAATGTGCATTGGCAGGTACTAGTTTTGCAGAGTACAAAGATGGCGTACGAAGCAATATTAGCGAGGAGTTTTAGCCGGTACGAGCAGAGGAAGCTCAGATATGGAGCGCTTATTGGGTGCTTGCTCATTTTCTTGAGCTTCTTCACTGTCTTCAAGCCTTACTTGGGTCCTTTACCAATTTGTAAGTGCCTCACTTTGTGTGCCGTAGTATGACTTTGAGAACAAGCTTTCTATTTTTTTTTTAACTTGAAGAATGCCCTTTATTTGTAATGCAGCGTTCTTGCTTCGTTGCATTTTCTTGAAGTATTTACTTTGCAAAATGTATTAAGTCTTGCTTTGATTTTGCAGTGAACTTGCGGTTGTCAATGGGCATTGCTCAAAGGATGTTTGCGACCAAGGAAACAGAGAGTTCTCAGAAGCAAGAGATGATCACAGGTAAGCACGCATGTCCTCAAAGCCAGACAAGTTCTCAGGATGAACGAAGTCTGTAGTGGCTGTTGAATTTTGATATTTCTTTATTCTGAGTACTCTTCTGCTTGATCTTGCAGTTGCACAGAAGGCGACCGCGAAACCGGAGCTGCTGCTCATTTCCACGAGTCACCAGGGTATTCGCACTATTGAATTAGTTGACATTCATGATCAGTCCTCGGTTCATTTCAATCTGTATACGGACAGAATGATCGCCAATCATCTACGATCTTGTACTTGCAGAAAATGTGACAACAAAGCCGGAGCTTCGACTCAATTCCACATACCCCAAAGGTACTGACACTGACTGACTAATCCATTAACTCATGCTCTTAAAAACTTCGCTGTCTCTGACTTAAATCTTGTATCTTGCAGAAAATGAAACAATAACGAAACCAGAGATACTGGTCAATTCCACAGATCGCCATGGTACTTCATTTTGGTTGACAAACTAGTATATATTCAAAACTCTGCTGAATATCTTCAATGCTCTGATGGGTTAATTAAGACTGTTTTTTACAATTTTGCAGTTGTGAAAAATGCCAGCATGGAAGCCGGTCTAGAGGTACTGCTGAATAACACAGAACGCCCAGGTATTTCAAACTCTGAGCGGCATCAGTTTACATCTTGATCTAGATGTCTTCATTCAGCTACGATTCTGATTACTGTTGTCGGTAAATCTCTCAGCAGTGGAAATTGAGGAATCAGTGCCGCTGAATTCCACTGATCACCAGGATACTTCATTGTCTATAGCAGGTCAATTCGCGTACTTAATTTTCCTGGATAATTGGATTTGTTCTGAACTTTACGTGCCGCATTGTGAGTTCTTTGGCTCATGAACTCGCTGTTGCAGAGAACGTGATGCGGAAAAGAGAGCCGCTGTGCAACATTCTGAATCCAAGAACAGATGTATGTGACATCGCCGGCGAAGTTAGGGTCCATGCCAAGTCCTACACAGTCTATGCCTCTTCCCCTGAAATGGCCACTCAGGATGATGGACACACCTCATGTAAGGTAAGACCGTACGCGAGAAAATCTGACCGGACAGCAATGAGCTCGGTCACGGAATGGTCCGTGCTCCCTGCATCTGAGGGCCGACGCGAAATTCCTAAGTGCACCCAAAACCATGCTACCCCGGCCATCCTTTTCTCGGTAGGTGGATTTTCGGGGAACCACTTCCACGACTTCAGCGACATCTTAGTCCCGCTCTACCTGACGGCAAGGCCGTTTAACGGGGACGTGCAGTTCCTAGTGACCGATTACCACTCCTGGTGGGTCTCGAAGTTCAGAGCGATCTTTCAAAACCTTTCCAAGTACCCGGCCATCGACATAGACCGGGAAAAGGAACAGGTGCATTGCTTCCCGAGCGTGACTGTGGGGCTCAATCGCCACGACGATTTCAAAATCAACCCTTCCATGCCTCCCCACACAACAATGAGTGATTTCAGGGATTTCCTGAGGACCTCCTACTCACTAAAACGGAGCAAAGCAATTGAATTGCGGGCCGGAGACCCTCTAAAGCCCCGACTCCTGATCGTAGCACGGAGACGTACGAGATCCTTCACGAATCCCGCAAGGATCGCGAAGATGGCCAAGGCCGTGGGGTTCGAGGCGGTGGTGGCGGAGGCGGACATGAACGTGCCGCGGTTCGCCGAGCTCATGAACTCTTGCGATGCGGTGATGGGGGTCCACGGGGCGGGGCTGACCAACATGGTGTTCCTACCGGACAACGCAGTTCTGATCCAGATCGTGCCATTGGCGGGCGATTGGCTCTCAAGAACATACTTCGGCGACCCTTCAAGGGACATGAACCTGAGGTACTTGGAGTACAAGATTGGCGTGAGAGAGAGCACGCTGCTGGATCAATACCCAATTGACCACGTCGCCCTGAGAGATCCACGCGCGTTCCACAAGGGCAAATGGGACGATTTCAAGAAGATTTACCTGGACAACCAAAACGTGAAGCTCGATGTCAGGAGGTTCAGACCCACTTTGGTAAAAGCCCTCCGGCTTCTGCAGGAGCAGAGGCATTGAGCTCATCTTCTTTGCATGCGAATCCTCTCTCGTTCTTCTTCTTGGGGGGGTCTCATGCTCAGTGGCCCTTCTGCATGTAAATTCATACACGTTCGAGTTCTGTCTCTTGCGTTGGGTAGGCGATTCAGGGGACGGTTGTTTGGACACTCTGTTGCTTAGCGTTAGGAATGTCAAAGAAGCCAGGGGAAGAAATCTTTGAGCTTCTTTACCAAAACGAGATTCTTTCTTGACAAATCAAGCTCCTTGTTTTTTTACATGCTTTTTTCTTGAAATCTTTGCCGGTGGTGAATTTTGCTAGCGTCTCGTTCAATCTGATATATTTATACAGTCCCGTGAAGTGAGAACTTCGCGATTTTCTTTTCCCACTTATCCCGTGCACTGTTTCATTGACAATATCGACGTTCGAAAGTTTTCGATGGTTGAGATGAAGTGGGTTCGCAGCTTCGAATGCATGTAAATTATTTTGTTTTCATATTATCGCTTGATGAAAGCCTCCATGCCTGCCAAATCTACTCTGTTTCTTTTGTTTTTTTCCCTCACCCTTAAGTCGGATACCGAACATATAAATATACCTAAAATCTACGCACTTCTTTGGCGACAAAGGAGTACAAAGCCCTAACTTAACATTCATCTATAGAAGTTATACTGTGCGTAGTTTCGTGGAGAAAACATTTGGTGCACTCAACGAGTGCTCGCACCGCATTTTGTCACCTTCAATTATGTGAATCTCATGTGAAACTCATTGAATTTCAATGATAGAAATGCAACGAGATGTGTTTAAAAATCCCTTAACGAGAGAGAGTGAACTATATTAAAATAAGTCAACGAGCTAGAATACGGGAATGTATTCAGGCACGACAAGCTATGCACCCAATTATGTAAGTTACATGCGACTCAATGCAATCCGGGATGATAATCTTTGTTTTTTTTTTGTTGCTGTCCAGTTTGATAATCTATCAGGCCGGCGTGGAATGAAATTTTCTACAGCATTGTTTTTTTGGAGGTTGTGGGCATATAGCGAACCCCAAATAAAATCTTTGATTTCTTTAAAGCATTATTAACCTCGTGGGGGTCTTATGATCCTGTAGTTAACTAGAATTTCAAATCACCAGCGTGTGTCGACTTGGAAGCCGTGCTGGTCATTCTTTAGGTGAAGTCTTATTGTATGTACGCAGTCAAGTCAGCGGTTCGGATTTGTGCCCTTGAATTGGACGATTGGCTTTGTTATGGACTGATCTTGTCATGTGCTCTGTTGCAAGCTTTAGTAGCAATCTTTAGTTGTGGGATCTTTTAATTCGAAATCTAATTCTACACAGATCAATAGATCATGTCTCACTCCTCGGAAATGGATCAACTCGACATAATCCGGGCTGTACCTTGGGCTTGCGCAATAAGCAAGCATGGATCTTCAACAGCTGATGCAAGCTGGTTAAGGTTGGCCCATAATGTACCATAGGGCCGGGCCACTTTGGCCTCGGGCTTATGACATAAGTGACTACCGTCTTCCTACAAGGTCACGAGTTCGAAACATGACAAGCTCACGAAACAATCCTCGTGCACAAAGAGAGCGATCTTCATGTTGAGATGCCGGCGGAAATGCAGAGACAGGTCTGCCTTTCCCAAAAGTGTCGATTCTAGGGACCCATCCAAGATCGAGAATCCATAGACGGTTATTCAGCTTGAACGGAACACTCCGTGACCGGTGCTGATCTCTGCTGTCATTAAGCTTGAGCAGGGCTTCGCCATTACCGGTCCAGGGAAAAAAGAAGACTCGACATTAGTTTCCTTCGCTACAATTAGGATGCCGCGATTTGTCTTGTTTTGCTTTTTTTTTTTCCCTTTCTTTGCTAATAGCGAAATTACAGGGAGTTGATTGAAGCAATTCTTAAAGTTGCGGGGTCGATTGAGATATACCCCAAAAGCACAGGGTGCCAAATGCAAAAATTCGAAAAAAGAAAAGGAGAGATCCGCGCACCGTGAAATTACCATTCTCACCCCTCTCTGTCTGACTTCCAGAACACTCCTCTCCCTCTTCTCGTCTCCTAGGGTTTCTGATCCCACCATTTCCCTCCCTCCCTCTCGTTCTCTCTCTAGACCGGCGATCTCTCTCACCTCCGACTTTTCTCTCTCCACCGCAAATGGCGGCGCCGGCAGTCTCGCTACCCTCGACGTCCTCGAAGACGGAGTCGTACGTCGACAACAAGCGCAAGGAGGACATCCGGCAGGCCAACATCGTGGCCGCCCGCGCCGTCGCCGACGCCGTCCGCACCAGCCTCGGCCCCAAGGGCATGGACAAGATGATCTCCGCCGCCAGTGGCGAGGTCATCATCACCAACGACGGCGCCACCATCCTCAACAAGATGGAGGTCCTCCAGCCCGCCGCCAAGATGCTCGTCGAGCTCTCCAAGTCCCAGGACGCCGCGGCCGGCGACGGCACCACCACCGTCGTCGTCATCGCCGGCGCCCTCCTCAAGCAGTGCCTCATCCTCCTCTCCGCCGGCATCCACCCCACGGTAATCTCCGATTCCCTCCACAAGGCTGCTATCAAGGCCGTCGATGTCTTGACCGCGATGGCCGTCCCTGTCGAGTTGAGCGACCGCGAATCGCTGGTTAAGTCCGCTAGCACTTCGCTTAATAGTAAGGTGGTTAGTCAGTATTCGACTCTCTTGGCGCCCCTCGCGGTTGATGCGGTTTTGTCCGTTGTAGATCCGTTGAAACCTGAGATAGTTGATCTGAGAGATATTAAGATTGTGAAGAAGTTGGGTGGGACTGTGGACGACACTGAGCTGGTTAAAGGTCTGGTTTTTGACAAGAAAGTGAGTCATGCTGCTGGCGGGCCTACTCGCGTTGAAAATGCTAAGATTGCGGTGATCCAGTTCCAGATTTCGCCTCCGAAGACGGATATTGAGCAGAGCATCGTGGTCTCTGATTATACTCAGATGGATAGGATACTGAAAGAAGAGAGGAATTACATTTTGGGTATGATTAAGAAGATTAAGGCGACTGGATGCAACGTGTTGTTGATCCAGAAGAGTATTTTGAGAGATGCTGTGACAGATTTGTCGCTGCATTATCTGGCCAAAGCCAAGATTTTGGTGGTTAAGGATGTGGAGCGTGACGAGATTGAGTTCATTACAAAGACCTTGAATTGCTTGCCAATTGCCAATATTGAGCATTTCCGAGCGGAGAAGATGGGCTATGCTGATCTTGTTGAGGAGGTTTCTTTGGGTGATGGGAAGATTGTGAAGATTACGGGTATTAAGGATATGGGAAGGACGACGACTGTGCTTGTGCGTGGTTCCAACCAGCTGGTGATTGACGAGGCCGAGAGGAGCTTGCATGATGCTCTGTGTGTGGTCAGATGTTTGGTGAGCAAGAGGTTCTTGATTGCTGGAGGCGGTGCTCCGGAGATTGAGCTGTCAAGGCAGTTGGGAGCCTGGGCAAAGGTACTTCACGGTATGGAGGGTTATTGTGTAAAGGCGGTTGCTGAGGCACTCGAAGTGATTCCTTACACACTTGCTGAGAATGCGGGGTTGAATCCGATAGCAATTGTGACTGAGCTGAGGAATAGGCATGCCCAAGGAGAGATCAATGCCGGGATCAATGTCAGGAAGGGGCAGATAACTAATATCTTGGAGGAAAATGTGGTGCAGCCCCTGCTTGTTAGTACAAGTGCAATCACTCTTGCTACAGAGTGTGTCCGGATGATTTTGAAGATTGATGATATTGTTTCGGTGAGGTAGGCGTCGCAGAACAAGAGAACGTTGCAGGGAATATGTAGCCCGCAACATGTAGCCAATCTCGTTGTCATCAATCTGTGCTTGTGTGTCCTTTGAACTGATATTTTTGTGATTTTGAGATGTTTTTAGGTATTTCTAAATGCGGTATGTCTACCTTCTAGCATTTTTTATGTTAATTCTGGGTTATATTTCCTTTGAATATCTATCATATATTAAGATACAGACTCTTAACGCTAACATGATTTTTTCTCTTCATATAATTTTAGACGAATTGACTATTAACCCAGCAGCTTAGCATTTCTTGCGTGTGCTTATATACTGAAGAATTCCTTTTGGATGATTTCGCTGCAAGATGAATGGTTATTCACCATTTCTAGCTATATTCACATGAATTAATCATCCACTACGAGCTATTCACTTACAGAATGCTTCTTAATATTCTGGTCAATTGTTCTTTTTTAACTCCTCTCTCCCAGACCAGAACTTCCGAGTGTGACATCGTGAATGCTTGTGGCCACCATGCGACATCTTTCTCTCATGAGGCTTCCGTCCTAGTCATTAGTTGAGTAAAATTTCTGGGCCGATTTATAAACTATCAAGTGAATGAAGCATGGTGTGTCACTGCTTTGGGTAGTAATTAGTAGATGCTGTATGAACACTTAATTCAGCTTGAGTGTCACAGTTCAGCCATTGTGATTTCTTACTGATTTCTCTTCCTCCATTTCTGTAGTTTGGTTTTAATCTGTTGGGAGGCCTTTCGAGTGTCCATAAACTGAGAGGAAGGGGAGAGGGACGAGAGATGAGGTTGGAACAGAGGACATCTGGTTCATGTCCTGTGTAAAATTGCACTTTAGCAAATGCATTAACATGACAACAGCCGATCGTGGCGGTCAAATTGAGATTCATTGAAAATGGATAGTCTTGTCAGATTTACAGTAAACTAGACGCTGCATTCTACTAGAGGGACTGAAATTCTCTCTTTGGAGAAGTAATCGATCACCAACTTCAAGTCAATTTGCCAAATTTATTGATTTTGTATAAGACTAGAAAGCAACTCAAGGTAGATCAGAGGCCACATGACTTCTTCCGTCCTCTGTGGCGGCCGAAGCTTCAAGGAGATGCTTTGTTAGCGTCTCTTCCTTCTGTTGGATTTCCATTCTTTTCTCCTCCGTTTTACCCCATAAAACTGAGTAGAGTCCCACCATAATCAGAGCCGCTCCAAGAAGCCTGCAACATATAGACATTTCAGCTTCAATCTATTCATCCTAGGTCATGATTGTCAGATGCCGTGGAACGGAAAAGTTTTCGTTTTTATCCTCGCACGAATGACTTGATTACCTTCCAGAGTAGAGTTGATCCCCGAAAAAGAAGATCGCCGTAAGAGCGACTAGAAGTGTCTGCACAGGCTGGAAAACGGCTACTAAGACGGGACCTCCTTTGTGGATGCACCAAGTCTGCAGAGAGAGGACCACTCCAGAGGCAACTATTCCCTATTTGAGTATACATAAACAAACGCATAAAGCTCGTAGTCTCCTTTCAATTGCAGCATAAGGGACAACACCAAATGCCTGAATAAAAAGATCCTTGTGAAATACCGCGTAGAGAATCGTGAACAGCTCCTCTCTGGACTGGATTTTCCAGTGCTCGGTGTCGGTTTCCACGAACACTGCTATGACCAAGAACTAGATCAACCCGAAAAAACAAGTGAACGATGTGAGAGTGAGCTTTGCTGGGTACTTCTTCAAGATCGGAGCCTGCAAAATATAGATACGAAGTTAGCTTAGCAAGGATTAGGAATGCTGTGCTTCCATCCTCCTAGGCCGGCCATCTTAAATTCGCTTCACAGATGCCCTATAATGTCAATGACCGGTCAGTGGTCCTAACCTGAAGAACCATCCAACCAGCCCATGATAAGCAGTGTCCAAGCAAATTATACAACCCCATGTCCAATTCCGCATTTGCCTCACAGTCATGTCTTCTTCGGCTATGTTGCCTTGTGTCAGCTTCTGGTGCAAAAGAGGAAGGCCTTCAAAGAGAGGGATGCTTGTGGCACCCCCAACACTAGCAATTGTTCCTACAATTTTCGCCAAGCCATCCCTTCTATCAATATGAACTTGTTCAAGTCTGAAAAAACACACAGACACACAGGTTAGATGGCAATCCTTCCTTAAAAAAAAGTCAAGGATTTGGAATTAGGATGACAGAGATCCAAGGAACCTTAGAGCAGAAGCCATGACAAATGTGATAGCAGGAACAGAATTTTGCATTGCTGAGGCAAAGGTTGGTGATGCATAATACAGTCCCAGCAGATAAAATCCTTGGTTTGCAGTTATCATGAAGTAGAAAAAGAATGGATCCATAATTTAGCTGACGGATAAGTCTTTTCAATGTTACGTGTTAGATATGCTTTCAGAAAGGTCTGTCCTGATTATGGCTTACCCTAGCAGCGCAAGAAGAAAGAACTGAACCAGCAAAGAGAAAGTAAGAGGTGGTCTATCCTTCCTGAGTGGCCAAAAAACAGGGAAAAAATCGTGTTATCATCGCAACTATGTTGAAAGAAATTTGGGCGGTCATCAGACAATGCTCACTCTTCCAAGAAATAAGCGAAAGGGCCCAACAAAATCAAGGCGATGATGTTCCTGTAAACAGGATAAACGACTTTGCTGATGCCAATGTTGAGTGCAACCCTAGACACAATGTGAAATCCTGCAAAGCAGAACTGAAGAGCGAGAAATGCTAGAAGAAGCTTCATGTTCTCCGATACGACATTCTCTTTCCCCCTTTCCTTTTACTTCTTTGGCTTTTCAATGGAGTAGCAGTGTAGTGGAGAGGGAATAGAGACCACATGGGTATATATATGTGCGCGGTGAAGCATTCGGTCGAAGGTGTATTATTTGGTGGTTAACCACTTCCTGCATATTTTGCAGTGGGAATCGTGTATGGTAGTCAATGATGGGCTCGGCTGGATTTCGCACATTAACTGTCTTCTGTGCAATGATGACTTATAGATCAGGACAATCTCGTTATCTTGCTGATTATTTGATTGAATCCTGTTGGGGGGGACACCGCTCCGATAAAACATGTTAGCCAGATTGCTCAGTTTGCTCAAGAGTCCTTAGTTAAGCTTATCTGATCCCACACTTACTTCTTCTCTTGATGATCGTGGCAAGATCAACTGAGATCAACTGTTTCGACTTCCATGAGAGGCACGTGTTAGCATATTTTCTATCGGAATTCACTTATAGCCTCGAAGTCACTTGAACCATTTTGAAGAAGATTGAAGGCTCCTAAAGAATGATAATCAAAAGATGGAATCTGAGGGGCATTTGCTTCCTATAATTAGGCTATTCTTAATACCATACAAGGAGAATAAGCGGGCAATGGCAGTAGGAGGGAGCACATGTCAAAGGGTTTTGGAGGTTATAAAAAATGGACTCATTGCATTTATGAAGAGTTATGTACTAAATGTTAGACCAAGATAAACCCCCTGACATCTTCACCAGAGCCCTTCAGGAATTGCTTAATTTTCATTTTGCATCTAAATCTTCTTTATTGAGAGGACACATCCTCTGGTGCTGAAATAAAGTTTTATCCACTGTCAATTCTCTGATATCAAGCTTTAATTGGCTCCAACTTCCAGCTAGAAACTTCATTTCCTTCCCCAAAGGGCATCAAAGGCTTTAGCAGCATCAGTTTCAAAGATTACTCGTTAAAAGACCTTTCTTTAAAGCTAATGCCTTTGACACTTTCAGGCTCATCAAAGCTTGAAATCTATGAGAGAACCAGAGTTATTTGTAGTTACCACCCGATTTACTACAACTTTTGTCTGGTCATCAGGAACCCCATCACAGTTTTATCTTAAATGCCTATCGGTTTGGCTCAAAGCTCTTTGTTTGGTCATCAAAAGCTCCAGCTCTACATTGTCTCGCAATTAGATGAATGACACGCTATTACCAAACAAGAGAAGATACGCAAAAAAATCACAGATGTTGTCATATTCCATTGTGTCATATATTTAATTAGTCGAACATTAGGAATATTGTGTACATAAAAACTCACAGTACAAGCTTTTTTTTTCCTGTACATATTAGAATATTTGGACATTTTTCAAGCACATTAATTTGGATTGAAATCGGACACAGAAAATGAGAGTAACATATGCAACTGATATTATCTATGTCAGCATCCAATGTACATATGGTGCGATATTAGTCAGTGATACCAAGTCATGAATCTTGCGCAGGCGTTTCATGCCACATGGCGCGACCGGAAGAAATCACACCCAACTTTGCAATAATATATCACGTTGTAAGCGAGGGCAGAGACATACACATGACACTACAAGTAAGCGAATCTGTGTCTCTGACCTCATTAACCATCTCCAATCAACTTCGTTCTTTCTAGTTTTTTAAAAGCCTCAATTTGGAGGAACAGTCAGAATATTCCCTCTCATGCCTCTGATTGGAGACAAACCGTCTGACAATTTGCCATGCCTTTGAAATGAGGAAGACCGGCAGATTTTTTTTAATTTCATAGACATGATAGCCTTGTCCTAATCTAATCATATTCTATGGCCTACCAAACTATCAGGACAGTAACAACTGTTCATTCCACACAAATTCAAAGAACAGCAATTAACTGCTGAGAGGATCTGGGTCAAACAATCTTCCCCTCCTCTCCATTCTATAGGTTCTGCGCATTGAAGTGTCAACTCTACTGCCTTGCCGCATCAACAAATTCATGAGATCATTTACTCTAGAAACAAGCTACTAGTCAGATGCATGAAACAAGTGGCCTGAGACTGAATTTCCAATGATTCTCAAATGATTTTTTACTTCGATTGATCCAGGAGACCCCTTACCATTCAAAACACAAGCACACATAGTGTTACCGGGGATGCCCTCTCCTTGACACACCCTCCCATTCAACAAAGAGGGTATAAGTTTCACAAACCAAACAACACTAAAACCTAGGGCTTCAGTTTGTAACGGGCATTAGACATTGGATACAATTGCAAAGATGTTTGACAAATGACAACCATAATAAACGAATTGACACACTTAAACCATTCCACATTTTGACAGAAAATTCAGTTACTTGGGCCTGAAGACTATAATAAGAGCAGTGCAATTGTCTTTGCAACGCCTCTCACGAACAGCTTCCCTTACCAGACGACGGGCAACCGCCATGACTGTTAATCCCTCCTGCCATGCACCATAACAAATAATTAGCTAGTATACCGGAAGTTTTCAGTACAATCATATGTAAATAATGTAAGGCAAATTGTTGAAACTAATGGTGCAACTAATGAAGGCCTTTTATTTCCCCTTTCAGATTACTAATTTTCTCCATAGTCAGAAATAGAAGAGACTAGAACAACTGCGACAGGAAAAAATCGAAGATCTCTTCTAAGGCAGAAAAGGATGTGTTCTTGCACTTATTTTTCCACTACGGATAGATTGTGCTTCTATTTTTGCACGTTTGAAGTAAAAGATGTCATTCTTTGACCAAAAAAAAAAAGTAAAAGATGTCATTGATTAAGAAACAAACAATATTGTTTGGTTTGTCTCACAAACAAACAAAAGTACCAGAAAACAAGGCAAAAAGTTCACAGAAGAGAATGTGCCATTATATAAATAAAAACCTAGAAACTGCCCAATCAATCAATATGTAAGTTTCACAATCAAAAAAGGGGCTATCACTTCAACGTACATGAAGATGATGATGCTAGAGAAATGATATAAAAGTCAAAAGAGCAAATAATAGAGGTAAACTTTCTCAAATCACCATTTATGTGTCGACACATAATATCAGCTACTTAGCTCTGAGCACCCCCAATTTCAAGTTTTGGGGGAGGTAAAGATCAAGATCTTGTTTAACTGGAATAAGCAAAAGATAGAATGAGATGCTACACCAACCTTCAATAATGTGCGAACGAATTCAACTGCATCACTTGTTCCAAATACCTGAAATAATTTTTCCCTCACAATCAACAAGTCCTAAAAGTTTTTGTCAGACCAGGAGATTGGTCATATTGAAAGTGGAAGCATACCCCCCATAAGCCATCACAACCAAGAATGATGAACTGCTCTCTCCCTGTTAGGTCAAAAGAATGAATATCTGGAGTTGCAACGACACCAACCTGCAAAGTCGAAAAACTCTCTGAATAGACAATAAAATCATTGTACAAGGATTATCTTTCTGTTATGATTTTCTTTTACAGAAGGCGAAGATCCATCTATTATTTTCCTACTCCTACTCCTACTCCTCCTCTTCTGCTTTGTCCTAGTGAAGAATCTATTATCTGCTTTTAGGACAGGTCATACCAAGTATCCAACTATAGCTATTGTTAATTGCAGCAGTGAGCGGCTATCTTTAAGTGGTGTTGAATGCTAACTCATAGTAGCAAAGTAGACATACCTCTTTTCCCAATCTAAACTATAATTCAAAAAGAATTCTACACTGCACAAAGAAAAGAAAACTTCTTTTACTCCATGGCCACTGTTATGCCACATTATTATTTCATCCAAGATAGTCAAAGTTTTTTCCATTATAGTGGCAGAAGTTATTTTCCCCAAGAGACTAATATAGAAAGACTTCCGCACAGAGAGCAAAACTCCATGAATTCCCTTGCAGACATGACAGGTCATTCAGTCATCATGACTATGTCATTCTTTTATAGTCGCAATAGATGTCACAGTTGTTACCATATATATCAGAACGAACAAACTTAATTTAAGTAAACTGGCTCTTTCGTTCTTCAATTTCACTTAGGGCATATCTCTTTATGCTTCAACAAAAGCAAATATTGCTTTCCCGCCAAAATTTGAAACATTATCCAAATTTAAAAAAAAAATGAAAATTTATGTATAAATCTACGCGTCAAGATTTCTATATTGTGAAACTTTTAGGCGTTATGGCTAAGAAAAAGTCAAAGTGCATCCCTCACAAGTTTTGGATTAAACAAAAAGCAAAAAGTAAAAGCTTATCCAGACACGCCCCAAGTTTCATGAGCTATACACTTGAAGCTCTTCTAGAAAAGCAACTATGCACATTAAATTGAATATGGAGCTGGAGTACAGTTAATGCATTCGAAGAAGCAGATGCATATATAAAGCACCAAAATGCATGACCACTAGTAACCACATAGCCTAGATATTGTACTGGTTGATCCTGCAGTGCAATATGCAATGTCTAGACTATTATATTAGGAGCCAAAGGTATGCACAAGTACACTCATTTTAGATGCAACAAAACTAAAATGGAAAACAGGACCAATGTTCAAATAAAAGCCAAACCTTTTTGAACTGGCGATCTCCAAAGGCCCTAGAAACTTCAAGGCGACCCTGTAATCGGCCATTGGAACTCACAACGCCCCCAGCCTGAAATAACAACAGATGCAATAATGGCACGCAAAACCCTGATCATGTGTAAAGACAGCTAGAAAGACTATAGTGCAATGTACACTAATCTACTCAAGGAACTTAGACATATATTCAGGACCTTAATATAGCAATCCTCTCTTACTTTCTGATACTCACATTCTGATGTGAAAGAACCATCAATTTTCAAACCATAAGAAGGAGAAGTAGGAGGAGGAAGGAAGGAATTAGGGAATAAGTTTTTATAGACGTTCATATGGCACGTAAATATCAATTTCTTGGCACTAACTAATAAAGAAGGCCGCTCTCCAACAAACAAAAGCAGCATCTAAGAATTCGCGTTATTCCCAAATAACAACATGTAGCTGCATGACCAAATATTATCTCATCAGGGAACAGAAGTTCATTAAAAAGGGAGGGTAAATGGAGATATATCACAACACAAAGCATATGCGTTATTACAGATCTCATATAAAAAAAAAAGCCACCCCCATTTTGTAAATTGAAAGTCAACAGAAAACGGTGCGGAAAACTGTTGACCCAAAAAGAAAGTTGCACATACGTCCTTACCTTTTGGATGCGGGTACGCTCTAGAGGGTAAATGGCTTTGTGTTCCCTAGTGAGAACAATGGCCTTTACAGAACTATCACCATCTTCAGTTGAGAAGCGGGCTAATACTGCTTTTGCATCCCCAATGTTAGCAATGAAAACCTATAAGATGAACTGAGACTTAGTCCACAAGCCAACATTGCTCTGACACAATTAAAGCATAACAAAATAAGAAGTAGCACAACCGAATTTGATCAAAGACATATCATCTTAGTCAGCAAACGTTAAAAATCTTAAATGACTAAATTATCCATTATATTTCTTACTCTGGACACCTTCATCCACATAGTTTTCAGCTTCCAAGGCTTTAATGATCTTAAAAAATTACTGATGGGAAACAATATCAGACTATTATAAGCTTATCCAAAAAAAAGAAAAACTATTATATGACTAGACCACCGAATTTGATCATATATCATCTGTAATTTTGATGTCGAGTATAGAATATCTCCACACTACTGATTCCTCCAGTTACTTCTGCCTAAACATTACTTTTACCCAAAAGAATGGGATGAAGGGACCAGGAAAGAAACTCACTCTTTGTCCTAATACCCAAACACATACAGCTGTTGCACCGTCCCGCCATCCCCCTGAAAAAGGATACACACAGATAGCATCGTAGGTAAATCCTTGTGGAAAATAAAAATCCTTCATAAACTTCTCTAAACCAACGAAGCAAACGAAGTACAGGAACCTGATATTTTCTATATGATAGAAGAAAATTCTTAACAGAACTCTAAAACAAATCTTTCTTAATATCTCTACTATCCAAAAAGAATTTCATACTATGTTAGTAAAAATAGCTCCAAAATACATTAGTTAACAATGGGAGTGAAAATGACTAGGTGCTTTGAGTACAAGATAAATAACGATCCCAAAGCGGAAACAGGTGGATCCAAATTAATGTGGTATTAGTACCCCTTGTTCCCTTGTAGTGTTTAAATCACTGCAGTCACCATTTAAGCAATCAATAGGCTATCCAAGCACATTGATAATTCAACTTGAGTCTCTCCACTTATTCAACAGTTAGAGGAGCTCCCGTTTAATATCATGCATCACAAATTGAAGGACAAATAATTAAGTGGACTCTAAAAAAATTAGATGTTCGATTGATACCTGTAGCACTCTCCTCAAGAAGAGATTCATCGGTCTTTCGGAAACCTAGATAGCAAAAAAAAAAGCGTGAAGATGGAAAATAAAAGTCGCAGTGTTGGTGTCTCAATCAAGCATGCATAGCGAGAATTCCTACCATCAAGAATGGCCTTTTTGGCTGCTTTAACATCCATCTGCACCATCATGATAAATCATCGGAGTCAGCCAAAGCAGAACAGAAAGAATCTTCCCCATTGGGCCACATGATGCCAATAATATTGAAACTTCACAAAGCAAGAAATAACAGAAACAATAGGCAGTATTGGAGATAGATGTAAAAGCAGTTCAACCAGGAAAATCCATAGCTCTAGTCTTCCCTCATAAAATGATTCAGAGATGAAAAGGAGTCACTATAGTAGAAAATGGCCATCAACCAAACAGAAAAGAAACTACTCTAGGACTTACACAGTGATCAACACAGAGAATTGCCCACGCATGTTAACCGTGATTGAGGTGAATCAAAGATCGCTTATTAAACCAAAGATGCATCGGCATGGAATCTTTGAACCTATAATCATCTCTTAAACTACAATAATAATATAAAGGTAATCATGCGGTGATGAAAAAAAAATTCACAATCACAAACCAAACTGCTTTGTCAGCATCAAGTCCCGAACCCTAAACCCTAAACAATGGTAAACATAGATATGCTAAACAAACTCCTATTAAAGGCTAAACTTCACGGCTTTATTGTGCCAAGTGAACTTGGATGAGCAAATCAAGAAAACCCAGAGAAGGCTCATAAAGAATGTATTCATAAATTTAGACCAAGCAAACACACCAACTCACGTGGTAAGCCTGCAGAAAGAACATTTGCATGTAAGTTCTTCTGAGCGTATTCTGCTGCAAGCCGACCTCCGTGTCCATCATATATCGCAAAATGTGCACATCTGTCCAAAGAAGGCAATATATTATCTTCCCGAAAGTTCCTTCTCGTCACAAAGAATTTAAATGCACTGGAGAATGAGCTCTTCTATTGCTTTCCAATGTAGACTTGTTTTTTGTTCGTGTGGATTTATAAAAACCAGTTTCGATGTGAATTGCAAGGAAAATGAAATCTCGTGAGACAGGAGGAATACGTATCACCCGTGCAAAACTTGACGAAACAAATCATCAAATAAATAATACCACGTAACCGTTCTATCGTAACAAGTATGGAGCAATTAAATCAATGCATATAACTTGATAATTTTGATGAGCATTGCCCTACTCGCGACTGAAAAATGCTGATGACAAGCACCGAGCCGTGGACTAATCGATAAGCGTGATACTTGGAGACGCGTTATATTTCCCAGATAAAAAAGCGCTGCTCAAATTGAAGTAATACCTATAAAGCCTTGGATTTTACCATCACCACAACATCGATAAGCATAACTCTAGAGAACATGAGTACTCGTCAATCTTTGTGGCAGATCCCACAAGCCATTCTCTCAAAACAACAAAGGGAACGAGAAAAACGAACGGAACTGCGGAGGAGAAAGCCACGAAACCTCAGTTTCCCGGGAGAGCCCAAGCTGGCGTCCTTGAGCAGGACCCACGCGTCCTCCATGGCGTGCCTCGACCCCTTGTCCTCGGCCGCGTCCGCTTCGACCTCGAAAGCCCTGGCCTCACCTCCTCCCTCCGGCGCGCCCTCGGCGGTCCTCGGCCTCTTCGCCGCCGGCTCGGCGTCCCCGGCAACCCCGCCGCGCTTGGCGTTCCCGGCGGCCTCAGAGACTCCATTTCCGTCCCCGGATCTCGCGACCTCGCTCATTCTCTCCCTTCGCTGGCGACGTCGATGGAGAGAGTTTTGCAGGGGGGGAGCGAATCGACGAGCGCCCTCGCGATCTTGTTAAACCCTAGAAACTTGCGGTGGTTTGGCCGTTACTTAACGGCGGCGAGCAACCGTCCAAAAACGGAGAGCGCGAGGCGGTTAACGGCGACGAACCGGTCTCTTCTGTTCGCGCGCTATTTCCAACGGCTCGATTCTCTCTCTCCTTTCGTTTTCTTTCTTCTCGTCGAAACAATGGTTGATTTCAATTTTTACCGGGGTGAATAAAATGATATCGTCCGTAGGATATAATTATATTCGATTTCTCTTTTTGGCTTCTTTATGTATTTCTTTCCTCTTTCTTTTTACCCTTTTTTTGTCTAATATACGGTGCAGATTTAGAGCCGCATCACCTCCCTAAAAAAAAAAGTTTACAAACGGCACGTCGGCATTTTTCAACGTTCGAATTGGACCATGCTGGGAAAAGCCCTCTGATTGCGCTAATTCATGGTTTGAATGAGGCGAAAAAAAAAAACATGATATCATTTTGAACGAGGGAAATGAGGAGGAAAAAGGATTCCAAGTAATTACGAGAGATGGGTAAAGTCATTTTTCTGTGCATTTTAAATTGCTCTAAATATCGAGGGATTGGTGTTTAAATAAATAATTTTTTGTTCATTCTCAATTATACTCTTATTTTCCGTATAGATCCAAACACACAAAAGGATATTTATGTCATAACACATTTTTTTCCTTTCTCTTGCCTAGCTAGATTTTAGCAATATTATGACTCAATTCTATCGAATCATTCGTCTTCTTCATTTAAATCCTTTATTTTCCTTTTTGCTCGCCCTACCAAACACAGTTGAATTGAATAAGTTTTAACACTCTATTGCAATACTTGAATATCTTAATATTTCATCATACTTTCGTGATAACTTTAAGAGTGCCGACTTATTTCTCTCATATTTTACTCATGTATTATGGATGTTTCAGTGGTGTATATCGAGTTCAAGCTCTCCATTTACAGAGGATATAAAAACGAATTAACTGTTAAGAAATGAGAAGCTTTCCACGAGAAATTACTCAAGTTGGTCATAGATTTGTTTTTCTCGGGTCCGAGAGTTGGTCATAATGATCGCTTGAAGAAATATTGGTCGTTGTTTACCATAATTTAGGGAACATACCAAATGCCCTCCTTGAATTTCATTCACATATGACCCCCCCTCCCCCGCCAAAAAAAAAAAGTTTCGCCCACACAATCACTTTACATCCACCACCTTTAAAATCTCGATTTGCACTTCACATCTAAACTATACAACCCAAATGAACAAATTCGAAAAAAAAAACTAAACACTTTAATCTCCAAATTACACATTAGAAATCAAATCTGCAAAACACTTTTTGATGCTGCTATCGCTGCGACGGTCCCGTCATGGCAAACCTTGCCCTAATGTAGCAGCGCCTAACGTTAACACAAAGGGGACCCCCCCCCAACTGGAAAACGCCACACCACTCTCGCTTCCCGAGACTCCCGTACACGCGCCACATCTAAAACGGCTGACGAAGCCCCTCATCCCGCGCGCGCGGTTCGTAATCACGCCCGGCGCGTCGACCGGGGCCTGGCCCACCCCCTCCCATTCAAAAACCGCAAAAACGGAGTAACTGAATCGCGGAAGCAAGCACCACCCCAAGCGTGGGAGCGACGAGGAAACCCTAAACCTGCAAACCATCTTCTACCTCCCACGGCCCACCACCACCACCACCACCACCACCACCACCGACCCTTCCAATGGCGGTGGCGCCACCGGGCCCCTGATTCCGTCCCTCCGCGCCCGTCTCGCAGATCATCGCCGCGCCATCCTCCCCGATGCCCTGATCGCCCCCGCCCCTCCCGAGCGCCTCCCGGACACGCGGCCCATGTCCCTCGACGCGGGCCCAGGCGGCGGCGGCGGCAACGGCGCGGTCCCGGGCGGAGACCCGAGCAGGCCGCCGCCGGTCGCGGCCCCGGCGGCGGCGGCGATGACGAGCCAGCAGAGGCTCAGGCTGAACCCTAACAAGGACCACAGGCCGGACAGCTACGACGACCTGCAGCTGGACTTCAGCCCCGCGATCTTCAGCTCGCTGGAGCGGTACCTGCCGCCGACCATGCTGGGGGTCTCCAGGGACGACAAGGTGAAGTTCATGAGGGAGATTCTGCTCAAGTACTTGCCTCACGGGGAGCGGAACAGAGTATGTACGACTTGTGCGTTGCGGTGCAATGCGGCTTTGTCATTTTTCTTTTCCCTTTTCTCTCATCGCTTTTCCCTGCTGAGTTGACCGAATTTGGCTTCATGCATTGAATTCTACGGAAGCAGAGAACCTGAATTTTTCGAGGTTCATTAGTTACAGGATTTGTGGACGTTGAAATATTCGTTTTGCCCTTTCTCGCTTCATCTTCTTCGCACTTTGGATTGAATTGGGGTGTCCTTTCAACGGTTCCTGACTAACTTCCGTTGGATTTTGGATGAAATCTTGGTTGTGTTCATATCTTGTTAGATGATGATATCTCATTCAGTTGGGCCTAGGTAAATACTCTGTGCCACCAGTTAATAAAAAGAATACTCAGTTCTTAGGATTTGCCAATATAACTCTCCTTTTCAATTTCAAAATGCATCTTTGTATGTTTGTGAATGTTTGAGGTTGTGGTTTCCTGCTTCATGTGTCACTCTTAATTTCTTGAGGCAGCAGGAACCATGTCAATTTTATCGATGTTTCCTTGAGGAAGCTGGTTTTATGTTGCTTTGCTATATCTTTACCAGGCTCAAAGGCATAGAGATTACAGGCAGAAGATAATCTCAAATTATCAGGTACCTCACTAGCAATCTCTAAACGGTTTCTCACTTTTCGATATTGCAGAATCTAGTTCTTCTCTCTTGGCAGACTTCAAGTTGCTGTTTGGAGCTCCTTTTAGGAAAACTTGATATATATATATATATATATATATATATATATATATTTATGGTGGTTTTTTTCTATGCTGTCTTTACTTTTTTGTGGTGGTGCTGAGGATTAGGTGTGTAGAGGCAATGACATGATTGAACTTAGTGATTGGGATCACTGCCTGAACTGAAGAAGAGAATGAGATAATATTTTGATTTGCAATACCATGTTTATCATGGAGATAAACTTTTGACTTGTGGAGCTGTTGACATTTTAGAGGCATATTAAGCAGAAAATTTTTGGGTCTGCACACTCCGTTAGTTTGTCTTCAGCATAGTTGTTGACTAATGATTTTCTTCGAAAACTCTGTACCTCCATGACATGAAAGCTTACGATTTAGATACTTGGTCTCCGCTGCCTTTGCAGTTGCCTTCACTTTTACTCTCATGTTTGTCTTGATCACATTGGCTGTTCAGTGTACTTGTATTATTTCTTTACCTCCATTTATGTAAAATATCTACTCTATGGAGGTGTTACTAACGTTCAGACTCTTGCTCTGTTTATAATACTCATCTGCGATAGATATTGTTTGACTTAATTTTTGGAGAACGTTCCCTTTTTCCCTTTGCCTGAAACAATTCAGATTATGGATTGCTTCTGCAAAGCAATGAACATGCTGTTATTCGGGAGAACTAATGAAAATGAGTGAATGAGGTGAGGGTGTTTGCCCTAATAAAACTCGAATCCGCCTGGCATCCTGCCATATAGATGCTCCAATTGGGTTTTAAGCTGCAGTTGTGTGTGGGATTGGAGAGAGACCCTAAAACCAAGCTGAAAAAAGTTAGCTTATCTTTGCAAGATAATGAAATGATGTGGCTTTTGGTCCTTGTCTTATATTTAGATGGAATTTCCTTATGTAAATAAAGGTTATGGGATGTTAGTGATGTGTTCTTGAGTGACAAATTTTCATGACTCTCTTTCTTGAATAGAATGATCCTTGTTATGATGAAAGGATGCAAGTGTTGATTTTGTTGTGCTTGAATGGATGGATATGTTGGAAATTATGTAGATGCCTGAAGATTGTGGATCTTTGGAAAGTCGTCTTATTACAGTGCCTCTGATTCCTTCCATCTCCTCACCTTTTCCCTTTCGATCTTTCAGTGATTGATTTAGTTTTGAGTGCTCCTTTTAATTCTCTCGATTCTACTCTGAAGTGCTTGGTCCATCTGATTGTTTAGTCACTTTGGATTCCTGGGGTTTGATGAAAAGGCCCAAGTTTTTGCTGTAATTTTTATTCATTTCCTGCTTTTTTGTTGGGGCCTTTTCCAATAAGAGTATCCTCTGTTTTGCAGCCTTTACATCGAAATATATACAGCATGCACCCTTCAGCATTCTTTGTCCCGACGTTTCTTAAAGCAATCAATGAAAATACGGAGGAGAGTTTTAGAAATATTATGTCTGAACCATCTCCCGGTGTCTTCACATTTGAGATGTTTCAACCGCGATTCTGTGAATTGTTGCTCTTAGAGGTATCTTCTGATTTAATGTTTTCTGTTTGATGACTGGTATTTTCTTGGCTTCTTGTCTTATGATTTGTGCTTTGACTGGGTAGGTGGAAAATTTTGAGGATTGGGTAAATGAGGTAAGATTTAGGATAATGAGGCCCAATACCATGAATAAATTTGGAGCTGTGCTTGATGATTTTGGCCTAGAGACAATGTTGGACAAACTGATGGAGGGATTTGTTCGTCCTATTTCAAAAGGTCGTTCTGTGCTAATATACTTGCTGGAGCTTTCAGGAGTTTATAGTTTACTGAGGGAGAAGTATTACTTTGTGCAGTATTCTTTCCTGAAGTTGGAGGATCCACCCTTGATTCTCATCATGGCTTTGTTGTTGAGTATGGTAAAGATAGGGATGTTGACCTAGGTGAGTACAGTGTAAGCAATTCATTTGACACTGCTACTCTGGAAAATAATGTTATCCATCCACGTGCTATTATGATTTTCATGATTTATCTAATGTTAAATATTAGTAGAGGATAGACGGTTTCAGGCTGTTTTTTTTTTTGGTCAAGGATTTCAGGCTGTTGAGTGATCATGTATTTGGTTGATTTTCATTGTTAACAAAATCGGAAGTGCTTTCTTGAGATGCACTGTTATTTCCACATATATTTTCATGAAATGCAATATTCTGGTCATTATGGTGAGGCATGTGCTTCAGTGTGAGAAGTGTGTTGAACACAATGACTTTGCTGGTAAAATTTTGTGTAGGTTTCTGCATTTCCTATTAGTAGTCAATGTATTAGCGGTTTTCTTGTTTCTCATCCTCAATTCAAGTTTGAATGTTGAGCTTCTTTAGTAAATGTAGACCATAAATAGTCTGAGAAATTGCTGTAGCCTGTGAGCTAGCAAGCTTAGTATTATAGCTCCTTAAAATTGTTCGACTCATGTATTCTCAGAAGACTTTGTTATCATTTCTATATGATTGTTGAGGTTAGTGGCTTAACCATGTTCTAAAAAATTTCTCCAATTTGGTTGGCTTCTTATTCGAGTGTTTCACTATGGCCAAGGTGGAGTTTGGGTTTATTAAGGGATGTTTATATGATTAGGTAATTAGAGAGAATATTATTTATAAGGAAGGCTCTCAAATAAAAGTGAGGTATCTGAGATCAGGCATTTTAAATTGAATGCTTAGCCTTTAGGAGTTGCATCCTTTGAAGGAATATTCGCCCCCAACAGTGTTAAGGGATGGAGTAGTTGTGAAATGTTGGCCTTTTTGACTATTGTCTAATTGCTTTCTTAAGTTAATGACTGGGGGTTATATGCCACGCATATGTGTTGTAAATCTTCCATTTTGTTGGCACTTGGCAACTATGCACTGCTTCCAAGATGATGGCAATGTCTGGAGGTCCATGCCCGTCTTTAGTATTACCTTGGCTTAAAGGAGAAGATTTAAGGGGACAAAATTCTTTTGTAAAACCCAGGAATTCTTTCTAAGAATTTTAGTGAAATGGTTCCCTGATTCTTATTTTTCTTTTGTCCTTTCTTATCCTCATTATGCTTATGCATAATTGGCGTATTGTATTGCCAATCTCTTTCGTAAAAGGGTATCACTCATCTGCCTTGGGCAACCGGTTATGCAGAAAAAAGTAATAGCCATAATTTAGAAATCAATGCAAGTGAGGCCTTTGTGGTTTTGGTGGCTTGAAAACTGAAGTTAATTGTATTTGTCATTTACGACTCGTTAAGTTTATAGGCATCTTGCTATCACTTTTAGAATAGTGGTTGGTCTTTCTGTTTAGTGCTGAAATCTTCTTTGCTAGCCATCTGGCTAGCCATTGCTTAAGCAATATTCATCAGAAACATGAGGCATTCAATATGCTGGGCTATTTCTTTCTCTCTCTTTTTTTTATTTCTGTTTTTCTTCCTTTCAAGCGCTTTTTTATGGATGAATTGAATTACCTTGAGATCGCTTTCCAATTTCTGCTTTCTTTATTTGATATTCTGTAATATATTTTGCATATCATGGTCCAAATACTTGCATGCAAGCACACATACGTGCACCTACAAACTCAGGTGACTCGAGTATTTTGATTTTGGTATATTTTTCTTGTTTGTGCTGATTGGGGAATTACGGAAACTATTCTTTGTAGCTCATATGATGAGTTTCAAAAAATTATGCAGTGCACTACTCATTGACGTGGCGAATTGCAGGAAATCATCATACATCATATATGCAATTTTTAAGCTTAAACTTTTCCTAATGGATGGCTGACTTTCCCGGTTTCTTTTACACTTGTAGGTTTTCATGTTGATGACTCAGAAGTAACTCTAAATGTGTGCTTGGGTAAGCAATTTTCTGGTGGAGAGCTGTTTTTCCGGGGTACACGGTGTGATAAGCATGTGAACACAGGCACCCATTCAGAGGTACATCACTTGTTAAATACGAATCAACTTGTAGAATGTGAACAGGATTTTGTTATCTTACTATTTAAACAAGCCATTGCTTAGGATAGAGGCCCTACTTCCTCTTGATTTATCAACGGTTTAATTCAGCTATCCTGGGCAACTAAAATTTTCTTTTCAGAGGCAGTGGAATCGTATTGTCCTCTTAATTGTACAATACAAACATGCCAATCAGTATTAACCTGCCTTTAATTGTCTTTTGATCTTTGTGAAACGTTTCTCCATTTCTGTTCCTGCATTGCACTTTGTTCACTATGGCTTTAACCACGAGCCTCTGGATCACTTAAGATGGACAATCAATTGATATACAGCAAAGTTTAGATTTGCGCGGTGTGTCATGATCTTAGCTTGAGTAGCCATGGGCCACACCACCTAGACAAGCTTAGATCATAGCCTGATACCTTTGCTTGTGTTAGTTGTTGCATAAGAAGTAGGTTATATATGTAACCAAACGTCGTTGAATTGATTTATTGTTTTAGAGTTATGTTTTATGTACATTTCATTTGATTTTGCTTACTTTGTATTTCCACAGAGATGCATGTTAAGTCTGTAATTTTAGAACAAGCCACAAGCACATGATGCATTCGGTAAAGTACAAATATCCATCACCATTGCTTGCTGGTAAAGCAAGTGGGTTCAAGTATAAAGGTCTGGATTCTTCCGGTCCGATCACATTGTTTCATCACTTAACTTGTTGCATACATTGATATTTATACGTCGGACACTTATGCCTACTTGCATATGCACACACATCCCTTTCCATTGATATTCAGGCTTTTATGCTCGCTTTTAATTTATAATGTCATTCACTTTGGCAAGTTATGTATACCTTGTTTGTCACTTGGATATTTTCTTGCCTCCTTGTTCTTGTACTGATACTCTTCCTTGGCATTGTTTGTTTCTCGTATTAGGAGATTTTCGACTATAGCCATGTACCTGGGCGAGCGGTGCTTCATCGTGGTCGTCACCGACATGGTGCTCGGGCCACAACTTCTGGTCACAGGATTAATCTACTCCTGTGGTGTAGAAGGTAGTTTTCAGTTCCTTCTTTTGTTGAGCCATTGGTGTGTTAAGGATTTCATTGTTCCTTCTTTCCTTTATTGGACTGCTTAAGGCAGGGTAGATTAAAGTAATGGAAGACTTGAAGAGTTAGAAGCAATCAGCTATCTTTGCTGATGGGGTCACTGATGATAAA
This sequence comes from Syzygium syzygioides, assembly GCA_031216285.1. Classification (NCBI taxonomy): domain Eukaryota; kingdom Viridiplantae; phylum Streptophyta; class Magnoliopsida; order Myrtales; family Myrtaceae; genus Syzygium; species Syzygium syzygioides. The sequence continues at coordinate 19,874,169 of CM062252.1, read as the reverse complement.
CTGTGATAACTGGATAATAAGTTCTTCGAAATTGTTTTGAGGCGTATTAATATCATTCATGGTGAGATTAAAGTTTGTCCACATTCACTTCTGGTAAATGTTCCGTTGCAGCTGGGCATACGCTGGTTTATACTGTCTCTCTCTCTCTCTCTCTCTCCCCACTTGCATCTCGATCCATGGGAGTTCCTGTTATGTTGGTTTAGATAGTCATGCCTGGGGTATTGATTATTGAATAGATCATTAGGTTATCCACTGACTGCTGAGGGTCTGCTGATAGCTACCTTCCATCTCTCCATCTACGTTGACTCATGGATACTACACTATACTGGTTTAGATTCATCAACTTGCTTTCCTTGTGTGATTGATTACAAGGCTAGGCAGACACAGTTGTGAAAGTTGGACATTTGATAGAGAGCCAGTCAAGGAAGGATATTCCTTATACTGGTCCCTTTCATTTCTTTCTCTGTTCAGGGCGTCAGAAAACTGCTGGAATCTTGTCAGCTCACATAAAATGTGCTGGCACTTCACTTTTTACTGCATATGAATTCAGAGTTTGCTCTATGTGCTCTCAACCCTATGGTTTTATTGGCACAGTTCAATATTTAGGGAGATGAAGAAGTATCAAAAGGATTTCTCCAGTTGGTGTGGAGAGTGCTTGCGTGAGAAAAAGGAGAGGCAACAACAATCAGTAGTTGCTACCAGATTGGTATATATTCCGTTATTATGCAATCATTTAGTTTATTTTCTGGAACTAACAAATGCAAATTCAGCTTCATAGTTCACCTAAAGAATCATTTGGATTCATTAAAAGTTTAAGTCCCTCTGAACGGAAAAGATTAACTCCTTTTGAATGTGAAAGAAACACTTTGGTTCCTAATCCTGAAAACTTCATATCCCTGAAAGTTTTTCAATTCAGCATTGATGTGGGGGCCTATTGTGTGCGCTTTGGACTTCACAAAGAAAGTTAGATTTCAAAGGTCGTAGAAGATCTAGTGCACTAGCTCAATCATCCCTCTGCAATCTTATTGAGTTATGCACATCAAAGAAAACAGTTATGTAAATAGGGTTGATAGTATGCTTGCTTCGCTCAATTAGGCCTTCCTTCTCACCAAGATTTTATTACTCCCTTGGGGATGCTACCCCTTAACATTTACATGGAACTGGAAGTGTGTCGATACTCGTTTGCTCTTGTCATGTTGCTGCAGGAGCTGATTAGAAGGGAAGGAGAATCAACGGCATGACTCGATCCAGTTACAACTTGTGCTTGGGCTCTTTTTCGAAAAGCTAGGCTTCATTGAGACACCGAAGCTGCTGCTCGGAGAATCTAAAAATTGCTTTGCGCATCGCAGTGATGCACAATGAGTGTATGTAAAGAATTTGTTAAAGTAAGGGGATGCATTTATCTAAGTATGTCAACTGGTGAACCGAAGGGAAATGATCGTCTGTCCGACTACATATCATTTATCTTTCTTCAGAAGGAAATTTAGCAGCTATCTCTAACGAATTCTGCTTGTTCTTTTTTATTTTCTTATGTAATTTTGTACTTTTTTCGCCCGTGACATTGAATAGCAGCAGCGACAAACTGTACATTATTTCCTTTGCTAGTGAATGTTGTCGGACGTTTTGATCCACTGATGTGATGAAGATTCATTGATTTGATCTCTTGTTTCTTTTCATGCTCTGTGATGTTTCTGTATTCAAGTTTCTATTTACGGTAGCATTATGCGATGAGGTTTGAAAGGATTGTCTTCATGACATCAATATGTTCGATTAATGTTGTGAAAATTAATTTTTTTTAACATTAATATATTCGATAAGTACTTTGAAGATATATTATTAAATAAGGGATGAGTGTTTTAAACTTATCACAAAAGTGCAATTAAATACTAAAACTTACAAATAGTGTAATTAAATTTTAAAATTTGTCAAATTGGTGCAATCAAGTTATTTTGCTAACTTTGTTCAATTTGACTAACGTGGTTTTTTTTTTTAAATTTCTCTTTCCTATGTGGTGACAACGTGACTAAAACGACATCTTTTTGGTCTAAATCTAGTTTTTATATTTAAATAAAATAATAAGCTAAATTTAAAATAAACAGAAAGGGAGAACTGAAACCAGGCGGTGAGGGCTGGAAAGCCCTCAACGCCACCGTTCCACCATCGCCTGGAAGGACTAGTGATGGGGGATTGGTTGGCAAGGGTTGCCGGCCCCGGCAATTGTAGCCCTCGCCGCATGGTTACCAACTCTCCATTTCGTTTTTTTAGTTTATATTTTAATTTAATATGGGTTAATACTACGAAAACTTTAATTGGTATACTTATAACAAATTTATCTAAAACTAATGTTTTGATCATGAAAATCCTAAACCGCAATCAAGTCATTCTGCTAACTTTATCCAACTTGATTGACGTGGCTTTTTTTAAAATTTTCTCTCTCCTACGTGGCGATGACATGACTAAAACATCTTTTTGGTCTAATCTAATTTTTATACATATTTAATTTAAATTAAATAAAATAATAAGATAAATTTAAAATAAACATAAAGGGAGAATTGGAAACCAGGTGGTGAGGGCTGGAAAGCCCTCGTCACCACCATTCCATCATTGCTTGGAAGGGCCAACGATGGTGGGGGAATTGCTGGTAGGGGTCGCCGGCCCCTGCAATTGCAACCCTCGCCACATGGTTACCAACTCTCCATTTCTTTTTTTTTTAGCTTATATTTTAATTTAATTTAAATAAATTTGGGTTAATACTACGAAAAACTCAAATTGGTACACTTGTGACAAATTTACCAAAATATAATTTTTTGACCACGAAAATTTCAAATTGGTACACCTATGACAAATTTATCTCAAACTAATTTTTTCACAAAAAAAAATCTCAAACTAGTATACTTGTGATAAATTTACTCAAAACTAACTTTTTAATCACTAAAAACCTCAAATTAGTACACCTGTGATAAATTTATCCTCCGTTAGTTTCTGTCAAATTTTACCATTAAATTTGTTGACGTGGATGGCACAAGGTTATCGTGGCAAGTTCATGTGGAAATCCTAGGGTAAATATCACGAAAAACCTTAAATTGGTTCGCTAACGGAGGGTAAATTTATCACAGGATTATCAGTTTAGAGTTTTTGGTAGTCAAAAAATTAATTTTGAGTAAATTTATCACATGTGAACTAGTTTGGGATTTTTATGGTAAAAAAATTAGTTTATGGTAAATTTATCACATGTGTATCAATTTGGAATTTTTCTTGGTCAAAAAATTAGTTTGAGCAAATTTGTCACAGGTGTTTCGGTTTGGGGTTTTTCATGGTATTGACCTAATAAATTTTGTATAAAAAATTAGATGTGGACCACACTGTTTTAGTTTTATATTTCATATTTTAATTACGTCACCATCACATAGGAGAGAAAAAATATTTAAAAAAAAGCAACGTCAATATTTTCAGTTAGTTAAGTTAGATGTAGTTAACGAAAGGACTTGATTGCATCAATTTGATAAATTTTGGAACTTAAGTTTTAGAATTCAGTTGTACTTTTGTGATAAATTTTAGGATTTTTAGTACACTTTTCCAAATATATAATTACGTGGCATAGATTAAGCATGTCTCGTGTAGAAAGTTTCATATGTCGAGGTAAAAATCATACAATTAGTTTTTTGGAGATGGCCTTTCTACCAAGCCTTTTGAAACTTATTTACTTTTTATATTTGGAAGTTTAGGAGGACATGAAGCTACCCCATGCCAAAGTATGGCCTAATTCCAAAAAAAAAAAACATAAACTTTAGATTGAATGATAATTCTAGCCTAAACTTTTTTTTTCTCGTAAATAAGCATTAACTTTAGGTCAAGTGATAATTCATGCCCCAACTTTTTTTTATCTTATAAAAAATCATAAACTGTCACTTAAATCCTAATTATGGCTCCCATCGACTTAGAATCATTGATTATCCAACTTGACGATTCCACCTCAACAATAAATCAACGTGGCTTACTGACTAGATTTAAACACTATTCATTATCTTCTTCTCTGAGTCACAGCTTGAAGAATAACGATAAAATTGTTCGTCTCCTTCACTTCACAGGCAAATAAAAAAGATCTTTAAATTGAATCTCTCTAGTTAGATTATGTCGTTTTGTTGTAATATGAAGTTATAGACTAGGGGTGTGCAACAAACCGGGTTTACTCAAAAACCGGACCGGCCCACCCGAAAAATAGGTCTAGGAACCGATTCTAACAAGAACCGATATGGGACCCGATTCCATTTTTTGGGAACCGGTTATAACCGGTCCGATTTTTGGTTCCAAGTAAAAATCGACTCGTATCAATTTTGAGATAATGTCAAAAAAAAGTAAAAACCCTAGATCACATTATCCTACCCGGTTACCCAATTTATCTCTCACAGTTTCTCTCTTCTCTCTTCGCGACCTTTGTCTCTCATGGTTTCTCTCTTTGCAAGCGCCTTCTCAGTTGCCATAAGAATGCAACCCTACTCGTCGCCTGCCTTTGTGTTGAAGAGGGCTAGGGTTTAGTCATCTCGGTGTCCGTATTGTGAGTGTTTTTTTCTGCCTTTTGGCTCTCCGATCCGGTAGATCTTTTACTTTGAATCATTTTATTACTACCTATGTTATTTTGCTAGAAAAAAATAAAACCAGAAAAAGGAAAAAAAAAAGTTCTCGGGTAGACCTTGAAACCAGATTGGAAAAATAAGGTTGGTTCCAAAACAAGGTCTAGGGAAAACATGATAGGTTTCAGGTTCCAAAAATTAGAAACTGGTTATAACAGAGTTGGTTTCAGGTTCCAGGTTTGGACCCACCCTACCCTGAAATCGATCACCCCTATTATAGACCATCGCCCATTGACAGATACCATGGACGAGATCCGCTAAGCTCATGACCATAACCTTTTTTTCTCAAACAATGTTGACTTCAGATAGAGAGTCAATGGGGGGTCAAATTTGAGATAAGGGTAAAAGTTGGTGATTTTTTATGAGATAAAAAAAGTTAGAGCTAGAATTGTCACTCAATCTAAAGTTTGTGCTTTTTTACGAGACAAAACAAGATTTGGGCCAGAATTGTCACTCAACTTAAAGTTTGTACTTTTTTTTGGAATTAGTCGGCCAAAGTATGGGTATATTATAGGTCTAGATGGCCTTATAATGGATATACATATCGCCTACCAAGGAGGACTGTTGGCAATGAGATATGAACCCGTGTATTATGTGCAAAGAGTTCGAACCTTATCAATTAAGCCAACCCACTTTTACCTCAAAACTTATGATAAGTACATTTGATATTCGTTTGTTTTGTCGAAAATGTGATATTTTCTGGAAAATATTTTCCGAGTAAATGACAATATTTTATGGTGTAGCTGAGACCTAAGAATGAATTGGAAAATATTTTCCATCGCTTGGGAAGGAAATTTTGATTTGATTTTCCTAAATGGGCACACACTATTTAAACACTAGACTTGCGCAAGGGTAGTCGAGGAATTGGGCAGGGAAAAAGCGATTTCAGCCCTCGAATCCTCGGCTTTTTAGCACGAGCATGGGCATCAATTTCGGGTCCAGCGAAGTTGAGCTCAAGAAGCCGATGCTAATGCCCGACTTCCTAGCGCCTCGATCCCAAGTGCTGCGGTTTGAGACCTGGCCTCAATGGACCTAGGTACAGGCGATGGGCTCCTGAGCCTAGCTTGGATGGATCCAAGCACAGACACTAGGGTCCTGGGTCTGAACTTGATGGATTCGGGCTCGGCATCAATAAGCTTGGGCGTGGGCATCAAGGACCTAGGCATGGGCACCGAGGTCTTGGGCCAACCTCAGTGGATCTGGGCGCAGCGTTAGGGATCTGGGGTTCGAGGCCCAGCCTCATTGGACTCGAGCCCGGCCACTATGGACTTGAGCCTTGGGGTCTCGAGACCTAGCATGCGTGTTGTCCTTAGCACCGGCACGGGAGTCCCGTGCCCAACCACGATGGACCCGAGCCTAGGTGCAAGAGTCTTGGGCACAACCGTTGAAGTCCTAAACATGGGCATTGGGGTCATAGGCAATGCCTTGATAGGTCCGGGTTTGCCCTCTATAGACCTTGCCTCGCTGTCAAAGGACCAGGGAACAAGTTTTGGAGTTTTTATGCTCAAGCGTAGAGTTTATGGTTAAAGCGTCAATAACTAGTCATATATTAAAAAATGATTTTTATTTTTAAAGAGGAAATCATATTCGTAAATTTAAGTATAGGTTTTCCGTCGATTCATTTTTATAAGCTTTCCAAACGTTAGAAATAATTTTTTTAATGAGAGTAGCTCAATTTTCCAATCATTTATTATATATTGCATGAAAAAAATCAAGCTATTAAAAATTGTAAAATTACCTTAATTATTTATTTAATGAGTGCCTGCCGATAATTTTTTTTCTCAATAACCTTTTCTTTCGAATTTAGAAGCTTCTCCATGTTTTTTCCCTCATTTAACGAAATTTCTGCAATTTTTCTGCAAAAGGAAAACGGGATTTATATGACATTGCATGAGCGTTAAAGCAGAGTTTGAGAGGAGGAGGTAATGACAGAGACACCTACAAGCTTTCCTCGATAAAGTTCACTAGAAATGACTACCCTTGAAACTGTCGTCTTTTTCTTCTCCTTATTATCTGCATCATGACATAAGCCATAAGCTTTCCACGATAAAGTTCAGTAGAAATGACTACCCTTGCAACTGTCATCTTTTTCTTCTCCTTCATATCTGTATCATGACATTATTGGATCATTACTGTTAGGTAAAAAGCAACCTTACCAAAAGAAGAAGGGTGCTTGAAGCACCTGCGAGAGTCTTTATTGCATGTCCCCATCTTGTGGGACGGACTTTACGGATGTATTTTTTATTTTAATGTGCCTGTGACCGTGTACCTTGCATTCCCAATTCCTCATATCTTTTTTTTTTTTTTGGTAAGGCCCAATTCCTCATATCTTTGTCTTTCCTGAGATAAGGGAATACCTTTTAGTTACTTTACATCCCGAGGATCTCGAGATCCTAACGAGATCCAAGACGAAACCTTTTAAGGTCTTGCTTATGACCAAATCATTTATTAAATATTGCATGAAAAAAATTAAAATATTAAAACTGTAGAATTACATTAATTTTTTTATTTAATGAGTGTCTGTCAATAATTTTTTTCTCAATAGACTTTTCTTTCAAAATTTAGAAGCTTCTTTGTTTTTTTCCCTTATTTAATAAAATTTATGTAATTTTTCAGCAAAAGGAAAACGAAACTTATATAATATTGCATTAGCGTTAAATAGTTCGAGGAGGAGGAGGTACTGACAAGGATACCTATAAACTTTTCGTGGTTTCTTGAAACGCTCACCCTCGCAATTCTTCTCTTCTTCTCCTTCATATTTTCATCACGATATTATTTGATCTTTGGTGTTTAGTTAATAGTAACCTCACCAATGGAAGGGTGCTTGCGCTTCTACGAGAGCCTTTATGATCTCTCTCCATCATGTGGAGCGGGTTCTATGGATACGTTTCTTATTTTAATGTTTTGCTGCCTGCATGTCTTGCACGCGCAATTCCCACAATATCTTTGTCTTATTTGAGAGGAGGGAATATCCTATAATTGTTTTGCATCTTGGGGGATCTCGAGCTTTAGATGAAATCCATAAAGCCTTTTAAAGTCTTGTTTAGAACCGAATCATTTATTATATATTGCACGAAAAAAATCGAAATATTAGAAATTATGTTTTACCTTAATTATTTATTCAATGAGCGTTTGCCGTAATTTTTTTTCTCAATAACCTTTTCTTTCATATTTAGAAGCTTCTCCATTTTTTTCCCTTATTTAACGAAATTTCTATAATTTTCCTGCAAAAGGAAAATAGAATTTATATAATATTGCATTAGCGTTAAAATAGAGTTTGAGGAGGAAGAGAAGGTACTAACACGGACACGTATAAACTTTTTGTAGTTAAGTTCACCGGGAACGCCTACCCTTATAACTCTCTTCTTCTTCTTCTTCGTATCTTCATCATGATATTATTAGATCATTGGTGTTTGGTTAAGAGTAAGCTCACCAAAAGAAGGGAGCTTACACTCCTACAAGGGCTTCCGCGATCTATCCTTATCCCGTGGGGTGGGCTTTACCGATGCATTCTTTATTTTAACGTGCAGTGCCTGCATGCCTCTTACCTCCAATCCCCTCTATATCTTTGTCTTCCCTAAGTGGAGGGAATATTCTCTAGTTGCTTTACATCCTTAAGATCTGAAAGTCCAACCAAGATTTAGGGTGAAGCCTTAAGGTCTTTCTTAGGATCGAATCATTTATTATAGGGAAAATGACACAAACAGTCCTTGAACTTTGACCCAATGTGTAATTTGATCTCTAAACTTTTAATTTGTTCAATGTTATTCCTGAACTTTTGGTACATGTTCAATTCGGTCCCTCAACTATATAAAAATGTTCAATGTAATCCTTTCGATTAATTCAAGTTCAAGGATTACATTGAATATTTTCATAAAATTCAGGGATTGAATTAAGCATGTATCAAAAGTTCAAGGATGACATTAAACAAAATAAAAGTTCAAGGACTATATTGAACATTAACCTAAAGTTTAGGGAGTACATTGAATAAATTAAAAGTTCAGGGACCAAATTGTACATTGGGTCAAAGTTCAGGGAATGTTTGTGTCATTATCCCTTTATTATATATTGCAAGAAAAAATCATAATAGTAGAAATTGTAAAATTACCTTTTAATTCAAATTTAGAAGCTTCTCCTTTTTTTTTTCTTATTTAACGAAATTCCTAAAATTTTCCAGCAAAAGCAAAACGAAATTTATATAATATTGTGTTGTGAACGCGCAACAGAGACTCGATATCTTTCTCTTGAGATTACCAGGAGGAAGCCCAAGTCTAAACCTGTTAACATATTCGGTTGAATCTACATTCACTTAAAAACTTAGCCAATGAGTTATTGGTTAGCTAAAATATATTAATTGCTCTATACTACACTAATTCTTCGATGTGGGATTTTTTCTAACAAAACTCATACGTGTATCTTAATAATCTCCCATTCATGTGTCAGCTCAATGTTAGATATGTTTCCTCTTAACCTAGGTATCCTTGTGCATAAAGATGTTTTTCTTTGGACTGAACTATAAAGTCTGTAACTGGATCTGCATTGTTACACCATAATACTCACCTCTTGGAAATCATGCCTAACTTCATCTAGCAAACATCGGAATAGGATTTGGAGCTCCCACTAATCTTGAATTATGAAGTTCGTCACGAAGCTTGCATTGTTACACCACAATGGTCACCACCCGGAAACACCCAATTTCGTCCACCAAACACCAAACTAGATTTGGAACCCCCACCAATTAACTATTAGCTCTGATACCAATTTGTCAAGAAACACGTATTAGAACCTCAATACTTTCGCCTAAGGAGATCACCAAGAGGGAGCTCAAGTCGAAGTCTATTAATATATCCAGTTGGATCCATTTTCACTCAAAAGTTTAAGTCAATGAGTTGTGGACCAATTAAAATATATGAACTTCTCTACATTAGCGATAGAACAGAGTTCGAGGAGGAGGAGGAAGAGGTACTGACACGGACACTTATAAATCCCTACGCTTGCAACTTTCCTCTTCTTCTTTTCTTTCATATTTTCATTATGACATTATTATCACGCCCTGAGCCCTACGGCACGCGACAACCCTACCGAGGTCGATTCAGTGCGACGTTTCAAGACGCATCGTCGACCCAAAATCCAAAACAGAGAACAATACACACGCGGAAGCAACATTACACCCGTACAAATTAAAATAACATGGCCAAGGATAGCAATGAACAACAACCAATCATAAATACATACTTACATTACTAACAGGGATTTACAATATCCATTCACAGTAATATATACCAACAAAAAATAGGTCAACAACCACTAACGTCAAAAAGGAGTACGTGGCTCAGATGGTCATACACTATCTAAAAAGGGCTTCTATAAAAAAGTGTCGGCCCTACTTAACTATAGTCAAGACTAAACTCTAAGGCAATCAGTCCACGTCGGATTTTGAGGACTTAGACGAATCGTCAGACGACTCGAACTCAGAATTCATCGAATCTGGCTCAGACTCGGCCTCCACTGACTCCGCCTCGGAATCATCCTCCGGCTTTAGCTTCTGCTTGATGGGCTCTGGCTCCGGCTCGATGTTGGACTCCCAGTCCATCGGCTCCTCTCTCTCGGACTCGGTATCCATCTCGATGATGATTGGCTAGGCACCGAAATCCTCCTCGGACGTGGCAGCGGGGCTCACGATCTCTTCATCGGCGGCCTGCAGATCCGATCGGCCTAATGCGTCAAACAGGACGTCAAAGGTCCTAAGAGGTCCGTGGGTGCCGAACGGGTCCCGAAAACACCAAGCAAGATAAAGATGGGCCCGAAAATGTGGCCCGCCCTCATCGACTCATACTATAATGTAATACCTAACATACGACTCCCCGTTCCCTACGGGATACTCAGTCACTGATCGTTCTATGCGATACGGAATCCCAAAACGGAGCGGTGCATTTACCATCTTGAAAGTCGGGGATATGGAAAATTGGGGTTTAAATAACAATGAGAATAAATCTCAGCGAGTAGGCCTCATAAACCTAAACTAAGCTAACATGCACCTCCGGACAAGTGTTAACCAAATAACAGCCAAACAATCACATGACTTAGGCCTTCAGCCCAAATCCAACATATTACCGACCCTGCAGATTAGGCACATGCTAACGACAATAAAGTGCATAACCCAACCATGACACACGCGTAATATCATTTGGCCACGACGCATGTCATGCACGTGCTCATGCCCATGTCTCATCGATGCACTTTTGCATATTTGCACACTTGCACACTTGCACACTTGCCGATTTTCCATTTATTCACCGACTCGCGTAAAACGCATCAGGTCTATCACTTTGAGATCGATCTCTGGCCTGCGTAAAACGCATCAGGCTCATGACACAACCCACGTAAAATGCATCAGGTTTGCCATCTTCAGGTAGTTCGGGCATCGTCCTACGTAAAACGCATCAGGACGGATTCAATACCTTGCGTAAAACGCATCGGGGCTTTATGTGATCATACATACACATCCACCAATTATTATCTGAATCCCGCGTAAAACGCATCAGGGCGATTGGGTGATCACATGCTCATGCCAATCGTGCATACTCGTATAATGCACATGTTATGCCAATACTCGATATGCATATTCATGGCCATAACAATCACACTCGGGCATCCAATTTAACACCACAACATGTTCAGTTCACAACTTAACATGCCTAATTAACTAAATCAATCAATTCAACCACGACACATACTTGGCACACGAATACATGCAATTTAGCCATTACAAATTGCACAAGTCCACGGTCCACATGCTTCTCATCAATCGGCCACATCAAGCACTCAACCATGGCATCATACAGTCAATCCCGAACCATACACAATCAGCCACATCATGGACCAATCAAGTACACACGACAATTTCACGATTAATCCTTAATTTCGCCGAATAAGGCCCGATCGATTCTATTATGGCCAGCCACTAATCGGTCCACCCTAAGCCACTAAACAACTTCCAAACCAGCATATTAAACCTCCAAAATCACCACAAGATCATCCACTACATAGCTCACACAATTGCACCCATTTTAATCCACATAATCGCCTAAATTAATTCCCCAATGAACAGCCAATAATCAGCCCATTCTAGACCACCAAGTCATATTTAAATCATCACATTAGGCTCCCAAATTCACCACATAATCAGCCTTAGTCAGCCGCCAACATTTAACCCCTAAAACATCCTAATTTTATCCCTAAACTTATCTATAAGTGTACAATAGTCTAATTAGGGTTTAGGGTTTGTACTCACTAGGTCTCCTAAGTTCCAAAGGCGCCGGACTAGGGAAGAAACGGCTGGACGGTTGCCGGCGCACGGCGGAACAAGCGGCGACGAACGGCAGTCCTCATGGCGGCGCTCGGCAGCGGCAATAGGCGGCAGTGGTGCTCCGGCGTGGCTCTCATTGCCAAGGGGAAGGAGAATGGGAGAGAGGGAGTGAGGCGTGAGAGTGAGGGAGTGACCGGTGGTGATGGTGAGAGTGAGAGGAGAGAGAGATTGAGGGAGAGTTTTAGTGCAAAATGGTGAGTGGGGTGGTTGAACTACTATCACTAAAGATGCCCATCTTACCGTCCAACCAAGGGCTAGGATTGATCAAGACTAAAATATCTAGGGGAAATTTGGTCCACTAATTATGGCAATAATAAAGGCTGATTAGTCCAATCTAAACTCCTAAAATTCGAAATTAAGGCTTAGGGGTCCAAGGGTCAATCGGTAATTTTCAAGTCCTAAGCCGAAATTCCATTTGTCGACCATACCGATCCCAAATATAATTGGTCACACTAATACGACGCTGTTCTTGCAAAATAGTCGCGTACATCTACGAAATTCGACATCGAAGTTTGGATTCAATTCCACGATCGATTTTGCTCAAACACGATTTTAGCGTCTCTCATTAACGGGCGGCTGTTTAGGTGTTACGCGTATTGACTTAGGATTACTCGAGTCGTGATGATCTCGATCTCCCAGAGAACACGAGAATTTATCACTAGTTCCGGGGGTCGCGATCGTTCGGAATGAGTTTGGAATTGTTTGCCACGCATATTCTTGATCGTGCGGAATCACTCTCGATCCGATCGTACATCGTTGGCCAAACCAAATCCGTCACATTTCTTAGATCGGCCTACATTGGCTCAAAATATTCTTTTGTCGTTCCTTGAAATCGGACCCGATTCACGGTCGAGTTGTTGAGTCCACGTACCATTTTCCTAGTTAGCTATTCCCTATTGATCAGTATCTTGAGAATGATCAGTTCCGGGCGAGACTTACTAAAACGAAATGGGAAATACATATCCATTTTATTGATCACAAAAGTGGGTCGAATTCAGGACGTTACAATTATTGGATCCTTGGTGAAAGGAAGTGAGCTTGCCCTCCTACGAGGGCCCCCACAGCCCGTCCCTATCTTGGAGGGGGCTCCACGGAGACGTTCCTTATTTTAACGTGTTGGTGCTTACATGCCTCGCATCCCCAATTTCGCTTATATCTTCATCTTCCTTAAAAGGAAGGAATACCCTCTAGTTGCGCACGTACGTTTGTTTAGATAATTATACATGAGAAGTGATTCAATTCTTGACACAAAAATTCTTCTAGAAGAATACTGGATTTCATACACCCGGTATTTTAATTCTGCTTCTGGAGACACTTTTGTTACAAGAGTTCGAAGCAAACCTATTACCCTTCAGTTCTTCCCACAGTGTTCCCTCGCCACTAAAATTCTTGGCTCTAGTTCACCATACAAAGATATCATCATTTGATGGGATATTCTGACCCAAATTTCCAAACTTAAAATTTTATCTAATGGACTTCAATTCAAAGAACAATTCAAAGAGTTTGTGGATATTCAATGATTTTTTGCCATCCAGATGCATATATTAGATCCTATCATCTAAACCTATCTTGGAGCATGTGCAAAAACTTTTAGTCTATTCTGGCCAATGCCCAAATTTACATTGATGATATCCTTTTTTACAGTGCTGATGAGGATTATCATTGTAAATTACTAAGCCAATTTGCTGAACTGGTCCATAAATATGACATCATGTTATCCCAAAAGAAGATGATTATTGCCCAACATGAAATTGAATTCCTCGGAATGCATATTAAGGACGGGACATATTATCCTGGTCCCCATATTACCGAAGAATTGCAGAAATTTATTAATGAAAATCTTTCTCTCAAATAGATCTAACACCTTCTTGGGATAGTTAATTATCTCAGAGACTTTGTTCCAAAAATCACTAACTTAGTGAGTTCACTTCAGTAGATGCTAAAGAAGGATGCCCCTTCATGGGGACCTCAGCAAACTAAATCAATCAGACACCTTAAGGAAGTCATGCAACATCTTCCTCACTTACAAATTCCTTTTACTAGGAAGAGAGTTCTGCAAACGAATGGCAGTGATGACTATTGGGTTGCTGTCCTATTTGAAGAAATTGATGGCAAGCGTAAAATCTATGGACACAAAAGTGGAAGATTTACGCCAAGTGAAATGCATTACCACTCAACTTTCAAGGAAATCTTGATGGTAAAATATGGCATCAAGAAGTTTGAATTCCATTTTACTAGACATCATTTTCTAGTGGAACTAGATATGTCCTCGTTCTCCTAGATGCTGAAGTTTAAACAAAAGCAAATTCCTCATCCTCAACTCCTCATATGGGTGGAATAGTTTTCAAAATATTCCTTCGAAACCAAGCATATAGCAGGAAAAAAAAATGTGCTTGCTGATTTCTTATCACGGCCAAAAGAATATGCTACACCAGTCACATCCATAAACATATATGTATCGTGAAATCCATTCAATGGATTCAAACCACCAAGATGAAACCTTCTTGGCCAAGCAAGCAGTATTCGCCAGAAGTTCCTGAATACATCCAGAATAACATCCTCTTTGAAAATCTACCGGCATTAATGTGGAAATATCAACTGCTGAAAAATCAGAAGGTTCGGAGGATTAAGTCTTAGACCTAGTTGGCTATATCTAGAATATCCTTTCATTCATCTTATCCCCCTCAATCTTGAACATGAATTCCCTAAGAAATTCAAGTGGTTTTGTTGGTATTTGTTCAATCTTTTATACCATAGCCATTAAATTTCCAACAATTAGAATTATTTTCATTATTGACAGAATTCTTTTGGGAGAAAAGAAGTATAAGCATTTGGGTGACATGCTTTATTGGTTCAAACCATTGGGAGCTTGGAAATGCATGTTTCAGGAGCAGCTTAGAGCATGTAGACCCAATCCAGAGTTGCATACAACAGTTCTGTTTAGCAAGCCATGGGTTTTTATTTGTCCAAATGGAGACGCAATTCCCTAGGAATGTAGAGAACTCCAAAGATTTCTATGTCGATACAACCATAGAAGTATGGCCATCCGGTTCTTGCAATATGTCTTGAGATCATCTAGCTGATCACAACTATCAGGTGATAATTGATATAGCATTGGGACAATATTATGGCATAGACATGCAAGCAAATATGGATGCTATTGCTACTTTGGATAAAGTTGCCTCATCCTCATCTCAAGAGGCCTTGTCCTCATCCCAAGCCTCTTAGTCACAGGAACTATAGGGAGGACCATTATCGCAAAACCCAAACGATTATAGTGAGCTACAACTAGCACTCAGTCTAGGTGATGACAAAGATAATCTGTCATTGCGACTAGAGAATTTTCCTTAGCCACGTATGCCATCAAGTTCCGTTAATATTGTCTCAAGTTCTGCAGACGTTCCAAAGTCTTCACGAAAAAAGCAAAAGTCTTCGGAACTTCATGAAGATATAGACCTAGAGAATGCAAAAATTGAACGAATCCTTAGAGATTATGGAAAACAAAAAGATGGAGGTAGTTCAAATAGCTCTGATGATGGCAACACTAAAGAACCTATCCATAAATATGATTTCTGAAGCCTTGCTAAGCGTGTTGAAAAACCCAACTTGTTGTATTTGAAAAACTAGCTCAATTTTTGAAAAATTACTGAACAGTGTTCGGCACTGTTTGGCATTGTAGCAAGAAGAAAAATGTGTAGAAACGAAGAAAAACTGTTGCCTAAAGGTGTTTCAATCGTCTATAAAAGTCGTATGTGTCGCTTGTCAATCTTTATTGTCGCTTGTTGGAGTTTTCCTTGTCATTTGTCAGTTGTAAAAGCCTTTATGGCTGGTCGGGGAGTGTCAAATTATTGGTGATTTCTAGAATTTCGCCAATAATTGATCGTTTGTGTAGTCCTTTTTAAAAATGTTTGTATTCGTGCCTATAAGAGGCCATGCCTGTAATATTTAGAGGCACAATATGCTCTCAGAAAGAAGTCTCGAGAAATAAAACTTGTGTTATGAATCCCTAAATCCTTGCTTCTACCTTTTTGCCATGTATGATTTTCTAAACAAACGTGCGTACATTGATTAATCATGATAGTATGCTCTACACTTGCCATGGTACGGAACCTGTGCATCAGAATTTTGCTACTCTAAAGTAGTTTTAAGGTGCAAATCAAAATTCAAAGAGGGCCTTGGTGGCTAAAAGGCAGTTCCTTTTATAAAAGCCTAGAGAGCCATTTGTGTGTGGGATAGCATACCTGCCACAAGCTTTGTCTTCGTCTTTCCTGATTTGCATCTTAGTCCCTCTTTTTGGTAATAAAGCTTTCTGCCTGGTATGTTTCTCTAAACAAACATACGTGCATTGATTAGGCTTGGTAGTATTTTCTGTACTTATCATGATATGGAACCTGTGCATCAGAATTTTGCTACTCTAAAGCAGTTCTAAGGTGCGAATGAAAATTCGAAGAGGGGCTTGGTGGTTAAAAGGCAGTTCCTTTTATAAAGGTTTGGAGAGCCAATTGTGTGTGGGATAAAATACTTGCCACAAGTCTTGTCTTCGTTTTTCCTGATTTGCATATTCTTTTGTTTTTCCATTTCGTGGATATGATTTCGAAGTGTAACAATATCACTTCAACCAACCTTTTGAGGCTTCTGCAGTGATTGAGGCAACTGAAATGACTTTTGGAGGAGAGATTTCTATTCAGGTTGGATCCAAAGGTTGAGAAAATGGATTCAGTGCAGGAATAAATTTTCCTTCCCGGAGGAGTTTAATTTGCTTACGTTGCATTTCCATTTCAGCAGTCTGGTCTTCCAAATAATGATGGGAAATATATTTACCCGATTCTATCTACTGACGAACTCAGTCAGTATATCATATCGACTTTTAATAGTGAGGGTTCTAGTGCTGAGCCAAGCATGGAACTCCTGTAATCTAATGACTTTTGTATATGGAAGATCATCAAGAGTGAAATAGTATTTGGAGGTCGAAAACTCATAACAAGAGTTTTGATTATGGATGTTTACTACTTCTAGCTCAGATGATTGTGATTCCATATTTGTCTTGTAACATCCTGAATTTTGACCTGTTATCGGGACCAATAAAGTGTACATTAATTCGCGTTTGATTTTAGTAAGTCTCGCCCGGACTTGATCAATCACGGGATACTAACCAAATGGGAAAGGCTAAATAGGAACAAGTACGTGGACCGAGAACCCGATCGCGGTTGAGCGCCGATTTCGACAAACGTCGAGGGAACATTTTGAGCCAATATAGGCCGATCTTAGAAAAATGACGGGCTGATATCGTCAGTAACGTATGACCGGATCGCGGGTGATTCCGCACGATCAAAAGTACGCCTGACAAATGAAACTCGATTTTAATCCAAACGATCGTGACCCCCGGTACTAGCGATACTTCCTCTCGTTCTCTTGAAATTCGAGACCATCACGACTCGGATAATCTTAGGTCGATACGCGTAAAACCTAAACAGCCGCCCGTTAGTGAGAGGCCCTAAGACTTCAAAACGAGCTATTTTGATCACGATATTGGATCCGAACTTTGATATCAAAATTTCAAGAGTAATTACGACTATTTTGCAAGATGGACGTCATTTTAGAGTGGCCATACATATTTGGGACAAGAATGACTGAAAATAGAAATTTTGACAGAAATTGGGGAAAATTGCAATTTAGTCCCTAGGGACCTCAATGTCCATTTCCGAGGCCCAAACGAAATTATTTTTCGGAATCGATGCCATTTTGGGACATCCACGCACGTCTGAAGTGCATACGGTCAAAAATTGGAATTTCGACCCCGGAACAAAAAATTACGGTTTTGCCCCTGTGGGCACCGAGACTGGATTCGGAGGCCGTTTGAGGTTATTTTTCGCGGCCAAGATCATTTTGGGGTGGCCACACACATTTAGAGTGGTTTTGGCCAAAAATTGGAATTTCGACAAAAATTGAAAAAATAATATTATTTTATTCTCGAAACTTCACAGTCGATTTCCGAGGACTTAAAAAGTGAATTTCGCGAATCCGACGCCATATTATGTTGGCCACACACATATGGAAAGCGTATGTGCGAAAATTGGAATTTCGGTTCTGGATTAAAAAATTACGAAAATGCCCCTAGGCCATTTTTAATTAATTCCGAAATTTGATTAATTTTTGGGGGTTAACCAATGTTAGTTAGGACTAACCAGGTCTGGTCAGTCTTGGGTTAGTGGCAAATGACCATTTTACCCATAAATTATTGGATATGGATTAATCTTGGCCATTGGATCAAGGGCAAAATTGTTCAAATGGCCAAGATTTTGACACATGTAATCCACCCACACAATGTTGACCCATTTTGACCAGACCCTCTCTCTCTTCAGCACTTCATTCGGCCATTTTTTCCCGAGAACTTCAATTTTCCTGTTTCTGTTCTGCAGTTTCCATTTCCGGTCTTGCCGTGGACATTTCTATCCATTCTGGTACTGTTCACGCCGGAACAGTACCAGCCAGAGCTGTCCCCGCCAAGGCAGCACCACCAACAGCCCTTTCCCGCCCAAGACCAGCCACCACAGCCCCGGTTTCGGCCTAAACAGAATAGAAACAGCAGCTAATTGTCAGTTTCGTCGTCGCCGTGGACCACCGGTGTAACAGCCCGAATTTTGATGTAATTCCGAGGATCAATAAAACTGATATTAATTCACATTTCATTTTAGTAAGTCTCGCCCAGAGCTGATCACTTTCGGAATACTAACCAATAGAGCATGGCTAACTAAAAAACGGTACGTGGACCGAGGATCCCATCGTGAAATGGACACCGATCACGAGAGATACTGAGGGAATATTTTAGGCTAACATGGGCCGATCGTAGGAAAGGGTAATGGATTGGGTTTGGCCAACCAGTCCTGAACCTGAACCGAACGATCGTGACTTCTGAAACTAGTGATAATTCCTCATTCTCTCAATGATCGAGACCATTACGACGTGGATAGCCCTAGGTCGATACGCGTAACTTCTAAACAGTCGCCCGTTAGTGAGAGACCCTGAAATTGAAAGTTTAGCGAGTTTTATTTGCGAAATTAGGCCCGGATTTCGGTGTCGATTTTCGAAGGCTTAAGAGACCATTTTTTGAAATCTGACGTCACATTACGCTGGCCACACACATTTAGAGTTTGTACGAGTAAAAATTGGAATTTCGGTCCGGGGTGAAAAATTACGATATTGCCTCTATGGGTGCCGGTATTAGATTCTGAGGCCGTTTGAGGTTATTTTTCGAGGCCGACGTCATTTTTGAGTGGCCACGCATACCGAGAGTCGTTACGGATAAATATTAGAATTTCGACAAAAATTGAAAAAATAATATTATTTTATTCCCGAAACTTCACAATCGATTTTCGAGGGCTTAAAAAGTGAATTTCGCGATTCCGACACCGGATTATGTCTACCATGAATATATAGGACCGGTATGGACGAAAATTGAAATTTCGGTTTGGGATCGAAAAATTACGAAAATGCCCCTAGGCCATTTTTGATTAATTCCGAAAATTGAATTTTATTTTGGGATTAACCAAGGTGAGTTAGGCTTAACTCAGGTCTGGTCAACCATGGTTAAGAGCAAATGACCATTCTACCCTTACTTTTATGGATTAGAACAAATATGGGCCTTTGCATTAGGGGCAAAAGTGTCAAAGGCTTTAGATTTTTGACACTTGGCACCCTAGTCTACAATGTTTGAGCATATATATATATATCTCTCTCTCTCTCTCTCACGTGCAGAACCATTCAGCCAAAATTTTACCAGATTTTCCCCTTCTTCCTCTTCCGTTTCTATTCTGTTTTGTGCATTTCTACATTTCTGGTACTGTTCACGCCGGAACAGTACCAGCCGGAGCTGCCCCCGCCAAGCCAGCACCACCAGCAGCCATTTCCGCCCAAGTCCAACCACCATCAGTCCCGGTTTTTGTGGACTGGTTTAGGTATTATCGGTACGTTTTAGACTGGCTTAGATAGTATCAGTGTGTATTCCAGACTGAGTTGAGGATTGACCGGTGGAAATTATTATCAGGAAAACTGTGGTAAATCATTGAGGATTTATTGGGGAGAGAATTTGGATAAATTGACCAATTTAGGAGCTCGTTGGTGAAATTGCCGGGTATGCTCGGGTCGACTGATTGTTTGTCGATTGTGCCTAATTGTAATTGATTTCATGCTGTTATGTCGTATGTGGTGTGGCTATTTTGTGGAGTGCAATTGGCCATTGTTTGGTTTACAATGAATTACTGATTTGTGAAACGCACGTTAGGCCACACGGTATTAATTGGGCCAATTAAGCACGTGTTGTGACAATGGGTGTCTGAATTTCATTGGTGCTCATGGTGCATTGCATTGCATAACATGGACACGCATTATGTATGCCTAGAGTGTGGCATGTTGTGAAATTGTGCGAGAATGCTTGTCTGTCATGAGTGCGTGATCACCTTAAATACCCTGAAGCGTTATACGTGGGGTTTAGATAATAATGAATTGTGTGATCACCTAAGGACTTTCGGGTCGATACCGTCCTCACGCACTTTGAAGTAGGACGATGCTCGGTACGTTTGGAAGGCGACCATCCTCATGCACGTTTGGGCAAGTGTGCCAGTGTGGGCCGGTGGGCTAAAGAAATGCGCATGACATGTCAATGACATTTGCATGCATAAACATGCATTGATTAGCACGTGAGTAGGTGAGACTCGGTACATGAGCATGTGTTTGGCGTACGTGTGACCGTGTGTGCCACGTATGTGCCATGATTTTTATATATCGAACTGTCCAACCTGTAGGGTCAGAAAATTGTATGATTATGGTTGTGTTATGATTTTAAATATTCATTTCCGGTCAGGAGATTGCATGTTAGCCTAGCCTAGGTTTAGGGATTAAACTCACTGAGATTCATCTCACGGTTGTGTAAACCGAAACATTTTCAGACCCTCAGCAGTAGGATGCCGAGGTCACCACCTCTTTTTGGAATACCACATTTTATCCAATAGTCGTCAAGCATGTACCCCGGTGGAGACGGAGCAGAACGGAGAAGTGGCTGTTTGGTTATTCCCAACTGTTGGTGTGTCCTTTTTGGTTGGAATGAACACTGTAAAAAGAGTTTTAAAATAGTAATATAAGTATGTACATATTTTTTGCGGTGATTGTTGTATGGTTATCCTTGGCTCATATTGTAATTGTCTGGGTTTATTTATTTTATACTTCCGCTTGTGCTTGATCTCGGTATGGGTATGGGTCGGCGACGCTTCCTGGAAGCGTTGCACCATAATCGACCGTGACGGGATGTTGTGTTCCAGTGGGGTACGGGGCGTGACATTCCCTTCTTGAATTAGTATCAGAGTAAGGTTAGCTCGGTCCAATTAGGTCGAAGCTTGGAGTGATAAGAAGCGATGAGACCCTGGGTAGCCAGTAGGATGACCTCGTGTGCTACATGCATCTCCTGACAGCTTATGATCGTGTTTGAATTGTGATTGCGTGACCCGTAAGTGCAGGTGCGGCAGGACCCGAGGTAAGTATACGAATTCCTTAGGTGATGTATTGGATAATTGTTAAGCCGCATGCTGATTGCTTGATTGTTATTTAATACCTGCCTAGGACTTAGACTATGATAGAATCGTTTAAGTCTTTAATTCCTTCGTGGAATTATAAAAGGTAGTTGTAGAACCGAGTAGCCAAGATGAGTAGCGAGGGGAGAGGTATAGGAAGAGTTCCCAGGAGGGGTGCAGGGAGAGGATCCCGAGGTGGAGGTCGTGCTCGAGCGAGAGCAGTGGAAAACCTTGGAGTTAATGTAGGAGCTGCAGTAGACCCTAGAGTCGATGTGAGACCTGTAGAAGATCCACGTATGGAAGGAGTTCTGCGGGTATTAGAAAGGATTGGGAATGTGCTAGATAGGCAGGCTCAAGGGCGAGATAATGCAGCTGCTGCTGCGGTGGATGAGAATCAAGCTAATGCTGGACAGGCTCAGCCAACCGGGGTTAGACAGATGCCCCAGTTAGTAGACCAGTTTATGAAATTGAAGCCGCCCAAATTTCATGGTCGTGGTGATCCCGAGGCTGCGCCCAGATGGATAGAGGAACTGGAGAAAACCTTCAAAGTTCAAGGGTGCACTGATGAAGAAAAGGTAACATTGGCAATTTATCAGCTTCAAGAAAGTGCGAATGATTGGTGGAACGCCGTAGAGAATAGAGTGTTTCCAGTAGGAACGGCTCCAACTTGAACTGCGTTTGTGGAAAATTTCTATGAAAAATATTTCTCAGAGAATGCGCAAGAGAAGAAGTTAATGGAATTTATGTACTTGCGCCAAAGACAAATGATTGTTGATCAATACGAAGCGGAATTTGCAAGATTGGCTAAGTTTGCACCGACTATGGTGGAGAATCCGAGAGATAGAGCGCAAAGATTCCGGGATAGACTGAAGCCGGATCTTCGGAGTCTAATTTTGTTCCATGATATCAAAGATTATGGGGAAATGCATAGACGGGCACAGATCACAGAACGGGATCAGCAGGAAAGGGCAGCCGCTTCAGGATCGCGGTTTTCTCAAAATCGAGATAATCGCCGTTTGGGAAAGAGGCCTATGACTGGAAACAGGCGATTTGTCCCGCTAGCTAGACGGAACATTGGGAAACCGAATCCCCAGTTGGGTAGATATAAGGCATGTTTTAAGTGTGGGAGTATGGAGCATCAAATTCGCAATTGCCCACAAATGCAACCATCAGGACCATCCAGAGTGCCACCACCACGAGCTGGAAATCAAGCCGGACCTCCCCCACCGACTAATCAGGGACGACCGCTAGCTCAAGGAAGGATTTATGTAATGGCGCGCAAGGAAGCTGAGAATGCACCGGGCATGGTCACACGTACGATTTCTTTGTGTGATCATGCCGCGTATGCACTGTTTGATCCGGGGGCAACCCATTCGTTCGTTTCAGAGCAATTTATTGAGTTGGTTGGTATGAAACCAGTGCTGCTTGAGCATGTGCTTTGTGTGACGACACCTGTGAATGATAGGTTGCTAGTTTCTTTTGGATGTCCTAACTGTAAGATAATTATTGGAGGTAGGGAAGAGAGTATCGACTTGGCAGTAATAGCCATGTTTGATTTTAATGTGATTATTGGAATGGATTGGTTAGTCCAACAGAAAGCTATAGTGGATTGCAGCGATAGGACGATCCAATTTAATCCGGATGGACGCCCTAGTTTTGTATTTCAGGGAAACCAAGGAGGAACCTCGATCCCTTGGATTTCCTCACTTGAGGTGAGTAAGCTGTTGGATGAAGGGTGTGAAGGATATTTGGTGAACGTTGTGGATTCAACAGTTGCGGAACCTAAATTGGAAGATATACCCGTAGTAAGTAATTTTCCCGATGTGTTTCCTGAGGAATTGCCGGGTTTACCGCCCGAGCGAGAGGTGGAGTTTGTGATCGAATTGGCGCTAGGAACAGAGTCGATTTCGAAAGCGCCGTATAGGATGTCCTTATCAGAATTGAAATAATTAAAAGTTCAGATACAGGAATTACTGGACAAAGGTTTTATTCGCCCTAGTGCGTCCCCATGGGGAGCGCCAGTCCTGTTTGTCAAGAAGAAAGATGGAACTCTGAGGTTATGTATAGATTATCAATAGTTGAACCAAGTGACAGTAAAGAATAAGTATCCGCTGCCGAGGATTGATGATCTGTTTGATGAGTTGCAAGGGGCCTCAGTGTTTTCCAAGATAGATTTGAGGACCGGATACCATCAGCTAAGAATCAGAAATGAGGACATTCCCAAGACTGCTTTCAGGACTCGATACGAGCATTATGAATTTACGGTCATGCCTTTCGGACTGACGAATGCCCCAGCCGCTTTCATGGATTTGATGAATCGTGTGTTCAAGGAATTCCTAGACTAGTTTGTGATAGTTTTTATTGACGATATACTAGTGTACTCTAGGAGCCTCGAGGAGCATGAGGTACACTTGATTGAGGTGCTACGCACCTTGAAAGAGCATGCATTGTATGCTAAGTTCAGCAAGTGTGAGTTCTGGCTTAGCAGAGTAGGGTTTCTTGGACATATCGTTTCTGGGGATGGGATTTCTATGGATCCAGCTAAGATTGAAGCAGTTACCAAGTGGCCTAGACTGACATCAGTAACTGAGATTCGAAGTTTTCTAAGATTGGCTAGTTATTACAGGCGATTCGTAGAAGGATTTTCGTCAATAGCCATGCCAATGACAAGTCTACTTAAGAAGGACGTGAAGTTTGAGTGGGATGACAAGTGTGAAAGGAGCTTTCAGAAATTGAAACACCGGTTAACGACTGCTCCTGTATTGACCATTCCGTCGGGCCCAGGAGGATTTGAGATTTATAGCGATGCCTCGCTAAGAGGATTGGGTTGTGTGCTGATGCAGCATGGAAAAATAGTAGCATATGCGTTGCGTCAGTTGAGATCGCATGGGATGAATTACCCGACGCATGACTTGAAATTAGCTGCTATAGTGTTTGCACTTAAGATCTGGAGACACTACTTGTGTGGAGAGAAATTTCAGATTTATACTGATCATCAAAGCCTCAAGTACCTATTTTCGCAGAAAGAGTTGAACATGAGGCAGCGCCGATGGATGGAGTTTCTGAAGGATTATGATTGTGACATCCTGTATCATCCTGGGAAAGCCAATCGAGTGGTAGATGCCTTGAGTCGAAAGTCTAGTTTGGCGCACCTAATGGTCAAGGAGTGGACCTTGTTGGAAAGACTTAGGGATTTCGAGTTCAAGTTCGAGATGAGTCGAGTATCGAATTTACTAGCCGCCTTGAGGATTGAGCCAGAAATTCAGGTCAAGATTAAGGAATTACAGACTACGGATCGAGAAATCCAAAAGATTATCGAGATGGATGTAGCTAAGAGGAAACCGGACTTTCAACTGTCTGAGGATGGAGTTCTGAAGTTTAGAGGACGACTATGTGTACCAGATGATGTAAAACTAAAGGAAGAAATCTTGACTGAGGCTCATAGGAGCAACTACAGTATTCACCCGGGAAGTACGAAGATGTATCAGAATTTAAGACAATACTACTGGTGGAATGGAATGAAAGTGGATGTGGCCAGGCATGTAGCTAAGTGTTTAACGTGCCAACAAGTGAAGGCACAACATTGTAAGCCTGGAGGATTATTGAGACCGTTAGAAATTCCTGAATGGAAATGGGAGCATATTACGATGGATTTCGTGATGGGTCTACCAAGGAGCCAGAGATGACATGATTCAATCTGGGTAATAGTGGATAGACTGACTAAGTCAGCGCACTTTCTGGCAGTATGGAAAGACTTTAAGTTAGAAAGATATGCAGACTTGTATGTGGAGCAGATCGTGAGGTTGCATGGAGTACCGGTAACGATCACTTCGGACCGTGATCCCAGATTTATAGCCAACTTCTGGAAAAGTTTACAAACGGCCTTAGAAACGAAGTTACAGTTCAGTACGGCATACCATCCACAGACAGACGGTCAGTCTGAAAGGACCATTCAAACCTTAGAGGACATGCTAAGAGCTTGTGTAATAGATTTCTAAGGTAAATGGGAGGAATAGTTACACTTGGTAGAGTTTGCTTATAACAATAGCTATCAGCAGAGCATTCAGATGGCACCGTTTGAAGCTTTATATGGTAGGGCGTGCAGGATGCCGGTGTGTTGGGATGAAGTAGGTGAGCAGAGTATTACAGGTCCAGAGTTGATATAGCAAACTGTTGAGGCAGTTGAGGTCATTCGAGACAGACTCAGAACAGCGCAAAGTCGTCAGAAAAGTTATGCCGATCAAAGACGACGATCTTTAGAGTTTCAGGTTGGAGATCACGTGTTGCTTAAGGTGTTGCCTATGAAGGGATTATCTAGATTCGGTAAGAAAGGAAAACTGAGTCCTAGGTATATCGGACCATTTGAGATTTTGGAAAAGATTGGAGATATGGCTTATTGACTTGCTTTGCCGCCCAATTTGTCCCAAGTACACAATGTATTCCATGTGTCGATGTTGAGGAAGTATGAACCAGACCCGACCCACATTCTGAGGTATGAAGAAATAGAAGTAGACGATAAAGTGTCGTATGTGGAAAGACTAATCAGGATCGAGGATAGAAAAGAACGGGTACTGAGGAACAAGACGATCCCGATAGTCAAAGTTGTCTGGGAACACCATGGAACAGAAAGTGCCACGTGGGAAAGCGAAGAAGCTATGAGACGTCAACACCCCCAGTTATTCGAGTAGACAAGGATAGATTTCAAATTTCGAGGACGAAATTTTTGTAAGGGAAGAAGAATTGTAACTGCCCGAATTTTGATGTAATTCCGGGGATCAATAAAACTGATATTAATTCGTATTTCATTTTAGTAAGTCTCGCCCAGAGCTGATCACTCTCGAGATACTAACCAATGGGGCATGGCTAACTAAAAAACGGTACGTGGACCGAGGACCTCATCGTGAAACGAACACCGATCACGAGAGATACTGAGGGAATATTTTGGATCAACGTGGATCGATCGTAGGAAAGGGTAATGGATTGGGTTTGGCCAAGGCCAACGATGTATAATAGGGACGCAGGTGATTCTGCATGACCGAAAATACACGTGGCCAACCAGTCTTGAACTTGAACCGAACGATCGTGACCTCTGGAACTAGTGATAATTCCTCATTCTCTCAATGATCGAGACCATTACGACGTGGATAGCCCTATGTCGATACGCGTAACTTCTAAACAGTTGCCCGTTAGTGAGAGACCCTGAAATTGAAAGTTTAGCGAGTTTTATTCGCGAAATTGGACTCGAATTTCGGTGTCGATTTTCGAAGGTTTAAGAGACCATTTTTGAAAATCTGACGTCACATTACGCTGGCCACACACATTTAGAGTTTGTACGAGTAAAAATTGGAATTTCGGTTCGGGGGTAAAAAATTACGATTTTGCCCCTATGGGTGCCGGTATTAGATTCTGAGACCGTTTGAGGTTATTTTTCGAGGCCGACATCATTTTTGAGTGGCCACGCATACCGAGAGTCGTTACGGACAAAAATTAGAATTTCGACAAAAATTAGAAAAATAATATTATTTTATTCCCGAAACTTCGCAGTCGATTTTCGAGGGCTTAAAAAGTGAATTTCGCGATTCCGACACCGGATTATGTCTACCATGAATTTATAGGACCGGTATGGACGAAAATTGAAATTTCGGTTCGGGATCAAAAAATTACGAAAATGCCCATAGGCCATTTTTTATTAATTCCGAAAATTGGATTTTATTTTGGGATTAACCAAGGTGAGTTAGGCTTTACTCAGGTTTGGTCAACCATGATTAAGAGCAAATGACCATTCTACCCTTACTTTTATGGATTAGAACAAATATGGGCCTTTGCATTAGGGGCAAAAGTGTCCAAGACTTTAGATTTTTGACACTTGGCACCCTAGTCTATAATGTTTGAGCAGATATCTCTCTCTCTCTCTCTCACGTGCAGAACCATTCAGCCAAAATTTTTCTAGATTTTCCCCTTCTTCCTCTTCCGTTTCTGTTCTGTTTTGTGCATTTTTGCATTTCTGGTACTGTTCACGCCGGAACAGTACCAGCCGGAGCTGCCCCCGCCGAGCCAGCACCACCATCAGCCCCGGTTTTTGTCCAAAACAGCCTTGTTTCTCTCTTTTTCTCTTTCCTGGTCTACAAACAGTAACGCCGGAGCTTCGCCGGAGCTCCGATCGCCGTTCCGTCGACACCCGGCCGTCCAGCACCTCCATACGTCGCCGTCTAGCACCGGCCGTACAGTGTCCATACGGTTACTGTTCACCGTCCGTACGGGCACTGTTCACGCCGGACCGTATGGACGTCGCTGCTGTGACCGGCACCTTGCCGGCCACCGTTTCCCAGCCGTCCGTATAGTGTGTCCGTACAAGTGGTATTGTTCACGCCGTCCGTACGGTGGTACTGTTCATCCCAGTCCGTACGCCGTCACCGCCTCGGGAATTCTGCCACCGGTTGCACTGTTCACCAGTGATCGGTCGCCATTCCCCATCGTCGTGACTTCGGATTAGGTGAGTAAAATTCCTAAACCCGGATTAGGACTAATAGTGCGTTTTTCTGGACTGGTTTAGGTATTATCGGTACGTTTTAGACTGGCTTAGATAGTATCAGTGTGTATTCCAGACTGAGTTGAGGATTGACCGGTGGAAATTATTATCGGGAAAACTGTGGTAAATCATTGAGGATTTATTGGGGAGAGAATTTGGATAAATTGACCAATTTAGGAGCTCGTTGGTGAAATTACCGGGTATGCTCGGGTCGACTGATTGTTTGTCAATTGTGCCTAATTGTAATTGATTTCGTGCTGTTATGTCGTATGTGGTGTGGCTATTTTGTGGAGTGCGACTGGCCATTGTTTGGTTTACAATGAATTACTGATTTGTGAAACGTACGTTAGGCCACACGGTATTAATTGGGCCAATTAAGCATGTGTTGTGACAATAGGTGTCTGAATTTCATTGGTGCTCATGGTGCATTTTATTGCATAACATGGACACGCATTATGTATGCCTAGAGTGTGGCATGTTGTGAAATTGTGCGAGAATGCTTGTCTGTCATGAGTGCGTGATCACCTTAAATACCCTGAAGCGTTATACGCGGGGTTCAGATAATAATGAATTGTGTGATCACCTAAGGACCTTCGGGTCGATACCGTCCTCATGCACTTTGAAGCAGGACGATGCCCGGTACGTTTGAAAGGCAACTATCCTCATGCACTTTGAAGCAGGCTCTGGTTCGCAAGGAGAACAGTGTTGCGCCTCATGCACTTTGAAGCAGGCTAGAGATACTGGGCCAGATCGGTTGCTGCGCCTCATGCACTTTGAAGCAGGCTAGACACACCGGGCCGTGAAAAATTGATGACTCGAGTCGTAATAATAACGAATTGGGCAAGTGTGCCAGTTTGGGCCGGTGGGCCAAAGAAATGCGCATGACATGTCAATGATATTTGCATGTATAAACATGCATTGATTAGCACGTGAGTGGGTGAGACTCGGTGCATGAGCATGTGTTTGGTGTACGTGTGACCGTGTGTGCCACGTATGTGCCATGATTTTTATATATCGAACTGTCCAACCTGCAGGGTCAGAAAATTGTATGATTATGGTTGTGTTATGATTTTAAATATTCGTTTCCGGTCAGGAGATTGCATGTTAGCCTAGCCTAGGTTTAGGGATTAAACTCACTGAGATTCGTCTCACGGTTGTGTAAATCGAAACATTTTCAGACCCCCAGCAGTAGGATGCCGAGGTCACCACCTCTTTTTGGAATACCACATTTTATCCAACAGTCGTCAAACATGCACCCCGGTGGAGACGGAGCAGAACGGAGAAGTGGCTATTTGGTTATTCCCAGCTGTTGGTGTTTCCTTTTTGGTTGGAATGAACACTGTAAAAAGAGTTTTAAAATAGTAATATAAGTATGTACATATTTTCTGCGGTGATTGTTGTATGGTTATCCTTGGCTCATATTGTAATTGTCTGAGTTTATTTATTTTATACTTCCGCTTGTGCTTAATCTCTATATGGGTGTGGATCGGCGACGCTTCCTGGGAGCGTTGCACCATAATCGACCGTGACGGGATGTTGCGTTCCAGTGGGGTACGGGGCGTGACAGCCGGCTTGCACCCGGAATGCCGCCGTCGATCCTTACCGCGCGTCGGTGATCGACCGCCCGTTCCCGTCGTCCCGAGTCGTTAATAGGCGAGTATAAACCCCCTAAACCCCTAATTAGTTTAATTGTGCATTTTTAGGGGTTAATTAGGACTAATTGAGGGTTAATTAGGTTTAATTGTGTGTGGGATGTTTTGTATAGGTCATTAGGACCTAATGAGATGATTTAATGGTGGATTAAGGCCCAAAACAGCCCTTGTTCTGGTACTGTTCACAAAGTACCGAAAATGTGCAATTTTGTTTAAGTTTTGTATTAATTGGGTTTAATTGTTAATGACTTTAAATTAGACATTTTAGAGGTTAATTAGACTTATTTGAGGCCTAATTAGGTGTATTTGATCATTGGGTAATTAGTAATGGTGATTGGGGTTTTATAAAATGGCTTAAGTATGACTTAAGGCCTAATTTGTGCAAAAACTTGATACTGTTCATCAGTACCGAAATTGCACAAATTTATCTAAGTTTTGCACTAATTAAGTTCAATGATTCAAGACTTGAAATTAGGCAATTCAAGTGTTAATTAAGCTTAATTGAGGCTTAATTATGTATATTTGATGTTTGGATGATTATAATATTTGATTAAGGCTTAATGGATTTGTTTAAAGGAGGTTTAGTGCATATATGAAATTCGGTTCTGGTACTGTTCACCAGAACCGAATTGTGCTTTTGGGTTCAATTTGAGATTTAAATGGTTCTTTGACTATGGTTTGAGTTGGGTTATTTTTAGGGGTTGTTTGGGACTTGAATAAACCCTATTGAATGACCCCATGAGTGCAAGATCAATTAGCCCAAGGCGAGGCTTAGGCGCATTAGATTGAATTGTGTAAGGAATGTGCGGAATAAACTCGGAATTGATTGGATTAAAATGGAAATGCTTGAGTATGCTAAGAATGAGAGGAATATGCCCAATTTGAGCATGGTTATGCTTAGTGTGTTGGCATCGATAATTTACCTTAAATTCTCGGGCATGTGGTTTACAAAGGTGTGTTATGGTGCGACTGAAATTGAGTGCTTAATGTACATGCTTGAGATTTATTAATGTTGGCCTTCGGGTTGGGCTTACGGGTCGTTATATTCAATTGTGACCTTCGGGTCGGGCCTACGGGTTGATTTATCCATTGTGGCCTTCAGGTCGGGCCTACAGGTCGATTTATCCATTGTGGCCTTCAGGTCGGGCCTACGGGTCGTTATATCAAATTGTGGCCTTCGGGTCTGGCCTACGGGTCGTTATATTCAACTGTAGGCCTTCGGGTCGTTATAATTGCACTTGACTGATATTGATATCAAATGCCTAACCTGCAGGGCTGAAATAATATATTGGGCTGTGAGCTCGTAATGAAAATTAATGTGGTTTTACTGGTTCATTGTTTGATATGTTTTATTTACCCTCTGGAGGTGCACATTAGCCTAATTTAGGATTAGTGGTTTGTACTTGCTGAGATTTTCTCACGGTTGTGGTAAAACCGACATTGCAGATCCCTGGCCATGAATTTCCAGGATTCGGATGTTGAGTATGAGATCGTGGAGGATGAGGTAGAGCATGAGGAACTAGGTGGGGTAGTTTTTGAGCTGGAAATTGTGGATCCTGTCCCAGAGCAGACAGATGCCGTGATCCTTTTGTTGTATCTTTTGTGTATAATGGATATTGTATTATAAGTTTTATAATGAATGTACATATTGTTGTTAATCATTCTCATATTGTTGTTCGTTGCTATTCATGGTTGCTTTTTAATTGTCTAGGTGTATATATATTTATTATATATACGTCGTTTCCGTATGTGGCGTGTTTTCTCTGATTTGGTTTTCGGGTCGGTGACGTAACCTGGGAGCGTCGCATCTTATTTCGACTTACGTGGATGTTCATGCTTCGTGGGGTACGGGGCGTGACATGTCTCAAAGGGATCGGCCATAAGAATAATAGGTTTAGGGAAATTTGATGTCTCACGGTCAAAAAGTAAGGTTTCTTTGAAGAAAAAGGAGGTTGTTTCAAAGCTGGAAAGGGCATTTTGTTGATATGGATCAATTGTAGCAATAACTGGCAGCTTTTGTCGACATTGATCTCGCAAAAAGGCCTCCAATGAATTTGAAACCATGTGGGAAGAATGGGGTTCCTGAGAAGGTTCAGGAATGTCCGACTTCTTCTCCTGCTGCAGTTCTCCTATCGGGACATCAGCAATTCTTCTCTGTTTATTCTGAAAGGATGTTTCCACAACTTGACCAATATCCTTCGGGATAGAAGACAGAAATATTAACTTTAAGTTTGGATCGGCTCCAAGGGCGTAGAATAAATTAAGCATTTCATGGAAATATTTATTCAAATGTTTTCGGCGTAAAGAGAAGATTTACTAGTAGTTTCAAGGATTGGTCGAAAAATGTTTCTAATCAAGATAAGATGACGTTCTTATTTCAAACAGATTTTCGTCACGTAATTCGCGTCATCCATCAGTTTTTTATTGGTAAGCCGGAAGACTTAATTTAAGTTATATCGCACGAAGAAAATCAAAGTAGAATTACCTTAATGATTTATTTAATAAGTGCTTGTCAATAATTTTTTTCTCAATAACCTTTTCTTTCAAATTTAGAAATTTCTCCGCTTTTTCCCTCTTATCTAACGAAATTTCTGCAATTTTTCGGCAAAGAGGAAAACGGAATTTATATAATATTCCGCGTCAAAACAAAGTTGGAGGAGGAGGTGGTGCTAACACGGACACCTATAAACTTCGCGGTTGAAGTCCACCAGAAACGCCCACCCTCGCAACTCTTCTCCTTCTCCTTCTCCCTCTTCTGCCTCGTATCTTCGTCACGACATCATCATCGTAATCTCTCTCTCTCTCTGTCTCCCTCCAGTTGTCCGTACCTCTCAATTTGATATCTGCGTTATCTACCGACCTCGCAGGTTGTTGTAATTTCCGCTGAAAATCGGGGGGAATTCGAACCCGCACGCGGCTCAAGATTCTGCGGCGACGGCAGGGAACGATCGAGATCTCGAAGCCCTTTTGATCGGTGGAGGCTCTTCTCCGTTCTGGGTCATCGTTTTGCTCGCTCCTCTTCCATTAGGGTTTACTTTTTGTGGGGGGGAAAAGGAAGGAGGAGGAGGACGAGCGAGATCAATTGTATTCAGTTGCTTAGTCGATAGGAAAGCAATCTCGGGTTTATAATACCCTGTTGGGGTTTTCCCTTCTTGTGGGTTTCTTGTTGAAAGTTGCAATTTTTTCTTTTTTTGTAGTTTGGGGTTCAATTTCTAAGTGGATTGCTTCCTCCACGCTCTGTACAAGTGACGACTAGTTCATTGCGATTATCTTTTTCTTGCTTGTTGAGTTCCTTTTGGATTTTCTTGTAGGGAAATTGGTAATATACTCTAAATTTGCGCTAACGTTTCCCTGCCACTCCGTGAAAGAAACTCTGAACAAAGAAGGAAAGGGGAAAAAAAATTTAAAGAGGAAAAAAGAACACAAAAAAGTGAGTATTTGAGGGAAAATCTTAGGTACCCAATTTCTAAATGGGGAGTCCCTTATTAAGCAATCGTGGTAGTGGCCAGCTCTTGGGTATCACAGAACCCATTTCTTTGAGTGGACCAACAGAGTATGATGTGATAAAGACCCGCGAGCTCGAAAAGGTTCTTTCTTTTTCCAGATTGTCTACTTTGGCTGCATGAATCTTGATTGTTCTTTGACAGTTTATTAATCTGTGACTTCTGGTATGTTAGTTTTTGCAAGATGCTGGATTGTATGAGAGTCAAGAGGAGGCTGTGAGTAGAGAGGAAGTGCTTGGCAGGCTGGACCAGGTTAGGTCCTTCATTTAATGTCTGTTAGCTTAGGCGAATGAAAAGTAATTCAAAAGATATGTTGTGCCTTGAGCTCTTTCTCAACTTCCTTTTGTTTCTTTCTGCAAAGTGATATACTGTTTTTGCCAATACATTTACTGTTGCTTCATTGTATGTGTCATGTAAGAGAGTACTGTTGCATCTGTTGAATCAAATTCTGATGCAGTTTATTATGTCACATTGTGGCAGACTGTGAAGATATGGGTCAAGTCAATAAGCCGTTCAAAGGGGCTGAATGAGCAACTGGTTCAAGAAGCAAATGCAAAAATATTCACATTTGGTTCTTATCGGCTTGGGGTACGATAACCTTCTTTTTATTCTATTAAAAGAGAGTTACTTATCACGATTAATAACTTTAAAGTTGTCAGGACTCCTTGTTATAATGCTTTGGAAGATATTTGGTTCGTTTTTGGTGCACTATTATGAATTAAATTTTATGATGAATGAAAGGATGTAGACATATGATGCTCGTGAGGGAGGAAGAGAATAGTGGTGTGATTTAGTATGTTCAGGCTAAGGGGTTAAAATTTGGCAATATATTTTGCACACATCTTAAATTTTCATTTGATAGGAGCTTGTTTGCTAGTTTTGTTTCTTGGCTCTAATCCCCTGATTCTTCTTTTCCATAGATAAAGCTTTTCTATCACTTATTCTTGTTGCACACCTCTACGGTTGGGCTCTTGCTCATAGGTTTCTTGTACCTATTTTAATCCTGGAAATGCTGTTTAAGATGTGGAAGAGGGGGTGGGGGTGATTCTGTTATTGAATGGTTTTGCTTGAAACTATAACGAGGTCTAGAATGTTGGAATCAAGCTTCTGCTACAGAGCTTGAGGTGAGCATGTACCTGAAGTTATGTCTTATTTGACGTAAGTTTGTAATTGGGTCAGTCTTTCCATGACAAGATGAGTATTTGCTGGGTTGTTGGAATTCTATTTGGTTATAGAAACCTATTGTTTGAATCACATTCCTATAACTGCCTACGTATTTATGAGTTTTTCTTTCTTTGCACTGTTCTGATTTCCTGATTGAGTTTACAGTAAAGTTCAACTTTTCTTTTCTTCTTTTTTATATTTTTAGGTGCATGGCCCTGGTGCAGATATAGATACACTATGCGTGGGACCTAGACATGCAACAAGAGAAGTGCGATCTGCTTTCATGACCTCCATTGCTACAATTTTGCCATTGTTTAATTCTTGTTGTTTGATGAACTAAGGACTGTTTCTCTAACTGCATTCAGGAAGATTTCTTTGGTGAACTACACAGAATGCTGTCTGAAATGAGCGAAGTCTCAGAACTGCACCCTGTACCTGATGCTCACGTTCCTGTGATGAGATTCAAATTTAATGGTGTTTCGATAGATCTTCTATATGCGAAGTTGTCTCTTTGGGTTATCCCTGAAGTAAGTGACGTCTTTGGATTTTGCTAATAATCATGCATTTGGTACTGCACCTCGTCTGAAAATTGCTTTCTCTTGCATTAATCACTGTATATATTAGAAAAAACCATGTGGTGTTTTGGTCAGGTATTTTGTTACCTTTGCTTTAAGTACTGGACTACAATTCTACATACATCACTATCAGCATTATTCTGCAGATGGTGGACCATTATTCCTTTTTTAAAATTAAACTCAGTAGTTTTCTTTAATACCAGTGGTAGCTCTGGACTACTCCATTTGTGAAGCAATTTCTGAGAAGCACGCTTGGTTTTACCGCATTGGAGAATGGAAATAGGGAGAACATTTCGAAAGTTAAGTATAATTTGGTGGAGGAGAACTCACATGAATAGAAATACGCATGTTGATGACAGTTAGTTTGTAATAACTACGGTTATAGCTCATTTAATCAGATGTAGTAAAGCCAAAATTGCTGCATAAATGTAACTGTGATGATATTGGTGCTTTATAGGGGTGTACAGGAGGTGTAGGACTATACTGAGAACTTCTTCACCTAATGTTGTTCCTATCATGCTTGACTGTGTTATAGTTTACTTTCTAGATTAGTCTGACTATTTGCTTAAAACATTTGAATGACATATTATTCTTGAGCAGGACTTGGATATTTCGCAAGATTCAATTTTACAGAATGCAGATGACCAGACAGTTCGTAGTCTTAATGGATGTAGAGTAACTGACCAGATTCTGCGACTGGTTCCTAATATACAGGTTGCTGTCCATTGAATCTGAATTTTAGGCGCATGGAGAGACCTCTTGGCTTTTACTACTTTGCTGAATCATCTTTCGCTAATTGCATCTCTCTTTCTGGACTTTAGAATTTCCGTACGACATTGAGATGCATGAGGTTTTGGGCGAAGCGCCGTGGAGTCTATTCCAATGTAAGTAATTTTTTCTGCTCGACTTATTTGATCTGAATACTTTGCAGTTTCTCATCTCCTTTTTCTGGTCATGATAGGTTTCGGGATTTCTTGGCGGTATAAATTGGGCTCTGCTTGTTGCTCGCATATGCCAGCTATATCCTAATGCTTTACCCAATATGTTGGTATCCCGTTTCTTCAGGGTCTATACACAGTGGCGCTGGCCAAACCCTGTCATGCTGTGTGATATCGAAGAAGGATCTCTTGGGTTGCAGATCTGGGATCCTAGAAGAAATCCAAAGGACAGGTTCCATATGATGCCGATAATAACTCCTGCATACCCTTGCATGAATTCTAGCTATAATGTCTCTACCAGTACTCTGCGAATTATATCAGAAGAGTTTCAAAGGGGGAGTGATATATGTGAGGTATGATGGTTTGGTCTTCTGTATGTGTTTACAGTTTTGTGTTTTACTTGGAACTTTCAGTTATGATGGCTCAACATTACAAATATTCACATGGTCTTTAATCTGGGAGGAGTTTAAGTTGATTGGTGCATGGATAGTAATTGACATTGTAAAGTGAGTTTTCCACTGCGCTTTGTTGTGACTATGAATGTTATTTTCCTAGTATCTGTTGGTGGATCATTTCTTCTGCATTCTCTATATGCCTTGATGTCAGAGGTGGATTTGCAGCTTCTGCAGCGGTGCCTCTCTGACAGAATCCAACTCCCGTGCTGCACACCCGCTCCCCTAGAAAGGAAAAATTAAAACCAAAATGAAAAAAAGGCGAATATGGTTAGGAATGTGATTATTTAATAGGACGTAAATGCTCCTGTTGAGTCATAGTGAGCCATGCTCAAATGTCCCTTAAATCGCCCAGGTCAATGCATTAGTTGTCTCTTCTCGTTTCACCCCTTAGCACGATAGGTGGACAGCTTAATCTATTAATGGGCATAGGACCTATTTGACCTGTTTTCTGTTATCTCTCTGGCTTTCATGCCTGAAGATAGTGATATGTTAGATCTTCCTCTAGATTTCCCTTGGCCATAAATACGATATTTCTGCTTGGTGACAGGCGATGGAGGCTAGCAAGGCTGAGTGGGATACACTCTTTGAGCCTTTTGCCTTTTTTGAAGCATACA
The DNA here is from genome assembly GCA_031216285.1 of Syzygium syzygioides. Lineage (NCBI taxonomy): Eukaryota > Viridiplantae > Streptophyta > Magnoliopsida > Myrtales > Myrtaceae > Syzygium > Syzygium syzygioides. The sequence goes on along the minus strand of CM062252.1, from coordinate 19,837,176 downwards.
AGAATTATCTGCAAATAGATATCTCTGCAGAAAATGCTGATGATTTAAGAAAGTGGAAAGGTTGGGTTGAGTCTCGCCTACGTCAGCTCACATTGAAGGTGAAACATTTTTTTCTTGATGTTTTCGTTTTCCATATTCTTGAGACATATATGAGTATAATGATTAAGCTGCTGACGTGCAAATGTAGATTGAGAGGCACACTTATAACATGCTTCAGTGCCACCCCCACCCGGGTGATTTTTCAGACAAGTCCAGACCTTTTCATCACTGTTATTTTATGGGTCTGCAACGAAAACAAGGGGTTCCAGTGAATGGAGGTGGACAGTTTGACATTAGGTTAACTGTTGAGGAATTTAAGCGTTCTGTCAATTTGTACACATTATGGAAGCCTGGGATGGAGATTTATGTAAGTCATGTACTGCGTAAGAATATCCCTAACTTTGTCTTTCCTGGTGGTGTTCGACCTCCCCGTCCATCAAAAGCTACTTGGGATTTTAGGCGGGCCACAGAGTTGAAAGCTGCTAGCAGTAGTCAAGTAGATAAATCTTCTGAAGGACAGGGTACTCCTGATGAAATAGACGATGAAAGGAAGAGAAAGCGAGAGGAGGAGGTAGAGTCAAACTTAAAAAGTGTGAGAGTTGTGGCTGCTTCACCTTCATCTGCTGGAGAAGCTCAAGAAAGTGCTTCACCTTCTGATGCGACTAATGGAGCTGGGGATATAGGGCATGACGTAGTTCAAAATCACATAACAGGTGGCTCTGCCTATGGGAAACCTTCAGGTTCTGTTGCTGATGAATCAAGTTCAAAGGAAGCAGAGAATCTAGCAATTGAAAAGATCACATCTGTATCATATGTTGCTTGCCAAGATTTTTCCCAAGAACTCGATGAACTTGAAGATGATGTTAAACAGAAAGACAAATATGAAGATATGGCTAAAAATGGGAAAAGCCCGCCAGTGGTGTCTTTGACATCAAATGTGGCAGCAACAGCAGTAACGTCTAGCAATGGAACGAGTACCTCTGGTAGTTTCTACACATGTGGGGATTTAGAGGAGCTGGAGGTAATCTCTGCTGACCTTTCTTGGTTATACTCAGGTTAGAAATTATCGTTCTGTCATTAATGTGGAGAGGTTATTTGGTATGAATTTTCTGCGGTTGCACACATTTTTCTTCTTTTAAGTGGGCCCTAAATGTGTCAAGCTTAAAATAATTGTTTGAAGATGCTGTCATGCTTATTTCCCCTGATAAAAGTTTTACAGGCAGTTTTTGGGACATTACTGGCAGATCTTGAAAACTCTCTTTTCTTGTTGCTTCTTACTTTTGTCGGTTTTGTTTGCCTGTATCTTATGTTTTCTCTTGTCTGCTCTTTCCTGCCCAAGCCTGCTGAACTTATGGCACCACCATCAATTGTGAATCCTCCAGCGCCTCCAGCACAAAGGAAACCGCTCATTAGGTAAATCACCTTTGCGCTTTTGGTTGAGCTGTTGTCTTGTTATAGGTTCTTTAGCTTCTAATGGTAGCATTCGGAAATCGGAAATGTATCTGTGAGTAACTGCTGGATATAGGAATTGGGGGTATTATCCTAGTGTAACTAATCATCCACCACATGGGGGAACTTAGGGCCTCTCCTTGTTTTTTTGGCAGATGGAGCTTGACTTCCCTGGGAAAAGCTACAGGAAAAGGCACTTGAGGAGTTCAAGCATCAACTACACAAAGCTTGCATGGTAAAGCGGCTCAAACTGTCGCTTGGACAAAGCTGCACCCATTCCAAATCATTGGCTCAGCTTTTCTGTGTAAAAAACGAACAGAAAATTTTGCTCCCTTGTAATCCTTAAGTAATTATAAAGAGCTCATAATTTGTCAAAAGCCTCTCCAGAATAATTGACTTGTATCATGTACATTAATATGTAACTTCCTCCTGAGGACCTTTCTTTTTCATCCTGTAATGGAGAAAGATTTTATTAATGTGCGGCTCAGTGTGGTTGAGAGATTAGTTCTTCGCTATTTCTCTGTCGTTTCTTTGTACGCTTACTTATACCTGCGTGTTGTGCGACAATGTGGGAAACTTGAACACTTTACTTTTCCCTCGATGCTATATTGTTCCTGGTGATGGTTCATAAAGCTCGCGGTGTTTCACAATTGAAGAAACATCCCTCTTTTTGGATGGGCATTCATTAAGGAAAAAGGTCTACAGGATGTGTGCTTGTCCGCCATGGAGCCTTAAGTAGGCATGGTCTGCGTACGCTAGGCGCATCTTTGTAGTGGATTTTTTGTTACATACGGGCCTTTAGTTGGCACTGTCGGAATGGTACTGTACATGTCTCGTGGGTCATGCCCAGGGAAGAGGATGGTCTCCAGCTTGCAGTTTGCGCTAGTGTGCGTGAAAGATAACCATTCGAGTTCCTCTTGGACAGTCTATTGTTAGCTTTGACATGAATCGATTCGAGTCAGTTGTGTTCAATTGATCCAATGGTTGAGCTAAGTAAGATAGGGCATGAGCTACTTGCTAACTCACTGACCACGTCGCTAGTGCTTTTCTTTACTTCTGCCGGTGTTGGTTGCTCTGGCTTCTTGCCGATTGCTCGATATGATACAGCAAAACGCGTAGCAAGTTTAATATAAAAAATTGCATAAACTCTAGCGGCCGGACCACAATCGTTCCTTTTCTGATTTCGTATCTATTGAGCACTCGCGGACATTCTCAACAAGGCTTCGTTCTGAACATTGCCTAGCATAGTGACATTGTTCATCTCTAGGAAAAAGTAATGTTTCATGTTGGATCTTGCTCAAGAAAACATCAAGGAAATTAGTGGACCAACGAAGCAAGTTGCTCGAGGGAAAAGTGTCAAAAAAGTCATAAACCTTTGGCATTGGTGCCAATTTAGTCCCAAACCTTTTTTTGGTTCCAATTCAGTCATAAACCTTTTACATTAGTGCCAATTCAGTTCTAAACTTTTTGTATTGATGCTAATTCCGTCCTAAACTTTTTGTTGTTGTACCAATTCAATCCTTCCAGCCAATTTTAGTCTGATTTTGTTGACATGGACATCGGCTGGCTGGCAGCCGGTCACCGGCGCTGATAAGGATAACTTTTAATAATATTTTCATTTATTTATATTTATATTTATTTATTTATTTTATTTTTTTCCCTCCCCTCCCTTCTTCCTCCAGCTGGCTGCCGGATCGACGACTGGCCAGAGGCCAAAGGCTAGCGAGGTCGGCGACTGGCTAGAGGAAGGAGGGAGGGGGGGGGGGGAATAAATAAATAAAAATTTCGAAAAATATTAAAATATTATTAAAAGTTGTTCACATTAGCGCCAGCGACCGGCTACTGGCCGGCCGGCGTTCACGTTAGCAAAATCCAGCCAAAATTGACTGGAAGGACTGAATTGGCACAAAGACCAAAGGTTTAAGAGTGAATTGTTATAAAAGCAAAAAGGTTTAAGATTGAATTATATCAAAAAAATATTTAGGATTAAATTAACACAAATACAAAAAGTTTAGGACTGAATTGGAACCAAAAAAAGGTTTAGGACTAAATTGGCATAAATATAATAGGTTTAGGACTTTTTTGACGCTTTTCCCAGTTGCCCTTGGATGCGGGTCCTGGTGACATTCAACATCTAAGAAGCTCAAATGAGTTTTGTCGTTGTCTTCTATTGAGGCACGGGTATAAACAGACAAGCCAACTAAAACAAAAGCAGAAGAACTTGGACAAGAACTCCCTGGATTGGCATCTGAACATCATCTTTTGCCATTCATTAGAAAAACTACCAGATTGGCCACAAGCATGGCGCAAGATTGGCCCACCCTCTGCACAGATTTGCAAGGAAACATGAATAACATCTTTGCATGCTTGTGTCAGATCTCTCTCTCTCTCTCTCTCTCTCTCTCTCTCTCTCTCTTCTCTCTCTCTGTCTCTGACCTTGTAATGTGAAGAGCTCTTGTCATTGGCGATGTATCGGTTTGAATCAAGACAAGAAATTGTTGATAATGAAGAAAGGGCAAGAAGATATACATGTTCGCAAAGCTACTACATGACACATTTTATCTAATGTCAAGGACTGAACACAACGCAAGATGCTTATCTGAAATCCACCCTCCACTTGTATTTTATTAACGACTCTGGACCACCTATTAAACGACTAAATATTTTTTTAATGTACCGTTTGTTTTTCGTATAATTTGTGATCAGTAACACCAAACTACTGTTTATTATATTACTTGGAAGCACTCTTTAGCGTGATGAATTATTGAACGTAGCGAATCTCATTTGTGTTCAATAGTTTTAACCCATCATTAAATGATTCGTAAGTAGAATATTTGTTTTTTTTTTGTTTTTTTTTTTCTGAATTCGTTTTCACAATTGGCTATATATCAATCGTTGATCATGTGGCCCTAAAATGGAAAATTTGTCCAAAAAAGTCTTAAACCTATTGCATGACAACCAATTCAGTTTTAAACTTTTCAATTGTATTTTGATAATTTACCAAATTAGTCCTAAATTTTTTAATAATTTGCCAATTTAGTCATTTTGGTCAATTTTCCCCCCAATCGTTGACGTGGCGGTCTAATCAGCGTCGGCCATCCTATGTGGCACAGTTGGCGCTAAGGTGGGCTATTTTTTACATTTTAAAAAAAATTCAGAATTTAAAAAAATATTTTGAATTTTTTTTTTCTTTTCTTCTTCCACTGGCCGATGAGGCTCAACCCTCGCCAGTCGCAAAGCGTCACTAATGAGCCAAAGGTTGGCGAGGTAGACCTAGCCAGCCCTTGACAACTGGCCAAAGGATGAAGGAAAGAAAAAAGAAAGAAAAAAATTCAAAAAATTTATAAAAAATTTAGAAAAATTAAAAGAAAGTAAAAAATTGTCCACGTTAGCGCCGGTCTGCCACATAGAACGGTTGGCATTGACTAGACCTCCACATTAGCAATTTCTAACCAAAATTAACCGGATTGACTAAATTAGCAAATTGTTAAAATGTTTAGTACTGAATTGGCAACTCATCATAATCTTTTGGACTAAATTGGTATAATTAAAAGGTTTGTGACTAAATTGGTCGCCGCACAATAAATTTATGACTTTTTGGATATTTTTCCTGGCTTATAGAAGGTAAGAAATAATCTCAAATCAAGAGTAATCTCACACTTAACCTTAATAAATGTTGTGTGAATGGGTACTTTTGTCTCAAGCAAAGTGAAACAAAAGACAAAGAAGAAGAAAAAGAAGGTTAAGAAATCATTTTAAATCAGGAGTGAGACCCAACAGCGACAGATGTCAAGAGCCAATCAAATGATGGAAATAGTGCGGGCCAAATAAAAATTTAAAAAAAAAATTGATCCGGTCCAAATGATCCGGGTAACGTGAAATCAAGAACCGGACCAACATTCACTTAGTCTAAATTTTGGGAACCGGGAACAGTGAACCGGCCGGTTCGGTCCCATCCGGACTGCTGCTTTTACTCACCTCCTAGTAATCAACGTCGTCATCATCGTCATCACGGTGGAAAGATGATAGATAAGCCTATTAAAGAAAGCTCAAATTTCAAAATGGCGAACTTTCCTCCATTGAAGCACAAGAGACGATCACCTCACTTTCTCCATTACTCTCTTTCCCTCCCCTTCCCTTCCTCTCTGAATTCCCGTTTCGCTGTTTCCCCATCTCGCCGATCACGCACAGAGGAAGGAAGAATGGAGGAACAGAGGCTGGACTACGTGTTGGTGCCGCTCGGGCTGCTGATACTGGGGGCGTACCACGCCTGGCTGCTGGTCGCCATCTTTCGAAGCCCGAGGCGCACCGTCATTGGCCTCAACGCCGAGTCTCGCCACCAGTGGCTTCACTCTCTCATGACCGTCAGTCTCCCTCCCTCCCTCCCTCCCTCCCACTAATGATTTTCGCTTGAAAGAGTAGAGGCTCTTGTTGGGTCATGCGTTTTGGGCTCATCCCATCTCCGTGTGTCGTCTCAGTGTTTTGTTTGGCTTAATGGGTGTTTAGAATTTCACGAGTTCTCTGTGATGGGCACAAGCAGAGGTCTGTGTTCAGAACTTGAAGATACTGGGATACTAGAACAGTAGAACTGCCCCAGACTAGGAGAAAAGAGGGAATAAAATGTGAACTTGGTGTATGCCTTTGTTGTAATTCATGTCGAGTTCAATCTATGTGAGAGGTCAGTAAGTACTACATGTATGAGAAAGCAATTACTGTTCATCTGCTCAGAAGACTAGCTCCAGAACTTGGTGTACCTCTTCTAGTACTAGTACCAGCCCTTTTCCCCGCCTCAGATTACTTGTCCAGAGTTGCATTATAGGCATAGATGCCCCCCGGATGCGTATTTTGACAAATAAAAACTTGGAGGCAATAAAAGTGACGGCTGATATGGTTTAGTTCTCGATTGCCTTCAGTTCTGCTTTATAGACAAGTGAACCTTTGGTTCTGCTTCAAAGACAGGAGAAGTTTTGTCAGTCCAATCGCGTCCAGTGTTTGGCCGGAAAAAATAATTAAGCGTTTTGGTGCTGTTGGGAAGAGTTCATAACAGATCCAGAGAGAATATTCAAGTCACTGTTCAAAATTAAATCAGCTTGTCTATGCTGCTCTTCCATCTATGGAGAAATGCTCAGCCTATGATACCTGCACTGTCTTGCTGTGATTTTTCTTTCTTTTGTCCAAAGTATCATTGGTAAGTTACAAGATTGGAGAAGCAGAAGAAGGCATAAACCTATTTTTTCAGATCAGAGGATGGAAGATAGTAATGTGATGCTGACGTCTGTTATTTGGGGCACAGCTATGTTTCTGTTCAATCAATATATTCATGAGTCATGCATATATATCTCTCTTCAATGCGAGAGCAAGACCCAATTTGGATTTGACAAAGTATATTTCAATTAACTCCGAATTCTAGTTCGAAAATGGCATCTTGAGAAATATCAGCTGATTTGCAGTTGCGCAATTATGTTGTCTGACTTTTTAAGTGATACATCCATTTTGGTGTTTCAGGATCCCCTGAAGAATGGTGTCTTGACCGTCCAGACGATACGCAACAATATTATGGCATCGACACTCTTGGCAACGACAGCAATCACTCTCAGTTCACTGATCAGTGTTTTCACAAGCAGCTCATCCAGCTCTACTGCCACAGCTGCACAATTGGTTTACGGCAACCAAACCGCTATGATAACTTCTATAAAGTACTTTGCTATACTCGTATGCTTCCTTGTTGCTTTCCTCTGCAATGTGCAGTCCATCAGATACTATGCCCATGTCAGTTTCTTGGCCACCCTGCCTACGTCCCAAGGTAAAAAAGATTCCATTGAATATGCCGCCCGGAACTTGAACCGGGGAAGCTTCTTTTGGTCCTTGGGATTACGGGCATTCTATGTGTCGTTTCCTCTCTTCCTCTGGGTCTTCGGGCCGATACCAATGTTTGTCTGCTGCATCATGATGTCATTTGTTCTTTATTTCTTGGACACAACTACCAGTTTTACGCGGGAACTGCATAGTCACTCACTGAAAGAGGAGATAAAGCCCAATGATCTGGAGTCGTCAGTTTCGTAAGTGCTGATGGTAATGGATAACTCTGTCGTGATTGAATGGTTATTAGCCTGTTACGGCTGAATATTTATTCCATAAGGGCTTGTTAAAATTAGTGATCAGCATCATATTGACTGCACTTTGGTTGTGGATATTGTGTGGACGGAGAGGTTTAAATGTAGCTTCGATTTTTTACTATTTGGCGTTCTTTACTTTGCATATATATACCCGTTCACAGTAAAGAAGATGGGAAGAGCTATGGAAGTATATTTGCTTTGTGTCTGATATCATTTTGTAATTGACAATTTCAAAACTAGCCATTCAGTGCTTCATAAAACTTTTATAAACCTTAGGTTCGTCAACATGAACTTTTGAATCATGACAAAACAACTAGCTTCATATGTAACTTGTGAATGCTAGCGACTCTGTTCTTGATTTTTTTTTTCCATCTCAGGGAAGTGAAAAAGTTCGAGGATTTCCATCTCCACTGTCCTCTGCTCAGAGGGCAGAATTGAGGCTCAAACTCTGGTGTCACTGGTTAATTGGCAAAATCTCACGTCTTTGCATATATAGCGACGTCGTTCTTTTTTGATCTCTTTAGGTTCGCATCGAAGCACAACATCATTGTCTCCAAACCGAATTTGTTCTGGGCACACTTGCTCTCAAATCCTTTCCTTGTACTTCTTCTGCTTGGCCAGATGCATCTTCTCAGTTTAAGGCATTTCTGATTTCCGATGGTGCCATTGCTTAGACCATTTATCCATCCTCAGCCTCTCAGCTTCCCACACCTTCTCAGTTGATATCTTCTCTCTTTCTCATGTTGCATCATTCCGTGTCGATTATGTCAATTGTGATAGATTTGAAATTTCAACACTTTTACTTGATTTGATTCTGCGAGTTGATCATTCGGGGTTATGAGTCGGAAACCATCGAAACTGAAGATTCTGCACAACTTTTGCATCTACTACTTTAAGTACACTACTTGGACACAAACCTTTACCTACAGGGTCACATTGGCACAACTGGATGAATATTCTTAAACATGCAATATGGGAGAGCGATTGCAGAGCGTGTATTTTTATACTGGTCAAATGACGAGCCGACTGATCCAACTTATGTCATGAAGTCATATTATGAGCTGATAACCAAGTGCAACATTTAAAGTGATCATTTGAACGATTATCTTTTCATCTCTAAACGGCAACAAAACAAAGAGGAAAGTTAAAGAAACCGTAACCAATGAATTAATGATAGAGAAATGTGGAGTGTAAGGTACATATATTTTGCACCATAGCCATTGTCGTGGAGCTTAATCATGTATCATAGAGAGCTTAAACATTGTCTCATGGATACATCTTAGGAAAAATTATTCAAATATTAACATCAGTTTCATCAAAGAATCATAACCTGCCGCGTTCTAAAATGTTCCACACTTTCTTGTTGTTCAGATTTGCCATGTAAAACCAGCGTGAGAGCAATCTCAAGCCTGTTAACTCCTCTTCTCCACCCCAGCCAACGAATTTAAACACCGTCCCGTTTGATTTCCTAAATCCTGGTGTTCAAATTTTTCATGTTTGAGCGACAGAGATTTTGGCTCACGACTTACACGGTCCATGAGCTGAGAAGCGTAATGATTTCCACATCATAATTGACCAAAACCAAAAGATAATGTTTGTAGGGCCTGGGGAGCAATGTCAAACAGACTAGAGCCTCAAAAGCAACCTCTTCGATTTTCGTAAAGCATGGTCCATGCTCTAAACTCATAGCACTTCACGTCTCGATGCACCTCTTTGACGAAAATGGAAGACCTATAGACAATTTCTTTTCTTATAGACCTACAGTCTGTCAGTCAATCTCTATATAGATGTAGATACTACGAGAAATCGCATTCCCTGGGAAACCTAGCACGCGCCATTAGACTGTATTAATCATAAATTGAAAAGGGCGAGCAATGAGAACTAGAGCGGAACAATTAAAAAACGTACATGGGGTAGAAATCTTTGTCTACATAAATATGACTATCGGTTTTGTCATGATATTCTTTCACTTTCATGTAATTTTTAGGGGCAAAATCTATCCCATAAATATGTCAAGGCACGTAAAAAAAAGTATAAATCAAAGTGAAAACGTACAGTTGAGAGGTCTTGCAATGCATGACCAATCATCAACTTGGGGATTCCGAGGTGATGATAAGTGGAAAATGACAGTGATGACAATAAGCTGAGTGAACAAGGATTCTAAGATACCTTTCTTTACCTTTAATCTTGACCTTCCTCAAGTACTCTCCATTCCATAGCGTGCTTGTGACACTCCAATCGAAACACTAGCCCAAGATTTAATTTGCACATGCATGCTAATTATTCTGATCTATCATCAGTTAGGGACTTAATGTTGATTAGGGTGATGGATTTTCATTGCAAAACCCCGCCAGCCAGTGTATTTTCTACAGACAAAGTGAATTTAGCAACAAGTGTGCACGAATGAACCAAACAAACTGTTGTAAATGCCTCAAGGCCGCTTGTGAAAACTTACTTCTCTATCGTCGGTGAGTGATAGATGAGAGTCCAGTTAATATTACCGGAAGTAGCAATACTTGTATACATGACCTCCCCTCTTCCTCATGAAATTCTCTGCGCCAAAGCTGTTAGTCTGGCTCCCGAATGTTTGGGATAACATCATAAGCCAGTTCACTACAAAGATAAAAAAGATAGATTTGTAAGCTCGAGTTGGTCATGTTCTATCTACCCCCAAAAGGATTAAGTGTAAGCGTAGGTAAAAACAATTTATAGTTTGCTCCCAAAGCTTAGTTAAGCTTCTAAGCTAGCAAATCGAGCACACACTTTTGCCCAACATTTGCAGATGCTTTTCCTTTATCATAATCGCAACAAAGATAAACGGGAAGAAAGAACAAACCTAACCCATTGTACACTGTCACTATTACAACACTGTCATTGTAACTTGTAAATGAATGTCTGATGCCAATGATGTTTCAAATTAGCATTGGCAGTTTTCAGAACAATCAGAAAGAATAATCTCTGACCACACATGTACTTAGAATAGGCACCTCTCCCACCAACCATGTGGTACTTTGGTATCCATACTAGCTGCTTATCGTTTTGTTGGCGAATCATCCCCAGCTACTTGTAATGTGAAAGTCAAAGCATGTATTAGTTCATCAGATCTATAAAAGAGGCCATTTATAACTCAATGAGATGGAACCTATACATCTGAACCATGTTGCCTTGGTGTGCACACAGCAATTTAGAGTACGCAACTTATACTGATGGTCTGGTATCTGATTATTCTTTCCCATCCATTTAGTAGTTCGATTTCTTTCCAAGGGAAGCAATACCCCATAGAAGATGGATTTCAATTACATGTGAAAGAGCATAAAAGATCAGAGCCAAAGACCTACAAAACAATAACCAGCTATCACAGATGTAGTTCTTGAAAATAATCATGAACTTCAGGAATTTTCCACCTGACCATGAGCCCTCATAAACTTTAGTGGGTATCTTCAATTCGTTCTCTATGAACAAAGGCTGACTTTAAGATTTTAGTAAACGCTTAATCATCTGTGCTCTTATTTTTTACTTCAATATTGTATACAAGCTTCCATAGATCCGTATTGAGTGAATCACTTACTGAAAGCTAGTTGTTAAGGTGAGAGCCCCAAACTATATAAACCACGCATTACCTTCAATTTGTAATCTAAGTTCAATACCTTGCAATTAGGATCAGAACAGAAAACTGTCTAAGTTGCTCTCTTCCTTCCTTCCCCAGTAGCGGACTGCAAAAAGGGAACTGAAGAACAAGGTATAAATTATACATAACTCAAGTGAGCAAGGAATAATGAGCTTGTTCAAAGAAAAAAATGTTCAGCACGCAAGAAAGGCCTAAAGCTTGAATGTTGGACAAATCCCAAATTAGCTAGATTTCACTGAACAAAACAAGAAAAATAATAAAAAAGAAAACCCATTTCGAGCATGTCATCAAAAGGACATATACACAACAAAACCATATGGACGAAATATGCTAATGAACTGAGAAATAGAGGGGCGGAAGAAGGTGAGATGACAGAAGTATAAAGAGCACAAAGGAGTGAGATGCAGAAACACTCTCCAATGGCACATCCTCATCTGTGCTCTCTATCTTCTGTCAACAACACCAGTGCACCTCTCTCTTTCTCTTTCTCTCACAAAAATCAAAATAATTTTAACAAGTTAAGCAGAAAGGACAAAAACAGGCAGCCTTTTGATGATAGATGATCTTCTCCTTCTCCCTGCTGGCTAGCCACTGCCTCTAGGGTTTCAGACGATAAAAGTGAAAAGGAAGTTAAGTTACTTTATGAGGAAAGGATAGGGTTTCTTGGGTTGGGAGATGATGACCTGTGAGAGACTCCAACAGGCCGTAGCTTCTATTTATAGTAAAAAGAGGGAATGGAAATTAGTTAGATTCTGGTTTTTTAGTGTATACAGCAAACAGATTCGTCTTCTCTGTACCATCTCTATTTTTTTAACCTTTTCTTATTTTCAACGAATAGTAAATAATAAATATCTTGATAAATTCTCAATAAATCATACTCAATTCACACTAGACACTTCCAACATTAGGGTAGGCCCACATTGTGCCGACACTTCGCTTGATCATCGCTATGTCTAAGGAATAACGCTACAATTTTACTAAATGATGTATTAGATTATGAATGACTCTCTAAAAAATGTGTCATATTTAATAATCAATAATAGTCTGACACATAATTTAGAAGATCAACTTTGTAAATGACTTTTTAAGTATTGGTTGGCGATGACCTAGCTTTACATTAAAAAAAGAAATCAAATTTTAGGGTTTGAAGGTAGGTTAATCCACCTGATCACTCGTAGGACCTAAACTGTTCACTCTTCTATTGATTTGTGAGAATCGTGAAGAACTTTATTGGATCATTTATCAGCTTATCCGAAAAGAATTCAATGGGGGCGTGATTAATGATTAGGTATCAGGACAAATTATTGAGATGTCCATGGACCCTAGGAATTTTCAAACTTTCACTTTCCTATAACAACACCTTTCCTAGTGGGTGAATTGCTCAAGAAATAATACATTTCACGAGAATGATGTAAAGGCATCCAGACAGACGGCTCTTTCATTGTCGGGCAAGATCTGATCTAACATCCTCTAGCTATTAAGACAGCTCCTCTCTCTCTCTCTCCCGTTTTTCATTTTCTTGATTTCTTAAAGATAGATCTTTATGGAAACCCTAATGGTCCCTCCACAAGCACTAGAATCTTTGCAAGATGCTACGTGGTTGAACAGCAGCCAATGGCAAGACCAGGGATGCGAGGAAGCATCGAGTCACTGCCCGAATATTCTGGAAGTGGACAAAGGAGTTCTTTCACAGATGATTACGATAATAGCTCTAGAGACCGAATCTCTAGTCACAGCCAGCTAAGTCACGGCGAAAGACTAGTGAGTGACCTTCTGTTGCTCGCCATTGCTTTAGTCTGCAATAAGCCATCAGCATGGATATCGAGTAAGTAGAGTTCGCAGCGTAGAATATTTGCTCTGGAGCTGTATTTGTTCCTAAATCTAAAGTTTTCTCTAATTACATGGCAACAGAATTACTTTGGCGGGTTATGTCACGATTTGTGCTAAAGTATATCGAAATAGCTTAAACGTTAGGTTGTGATGCGAGTCTTTAGGCTTTATTTCATCATTCACGAAAATGTTTGGACATAAATTATTATTGATAATGAAAATATTTTTCATTAACTAGTTATTACAAGTAATACAAGCGATTATTTTTAGAAAAATATTTTTTCAATTTATTTTCCACAAAACAAACGGAGCCTTGGCATTAAAAACTTTTGAACCGGCCTTTCTAACAATTTATATCATCTAGTGCAGACTCGATGATATTGTCTCCAAATTATTAGGAGCTGATAGAAAGTAATCGTCGTATTCAAAGGCTCAAATCTGAGACCCTCATTGATTTGATTAATATTGAAAAAAAAAATTTAAGCTAATTGTCATTATCTCTGCGGGTCAAAAATATATTTGGAATGTTCTCCACATTGTAATATTATACTATCCAATTGAGAAATGTGCATCTATATATTTAAAAAGTATTGGAGAATCAAAAGATCACAAAGCACAAAGCTCATCTCTCAGCTTTGCAACTTGCCATGAAGCATGGAAAGAAATAATAATACCAAAAAAAAAAAGGAGGCAAAAGCCAAAGCATTCTCAAGCATATACTTTTCCTCATCCTGTCGCTACAAAAGGGCCCGGGGGAGGGACCAATTTGGGTTACTGATTATGTTCCCCACGTGTCGACAGCCCATTTCATCCCTCCATTATTGAACTTTGATGACCCATGAAAACTCGGTTTTTCAAGGAATATTAAAACAAAAATGACATTAAATAATATCTTTTCTTTTCGAGAAAAGGAAAAAAAAAGTCGAATACATTAACAGAATAACTCGAAAATTGGAATGATATCGAGAGAGAATCTCCGACAAATCCATCCATATGTATTTTGGAGAATGTGTTTTACATGATTTTAAGATTAGAAGTGATTACGCTGATGTATCACCACATAACTTGCATCGAAACGAATACGCTCTCTCATATCTTCTCTCTTGTGTCAAGAAAAAGAAAACCATTCTTTGAGCTTACCGAAAATAAAGAAATAGAGATCCTAATTTGATTTGTTAATGCCAGATAATTTACCCTTTAATTAGGATGATATCGGACGGAGTTAGGGCTCCCCGAAAATAGGCTGTTCTATTTTTGTTGGATTTAGCGGCCAGGTGCTGTCCGATCCAGTCTTGGCGCTCCTCGACCGGTCTTTCTCTGCGACGATCTCCTGGCTGTGTTTGGGGAGCATTCGATACTTTCCTAAAGTTTATTCTTTCCCATTTTGGCTTGGCATTGTGGATGCGCTGGGGTCACGTATTTTTGAGAGATCTGAATGGCATCGATTCTGGTTGATCTTGGTCATTTTCGCTTTGACTGATCAGGAATTTTGACTATGAATATTCACCACACCTTGTGTATAGTGCGCACGTACGCATAGCGTCCGAAGCACGCTGATTTTCAGTTTGTGGTCAAGTAGGAACATGACTGTTGAAGTGCGAACTCAGCTAGGACTTCAGAATAAGTTCCGTGTATATGATGTATATTGTATAATGTAAATGGCACTTGTTGCAACTATTGTCCATAAACGATCTCACGATTTGGACCACGACGCGAATCGAACCGAGGCTATAACTTTCGCGGACTGATGAGTATTGATTCTTGGGATATTTTCCTCTTGTTGAAATGTCGAAGTGTCAAGATAGATATCCGGATTTGACAAACTATGTCCGGGAATCCAGGTTTCCTGGCAATTCAACATGACCGAGCAAAAAGGAAAAGCCAATGCTACATATAACTAACAGTTTATTCCATTACAACGTCGAGAGATTGAAACATGTCGTGACGCGTACACGATTAACTTTAGGGATGAATAGGGATGACCCGAGGAGGGGTCGCAGGAGGGTGTTGATGCTGCCATTTGCCTCGGTTTGGAGGTGGAGGTGGGCTTGGCATGATTCTCCTTCCCTCAATCTCACCTCCTGTGATCGTCAGATATCAATGATCAGATTACATCAATTAGACTCATAAATTACACTCAGCTGAGACAAAAAGAAACGAATCATGCAATATACATGCCAGAGCCAAGAAAAAGTGAACATATCATCAAACTCGACCCCATGCGATCAAGTCTTTTAACTCGTTCAGCGGTTCATAATCGAAAAAGGAAAGAACAAAGCAGATCAAGATCGAACGGAACGTCTTCTTCGATGATCACCTGCATGAAGCTGAGATGGGTGTGTGGCCAGAACCAGGGTCGTGATGACTGCCATCTTCAACAAGAGAAGGAAGCGGCTCATCGTGCTTCGCTTCGCTTCAAACTGCGAGTCTTCCCTTGCTTCCTTCGCCACTTATAAATGCAAAACGAGCCGGCCTCAGAAAAACATCGCCATCTTCATTGACTCAACATCAGCAAAGACCGTCAACAGTCCAAGATCTGAATTTCAACGCTTCACGCGCATTTCGATCCGTCCAAAACCTTCACCTACCTCGAAACATCATCGCCTTTATTGGCTCATCACGAGCAAGATTGTCAAACGGCCAATGATGTGGATTTCGACGGTTTCACACACATTTGGATCCGGGGTAACCTAACCAGAACCATCCGTCGTTGTTTATTGTTTTTCTGACTTCCAAGATGACTAAACTACATTCGAATAGCGACACTTTGATCGTGTCTCCTCTCAGCATACGTGAATTTGATTAGTGGGCCTGGGATTTTGCAGCCTGAGCTCATCAAATGCTGAACAGAATGGAGTCGTTTTGACAAATTCCATAGCCCAATTCCGTTTGGTTGTAGACCCGTTAAGGAGCCCAATGAAGCCAAGAAGCCCTCGAATGGGTCAAAATGCAAGAAATGAATCTTTCACTGGTACTTATTTCCCATAAATGAAAAAACATGGACCCCATTAATTTTTCATCTTTTGCACGGGATATTTGAGGCTCTATTGGGAGAGCTCCAGGGAACCGTAAAACCATTTCCTCGAAGATCTTTTACGGGCTAATTTAAAAAAAAAATTACCAACTTTATCTTGAGTAATAATTCTTATCCGAATTTTTCTTGTCTCAATAAAAAGTATCAATTTTCACTCGAGTTCCGAATTTGGCCCCCATGATGTGAAGTTTTTAAATTGTTTGGGCTAGATTTTGGATTTAAGTGAAATTTAATCATTTTTTTTTATGAAATTTTGGTCAGAATTATCACTTAAGTTAAAATTGATGCTTTTTTTTTTAAATTAGACCGATCTTTGACTGAAGATGTAGTTGCTGAAAATAAACAGCGTTTTTATTTTGTTTTTGCTTGGTCGGGAAAAGTGAACAGCATTTTAGATAATTGGCAACTGGGTGAGCACTAGCAAAGAGGGCAGTTATACTAGGCGAGCTTTGGTGGCAATCGTTGGCCAGGCGAGGCAACCCTCGCCATAGTAGATCTCCTCCGCAGGTCGATGCTCAGGTGATCGACCCTTGGTGGCCAGATCTCGCGCTGCATGACCCTTGGTGCACTAGATCTCGACCTCCGATGGTTGACCCTCGATGACCGAATTTTGTGTTGATCATGTCTCGTTGCACCACATCTCCGCCGGTTGACCCTCGGCCGTCAACCCTCATTATGCTAGATCTCAAACTCGGCCGGTCGAACCTCGGTGACCTGATCGCACGCGATCCTCAACAACTTCGGTAGCCAAGTTGATGCCCACTTGGGCGGTCACGGCGAAGTTGCCGACGAGACCTGAGGTCGGTGGTTTGAGGCCCTGTGCGACTACTTGAGTTTGCAGTACCCAAAGGGCATTTGAGGGTAAGAGCGAAATTTTAGTAAGTTTCTGAGGACAAGAAATACAGCTGAAAAAATTCATTGATCCATGAGAGGGCTTCGAGCTTTGCCAATGCTAGCTTTCATTCAAGGCGGTTGAAATTTTCTTTACCAAATGTCGCTACTTTTATTCAAGGGACTTTAGTGACCAAAAACCCATTTCCAAAGCTCTGCCAAACCCAACCTTTTATCTATTTCACATTTGTTTGGACTTTGCAAGAATCTCTCGATACTACCAACTCTTTCCATAAATGTTTTCCGAGGCACAGATCTACGCGATCCACAAGCCTCGATTCAAATGCAATACTCTCCTTAAAGGTGGCTCTCAAAATTGCAGCCACAACCGACGCATTGTCCATCCTTAAAACGAATGAAGTGACAAAGAAGTTTGTTTTCTTCCTACTTCGCTAATGAATTTGCATTCAAGCGATTACTTGCATGTTTTACTATCTAGATATATATATATATATATATATATATATATATATTTAATGGTACTGCTAGAGCAATTAAATATTAAATCAATCTTTCATCTAACAGCTTAAACTTTTAAAATAATTGACAGCGATCTCACCAAAATCTCATATGGTATCAGAGCTAGGAGGTCCCGAGTTTAAATATTTTCATACCCCATTTACTTCCCAATTAATATGTCCACACTTAATACTAGGAAAATAGATCAGTCTAGGCGTGATGAGGAGTGTTAGAGTGATTAAATATTAAATAATATATTCATCTAACAATTTAAACTTTTAGAGCAGTTAGCAATGATCTCATCAAAATCTCACAGATACGATGAGCTGTGAGTAGGAATATTCAGTCAATATTGAACCCCGCATAAATAAGCGAATCAATTCCATAAGTTAATCTTAGCATATTTATAATCCGTGAAATTTCGCGAGATCACTATTAATAGTTCTGAAAACTTAAATCTTTAGAAAGAAAGGGTGATTTCGATGTAAGTGGATGCCGCCTCGATATCATTTGCGGGGATGAGATAAAGTGCTCTTTCCGATTGGTGATATTTTATCTTGTCTTTTTGGTGGCACCGCACGAAAAGCCCATCCAAACCAAACCATTCGTTTGGTGCCAAAAAAAAAGGACCAAGCCATCCGTATCCGAGAATAGAACGTACGGGGAGTCGAGATCAAGTGGCTCGAAGTGCGCCACGTCGTCCCCCGGGCCCACCGGCCACCGCTTATCTATTTTCTTCCCGCCTTTTGTTTTCCGAGTTATCAAAAAATAGTTAGAATTTTACTCCTGATTATGGTAAAATTCTTAGGCTTGTGTATGGTACGAAACTTGTATGTGAAAGTCACGATAAAAATTGTATATAGTTACGATACTCTTGCGATTGAAGGATTGATTCACCGTTCGACAAATCGGTCTATCGTCGTACTCCACGCGTTATGTAGCATTTCGCTGTGATTTTAATTCAAGACATTGAATCCCAAAAGCTTTTAGGAAGTTTTACTTGACGGTTGAAATTTATTTATTTTATAATCTGGGGTTGATCAATTTTCTTAAGGATAATTTTTTTTAGGGGCTGTAGAAAACTCCCAATTTGTATATTGTCCTTTTATTTTCTTTCAATTTCTTTCCATTAGGTTTTGAGTTTGATGATGTATATCGGCTTGCCTACTCCGAATAACATTTGGCCAAATTGCTTAGGGTGCTCGAACGATAATCATTCTGTTTCTGGAATAGATTTTTGGCCAAAAATAGATTTTTTTATTTCTATTATTTGGACGAGTTTCTGAACGGAAATATGCGCTTAATAATAACACAAAATTTCTTTTAACGTAACAGAAATTTGTTTGATAACAATAAAAAATTTCTCCCTGTTACTCTCTTTTTCATTCATCGATGGGCGGCGGACGGTGGCGGGCGACAAGGGCGGTGGGAGACGAGGGTGAGTGATGATAAAAGATTTTATTTCTCTTTTTTTCTAAAAACATAAAAGTAGAAAATTTTTACTTATCATTTTTGTTCCAAACATATTTCTGGACTAAAAATTTGTTTTGGAAATAGAAAAATGAAATTGCGTTACTAAACGGAATTCTGTTCCAAACCTATTCCTTGGAACAGAAAAATAAAGAAATGGAATGACTATCATAGGTGCTCTTATATGCTAATCCCTATTATGGCAGTGGTTGATCAAGTGGTACAAGACTTAGTTCTGAGTGATTTGGAGAGCTCTCGACCTTAGATTTTGTTGAGAAAACCTTCGAGAATTTTGATAATGATAAAACTATCTCTTGTCACTGTGGTTTGATAGATGCGAGTGTTCTTTCCGTTTAGGTGACTATTGATGATTCAACACCATTGAAACTATCATTGGCGCTAAGTGAAAGAACTTGTGAGATTGGATGGACCTTAAGAGTGAATTCCAACTTTGTTGGTGGCTATTTAGTTTGGAAGTGTTGAGAAAACCTCATATTATATTTTGAAGATGACAAAACATCCATAGTTTATCCTGAATTTGATAAATGACTGAAGTATTTTGTTTCGGGAACTACTCATGAAGAGAAGTTCATATTAATCTTAACTATATTCAGACTCTCTCTAACGTTGTTTAAATATCGCAGCTAAAGCTTAAGACAGATACTTCATGGATGTCATCAACATTATTGCATAGATAGCAACAATGTGGATATCAACAAAGTTTATATGTAGATATCATCAGACCATTTGATTTCTTTTAATACTATGCTGAAGGTGAATATCATCAAATTAGGAAATCTACTTTTGGGTACACACACTCAGACACAAAACTTCATTACTTATATTGTCATAGTTGGTAATTTGCTTCAGATTTCCAATATAAAATGCATCGAGTGATATTCAATTTTAAAGATTGTTTTGCCACGAAATTCTTCAAACAAGACATCTTGAGAGGCATTGAAAGAGTGACTGTGTGATAGAGTGAACTATCACAAACTAGAGTATCATCACTCACTTGTGTAACATCTTATTGATTGACTAGTGAAATCCAATTGTTAGCATGAGAGAGTGGACTCTAAGTTTAACCACTATAAATTCTGTGTGCAATTTCTTTTATATCTCTATTCTTGTTCATTATTTTTAATAGAATTTTGTGCACTGGTGAATATTATCATATCATTGTAAACATTCTGGCTTTGACTTCACTTGAACTCGATAATACTCAATTTGACCGTTTTACTTCCACATTAAATTGTCAAGAGTTACTTAATATAATCTATTCAGCCCCTCTATGTGATATTGCTAGTTACAATAGGAAGAGTGGACGTAGGCTTCTCGCAAGCCAAACCACTATAAATGTGCCTGTATCTACTTCTATCTCATTTTGCTTGCCAGTTTATTTTATTTGATTAAAGCAACGCTTGCACGTAATTTCTGCTTATATCAAGTTTGTTTTTGCACATACAAACTTGCTTCCACTCAATTCCATAAAAAAGTTTCCAAGTCTATTAAATAATATATTCACCCCCTCTAGGTTATATCATTGGTTACAACATATTCGAATCTTGGCTTACATTCAAAGGACGCTCAAGTCAGGGCAAGCCTTTGACTGTTATTTTGCACTTGTGCTTTTGTAGGACAATTGCGATACACTCGCCAAACGGAACGTGCTGATATATTTATAACCAAATTCGGATCAATTTGATAAGTTTTAGAACTTGATCGGACTAATTTAATAAGTTTTAGGATTTGATTACACATTTTAAAAATTTTAAGATTTAATTGCACTTTCACGATAAGTTTTAGGATTTCCATTACACTTATTCATATGTATATTTATAGCCAACTTTGAGCTTTCTATGGTCATCAAGACATGAATCTTGATTATAATTCATCGAAAACCACGTATATTTCATTTTAATTTTCATGTGATATATGGTTATATAACGAGTTCTAATTACCTTTTTTTGGAGAAACAGTTAATTTAGAGGATTGACCCCACCACCCGTTTGTCTTCTTCAACTTCAATTCAACTGTCATTCTCGCTCCGCTAAAGCCTCGAGCTCAGATATCATCAGACAACCTCAAAGAGAAACCCAAGAGAGAGTACGGTCGCTGAATCTGTCTCCTTCTCCTTCTCCGCCGGAAGAGCCCCAATGCAGCATCACCTCCTCCAGCTGCACCCTCACTCCAACCCCTGAAACATGGCCTCCTCCGTCGCCGTCTCTCACTTCTCCCTCTCCACCAACCCCGCTCTCCATCCGCCAAGCCGCCGCTCCTTTCCGAGAGCTCCCAGGCAAGCTCTCTGTCTCTGTCTCTCAGCACGAATTATGTGTCCAATTCGTTGTTGTTGCAGGTCCATCAAGCTTCTCTGTCGCCTGGCTGCCGAAAGCTCCGATGGGTCCACCTCGACCGGCGATCTCCGTGTGGCATTCGCCGGCGGCGGCACCGGCGGCCGCATACTCCCGGCCTTGGCGATCGCGGACGAGCTCAGGATCATGAAACCTGGGACCCGAGTCCTCTTTTTCGGCATGCCCAAGAGCATGGAGAGCACGGCGGTCGCGGCTGCGGGCTATGACTTCACCTCCGTTCCCGCCGCTCCGCTGTACCGTCCGGTATTCTCTTCGCGCAACTTGTTTCTTCCTTACCGTTTGGTTAAGTCGCTGATCCGAAGTTGTCGGATATTGGAAGAATTCGATCCTGATATTGTCGTTGGCACCGGCGGATATGTCTCGTTTCCTGTTTGTCTGGCCGCGGTTTTGAAAGGGATTAAGCTTGTGATTCAAGAGCAGAACGCGCTTCCCGGTTTGGCCAATTGGATCCTCGCACATTTTGCGGACGTTGTGTTTGTCGCGTTCAATTCGACGGTAGATTCCTTTCCGAAGCATAAGTGCGTGGTGTGCGGGAACCCGGTGAGGCTGGCCTTGAAGAGGAATGTTTCCAAGGTGGAGGCAAGGTTACATTTCTTCCCCAAAGTGGAGAGCGTGGGTGATTCGGGGGTGAAAGTGGTTTTGGTGCTCGGTGGCTCTTTGGGTGCTTATACTATTAACATCGCCTTGCTGAATTTATATAATCAGATGCTGATGGAGAACGAGAACTTGTTCATCATATGGCAAACTGGGGTGGAGTCCTTCGACGAGATGGAAAGCCTTGTTAGAAATCATCCCCGCTTGTTGTTGCGGCCGTGAGTACTGTTAAATTTGATGGCTGACTAGTTAGCTATCTCTCTCATTATGGCATGGTATGACTTAAGGTTGTCTAGTTTCTTTGTTGGGTGTAAAGTATGCATTGCTGAAGGAAGTCTCAAATTGAATCGACATGCTGTCATTCCTCCATGGGATAGAGGAATTTATCTGGCACTATTAGACTAACTATATACATGATAGAAATATAAAAATGTGGATGGAATAGGACAATCAAGAAAGAGCCTATCATAAAGAGTTTTGAGGAAACATTATTACCTACTTATGCTGCAGTCAGCTTCAGAGAATGCCACTTTTATATGTTATGAACAAAATTACCACCTATCGTCATATATTATATCATTGAGAAGAGAAGGTTTCAAGACTTTCGATAAGGGTGAACCCAAGTCTGTTCTGCCTATATAATAAGCAGCTGTTGCATCATGGGCAAGTCATTTTTTCCTTAAGATTGCAGTAACTTCATTTTTCCGGACGGGATGGGTGTTATATTTGTCGTAGGCACCTCTGAGTCCTGTGAATATTCTCCTCATCATCTGTTCTGAGGGATAAAGTATGTCTACCATAGCGTATGCATTTTGTCTCATGGTGCCTGGTTTTTCTTGATGATACTTCTTTTATCTATCGATCTGACTCATTTGCGAAATCCAAGGTTCTTGCGCTCCATGGATATGGCATATGCAGCTTCCAACCTGATTGTCTCCAGAGCTGGTGCAATGACTTGTTCTGAAATTTTGGCAACTGGAAAACCTTCCATCCTGGTAGTACAAGAATTCTTTTGTTTCCAGTTTATCCATCACTGTATGATCACGGCATATTGCTGTCATAGTTTATAATAGAATGACTACACAAAATAGAGTTTTTGCTCATTGGCTTTGTGAGTCCTCTTACATTAGAAAACTTTAACGGGTGCATAAATCAGGAGAAAGTTGCTCGACATAAATCATCTTTCTGGATAATCTCTTATCTAAATTAGCAGAGAAGAACTCAGCAAGATGTTGGAGAGCAATCATTATATCTGGAAAGTGTCATGAATGTCATCATTGCTAGCGAGTTCCATGGTTTTCATCCTTAGTATAATGTTAATTAAAATGCCATGGTAGGTCTCAAGTGATTTGGGTTCAGAACTAGTGCTAAGTAACTATTCATCTATTAATGGGTGATTTGTTCTCTGATAGATGTAATTTATACTTTGGCAATAAATGTAGATATTTGTGTTCTTTTTGTCTCCCATTGGATACTTCTTGTTCTTCTTCTTCCTTGTTTTGAGGGTTGGATAAAAGGTATGAGGACTTAGTGTTGAATTATTCTATAGTAGTAGTTTTCCTCAATCTATGCAATATTTTCTATATTTAGCCATCAAGCACTTCATGCATGAAAATAACTAAATAATGTAGAGTAAGCAGCAATCTTGCTTGATGTCACATATTGCGTGAACGATACAACTACTTGTTGGATAGCAGTTAAGCAATCCTCTCATACAGAGATTGATGCTTTTGTATCTCTAAGCTAAAGTACCAGCGATCTCTCATTGGCTTTGTAGATCCCATCACCCAACGTTGACGAGGGACATCAGTTCAAAAACGCTTCTTTAATGGCAGATTTAGCAGGAACCAGGATCATAACTGAAGATGAACTTGATTCACCCACCCTCAAAGTGGCAATTGAAGAGATGTTAGGTAAGATGCAACCGGACTAAGATAATTTTTGTGGACCTAAAATCAGCAGATGGAGTATAACTAAATTTTGTTTTGCCTCTTTTCAGGAGATGAAAGACAGTTGGCTGTGATGTCAGAGCGGGCTCTGAAAGCAGCAAAGCCTGAGGCTTCGGCAGAGATTTCAGAGCGCATACTCTCTCTGGTGTGCTCATCCCAAAGAACAGCGCATGAGGTTGAGCAAAGTTAGCAAAGGAAAACGAGAATGTGCACTAAATTGGTCACAGCTCCGACTGCCATAGTCATTAATCACCTAGTGCTTCACTGGTAAACATTCGGTGACTCGACTGTGTTAGCATGGCACTACAGAGACACTGTTAGGGGAGCTTGTTCCGTTGTTTTAGGTTTTGTTAACTGTCTTGGCCGAGCTAACATTCAGCACAGCCAAATTGCGTGATGATTGATGATGAAGAATGAAAGCAAAAGTCTCTCCTTTCTTGGGGTAGGAGAACTGTGGTCCGCATCCCGTATCGATGAAATTAATTTGGATAAACAGGTATTCCTGCCTGATAAACGCGGTGAACGCCAGTACAAGAGGGACGAGATGAAGTGTCTTTCCTCTCCTATCTCTCCTCTCTGTTTCCTCCCAATCCCAGGAAAGAAGTGACTAATTTCTTTTGCTGCTGCTGCTGCTGCTTGGTTTCTTCCCTTCCTCGTCAACAGCGACCATCTCAAAATGACATAAGAGACTTGAAGATCATGTCTTTTGACTTGGTCATGTGGATCAGTGGCACTCATCCAATTACTTAACGAGACTCTCGGGACATTTCCCAACGAAATTCATCTGAGTATTGATTGCACGTAGATTCTTGGATTAGTAGCTTAGCAGACATTACATAGGGTTTCACATATGAAATGAGTCCTTCCATGGTCAAGATACTCTCTTTCGTAAATGATGATCTTGATTCATGATGAAAGATCCTGGTCAATGGAGCCACTATCATCAAAATCAATTTCAATTGAGGGAACTATTCATGTGATACACATAAGTACGGCAACTGTGGCAAGTGACCGAAAACTTATCACACCATGCACGTGAGTCCTAAAATTCGCATTTCATACGTTCGAGGCTCAACTTTACTTGGAAGGAAAACCCGGGTGGTCTCTTATTTTTTTTATTGATGGCCATGATAAGATCGACAGAAATAATAAAAGGGTCCCTCGGTGTTTTCCGTCCACTTAAAATCAACGGAGTTGATCAGAGGAGTTAAGTGCGTCCAAGTTGCAAGTTGCAAGTTTTAGGATTTAAATGTACGAAATGAAAAATTTAGGATCTTAAATATATTATCGCGAGAAATGTTAGTACTTTATTTTGTATTAGTCACTGTATGATAGTAGAGATAGGAAGTTGATTGGGAAAACAAATTCATTACAAGAGAGCAATCAATACCTAAGTAAGGTGAAATTAGTCAGCCCAAAAATGACTTAATAGAGTAAGCTAATGGATGACTCGTACATCCAATATAATTGTAGTAGTTTTTTTTCATATAATATATATAGGTTATCTAGTAATTCGAGTCCGATTTTCCCTTTTCTCTTATTTATTTATGTATTTTGAGTGAGCACGGTTTGGATGGGTAGTTTCCACCCTGAAATCAGGACCGCCCACTCATGACCGGTACCGAAAAATTAAAACCAGGAACTATCTATTGGTTCTATGGATCCACCCGAGAATTGAACTGCACCAAGCTTCACATGAAGCCCAGTAGCGAAGTCCTTGCTTGGCCGAGTCACCTGCAACAAACCCAACGACTTCTAATGCTTCATTGTGACAGCAACAATGGACCTCCATCAACATTATTAGACATGTTGGTATCATTGACTAATACTTTGCGAGTTTCTAGCAATATTGTCGCCTTGGCGGCATTAGCCCAGTTCTTCTTGACATTTCTAATCTCGACGACACAAGTCCGACAACATCGGCGTTCGCTGCCTTCCCCCTCTTGATTTGGAGAGGAATTGGAATCGGGATTGAGGATGAGAAGATCGCCCAAACTGTACCATTCTATATCAACTATTCATCTTGGTTTTGGTCCATCAAGATCCCCTTTCCATTGCTGCATCAATTGCGATTTCGTCCTTGCAAGTTGGAAAGAAAAACTTTGTTTGGTGTTGATCGATTGACGCTTGTCACCAATCTTTCCTGTCAAAGTTGTTCCCAAAATCCATCTATTGAAATTCTCTCCATTCAAATGTTGCACCAGCCCATTCACCATCATTTCCTCAAAATTCTCTCCGTTCAAATATCTTTTGACCATATTTGTTGCACATCTTCACCTTTTGTAGATAAATCGAATGCAATCAAATCTCCAATCACCCATTTGCTTGTCCAAGTCCATCTAACGCTCAAATTTCTATTGATCCTCGGTCAACTATTATCTCAGTGTTCATCTCAATTCTCATACTTGACATTATCACCATCGAATTCAATGCAAAATAGTATGCTTGTGATGGCAAAATACAAAAGAACAGACGTACACAATATTATCAGTCCGGTCCAGGTGAGCGGCTCCATATCAAACCGGACTAATACCCATAAATCCTCTTAAGAACCACCGATTCTGAATTGATCCGATCCGGTTCCAAGGGTCCGGGCGGCCATCGGTTCCTTTTGCACGCCCTTTTGCTTAACATCAGATGGCGATGATAAAACCAAGAACCACCGTAAAACCCTAGAGAGAGAGAGAGAGAGAGAGAGAAAGAGAGAGAGACGGAGACGGCCATGAACAGAGTACTGAGAAACGCTTCCGTCTACGCACGAGGCCTTCTCCTTCGCCCTCCGACAGCTAAACCCGCCGTAAACCCCTCGCCCCCATCGTTCGCCGAGCGTGCTCCGCCTCTACACAGGTTCTACTCCTCCGGGAACGACTCCTCCGGCGAAACCCCCGAAGCCGCCGCCGCCCCTTCCGAGACGGGCTTGCCGCCGCCGGAGGCGAAGGAGGTCGCGGTCCACGCCGCGTCTCAGAAGAAAGCGGCCTCCCTGGATGTCAAGGATGTCAGCAATAAAGGTGAGATCTTCGGGCCTCTGCTTCGGGGATTCAATTCGGGTCATCATTGGGTCTTCGCATCGCATTCATCTGGTCGTGTCTGCTGAAGATCGCGTTTTGTGTCCTGCGCATTGCTGAGATTGGTTCTGGTCGTAGCGAAAAATTGTCCTGGAAGATGTTGCTTCGTCTTTACATTTGTAAATGTTAGATGCTTTCGACATTTCTGTTCCCGTAGGCCTTGTGGGTCTCGCCTTTTGAATGCATTCTGCACGGTTTTGGTCTCTTTGAAGTTTGCTCTGTTGGGCCGGGTTGTTCATTCGTTGTTCCTCGTTTCGTTCTTTCGTCTGTGTTTAGAGCTCAAGATGAGGATAGAGAAGTACTTCAAGGGCGATGAGGAGGCCCTGCCGTCGATCCTGGAAGCAATCCTGCAGAGGAAGTCGGCCGGGAAGCACGAGGAGACGGACGACGAGCTGATGGACGAACTCCAGATGCAGCCTATCGATGATGTTAAGGACGCCGAGTTTGAATCCGATTTTGAGGAACTGCACGAGACGGATGAGGAGATCGACAACTTGTACAATGCGAGAGACATTGTGATGAAGAGAATGGTGCAAGATGAGTATTTCAATATGGACGACAAGAAGTGGGACGAAATGGTTGAGGAGGCGGTCAGGCATGGTTACTTGATGGACACCAAGGAGTGTGAGCAGGTATTGGAGGACATCCTTTCTTGGGATAAGCTTCTTCCAGGTAGGTTTCTGTTCTTCGGTTCTGAAGTGCTTGATATTGTGTGAATAAAGTCAAAGCAGACACAGGCGTACCTCTAACTGAATGGATCTCTAGAGTTAAGAGTTCAGTGAGTGCAAGCCAAAGTGAAGAATAAGTACAATGTTAATTTGCATGATTTTTTTTTTTAACTTTTGGCTTGGAGTTAACTGCATTAGAATTTTTTCATGCACACTCCTATTTTTGTTTGAAAAGGAGATGGGGCCCTTAAGTTGTTCCTGAGACTCCCTGCTTCATGGAAGGCACTCCTTAGTGTTACACTAAGGTCATGAATGTGGTGATGAAATTATGATCTTTGGAGCCTCATTTATTTCTTTCTTACCTTCATAGTTCATTGCAAGTTGGTTACATGATTCTCCTTTTTATCGTCTATTGCACTTCTGTTATATTTTAAGTTGCAGCTGTCTTGCTGGATTTTTGTCTCAATGAAATGCTTCTGCAGATGAGATGAAGAAAGAAGTGGAAGAAAAGTTCAATGAGTTGGGAGATATGTGTGAGAGAGGCGAGCTTCAACCTGAAGAAGCCTTCGAACTATTTAAGAAGTTTGAAGATGAGATGGTGATGAAATATGCAAAGATGATGGAAAAGGAAGCCCCACAGTTTGATGAGACTGCTGTCCCTGATAAGAAAAAAGATTCAGATGACCCACCAGGTGAGGGACCAATACTTCGTTGGCAAACCCGTGTAGTGTTTGCTCCTGGTGGTGATGCGTGGCATCCAAAGAATAGGAAGGTGAAAATGGCTGTGACTGTGAAAGAGCTTGGGCTTTCAAAGTATCAATTTCGGCGTCTGAGAGAACTTGTTGGAAAGCGGTATAATCCAGGGAAAGACGAGCTCATGATCACCAGTGAAAGGTAATGTTAAGTAAGAAAAGACATGTTTAATTCTTTTTCCAGGTTGTGTGGTAAATATACATACCATGGCCTTTTTTTTGTGTTCCTGAATGGCCATTAACTATCAAGAAATGGTACCTTCCTTACATGGAGACGACTCTTCTCTTACTATGATTTTGGGTGATGGGTCTATGTTTCTGCATCTTTTTTCTTTTGCTAGGACTATTAGCTAGACTTGTCTGTCTCTTGTAAGGTTATGACATAATCATGTTCACACGTACTTGCATGTAATTGTTTAACTAATTTAAATGCATAAATTTGTGTGGGGTTGCACCTTTTTCGGTACTTGGGCAACTTGTACTGCATAATCCGTTGCTGATCTAAACGTTCTTTTGTTGCCATCGCAGGTTTGAGCATAGAGAAGAAAATAGAAAGGATTGCCTTCGGACTTTGTTATCCCTCATTGAGGAGGCCGGTAAAGCTAATAAGCTGGTGGATGACGCCCGAGCTTCATATGTCAAGGACAGACTAAGAGTAAACCCCGCGTTCATGGAAAGGCTACGTGCCAAGACAGAAAAGATGAGGGCTTCAAGCACTGTACCTGTGTGATATTTTGATCCACACTGGCTATTTTAACCTACTTTAGTTAGCCGTTGGTCAATGAAATTCATTGAAAAGAACCGGTCTTATAATTCTTTTGCAGTTTAGAGATAATTATGTTAATAATCTGGCTTAAATGTCTCTGAAGTTGCTGGAGAAGCCACTCAGATGGCTTAGCTGCTAGTTGATTACTCTCTGACAAATTCATTGCAGCTGCCAGACGCAAGCTGCAATTCGATTCCCCTTCTGGCAGATTTGGGTGTAATGAAATTCATAGAAGATGCTGGTCCAAGTTGCTTCTTTCAACTTAATCTCTGTTCTCACGTGAACTGTTGATTCATTCATCTTATTTGATTTTTACTAAGCTGCAAGAATTTCGCAGACACCATTTACATATATAATTACATGCGCAGTTACTTTACAACAAAAAGAAATTAACTCTTCCTGCTGGGTATGAAGCTTCTGGCATCGTCGGACTTTTATGTCTATGTAGTCGTATGAGCATGAATCTATCTGGTTTTCTTTTCTTTGACCGGCCCCCTCGGAATCTTGTTCAGAAACTGCGCATCAAAGCTTCTGTAAACCCTCCTCATCTCCCTTACCATCCTGCCAACCAGCATGTCGACTTCTTCCTCGAACCGATCGTACAGGAATGGCACCGTCTCCATGCAGAAAAGCCCTGATATCGATATCAACCGAGCCATGTCGGCAACCGTTACCACAAGATCTCAAATTGACCAGCGGATGAGAATAATCTTACCCAGATAGAGGAGGTTCAAGAAGCTGAAGCAGCTTCCAATCACTGACGACACGTAGAGAATGATAATTGCCTGAGGGAAACAACGAATTGCTTCAATGCTTCTAATTGACGTTGACAATGAATTTTAGGAAGAGCAAAGAGTTGGTCGAGTCTGTACCAATATGAATTGACCAAAATCTCTCCCGCTTGCAATGTCGATCAGCTTCGACAAGAGCTGGTTGAATCTTCCATGAAAGGTTGAAGCGACATAATCAAACGTAAACATGACCTGTGGGATCTGGGGAGCTTCCCTGAGAAGATTAATTAATCAAGTTGGGGAATGATTAGTCAAAAGTGGGATTTGTGGGACGATTTTGAGATGATTATGGTATTGCAGAAGAGGTAAAGAGAAGCACCAATTCATGATCTCTGCGGCCTTTTGCCATATGAAGATCCCCAGCATTGCCGTGATGGACATATGACAGAGGAGGGTAACGAAATTGTACTCCACGACCTCGAACAGAAACCATATCAACGTCGTCCCGGCCAAGAGTGCCGCGGAGAAGTTTCTGTTCCTCCACAGCAATATATCCGCCACTGCGCAGTCAAAGGCCGGCAAAAAAATCATGGGGCAATTGACGAGGATCCAAGACCTTAATGGAGGACAACAGAAGCAAGAGGAGGGAACTACTTATTGCAGAGAGGCTAACGAGAAACACCTAGTCAACCTCTGGTACTTCACTCCTGACTCGCAGGCAGATTGAGCGCATTTCTATGTGATCAGCTGATAAGAGATGAAGGTATGGATATAGATTGATAACATTTAAAGTATGATAAGCCTTGTCCTGAAATAATTAAGGTTTTATACGGAAAATTTCCGTGAGAACCTCTTGTATAAGACAATTGAAAGAAACCTCAAATCGTTCTCTGATCGGTAGCTCTTCCTGAGTATATACGAGAGTGCATGCCCGGCAAGGACTCCTTTTTTCAATAAGATCTCAAACCACTCAATTATCAATGCAAATGCACTATCGATTAAATCCTCAAAATGCCCTACAGAGTATAGAGGAACTTATATATACGGTCGCTCACTACCTTGTCCTCCACCAAGTACTTCGTGCATCGGCCTTGTGCGACCAAACAGTTTCCCCGGTGGCGCTGTGTCGTTGTCGGAATCAGATGGGTGGACTGGCATCTTTTTCAAGGACTTGGTATGAGTTTGATTTCGTCTAGGTATGTGACGCTGTATTACAATTCAGCTATGTTATATATGAAGCACAACAATTCTAAGCTTGGTAGGAAAGTAAAGTTGGTAGAAAAGAAGCAAGGAATGCCTTTAGAGTTTGGCCTTTGAACCTAGCTTTGCATGTACGCTACCCTGAAAATTATTCTAATCTTGTTATGTGGCCTATAGTTCTGAAAAGCACCATCACTCTTGTGCCGATGTTGTAAGAGCAATAGAGAAGGAAGCACCCGAAGAAAATGGTGAAAAGGTTCATAAAGACCCAACAAAAGGCTCAAGCAAGAAACAAGCATAGTTTTGACACCGAAGTTTGATCAAAGGGCCAAGGCAAAAAGCTATTCAAGGTGCTAACTTGATGGATAAGTCGCATGTCGAGAAGTTACTCAAGGGTTCTCAAGTTTCGCATGACCGTATTTATGTAGTAATGGAAATGGAAATGCAGAGTTGATTGGAACATCATTACTAGTATATATATTCCATAAGTTGTGATGGATATCAATCTAAACGTTATATTTTCAACAAAGGGCATCGAATTTTCTATTTCACACTCTTTTTGCTAAGCTTTTTGTAATGTTGGATGGCATTTTTCAGTCTAAAATACATGAAAATTCAGGAATGAGGTAGCAAAAGGGGTTCGGCCGAGCACGAGTTGCTATACATTAGGGTAGTGGTTTCTACTTGATCTTCAAAAAGTGGAGTTTCCTTCCCAAGTCTTGAAAAGAAGTGCAAAGTGGAGTTTCCTTCGCAAGTGTGAATGTGGTGGTTGCCTTAACCTAAAACCCTATGAGCGAATTGTTCTTTGTGATCATACAGTGTGATTCGTGTCCTCAAGTCTCCAAGGAATCTAAAAGATTGCTACAGGGAGAAGGGGGCAAAGAAACAGTTTTCTTTTCCATGTTTATGTCTTTTCTTTATCTTTTGTCGTTGAAAGTACCTGTCCAAAATTTGCTTGATACATCAACATCCGACATTGTTTTCACTGTTTAAAAAGAACTTTTGGAATTATATGTCATTTTTCATCTATTTAATTATGATCTCTTGTTTGATTTTGGATCCATCACGACAATTCACATTTTTCAAATAAATTTTCAAGCCCCATTTAACTTGCGCAAAATAGCTACATTTGATTGTGTGTATAGTGAGCTGCGTTTAATAGTCAACAACCTCATAACCAGGGGCTCTTCATAGATCATTGGTGATTCGTTAAGAGGTAACCTCACTAAAGAGAGGGAGCCGAAGCTCCGAGAGAGGCCTTTGTGGCCTGTCCGTTTGCATTGCAAGGACGGCGGGCTCCATAGATGCGTTTCTTATTTTAATGTGTTAGTACCTACACCCTTTGACCCCAATTCCTCCAAATCTTTGTTTTTCCTACAAGGTGGGAATACCCTTTCGTTGCTTTACATTTTGCGGATCCTAAGGGGATGAAACAGTTTAAGGTTTTACTTAGGTCCAGTTTAGGAAAATATATGGGAGGACAAAAGATTGCTTGAATAATAGTTTTCAAGGGTGAAAAAATAAATTACATCAGCAATTGCTGTTCAAAACTTACCTCAGTGTGAGTTACCAAAGTTGAGCCTTAAGGAAAAAAGTGTTGCAATAGTCAAAAAGAGAGTGCTTGACATCATTGGTGGCGGGCTCCCCTAATCATGATCCTCTCTACCTTTTGAATTGCATGCTTGCTCGTTCAATAGGACTCAATCACTCCCTTAATGATTGTCTTCTTGAGACAGTGGCCTCACAATGATTAAACTCCCGTCAACAGATTCAATAGAAGCCACCGTCAACTTCTCTATAGAATATCGAAATTCTTCCCGAAATCGACCGATTGGACTATAATAAACAAATCGTGTTTAAGCATGTTTAGTACAGAACAGTTCAGTTTCCTATTATACAAGACACAACAATATAAATTCAAGCCTTGTTGTGCTCTCTAAATGTCAGATCTAACGAAGCAACGTGGTTGCGCGATTAAAGGAATGTATTTTTGAAGTTCTTTATGCCAGTAAACAAATTTAAGTATTGTTTCCAACAAAAAAGCTACACAATCACAACATTTTATATGAATCAGTGTGGCTATTGTAAAAACTGCCAGACTAGAGGCAGACATTGGACTTTACCCTCTGATCATTTTACAAGCAAGCAATTCTGTGCCAGGCCTTCACAATAAAATACACTATAAATGAAAAGTTAATTGACCATCATATAGAATGATGTCATTCATGTATATATGGATGAACCAGTGATGAGGAAGTTGCATGATTGCCCAAATTTACTCATATCAGCATCACCGAAAGCACAAGAATGGTGCTTAAAAGCTGCCTCCACGGTTCCATGCTTTGCCATCATTACCAAGATAAGTCAGCTGCTTCACATTGAGCGGGGTTTACTTACAATTTTTCTTTTTTTTGTAATAGCTTTTCAGGAGTTGCTGGAAATGAAAAGGGGTTTGCTCTATCATTTACGGTTAGAGCCATAGAGAAAAATGGCACCTCCTCAATTCACTCAGGATATCTTTCTTCATTAATGGTGTGATCAGCAGATTGTGCTTCACTGTTGCAAGTAGATCTTTGCCTTTTCCAAGTACATTTGCAAAGACTGAAATGGGAAGGGAACAACAGGTAACCTTGAAGGAACTCCTTTTTCCTCCAAGCAGACGGCTGTTTGGAAAATGATCGAAGTGTTCCATCCTAAATACAATTGGATCAGACCATGCGACCGACAAATCTTCATGAAATCTTGGCACTCTTCTTATTCATGTTAAGCTTTTAATAGCTTTTTATAACAATATACAAGGATTTTCTGCTTTCCGGAAAGTGGCAAAAGGCCAGAACGCTTTATGTATTCCCCTCTATTAGATTATGTCTTGAGTTTAAGACCAAAGCGAAAATCTGAATTTCAGAAATAAATAAATAAAGGCGAGAAATCTGAGACCAAGTTTTGGAAATTGCTTCATCGTTGAAGCCCACTTCAATATTTTTCACGTTGGAGTCAAGGAATAGAACTTTGATAGTGAAAAGAAAACAATAAAGAAAAGGAGGAAAAGTGTGGACTTGTTGATGGGGCCAAAGAAAGAAAAGAAGAAACAAAACAGGAAATAAATGCCTCGTCTGAGTCAAAGGTTCAAAAGTATATTTTGTTCATGCATTGATTCTGGCACCGTTGTTGATAAGCGTGGGCTATGGGTAATTTTCTGAATTACATCTTGGCGTTATCTTCATGCACGAGATCGGAGAAAAAGTACGAGTAATTTGGCCGAGAAATTCTTTTGTTAAAATTTTTTTA
Organism: Syzygium syzygioides; assembly: GCA_031216285.1. Lineage (NCBI taxonomy): Eukaryota > Viridiplantae > Streptophyta > Magnoliopsida > Myrtales > Myrtaceae > Syzygium > Syzygium syzygioides. The sequence goes on along the minus strand of CM062252.1, from coordinate 19,802,875 downwards.
ATTCTTTCGTGAGATTAAAAGATTATTTCATTAATAATTTTGGAGTTAAATACTATGTGAGTTATTGGGTGTAATTGAAGGCTGAAAAATGCTGAGAGTGTTTGAATGACTCGAGTATTGTTGTAATCTCTGTTATATCGCTTGATCTACCCATGGATGTAAGTCACTATGACCGAATCATGTAAATCTGATGTCCAATTTTTTTTTCTTATTTGATTTATTTTGTTATCCGATCGCACAATTGGTATCAAAGCTAGACTTGATTAAGTTAGAAGTAAATCGATAGTGATGGAAAAAGGAAAAGTAAAAATTGATAGATTTGATGGGAATGATTTTGGTTTTTGGAAGATGCAAATTGGAGATTATTTATACCAAAGGAATTTGCACTTATTCCTACCTAGGGAGAAACCTGAGTTGATGAAGCGAACTAAATGAGAATTGATGGATAGACAAGTGTTGGGATGTTATTCAGCTAACGTTGGCTCGTAATGTCACCTTTAACATCGTGAGAGAGAAGACCACTGCGGGCTTGATGAAAACTCTATCGGAGATGTATGAAAAGCCCTCTGCAATCACCAATGTCTATTTAGTGTGATGTCTATTTAATTTGAAGATGAGTGAATGTGCGCTAATTTCATATCATATCAATGAATTCAATGTTATCGTTAGTCAATTGAATTAATTTGAAATTAACTTTGAAGATGAGGTACATGTTTTGATTCTATTATCCCTATTGCCTTGTAGTTGAAATACTATTGTTATTGTTGTTAATAATTCCTCTAGATCAACAAGCTTGACGTTTGATGAGATTCGAGATTTGCTTATGCGTGAGGACATCCGTAGAAGAAAATGTGGTAAATCAATGTCTATAGCTTTAGTAGGTGAAAATAGAAGAAGAACTAGTAGTTATGTTAGCAGAAGTAGTATAAACTCGGACAGATGTAGTCAATCTAGGTTGGTGGTGTTGTCCGTTAGAGTTGTGACAAGAGGGGGCATCTTAGAATGGATTGTCATAAGTTGAGAAACAACAATGGTAAGGGACTTAAAGTTGAGTCTATTGATGATTTTGCAGTTATAGCTGATAGTAATTTGGATAGTACTAGTTATGTCTTATTTGTCACTAATGATTTGTCTTTTGGTGGATAGATTATGGTTGTAATATGAACTGGTTTACTTTTTATCAATGTATGAATAGTAGTAAAGTACAGCTTGGAAACAATGTTGAGTGCGATATTGTGGGTGTTGGTGATGTTAGAATCAAAATGCATGATAGTATTGTGAGGACATTAACCGGAGTGAGGCATGTTCCATAGTTGAAAAAGAACTTGATTTTCTTAAGTGCCTTAGATTCAATTGGGTGTTGGTATACCTCAGAATGTGGAATGTTAGTCAAAGTGCCTTGGTAATAATAAGAGGAATCAAACACAGTGACTTGTATGAGCTTTAAGGTGTAATGTTAAATCAAAATGCATGATAGTATTGTGAGGACATTGACTGAAGTGAGGTATGTTCCAGAGTTGAAAAAGAAACTGATTTCCTTGAGTGCCTTATATTCAACTGGGTGTTGTTATACCTCAGAATGTGGAATTTTGAAAGTTACTCGAGGTGTCTTGGTGATAAAGAGAGGAATCAAGTACAATGGCTTGTATGAGTTTCAAGGTGAGACAGTGATGAATTTCATTGCGAAGATGTCGTATGTATCTATTTGAGAGTCTAAATTGTGACATGTGAGTTTGAAGCATATTAGCGAGAGAAGCCTGAAATTTTGAATGAAAGGGATCTATTATGTGGTTACGTTGTTGACGGACTAAATGTATGCAAATGTTATGACTTAGATCAACGGCGGAAAGTGTAGTTCAATACTACAATTAGAGAAACTACAGAGATTTCGAAGTCGATTCACTTGAATGTTTGCAGGTTGTCGTGATTTCTTTCAAGGAAGAGTGTCAGATTTATGCTAACAGTTGTGCATGACTACTTGAGAAAGACCTGGGTGTTTGTGCTTAAGCACAAGTTTGATGTTGTTGCTAGAATCAGACAATTGAGACCTTTGATTGAAAAGGAGACTAGTGAGTCGATTAAGCATGTACGAACTGACAGTAGCATGGAGTTTTACTCGGAGCTATTAAACAAATTCTGCATAAATGAAGGTATAGTGAGACACTGTACTAATACTTATGAACCATAACATGTTGCAGAGTTAATGAGAAAATATTACTAGAGATGGCCCGTGCTGGTATGATTAGGAAATTCCTTCCTTAGTACGCTTAACTTAAGAGTTCCAAAGCTAAGCGTTGCCGTTACGTCAAAGGCACTACCGTGAATTAATTCCATTTTTTATATATATTCTAGAATCTCTCTTCTATTCAGTGCGCAGTTCGGTTCATTCCTACCTCCTTTATCATCTTAGAAGCCTTTCAAGAGTCGCTTCTTGTCCAGGCCCTCTAGCCTCAGCGACCACTCTCCGCTCTTGTTGGACTGGGTCGTTACAGATCTCTTGTTTCCGCAACACCCTTGATAGCTAGTTGGTGTTTTCAATTGTGTTTTTTATGCTATCTTTGGTAGGAATCATATAGGAATCGACCAAAAAAAGGAATCGACAAAACCAACTAATTAGCTAAGTTTGCATTAGCAGGAAGTAAGTAATTTGAGGATTTCAAGAAGACAAATTGTCCAAGAACTGGTATGAAACAGTACCAAAACTCTACCACAGCCTCTCCATCGAAGTGAGAAAAATTTCCATGTCCAAACTTACATTGCCACATATAGCTATGATCAGAACATACTGTTCATGCACAGCTGAGAAAGTCGAGTTTGAAAAATTCACCAAGAGCACTTGTCAAACCATTCTTTCCTGTGCCACTACCACTTGGGAGTGGAGCCATCAATTGATTATCCTCCTTTTGCCCGAACTGAATCTACCAAAAGCAATGGCCAACCAAAGGATGTCTCTTTCTTTATCTTTTCTCAACTAACAAGGCAAATCAACCCATGTGAAAATTTTCATCTTTTTTTCCCATCCTAATTGGGGCAAAACATTTTTCCTTTTACCGGTATTTTCTCTATAAATAGAGAGGGTACTTCAAGCCAACACCTCACACACTAAACCAACCATCTCTCTCTCTCTCTCTCTCTCGCTGAAGCACACAGCAAATGAAGGCACCATCCATTGTGTTCTGCTCTTTGCTATTGCTGCTTCTAGCTGAAGCGCAGATCACTATGGCGGTAACATGCAAACCGACAGAACTTAGCTCGTGTGCTAATTCGATTGTGTCATCAACTCCACCATCTAAACTATGCTGCACCAAAATCAAGGAGCAGAAACCCTGCCTTTGCCAGTACCTCAAGAATCCCAGCCTGAAGAAGTTTGTGAACTCTCCTAATGCCAGGAAGGTTGCAAGTACTTGTGGAACTCCGTTTCCCAAATGCTAAGACAGTTCAATCATGGAGCATGTTTGTTTTCTTTAAAAGCATATTACATGGACCTTATTATGTAGTGGAAATCTGTGTTGAGATTAGGCGGTAATGTACTTATAGTCCTGATGTGGTTTTCAATATGTATCAGTCTGTGTGGAGGCACTGCTTGTGATACAAATAAGTTGGTCATCACCACATGTACTCATCTCCAGTTTTTAGTGCTTCTTCCATGTATTTCATTCCCATCTGCCGTTCATTCTTGTACGTCCTGATCTACAGGAAGTTTCTTGTTAAGGAGTTAACAAGTATCAAGGCATAGATAAGCAAAATATAAAGAACGCATGATCGAAGGAATTTCTTGCTCATGAGTTACCGAGTACCAACCACAGCATATGCAATTCTCATATCAGGTGACCCCAATTGAGTGCTAGTAAACCCTCTTCCAATATGTCTGGTTTCTCAATACGACAGCTTTAGTTGCTTGGACATTAATCAACACTGATCAAAGCCATGTGAGAATCCCAACACATCCCGGCCCCTTAATTAATGCTTTTCTTTTGCACGTCATACTTGTGATTAAACTCACATTACATACTACTTTCAAGTAATTCCACAATCACACAGAACTCCATTCCAAGTAAATAAGCTCAGTGAAGCACAATGAATCTGAAACAGTGAAGATGTTGGGGGCGGGGGGGCTGGAGTAACCAATTTTCTTTATTTAGTTGATAAGAATTACAAAAAGAATATTGTCAAATGCTGATGTTGCATAATATACTAGAGCCACCATTCCATTTTGGGGAAAATCAGAACGTCGGAGAGTAGCTCCAAGTTCTATTTCCATGTACAAGAGAAGAGATGTGAAAGGTGCACTTACAGAATCAATATGGTAGTTTACAAATTAAGAAGGTTTGAGATTTGGTTCCACCCCATGATCCACGGCCTTTTATCAGCAGGAACTGCAAAATTAAGCTCAAACATCTCCTTTGACATGTTTCCACTTCCAGAAAACCCAACGAGTTTGGCCACTGTCTCAGCACTTTCCTGTATATGTTGGGGATCATGAGGATCTGTCCAAAGTTTGTTTACAAACTGCAGCTTCCTCTGCTTCCCCTCAAGTGGGACATCCCATTTAATGTATAATGCATCTCTCTCCTCCGCAGTCAAACGTGAGGTCAACCTTTTGGCCAGAAACTCCCTCTCCCGTTTCAATGCTCTAATGCTGAAAGTAAGCAAGCAAATATGTTAGAATTTTATAGCTTAGTTTGTCTAAATTTCACACAACTGACGCATAGTATTTATGTCTCTCTGTGTTCGTGTGTGGCTTGTGTAAGTGTGTGGAGAGAGAGAGAGAGAGAGAGAGAGAGAGAGAGAGACCACGATGATAGTGACACAATGGGTTCATCTCCCACATGCGCAGGACTTGCATTCCCAAGTTCTGCCAAGTGCTGCTGCAACCATGTCAAACGCCTAAGCTCCACTTCCATGTATATTTGATCAGCTGGCTCCCCTTTAAATAACAGATAAAACTGCGTCCTGTGGATGATGGATACAAAGCACACATCCCATAACTCAATGATTTGTTGCCTTTGCTCCTTGAAAGTTAAACTCCAGAGAGCCTGAGGCTGGTCTGCCTCAATCGTATCATCATCTTGTAAATCATGTCCAGCTGCTTCATTTGCTTCTAGTTCTAACACCTACAGGGATGGAAAATTCATGTGAGCGAAACTCCCTGTATGCATTAAATTAAAAGAAAAAGTCCTCAATGAACCTGGCAAACAAGTAGCTGCTTTTGGTATTGCAATTTGGCCACACGTTCTTTCAATTCAGTGACATATGCTCTTATGCTTCTCACATTCTCTTCAGCTGCATTTTGGAACATTTGCTGCATTTTCTTCATATTAACTGAACTTGAACGGCGATAACCCGGAGTTCCTTCCTTTGATGTAACTTCTCCGTCTTCATTCTTTGCAATATTCTCTTTCTCATATTCGTGCAAGGAATCCTTAGAGACAGTCTCGCAGTTGTTCTCAGGAGCTCTATTCTCAGAATCAGCCTCCAGAATTTGTCTAGAAGCTGATAGAGGAGAGCAAGGAGATTTTATAAAATTTGAACGGTTAGCACTGTTGCTGGAAGCCAAAGGAAGCAGCTTTTTCTTTTTTGTGTGATTCTTTGTCTTAGGCGTTGCTTCATTGTTGCCATTCTGAAGGTTGCTTGGAAGAGACATCACCAGTTTATCAATAGACTTCTGGACATTTTCAAGCTGCTCCTCAAGATCTGCAATGTTGCTGCCTTGTGAATGAAGTCTTGTTATCTCATCCTTAAGATTAGCACCGACACTTTTGTGAGTTGCGATGACATTTCCAACTTCAACTTCCTTTGGCGCTGCTGATCTGATAGCACACATTTCCCTTATTTCTGCTTGCAGCTTTGCAATTGTCTCAGCTGCATCTTGATTTCCCAGCCTATGACAAGCAACTTCTTTTTGTAGTACTTCCAGAGCTCGATTTGCTTCATCTCTGAGCTGCTCCTGGAGATTCTCAAGTTTGCGAATCTCATGCATGAGTGTGAAGGGAGCAGTTGACGACTGCCTCATAGATAGTCTCAACAATTTGTTCCGTGGCCTGTCAATGCGGCTCAGTTCCCTTCCTTCTTCCGGTGTCAATGTACCAGCATAAGAAAGGCATTTCTTCACAGAAGGACGAGGCGATTCAAGTACATTTGGGCCCTATAAATTTAGATTGTGCATAAGCTAATGGATGAAAATGGGGCGGCAGGATGGAAAAGCAGAATAATTAGCAAAAGGATACCTGCCCATCCTCTTGGAATTTTTTGCGCAGCTCATCGACCTGTGATTGTGCAAGATCTCTTTGGCGTCTTAATTCCTGAATTTCCATTTCCATCTACAGAAATTCAGAAAAGATCAGTAGGCATTATGAGTTTTTTTTTCTTTTTTTTTTCTCATAGAACCACAAATGGGATTTATCTTTTCCCAATTCACCTGTTGAATTTTCATATCTTTTTTGTTTGACGGCTCAGGGGTTTGGAGCTCAGCTTCCAATCTTGCAACTTCTTTTTGTAGATGTTTCACCAACTGCTTGTCTGAAACGACCTATGAAAGAAGGAAGACGACCAAAGTTAAAATAAGTGCAAGATCTCTTAAACTTAAATCAGAATAAAATGATACTTGAATAATCATTACCATGTTTACTTGAGCATTGTTTGTCACTTCCTTTGCTCTAGTAGCAAAGAAGAGAGTATTTCGTGATTGTTCAACATGGCTAAGTGCTGGGCTCAAGGTACATATAATTGCAGTTCGTGCATTTCCACCAAGAGAGTGCTGCAGTATCCGTGTCAGCTTTGAATCTCGGTAGGGTATATGGCCGCTTCTTTTTCCAACACTGCAGATGATCCATCGTAAATGTTCAGGAAATAAGGTAACTGATTATTTTTTCGAGGCAAAATATTCACTGAAATCCTAACAGGTCAAAAGAATACTATTTTGCGAGTGCTAATAGTAGAATTGGAGTTGGCCAAAATAAACCAATATAATTAAAGCCTAATGTTAACAGATAACGAGAAACTGCATACAACCTGTTTTGCTGTTGAGATGCACTTCATCATATCAACAGGTAAAGGTAAAAGGAGAAGGAATTTGCTGACTGTTAATCTGACCTGAGCTTTCTAATCACTGTCGTCAAAGTCATCAAACTAAGGTTAATGTGGCAGCCTTCCCTGAGTCTAGCACCATCAGCATGTGTCTGTGAGGCTCTTTCACTTCCAGCTAGATCAACAAAGTTCTGCAGGTCATTCATCCAGCATTTGTTACCATCAAATACTTCTTTTACAGTAAAAGAGCAAATACAAAATTACAAGGACTTACCAGGCTTGCAACGAAAGATCTAACACAATCTGACTTATCACGAAGAGTGCTTTCGATTGTCTGCAAGCCAAAAAAATAGTTCACATTTTGGATACCATAAAATATTCCCGACATCGCATCTTTGAAAGTTTTAGCAGGTTACTGACCAGCCGAATAATCTGGTGTGACCGTGAGCTGTTATCATTCAACGCCGTTTCACCAACTTGTCTTTGAGCTACAAAAGAGATGGATTGGTTGATTATGTTGGTGACATATAACTCCAAGCATAAGGAAAAAAACAGAAAGATAAGGAGAATCAAGTCAAAGCTTCATTGATCTACCTTCACAAATGCTTATCAAATGTCTCAAGTGCTGATCATTATTTGCTTTTTCCTCAACCAACTTCTCTACAACTGTTCCTTTCTGCAAGATGCACAATGATACTGGTAAACAGAGAAAGAAATAACAGAGAAAAAGAAAGATATCACGTTAGGAGCCAGAATAATAGAAACGGTGATGTTATAATACCTCTGGATCATCTAAGAGCTTAAGATTGCGTCCTGATTCTGAATTTAACAAATCCCTGACATTTTCATTGTATATTTCCAAGCCAGAGATCTTTATGGAAAAGTCTCTCTCTGGTGTCTGCAGTCAAGCAAGAAGAACATCAGTAAGCATAACATAACACGGGGGACAAGTAGCACCCTCTACACAAGAGCAGAATGTGAAGATATCTAGGCTTTTAGCATGACCAATCAGACGCAGAAGCAAAAAGGGTAAGAAGCTAGTGAAGCTTACATTCACTATATGCTGGTAAATATCATTCACAGCCTTCTCTGTTATGCCTCGCATCGTATAGGTCTTACCACTACTAGTTTGTCCATATGCAAAAATGGTTGCTGCAGTAGACCCATGTGTCATTTCTCAATGAATATACACAATTTATAGCTGAACTCAAAATGCTTAGGTGTGGCTTGAACATTACCATTTATACCCATCAAAGCTGATAAAGCCACATTCTTCACCCCTTCCTCATAGACAGATTCGGTCAAGCTTGAAGGACCAAAAACTCTATCTGGAAAAATGGGTACATTATCACTCAACATCATTTACCTATACTTCAGCTTAAAAGAGATCGCAAGATTAGAAAATAAAAGTAATATGAGGATTAACTATAGTACCAAATGCGAATGAAGCAGGTTGAGCTACTCGTTCCTGGGGTTGCGGCTTATATACAACGGTATGGTCATCAGCACACTCCCATGCAACTTGGTCTTTTGCTAACTGTTCCCTTTTGCTTAATGGCCTGAGACGAACTGTAACCACGATCTTCTCTTCCCTGGATCTAGGGCCACCTGGTGTCGACACAGGTGTCTTTTCTACTTTTGAGGCTGGTGTTCCAGGAGCTCTAACTGTCATCTTTATCTTTGTGTCCCCTTAGATGATCAAGCAGAACAAGATGACCCAGAAGATTATGGTGAAGCCTCTACAAGAGAGGCTGAAGATGACCCCTTAAGTCTGATACTGACAGCCCGAAAGGTGTTATCTACAAAAGGAGAGCAAGTTTTCAGCATAGTGGAACATATCACAGCCAACCTACACAAACTAGACTTAACAAGTGATTTGGTAGTGCTTGCACATCCTAGCTCCCCACAGAAACTTTCTTTTCAAATAGAAAATAGAAGGTGTGAAAAAACCATTGCTTTAGCACTCAGCATTTATCTATCCGTAACGCGATTTTTTATCATGAGCTAGCATCAGTATATTTTATTTGAATTTGGCTATAGCACAATTAATGGACATACTACTCAGAAGAAATCTACATGGAAAAGCCATATGCATTCTTATATCTTCCCTCCAACCCACTACTCGAATAAGTACAATCCAAGAAACTTTCAGATCCAACTTCATAATTCTGACGACTTTCGTGTTCTCCTTCTTAATTAGATCCAGATCAGACAATCAATTTGTATTTTCCTTTGTGTATCCTCTCCCCCCGATTGAAGAGAAGCAACTCCAAGACCAGAGCACAATCGAGAAGCTTCATCGCCTTTTCATCTGCCGCAACTTACTTCTCTATGGTCGAGGAACAATCTCTCTAAAACTGGAATTCATGGTTACCCAAGTTTGCCGAGATCTGCTAGCTACACTCAACTATTCCAGACAGACTCGGCGCAGTTCAGACTCTTTAAAAAGCAAGTCCAATCGCAACCAGAATCATCAAAAGAAAACTAGAAGTACCCTTCATTTCTTGAACACACATCTGCTCATTTTCGGCAACAGAATCAATCACCTTCAACTACTCGGATACAATTCGAACAGACATTCGAACGAGGAAAAAGAACTGCGATTTACCTCACCGAAGCCGCAGAGATTCTCAAGAATTTCGACAACCAACTTCCTGACCACCGACGAAAACCAAAACCAAAACCAAAACCAAGGTTCTTTATGCCGAATCTCCAGAGGAAGGCCGATGAGAGTTCTAGAGAGAGAACGAGGGAGAGCGAGAGAGCAAGTGAGACAGGCTTTGGAGAGACAGAGAGAGGGAGAGAGAGCGAGCGTGCTTTGTTTGGGATTCCGATTTGAACCTGGGCTCTAACGGCTAGTTCCAATTTCTCGCGCTCTTTTGCGACCAATTTCTCGCCAGATCGTAGGATATGAAAAAAAATATAACGGTAATATGAAAATTTTGCCTTAGTCCATTTCATTTGGTCCTCCTGTGATTTTACGTTTCGTGCTTTGGTCGCCGCCGACCGAAGCGGATCCGAGGCGCTGAGATTTCAACCGTTATCATCTGACGTTAAAAATGTGCTTTTATTTTTCCGACAAAAGGACCTAAAAGCAAAAAACAAAAAGAAAAAACAGGGCCTGTATCCCCAAATTGTGGAATTGTGTCTTGATTTTTTCCATTATTTACCAAAGGTGCCTGGAGCCTAGACTCGCTCGATTGGACCCGCAGGGCTCGAGGCCAGGGTTAATTTCAGTATCGCGTGCTGTCGTGGTCCCGTGGGAATGGGATAAAGAAAATCCTTTTATTGATGAAGTCAGTTGAAAAGAATCGTTCAAAAAAAAAAAACAAAGAGAAGATTATTTGTTATTTCAAAAAGTTTAACATATATGGCTCATGATTGATATTTTCAATGATTTTCCCGTATCTTAATACGACTTGAAAGTGAATTCAGAAGATTGTATTTCATGCTGTGTTTTTTAAAATTCTCAATGGTTTTCACGTACTTTACGGTTTACAAGTCCTAGTCAACATTTTTATAAAATATTAATTTTAATCTAACCTACTCGTTCAAAACTTTTCATTTTGCGAGATAATGACTTGAGATCTCGGAATAATTACCTCTAAATAGGATATATTAGTTTTTTTTTAAATTATATCATAAAATTCCACGTATTCAAAATGATATTAGATAAAGAACCCCAAATTCTCATTAATCAAGCAAATCTTTTTTGAAGTGGGACTTTCTTTCCAAGACTTGAATAGCTAGATCCACAGCCTTTGGTGCAAAGAGACTAAATTGCCCTTCAAGAGTCAAGGCAAACTAATTACTGCTTTAATTGCTCCCTTCCTTCTTCGCCTCCACCAACCAACCATGCTTAACCCCAGCCGTCTCCTGAACAGTTCAGGCTGAACACTCCATGTTTGTTTTTGGAACAAGAGAGAACAATCGAGTCCGAAATCCGCCGTAATCACATGGTCTGATGTTTATGTTTTGGGGGTAATTACTTGCTTCTCTTCATGAGAAAAGTAGTAAACACAGGCCACAGCACTCTGGACTAACATCAGATGAAGTTGTAATTGTTTGTTGTTGTTGGTAAACATAAAAGAGAAAATCTTCTTGTAATCAAAGTCGACAAAAATGAAAAAAGGAACTGCTGACAAAGCCGAAGTTTCCCCCAGTATTGCCTGTCTTCCCCGCATGTTAACTTGACACTGATTCAGACATCGGCGGAATTCACCACTGCAGCCATGAACATTTCATAGGAGTATTCAACAAACTCACGGTATTCATAACTATATATGTGCTGCTTAAGATGCGTTTAAACCAGAGACAATGAACACATCTGCTCAATGAAGCCCAGACTGTAGCTTTATTTACGGAGAGGGACACCACCGGCCATCACGTTATATTGGCTTGAGTTGAGATTCTCTAGCTTTTTGAACTCGAAATGAGAGGATGCTGCTCCATAGATCTGCCTCAAGTCACAAAAGTCATGCCCCAACAAATCAGTGCTTGAAGACCTTCAAGAGTAGTCATCAGTCTATCTCAGTAATCCAAGTCACAGCGCATAGACAATGTCATGTCGTGCTCTTCAGTACTTTCGACTACCTTAGCCTCTAAGATCAGACAACCGTACATAATGTGCATTATAGCTACGGAACAACTAAAAGAGACAGGAGGGTAAGAAATTCTTCCGTCAACTAAAGTCAAGTTGTATAAATTGCACTTCAGCAAACAAAAGATTCATATTCAGAGATCGCAAATTCTGCACAGTGGAGGCAGACGGAATTTACACAAAGGTCACTGGGCCAGTATAACAAAAGAAAATCTCAAACTGCTCATCTCCACAGCTACAACATTGCACAACAAAAGAAGCCGATCTGAGATTTCATGATGAACAAAACTATATCAGAAAAGAAAACAAATGTGTAAACTACAGCAGAACTAAGTCTAGCACTCGGAGTCTGAATTCAGGTTTGAGATGCAAAAGAAGAAATTCAACACTTAAAGAAGACAAACTCACATAATTCAATACTATAAAAGAAAATCTGGGATAACTGGTGCTTGAACAATAACGTCTGAGGAGCCTTCTGCTTTTTGTCGGCTCTTCTGCCGGCCATGATGATGACTACTCTTTGACTTCACTTTTCCTCCATGTTCTTCTTTTTCCATGCCAAGCTGCTCTGGACTTGTCTGTCCTCTCTCTTTTCGATGGGGCCGTTGTTTGCTTCTTCTAGAACTAGATTTTCGATGGTGAGTATTTTCCACGTCATGCATATTCTCTTTTGAGTCCAGAGATTCCGCATTTACCGTCTCTTTTCCTTTTATTGAACTAGATAACTTCACAGCATCGTCACCCAATAGAATATCTCGCACAGCCCCTGATAGTAAATCATCCCTTGAATCTTGCTTCTTTGGTACAACAGGGACCGATTCTCCTTCATCGAGTTTAACTACAACAGGCCTTGGTTTTGCATAATTTGGCTTTTTCTTTGACACAAGCGATTGAGCCGTGAGCTTAACCAAGTCTTCAGTATCATCCTGATTAGTGTCAACTGATTTAAGGTCATTTGCAGGCGGATAATCATTCATTATAGTACCATTTCCTTCTGAAGGGAGATAATATAAGCCATGCCTCTTACGGTGCTCTGCAAGCAAAGACGTGGATTCATTTGATGCTTCTGAATCTTCCTTGCTTTGCACGTTAGAAGAAGCAGGATCCATTATCTCGCCATAATAAGGACTCTCAAGAGAAAATGAACTTGATGAAGGTAATTTAACATCACCCATGATCTCGTCTAAGTCAGCAAGATTATGCTTGAGAACTACACCATCTGGTATTGGAACTCTTTCTTGGGCACTCATTGAGACAGGACCCAGCTCTTCAGAGAAAGCATCATTCATCAATTTGATCAGTTTTAGAACTTCAATTTCTTCTTTCTCCAAAACCTTTTCATTCTGGAACTGAGCAGGCATTTCTCGTTTAAGCACTTCGATCAGACCCAGTATGTTGCATGCCCTCTCAAGAATTTCTACCTCAAGGCTCACCGATAATGGTCTCATGGCCACTTCAACTAGATTTAACAGGTTCACAATAGATTCACGTGTAAAACCATTCTTTCTGAAAGAAACAAATTTAGAAGTCTGACCATCACCATCAGCCACGTCGCCAGTGCCTTCTATGGAAATATCTGCAGATGACCGATCTACGACCCCAGGATTAAAAGCTTCGTCATGCTCACTCTCAATAGGTGCTCTAAAACTTGCTAAATCAGAGGCTTCAGAATTTTCCCTTTGAGAGATTGAATCCAGAACTCCCGGCTCCAAATCAGTAGGAGTTTCAGTTTGAGATAGATAAGAATTTACAGAAAAAATTAAAATTTTGAAAACTGACTGCAGATAGACTGCTCTAATTGAAGCGGGCAGAAGATTAGCACGGGGCTGTATAAGTGCCTCGGCAAGCTCAAAAGGGTTCAATGAGAACTCAACATACTCCCCGGACACCCACGCAGCAGCAGATAGGATCCTATGCAAGAAAGGATTTCCGAGTAATGCAGGGTCAATAAGCAAACTGCGAGCAACACGAACAAGTTCCGGCCTCGCATCTCTGACCCTCATCCCAACATCAATAAGCTGAAATTCAATTTCCTCGCCCTTTTGGCAATGGGGAGTCCTGGACATTTCTCCGAGAAGCGATACATACCAGTCAAAATCCATTACTATTTCATAAAAATTTCTGGAACAAGTAGATAATATGGACCCAAGAATCTCATTGCAAAAATCGGGGTCAGATTTGAGAGCATAATTGACCAAGACCCTGGAAATCTCAATAATGCTACTCTCAGATACCATAGCCATAACGAGACGCAAGGACTCAAGCTTAATATTTGCATCCTCGTCACTCAAAGACTTGATCACTACCTCCTTGTTCTCCAACACAGCCCACAAGTGCTTAGGCGCGACAGTCGAGAGCGCATGTAACCCTAGATACTTCAGATTTGGATCGTCTTCCAATAACAATTCCCGAATCTTCGCAACCGCGAGCTTCACTGCAGATTCATACTCACTCAAGCTCCCCACCACAGTTCTGACACACTCAAACATGAGTGATTTCGCGCCAGTCCTCCTCATATGCTCACAGATAGGCTCCACGACCTTCATTGCCAGCCTCGGCTCCAGGGGAGCCAATTTAGCAAATATTTTCAACACCTTAATCAACACCCAATTGTTCTTTGAGTCCACCAGTATCCTGTAAAACTCGGGGGCCAAAGGCAAGTACGAACGTGGATCCTTCGCCGCCAACTCACAGAACACCCCGACTGTGGTGGACAAACTCTGCGGATCAGAACTCTCCAAATTCTCCACCAAACGCTTAAAGCACACCCTAACCGCATCTGGGTATTTCTCAAACACCCTCATGGTGACCCCTATGGTTTTCTTTCTAACGAAAACCTTGCTGCTAGACAACAAAGTGAAAATCTCAGGAGTTAAATCCCTAGCAAGGTCAACCGTACCAATCTTGGCCAAGCACTCGAGTGCCAAACTCGCCTCATACTCATTAACACTAGTCAGGTCCTTGCGAAGCTGGTGAGTGATGAGAAGCAAAACAGGGGTGCTCTCATTGAAAGATTGAGAAGCAGCGACGTACCCAATTCGCTTCTCGGCGAACCGAGAAGAGGACATGCACTCGACGGCGTGGAAAGCGGCCCACGACATGTCCGCGGCGTGGAGAGAATTCAGGTAGGTGAGCTTCTGGAGCGCGATCGATTTGGTATGGAGATCGGTCGATTTGATCTCTCTGCGGATTTCTTCCATGGCCTTGGAGTTGAAGGCCGATTCCCCGATCAGCTGGAGCCGCATGCCCTTGATGAGGTCCTCCAGCGTGCGCTGGAAAAGGGTCTCCATGATCGACGGTCCCGCCATCGGAATGCGCCGAAATGATCGATCTTGATCAGCTTTCGAGGTTCAGATCGATGCCCAGATGGAGTTGCGGCGTGAATTGGTGATCTTGAAGGAGGGTGTTCGGGATTTGGGCATTGGGAAGGAAGGGTTGCTTCGTCGTCAGCTTGTGGAGATTTGGAACGAGTCGAGCCTGCTCGCTTCTAAGGCAACTGTGCGAGAGGATTGGTTTTCTTTGGGAAACAAGAAAACCTGAAAAAGGAGGAGGCGCTTGCTTTCCTTTTGGAGTTCAGTTCTTGGTACCATAAGCACTGTTGCATTTTCGGCTAAAATTGCTTTTAGTTATCCTGTGGAATTTGTTATGAAATACATTAATAAATATTCATTATATTCAATATATCTATTATGGTACATTTGTAACCTATATACATAAATGTATATTCAATGTACCTATTATGGTATATTTGTAACCTACATTCTACGTACAATCTCTAATAAATGTTCATCTCTCTATTCAATGTCTGTATTCAATACATTGACATTAATGATATATACATTCTTATTTTCTTAAAAATAGGAGTTTACTTTTGGTCATTGCGAAAGAAATGAGAACACAATGAAAAGAGAAAATATATATCATTGGTGTTTATCTACATTCTCTACTTAATCTCTATTCTCTCTATTATATACTTGTAACGCAATATTTCACGATACGTTATTAGCACGAAGAACTACTATCTGAGTAAATAATTCATCTTATACTCCATCTTTGTTACAACACGTTCTCTTTGTTTTCATTAATCAACTTATACTTCATCTTCTCTAATCAATTCTTCATTTTTCTTTTTCTTGACCTAAAGCCAATTTCCAATCTAAAAGTATCCTTCTGCTCCTAAAGTGGCGATGGATATTTGGAAATCCTTCTAATTAATTTAAGGATTCATTTGTTTTGCAAGAATTATGGCAAATATAGAAAAGCCCAAATTCCACGTCTTGGAAGTGAGTGGAAATAATTATCTATCATGGTGCTTTGACATGGAAATGCACCTCCAAGGGCAAGGTCTCGCTAATGCAATTATAGAAAATGGAACCTCAAATGCAAAAGATAAAGCAAATGCACTAATTTTTATTCGTCGTCATTTGCATGAGAGCTTATAGACTCAATATTTATTCGTTCGAGACCCTCAGATCCCGTGGAAGATGTTGAAGGATAGGTATGATCATACAAAGACTGTCATCCTACCTCAAGCCCTATATGACTGGCAAAATCTCAGACTGCAAAATTTTAAATCAATGTCTGACTATAACTCCGCTTTATTTGATATTGTTTCTTGGCTTAAGTTATGCAGTATCAAGCTCACTTATGCGGAACTGTTAGAGAAAAATTTCTCCACCTTCCATGCTTCGAATATTGTATTGCAACAACAATACCGGCAACGTCAATTTGCCACATACTCTGAATTGATTTCTGTGCTTCTCACTGCTGAGCAAACTAATGAATTGTTGCTAAAAAATCATGATCTTAGACCCGCTGGGTCAAAAGCATTGCCTAAAGCACATGCTAACTCTGAGAAAAATACTGGCCATTTTAAGGGCTATAAGCGCAGGCAAGAACATAATCCTCGAAGGGGTAGCAAGAAACTTAACTGCCCTATGAAATCTAACTTTGGCCTAAATCATGACAAAGAAAAGAAGTAAAAGAAGGTGACTAATGAAAGTATTTGCCATCGCTGTGGCATGACTGGGCACTCGTCATGTGACATTCCAAATTTCGATTCACTTGGAATTTATGAAGTGAGTGATATCTTTAATGCACTTGTAGTTGTACCTTACCCAGAGCTGATCACTCTTGGGATATTAACCTTTAGGATAAGGCTAAATAGGAATTTAAGTTCGCGAGACCAAAGAAATTCTATCATTGACTGACTTTCGACCATAAGGATTGTCGAGGTGATATTTTGGGCCAACATAGGTTGATCCAAGGATGGTCACGAATCGATTCGCCAATGTCATACGAATGGGTTGCGGGTGATTCCGCTCGACCACAAGATAAATTGCGAACAATCTTAAACCTATTCTGAATGATCACACCTCTTATAAATAGTGATTAATCCTCGCAATTACATGATAACCGAAGTCGTCATGATTTGAGTGATCTTAAACATGGCTCAACTTAGTGCCGACCATGGGTCAATTCGTGTATTGCCCAAGAGCCACCCGTTAGTTTGAGATACGTTCAAGTCACGTTTATTTGGATTTAGCCATTAATTAGAGATCAATTTTGAGTATCGAAAAATTTGCAAGTCATGACAGAATAATTGGACGACGTTGTTATTAGTGTGGTTAGCCTCAGATTTGTCCGGATTCATCAGAAAATTGAAATTTTGGTAGGAAGTGGAAAATGACCATTTTTCCCCTGGGACTTTGTGAAGGCCAAGTATAAAATGAGAAGGGCATTTTGGACACTTCACCCCCACTTTAGAAATAAAAAATTTTGGACGATTTTGCCCCTATCTTTTTTGCTCAATTCTTATATTACCCTTGGATATTTTTTGTGGGGATCGATTTGAGCCGTTGATTTTTGGATAAGATTGAATCGTGGCTATCGGATGGAAAGTAGGGAGGAGGGTAACTTAGTCATTTTGGCTTGGGGCTAGGTGCACCAATTATTGTTGCCACCTATTTAATCATTTTCTTTCTTTTTCTCTCTCTCTCCTTCACTTTCTCTCCTCATTTCTCACGCCTACATCATCATCTTTCATTTTCCTTTCCCCTTGGCCAAACCATCTCTCTCTCCCCCTTGGCCGTATGATTGGCCGGAGCCGTGCCGGATTGCCGTTCGCTCGCTCGCTCGCTCGCTCACCGTCCGCCGTGCGTCCAACCGCCAAACCGCCATGGCCGCCACTTCCTTGCCGCCTTGCTGCCCTCTTGCTAGGTTGTTCTTTCTTGGAATTTCCAAGTAAGTGACACCTATTCACTATTTAGGATATCGGGTATTGACGGGCTCGTTTAGGCAAGATTTAGTGTAGTTTTATGGGCTATTTTGGACGAGGGTTATTATGGACGAAATTATGATGATTTGGTGAGTAATTAGAAGCTAAATGAGGGCTAAGTATGGTTGATTCAAGTGCTGCAAAATTTTGTTTGGTGCGTAGGGTGTATAATTTGGTTCGGCTCTTAATTGTGTGAAATCGTGGTGTAGTGCTGTGCTTGTTGTGACATGATTTTTGTGATCAAAAATGGAATGTTATGTGATGGTTGTATGTATATTACATGGGCTAAATTGAGATAGTTGAATTGGGTGCATTTGAGTGCATTTAATTAATGTTCGAGTATGTGAACGTGTGAAATTTGAGGCGTGTGATATGCATGTGATCACTAAAAAGCCCTGAGGTGTGTTTATGCGGGATAGAAATAAAATATGGCGTGTTGGCATGTTCGCATGATCACTTAATCCTTGAGGTGTGTTTACGCAAGGAATTGAACCGGTCTGATGCGTGTTTATGCGGGTTGTGATAGGAATGTGGAGCCTGAGGCATGTTTACGTGGGCTGTGGAAAGAGATTGAGAGTGAGATGTGCAAAGTGACAAGTGAAAATGAGATTGGACCTGAGGCGTGTTTACGCAGGTCATGATAGGAAGGTAGAGCTTAAGGCGTGTTTACGTGGGTTGTAGAAAGAGATTGAGAGTGAAATGTGTGATGTGGCAAGTGAAAATGAGATCGGACCTGAGGTGTGTTTACGCGAGTCATTGGCAAGTTTAATAAAAATGGTGTGGTGGTGCATGAACGAGTGTGAAATGTGAAGTTCGAAAATGCCATATGTTGGACTTTTGCTTTTGGGCATGAGATTAGTTTGGAAAGTGCATGTAGTTGGAATTTGTGGAATTGAGACTAACATGCAGATTGTGTGTACTAAGAGCCCAGGTAAGTGTAATTGTGTACATGTTATGTGTTTATTGAGTGACATTGTGTTTGGACTTGTCGGGAGGTATGTGACAGCTTAAGTGGGGTTTAGGCTGTCGACTTATTGAGACTTATCTCATAGTTGTATAAATTAACATTTTCAGAACCTCGGCCTGGATCATGTATTCTCCACCGTCACCGCCTTAGCATTTTGGCATATCTATGCACACCGATCATGCAGTAGTAGAGTACCCTATAGATGACAATATGGCTTGGATTAAGCACACTACAGTAGTCTGGGTAAATATAGGACAACCCCTTTGGCAAGCCTATAGTTATACAGTCTGGTGCTTCCAGGATGATATTGACGAGTTCGGTTCGGTTCGTGGTTTTGATGTCCCTTTCGATGGAGTGGGAGATTGGGATCCATCGGCTATACCTCCTCTTGATGGTGAGATGACCAACCTCGACACTAGCTTCGCACAGTCAAGTCCTTAGCCTGTACTTGCAGAACTCGAACCCATGGTGGCTGAGCCTGAACAGGAACCAGAAGAGTCACAAGCAGAAGTTAATCCGATAGACATGGATTTAGAAAAAGAGCCTGAGTAGGAGCCCGAAGAAGAATCTGAAAAAGAGCCCGAGGAAGAACCAGAAGAAGAGCCAGAGAAAAAACCCGAGGAGGAATTAGAAGAAGAGCCAGAGGAAGAGCCGCCGATTGACATTCCAGATGATTTTGATGATGAGCCGATCGAGATTGAAGCCGATTCTGAGTCTTTAGAGAAGCAGATGGATCAAGGGGAGTTAGATTCAGGTTTTGAGGAGACCAACTCAGAGTGAACACCGTTTAGAGGACATAGGGGTTAGTTAGGGATAGGGTAACCCTTTTTGAAGTGCCCCTTTTTGGAGTTAGTATATACCCAGACTACTAGTCCCTTTTGATGTTGGTGGTGTGAACTTTAGAAGCCCGATATGCGTGTATAATATGTTTATTGTAAATAGTATGTAATGTTATAAGTTTGACATGGTAATGAATGTGTATTCTCCCTATTACCCATTTATAAATATTGTCTGGGTGTATGTTTGCTTCCGCTAGTGCTTTATCTTTGTGTGTATGGGGTCGACGACATCCTAGGACGTCGCGATATTCGACCGAAGAGGGATGTCGCGAGCTCGATAGGATTTGGGGCTTGACAGGTCACGTACTTGTCACACGCCAAAGCACTTTATTGATCTATACCAAATATCTTTAAAAAATAGGGGCAAGGGTGGTGAATCTCATGCCATTGAAATTAATTCTATTGCCATAACTATTGTTGAGGCCAACAATATTTTTGTTGGTGGGACTCCTCTTGCTCCTGAAGTAGCAAATGCATCCCTGGATGTCTCTGATTTCTTTGAGGACCTTTGATTACTTTGATGAAGCATCAGACTGATGGATGACAACTTATATTTCAAATTTTATGATTCTAATAATTTCTTTTCTAGTTACTTTTCTTTAAATGTATTACCTTTTATTGTTCTTTAATATGGTTATGCAATGAAATGCTTATGAACCTGATATAATATTTGTAACGCATAATTCATTTACAGGTTATGGCAAATAGACTTCCTGACGCAGTTAATGATGCTACTAAGGTAACGAAGTCTCATATTCCAGCTGCAAATGCTCCAACTAGGATAGCTATTCTTGAAGGATAAGCTAAAATGGATCAAAATCCCCCACACTTGAAATGCGGTAGACCGATAGATCAAAAGACACTGTTCCTCGAAAACGAAGGGGAAAGAATCAAGAATATGCTCCAGAAGAGCTTGGTGTTGTGCTTGCTCCCAAAGAGCTTATTGCCCATGAAGAGGCACAAACCCATGAAAAGATCACCACTCCTGGGAATACTGAGAATCCCATTACATAATGTAATGAGATTTGGAATCAGAATGAAATTATCATTGATGATGCTTTTGCATTCTCAGTTGCTCATAAAATTATGGATGATGATTGTGAACTGCAATCTATTATTGAATGCTGTCAAAGGCAAGATTGGTCTAAATGGGAGGAAGCAATTAAGGCTGAATTAGCTTCCTAAGCCAAACGAGAGGTTTCTAGATCCATAACTCGCACCCCAATAATGTAAAGCCCGTTGGCTATAAATGGGTATTTGTTCGAAAACGAAATGAGAAAAACAAGGTTGTCAGGTATAAAGCCCGACTCATTGTCCAAGGATTCTCCCAGAAATCTGGGATTGATTATGATGAGACATATTCACTTGTGATGGATATGACTATATTTTGTTTTCTCATTAGCCTGGTACTATCTAAAAGATTGGAAATACGTCTTATGGATGTTGTAACGGCATATCTATATGGCTCATTAGACTTGGATATTTATATGAAAATTCCTGAGGGATTCAAAATGCCTGATGCATGCACTCCCCACAACTTATTCTCAATAAAATTGCAAAGATATTTGCACGGGTTCAAGTAATCCAGTCACATGTGGTATTAATGCCTAAGTGAGTACCTAATTAAGGAAAGGTATAAGAATGATTCTATCTGCCCATGCGTGTTTATTAAGAAATCAGAAATTGGATTTGCTATTATAGCAGTTTATGTCGATGATATAAATTTAATTGGAACTCCAGAAGAGTTAGCTAAAACTGCTAAGTATTTGAAAAGGGAATTTGAAGTTAAAGATTTGGGTGAAACCAAACTTTGTCTTGGTCTAGAGCTTGAGCATAAAACAAATGGAATAATCGTCCATCAATCAGCATACATTAAAAGATTACTTAAACACTTCAACATGGACAAGGCTCACTCATTGAGCACCCCTATGGTTGTAAGGTCTCTAGATCTCCAAAAGGAGCAATTTCGTCCTAGAGAATCTGATGAAGATATACTTGGTCGTGAAATACCATATCTCAATGCAATTGGGCCTTTGATGTACTTGGCACAATGTACGCGACCAGATATCGCTTTTGCGGTAAATTTATTGACACATTTTAGTTGTGAGCCAACTTGGAGACATTGGAATGGAATTAAACATATTTTTCGTTATCTCCAAGGAACCATAGATTTGGGATTATATTATTCCAAGAATTCCACTATCTTTGGTTTAGTTGGATATACTAATGTTGGATATAGATATGATCCACATAAAGCCAACTCTTAAACTGGTTATTTATTTTGTTATAACAACATCGCCATTTCTTGGCATTCTATGAAGCAATCGCTAGTAGCTACATCTTCCAACCACTCTGAGATTATTGCTTTATATGAAGCTGGAAGAGAGTGTGTTTGGTTAAGATCTGTTATAACACATATTCACAATTCTTGTTGTTTAACACCAGTTACAAATTCTCCCACTATAATTTATGAAGATAATGCTGCTTGTGTTGCACAAGTTGGGGGAGGATATATCAAGGGTGATAGGACCAAGCATATCTTGCCGAAATTTTTCTATACTCACGAATTCCAAGAAAGTCGACAAATTGATGTTAAGTGGATTCAATCCATAAATAATCTTGCAAATCTTTTTACCAAATCATTGCCAACGTCAACTTTTGAGAAATTAGTATATGGCATTGGTATGCGGCGAGTTCATGAGATGCAAGATTGACTAGCCCCAGCAGTGGCTATATAGCTCAAATTGAGGGGGAGATATTATGAACTATGCATTGCGCTCTTTTTCTTTTTGTCCAGTTTTTTCCCACAAGGTTTTTCCGACTTAAAGTTTTAACGAGGCAACTAACGCATCTATAAAAGGGAGAGATCTTAAAATTTGTGCCGTGTACTCTTTTCCCTTTTGTCCGGTTTTTGTCCCACTGGGTTTTTCCAACTTAAGGTTTTTGATGAGGCAGTATCATTCAATGCACATTCATAATATAATGAATACAATGAATATTCAAGGGAGAGTGTTATAAAATACATGAATTAATATTCATTATATTCAATGTACCTATTATGGTACATTTGTAACCTACATACATGAATGTATATTCAATGTACCTATTATGGTACATTTGTAACCTACATTTTACGTACAATCTCCAATGAATGTTCATCTCCCTATTCAATGTATGTATTCAATACATTGACATTAATGATATGTACATTCTTGTTTTCTTATAAATAGGAGTTTAGTTTTGATCATTGCGAAAGAAATGAGAACATAATGAAAAGAGAAAATATATATCTTTAGTGTTTATCTGCATTCTCTACTTAATCTCTATTCTCTCTATTATATACTTGCAACGCAATATTTTACAACAAAATTAATCTTTGATGGATCCAAACATTCATTTGTGATTGGTTAGGGATCGAGAGGAAGGATCTTTTTCTTGTGTATGAAAATCAAAAAACATAAGTTATGCTTTAAGAAAATCTATCTTATGCTCCAACTGAAAGCAACGATAGCAATGAGCATAGTCCGAGTGGGCGGTTTCCACCTTAGAACCGGAAATCGCCCACTAAGGATTGGTTTCGAAAACTGAGAACTGGGAACCGAATCACAGGTCCAGTCCGGTCCGGTTCTCGGGTGGGTCCATGGAATCGATCCCACTAGTTAAGGACGGAGACAAAGAGTCGAAGACGATAAGGTGAGCATCGACTGAGAAAAGTGAGAGAGTGAGAGTGAGCGTGAGGCGAAAAGAAAAATAATGTGTTTCTTGGCTCAGTGTGAGGTTGTGAGCAACAAGCGAGTTAGGTTTAGTTTAGGAATTTATGATTTTTTAAAAAAAATTAAAAATTAAATAAATATATTATATTATTATTATATTACTGATCTGGTCTGGGTGGGCAGGTGGGTGATTTCACACTTGGAATCAGAAACTGGACCTGTACCCACTGGTTTCCAAAAATTGGAACTAGGAATTGGACCGGTTCCCTTTGAAACCACCGGTTCCAGTCCTGTTCCGGGCGGTTTGGGTGGTTCTCGGTTTTTTTGCACACCCCTGAATAATGACACGTAATTGTTCAAGGTATTGGTGTTACTGTATTCTGTTCTAACAAAACAATATATATCGATTCATGGAATTTTTGGAAAATCAAGGTGTAAACATGTCTAAGATGGATTGACGAGTGCAGTGCAAGATCTTATCATAACCAGCTTCATGATGTGAGTTTAAGAATTTTCGAGTTAGTTATCTAGAATGTGATTGTGATCCTGATAAGAAATTAGAAGGCTATTCTATAGTCGTTGTCTTATTTACTAGATTAGATATTTGATAACACATTTACCTTTTATCTTTTTCAAAATGGATTATCAGACATATAAATGTCTCTACACAATTTTTTCAATGAAATCTATTATCTAACAGAGATTATTGGAAATTATATAAGAGAGTATCATTTTTCTTTTAACCTAATTCCAAAAAAAAGCACAAACTTTAAGTCGAGTGACAATTCTGGCCTTATTTTTTTTTGTCTTATAAAAAATCACAAACTTTAACTTAAATCTCAAATCTGACCACCATTAACTTAGAACTATTTATTATCCAACTTGACTATTTCATCTTAGCAATAAATCCACATGACTTGCTGACTGGATTAAAGGTATTATTCATTATTTTCTTCTCTAAGCCACGGCTTGAACAATAACAATAAAACTGTTTATCTTCTTCACATCACTGGCAAGTCAAAATGATCTCCAAATTGGATTTCTTTGGTCAAAGTTTGTCGTTTTGTCAATAATTTGAAGTTGTAGACCACCGCCCGTCAACAAATACCATGGATGAGGTTCGCCAAGCTCACGACTATAACTTTTTTTCTCAAATAAGGGTGACTTCAGAAAGAAAGTCAACAGGGGGCCATATTAAGGATAAGAGCGAAAGTTTGTGATTTTTTTGAGCCAGAATTGTCACTCAAACTAAAGGTGATACTTTTTTACGAGACAAAAAAAAAGTTGATATAAGAATTATCACTTGATCTAAAGTTTCTGCTTTTTTTTTGGAATTAGCCCTTTTCTTTCCCCCAAAAACCCATATTTGGTAATAATACTTTCCAATACGATATATTAATATTTAGTAGACCCGTCAAACTGGTGGATCGGGTAAAAAATGGTCCAACCCAAATAGACTCATTTAACCTGTTTTGACCCATTTCCATGCAATGCAAATCTAGTGACTCATACTCGACCCATGTTGGTAAAATTCTTTCATATTTAACCCAATCTAAAAATATTTATTTCCAAACTGAGTGAAAGTGTGGAGTGAGTGAGAAAGAGTCGTGAAAGTGGGTTGGGTCTAAATAAGCTGTACACTCATCCATATTATGTTCAAACCCATTTATGACCCATTTACTGAATATAACTAAATCGTATAACAACTCAACCCAGGGTTTAGGAATTGGGTCAATGGACTTATTTCAAAAGGTTTAATATTTATACTTCTTTTTTCAAATTTTTTGGAGAAGGAAGACAATTAGCAAAGATCAAGCAAGAAGAGTTTTTTTTTTTTTCTGATTCAGTTCAAGACCGTGCCCGAAGTCCAAAGACGCAATTTTCGCTGATTGCATTATCGACGTGGTCATCTCTGTCCCACAGACGATCAGTTCATAGTATGTTAAAGTTTGTTCATTGAGGATGTTATTGCCATTTCTTCCTTGATAATGATTGAGCCCAGCATGTGTTTTTCAGATGGTTTCGTCTCTGAGTTAAGCTGTTCTGTTAGCAGCTATCATCTACATGTGTGTCTGCGTCATAGTTTCTTAATTTTCTGTTTGTCACCGTAACAGTAGGATAGTCTAGTGATATGAGAATGGAAAGAGGTCCTCGCCCTTTGAGCCTCCATGTTTTGACCAATATTCTGAGTCCATGATGCTTGTAGGATAACAATAGTTGAACTTGAAGTTGGTTTACATATGCACGGCTTCGGTTAGCGGTTTTCATATTTTGAGCGGTCAATTAGCAATTTGCATGTCACAGAGAGAGAGAGAGAGAGAGAGAGAGAGAGAGAGAGAGAGAGAGAGAGAGATCTTTATTTAAGTGGTAAATACAATATAAGTAGGTGGAGAGACACTCTACATGTCTGAGGTGGACTTTGTACGAGATAGTTTCAAGAACAGCTGCTGAAATTTTCACCTGGAGAAAATCTTATTGTTCACAGCACAACCTGGCTTACATGTTGAATTATATGGAACTCTTCTCCCCCTCTGTCGAACTTCTTCTTGAACTGGAGAGGCATGAACTTTATTTCTAGTTCCTTACCAAAAAAAAAAACTTTATTTCTAGTTGTTGAAGGCAAGTAGCAAACTCTAGTTCGCGTGGGAGAAACATTAGCTTGTCGCAATCAGAGATTTCTAGTCGGGAGAGACAAGGCATTGCTCCTATATCCATCTTCCACTCCTTTAGGTTGTCCAGATGATTTAGGACAAGAGACTTGAGTTGGGGAAAACCTCTTCCACTGCAAACCATTTCGTTACCTAGGTAGGCACGCCTTATTAGGCAAAGAACATTCAAATTTGGCAGCTTCCCTAAGATGGGCATTGGATCTTCCTCAAGTTCAGAATCTTCCAAGCTTAGTTTGGAGATACTTGGAGGGAATTGGTTCGGTGTCGGTAAGTTCATTAGCTTACACTCCACATGCAACTTGTGAATGTGAGGACAACCCAACAGGAGTTCCGTTAAGCTGATCTCTTTGGTGAATCCCTGATGAGTATTCTTCAATGACAAGGATTGGAGACGGCTTAATGTTGTGCCTGATGTCTTGAAGCTTTTACCCACCTCGTCGAAGCATCTAGGGTCACTCAGTTCTCCAGCTTTCTAAGATTGGTCAACTTGAGGAGGTCCATCACCGGGCTCATCTCTGCTGGAAAGTTCACCAATATCTGCAGGTTTCTCAGATTCCCCAATTGCATCTTATTAGTGAAATTATAACAAAACCGAGGTAAATATAAGTTTCTCAGACCTTCAATCTTCCAGATCACATTTGGTACTACTGCAAGTGAGTTCTTGCTCAAATCTAGGGTCTGCAGAAACTTCAAGTTTCCTATGGATGATGGTAATTCCAGTGTTACGACACTAATGTTTCGGAAACTTAAAAATCTCAAGTGAATCAAGTTTTCTATGTCTTTGGGTAACTTTAACGGTACAGGACTTTCCATGCCTTGAAGGTCCAAGACTCTAAGCAACTTGAAGTTGTTGAAAACATGCTTTAGCTGCCTATCTTTCACTATGAACCTTCTTACTTGGGAGTACAAGAGGACCCACAGGTGGGAACATGCTCCCGTTCTCGTTAGAGAGGGGAGGACAAATTTGGAATCTTTCCGATACACATTGAGTGCGAGCCTTCGGATTCTACCATTTGCTGCCAACACAGAAGGCGTGGAGGAACTTGTATATTCCACTGACATGCTCTCATTTTGTTGATGAATGACCTCAAAAAAATTCTCTCTCTTTGCATTTAACAGGCATAGTTCTCGCATAAGGTCATGGAGACGGCACACTTTGACCCTTCCGGTAGAACCAACTTTTGCCACTTGAACCATGCCCCTATCTATGAGCTCATACAGATAGGTCTCTGCTATATCTTCCACTTCCTCCGTAATTGCATCTTCAGACACTATACCGTCTGCCATCCACATCTGGATCAATTTCCTCGTGGGAATGTCAGAATCCTCCGGAAAATGGCTCAGATATAGGAAGCATGGTTTCAGTCGATATGGAAGTTCCTGGTAGCTTAAAGCTAAAACTTTGGACACTGCGGAGAATTCGTCATAGCTTTTCCCTCTTCTTAGGTATAAATTTAGGTTTTCATTTACCAATTCCCACTCGTGTAATGAATGCTTTTTTGCAAGCAGACCTCCCAGCACAGTAATAGCCAATGGTAGACCAGCACATCTTCTAAGCATTTTCTTCCCCAACTCCACAATATTCGTGTGAACATGTAATTCTAGGAAGGAAACAGAATCAGAATATGCACACTCGGTCAAGTAAGAGATTTGTCTAGAGGTTATTATTCTGTTCTAGGACATTTCTATTCAAAACGCATAGTGTGAATCAAACGTAGGAAAACTTGAAAACAAATCTATTATATGTCTGTTTGTGCCATATGCTGTCTAGTTTCATAGGAGTTGGACTGCGGACGTGGATAGTGAATCAATGTAGTCATTAGCAAGAAAGCGTCGAGTATGGCGTGGCGATTTATTACGCCGCTTACATTATATTTTATGTGTTGTAATGTACAGGAGCCCCGTAAAATAGTTGTTGTATGCCAATACTATTCTTAATCATGTGCTTGTTAATGAACTTAAAAGAAAGTTAATCCTATGCCAGATGATGATGGTTTTGTAGTTGGTGGGAGTACCTGGTTCATCCCTTTGTGGAAATGCTTTCTTCTGGAACAGCTGCCAACTTTGTTCCTCATCCAAAGACCGGGGCTCATGTATGAGTACTCCTGGATCTGCTCTTTTTGCCACTTCTTGTACACGGCTAGTGATCAAGATTTTGCTTCGTCCATTCCTTAATGGGAAGGCGGGACTTAAGCGGTTCCAAGCCTCGACACTCCAGATGGCATCAAGGATCACCAAGCATTTCTTCTTCTGCATAATTTGGTAAATTTCGTTCACCAGCTCTTCATTTGTCAGTTTCAAGATTTGATCCCTCCCCACATCTGAAAAAGAGATTAGCTTATACGACATTCCTCTCAAAACATTGGTCACTTGGCATTGTCGAGATACATAAACCCAAGCAAAGCGATCAAAATGATGCCTCACATTCACATTATGGTAAACTTTCTTAGCTATTGTGGTCTTCCCTAGACCCCCCATGCCACATATTGCAACCAGAGGGCAAGTTTTCTTTTCATCCACCAACTCTTCCACCAACTTCTTAATGTCTTCTTCAAACCCAACGACATCCTCCTCAATATGAGAATACGATGGTCTCAACTCGGGTTGCCTTTTGTATGTCCCATCTGAGACTTCTTGTTCATCTATAGATTTCATACCACATTGATGGAAACTGAGGGTAAAGCTAGAGATTTTGGACTTAATAGCGTCCAATTCAGATCCAAGCTGGTGGAATTCAACTAATTCTTTAAATACACAAGAGTGCCTCTGGAGGGACTTTCGAAGGTTGCTGTTCTTTTGTGATGCGATTTTGAAGGCAAAAGTGTCGATGATGTCCGCAGCATCATAGGCGACTTCTCTGATCATCGCCAAGTGGGCTTGAATCATTTCGCCTTCATCTTGTCTCACATCTGCATCTCTCAAGAATCTTTGCATCCGCTGCAGTTCGGTGCACAGATCCTCGAGCTGGCCGCTTAAACCACACCACAATTTCACTTCTCCGACCAGCAGGTTGGCCAGCCTTTCTACTAAGAACGATACCACGGCCTCAGCCATTGGATGCTCTTTTCTCAGAGAAAATGACTGGTCAGTGATTCCTTTTGATTTTCTTCGTCTATGAACTTTCAGATGTTTATATTGTGGTGCTGGTAGTCATCATGGCTCAAACAATGTTGCTGTTTCAAATCTTCAAATCTATCAGAAGCTTCTAGTTGTGTGAGTATCTTTAGTTTCATAGACAAGTTTTCCCAGAATTCTTCCATTCTATACTTGCAGGGTTAGTGATTACGATGAGTAAAGTAAGAGAAAAGAATAAAGAAAGCTCGAGGGAAACAGAGTCTTTGTGATAGAGGGAGACACATTCACTAATTTGTATGATAATAGAATCAATTCTTTCCTTCTAGCATTCCTTTGGTTCTCAAGTTGCCTATCCAAGCATCTTCTATCGGTCTTTCAGAAGTTAACAATATTCAACTGGCATAGGGACCCAGAGGGAGAAATATTCTAGTAATTAGTATGTATGACTTATGGAGGAACTTGTAGGCTTTTCGCTTTTGGCATCCTCGATGAATGATCACCATGAAAAGCTTCAGTGGCTCGGTTACTTGCATGGAATCCAATGACCTCAGTGCAGGAATGGGACTATTATTTCTTGACGCATCAAACTTATATGCCCATTGGCGTAAGTTAAAATAAAAATAAAGATGATGTACCGATAAATGAATCAGGTCCACCGAGTCTATTTTACCAATGTCATGTTGCGTGCCCTGCCACCTAATTAGAATTTATCGAGCTGTCATGTAAATCTCAGAATCTCTTTAACTGATGCAGATATCAAAACTAGGAAAATGCTGCTGCTATAATGTGTTAATAAGGGTGTTATCGAGGGAGCTGTTATGGGGTGCACCTAGGGGCACTAGAACTCTTGCATTTGGTGGGTCCCACCTCTAACCGCCTGCGTCTCAGAAATCTTCCCTAGCAGAGGTACTGATCATCTGCGCGCCAGCTTTTGACAGAGAATGTATGAAGTTCCAAGCTCCAGGAGTGCCTAAATAAACTTCGAGGTGTCAATTCTTTTGTTTGCAAACTCCTGTAACTGTATTGAATCTGTTAATTTAGTCGAACAATGACAGTTTATTGTATCTCGTCATCGTCGCGTGTCAGCTACCAGTGTGCTCAGAGGAGCAAGGAGATAACTTGCTTTTTCCTACGTTTGTGTGGTTTTTCACTTTTCCTGGAAATGCTTAGTTGATCTTGTATCTTGGATTCACTGATTATCGGAGAAACTCTCCCAAACCAGTTGTGCCAACATTTCTGGGCCCTATTATAAATGGTAGGCATCGAGTTGTCCTTTCAAAGTTCTTTGATTGCAATTCCAAATCCTCCTTGCGAGAAACAAAGACCCGGAAATCTCTCTCCCCCATCCCCCAAGCACCATGCGAAACAGTTGAACGGAGATGCCAAATTGGTGTGTCGAAAGAAGAATCACACATGGTACAAGTACTCTGACGTTGTCAATTAGAGTGCGAGAGTAGAGCAGATCATCGACCTGCCATGAGTACGTGGCAATCTTTTGCGCCTGGAGTGTAAACACTATCAAGCAACCTGGACCATCTCCAGATTGTAAAAATTTTCTCCGTCCAGGCTTTTAATATTTAGGAAGTGCCTCATGTGCTTCAAGCTTCACAAAAGCACCATCTTCGTACACTTCTTTTGGGGGGATTGGGGTCAGTCGCTGACAACTTGGAAAGTTACATGGGCTTGTCCATTTTATTGGGCCTCCAAGCCCATCTATTGTTCATGAATCATTCATTAACATTATATTACTACACATTTGAGGACATTACTGTCATATTGAGAAAGTTACTCTCCTGGGATGCTATCCCGTGTTTTCTAGCACGGTACTGTAGAACGATCCCGATGTTTTTTTTTAAAAAATTTTTTGGTAAGGAAATCCTGATGTGTATGTTTCTTTTGTGGGAGAACAGTTCGATTGTTGTGATTTGGTGAAGATTTCCACAGGTAGCTCTCAGTCGGGCAACCTTTTTCTTGCCTAACTCTCAATTATAGAAATTTATAAGCAAAATGTTTTCTTCATAACATGCTGAAATTTCTTCAAGAGTAGAGAATTAGTCGAGAAAGTGCCCAGACCAATTTCCATGATTAGCTCGCATTCTCTATCAGCTAAAGCTAATGCAGACAAGAAATCACAAAAAGCAAAACCATTCTTCTGGATTTGTTATATTGTCAAACCAACCTATGACAGAGGGAGAAGGTGACCTAAACGAATAGGCATTCTCATAAAGAAAGATCCATAGTGATTAAATAAACAAAGTATCTTCAATCACAAACCAAAGTCCAAAAGCACCTTTCAAAATAAACACAAACGCCCAAAAATAAAGGAAAAAGAACTGAAAGAGCCATGGAATGAAGAGAAATCAGAAAGCCAAAAGGACAGCAGACAGCCCTGAAACAAGGGGTTGACAATTCCTTAGATATCAACATTCCATGATTCTATGTTGTCTCTCTTTTCATCTCTCTCTCTCTCTCTCTCTCTCTCTCTCTCTCTCTCTCTCTCTCTCTCTCTCTATATATATATATATATATATATATATCTCTTCATTAGCTCATCTATGATCCTTCTTGTTATTCCTGCTCTTTCTTGTTTCTGGTCCCTGGTTTTGTTCTGATCACAGTCAACTGGGGATTATAGGAGCCAAACATGAGTACACATAAACACGTATAATATTGGTGATGTTAGGTAAGGAAGACTAGTAAAAAGCAGTTACCAAAATCATCTCCTAATCTTCTTATCCTTTCCATTCCCCAGAAACGAACCCAAACCTAGGAAATTAGCCGTCCCTTTCGAAATGGAAGGAGTTGGCACGTTCAATACTGGACTAACTCTAACCCTGTGCCCGTTGTAAGTTCCGTGACTGTTCTTCTTCAATGGAGGCTTTTGAGGCCTTGAATTCACATTACTTGAAGAAGACGATGATGTCGACGACGATCTTCGCAATGTAATAGATGGTTGCTTCTGTGGTGCTTTTTTGGGATTCGGAGTCGAACCAGTTGAATTGCTTCTCGACAAAAGTGGGAATGAGCAAATCAAGCTCTTCTTTTGGACACCTTCTGAGTTGAGACTTGAACTCCTCCTGAACCCCCAAAAAGACTTGGAGATGGGCTTTTCCTCTGAGTCCAAGCTTGACACTGCGATCTCCTTTATGCTTGCTTTCTTTTTGGTCACATCACTTGGAGGATAAGGGATTGAACGAAGTAAAGAAGAAGGATGTGCTTCACCTTCATTTTTCGAAGTCCCATTTGGAGTAGCGGTGTTGTTCCTCTGCTGAATCTGGACCGGAAGAATCATGCCATTCGCGAAAAGCTCGTCAGCCGAAGAAGATTCATAATCAAAGCTTTGGCAGATGCTGAACTCGAAATCGGAGTTCCTGTCCGAAAGGCAGAAGGAACCTGATTCAGCCTTGATGGATTCCATAGTTGTGATATCTCTTGGTCCTGCATCATATGAAATTGACATACGAGGAGGACTACTTATTTCCGAGCACATCCCTTGACTGCAGAAAGCCGGAAGAATCAGAAGATGTTGTTGGTTCAGGAAATTTTGAGATTTTTCAAGAATGTTGAGTGTGAGAGGAAGTTTGGAGCAAATGGGACTTGGTAGAGGAGAAACCTCTCAAAAGCTTGAAGGTGTCACGGGATCTAAGAACATTCTCAAACCAGACCAGAGTCTCAGGTTTCTTAATTCTCTGAATGAAAAGAGAAGGGAATTGTCTCTTTGCTGTCAGAGGAGGAGAAGAGGCAAGTGGCTTGGGCAAGAGGCCTATATAAACATATTTCCTCAATATTTCCTCTAAGTTTGAGGCACCATATATGTTCTGAACAATGAAGAGAGAGACTTTGAATTGTTATTGGGCCTCTGCTGGTACAAACGATGCAAGAATAAACGTATGGGTCAGGAAATTATTTTTATGCAGAGAGAGAGAGAGAGAGAGAGAGAGAGAGAGAGAGAGGGTATTGCTGTGATGAAGTTTATTAGAGCTCTAACAACGGATGATTAGTGCTACCCCTTCAAGTACGAAACCTTAAGACGCGTAATCAACAGGTCACAATTTTCAGGAAAATCATGAGCGAAATCCATGGCAACAATTTTGGTTGGCCTTAGAAGCAACCGTCAAAAAAAAAAGAAACCCAAAAGTAAAGGCAAAAAGAAAACAGAAAAGTCAAGTGTCATGTCGGCCTTCATTTGCAATCTTTTTTTGGTTCTAGAAAAAGATGGAATGACACAGCAGGCATGAGATTACCCCTCATCATGTAATTTGACTTGTGGGGCTTGCCATTTCAACAACCGACCTGATCTTTTGTTCTTTTGCCTAAAGCTTATGCTTTTTAGCTTTCAATGAATTTAATGTGATGAAAGATCAACTCTTCCTTGTCTCCGCTTTCTAGATTCTTGAACAAAATAGTCCTGTTATTTGTTCACCACTTCAATGCCTTTTAGGTGGACCGATCTTTTCATTGATTACATCCTCTGGCCTTCCTGATGTCTCTTTATGACAGCATTACCATGTTTGTTTGCCTCTCAATTTGCCGTCATTTCAGGTTGAAACCGCGGTTCGCATTGAGCTTCTGGCACTCGTCCAACCTAAACCCACGCTATTTTTTTTCTTTAGCTAATCAATTGAGGAAGAAAAACCGAATGAGGAACATGTACAGTCGATGCTTCTTGGCTTAAAATATGATATTGATGTTCATTATTTATCCCTCTGAAGCCTCGAGACAGAGAAACTCATCTGTATTATTTGGTATTTTTGTTTATGCCTCGTCACCGTACCAAGAGTAAGTGGGGTTGGTGCTGTTCAAAGAATCCTGACCAAATATTTTTATTCTTCACCGTTGATTTGCAGCATTGATTACACAAATTTTCCGTATCTTTTCTCTACTTTCTACTGAGAGAAAGAAGGCTGAATAATATTAGGGGAGTAACTATTGATATTAAATCTTCTGGTTTGTGTACATCGGAAAGCCAAGTGATTCAAAGTTCGCGACGTCTCCAACGATGAGAATTTCATTTGCGGTCTGATGTACCAAACCTTTAATCCATAGATGCTCCTTTATTGAAAAATAGAACAAAGTGAAAACTTGTCACTAAAGCAAAATTCTATTGTCAAGCCTCACGAGTCTTGAGTCTGTTGGTCTGGTAAGCTATATGCTTCATCAAAAAGTCAAATCGAATAAAAAAATCCTTGGAAAATCTTTCAAGTTTGAACCTGAAAAACAGAGATCATAGAAAGAATCATGTAATTGAATGTAGCTGCTACTTAGTAAGAGGAACTCAATTTCCCTTGAGGACATTCTATCTTGACTTCCTTTCATGAAATTATAAACTACAAAGTTGTTGCCAAGCACATCCGAAAGAACATGACAGCAGCATTTGAAGCAAAACAAATACCATTTGGAGATCAAAATCAATTGGAGGAGGGTACTCTAGACATGTCATTGGTTTTCTTTACAAGATCAACCTCTACATTACGTAATATCTTAATGTCACGGTCTAATGTAAGTGTATGAGACACACCAACCATTACCAGCTACACAGTTTGTATATAAATCGACCAAAACTAATTTTCTTTCCTTTTTTTCTTTTTTGGACTGACTGGGTCAAGTCACAAACATGATATAAATTTCAAATTGTTACACTTCTTGATTCAATTCGCGTCCGGCATATGCGTTCTTTTATACAATCGATCTATGAGTTATCCCAAACTATTTCTTCTGGTATGTGACTAGAACCAAATGGCCTCATCGTTGACATGAATATAAGTTTTCTGATAAGCAAACATTGGATAGGATTAGGTTACGTGGAGATATGTAAGTATCTGGGGAGTGAGGACCCATGTCCTTCATCATGGAGGCCAAATGGATATTATTTTAAATTTTTTGAGACTCCGCAAGATTATTTCTTTCCTTCTGAATTATTCAAATGAGTTCTCAGTACACAGCATAATTATTAATAAATTTGCATTAAGATACTTGAGATATCATTTTGGTTTTCCCCTTAAGGTGAAACACTGAGTGATTATGATCTCAAGTTGTCTTCATTTCTTTGTATGCAAGCCATTCTTTATGGCCTAAAATGGCGGACCACCGAAGAAGAGGTACACTCCAGTACCTTTGAAGCTGTCCTAAAAAGTCGTACTTAGCTAGTGAAATCATTTTATTATTCTTGAAGCATATCTGTCCATAATCTTCATGGTATAGTTAGAGATATGCTTGATCTAAAGAAAGATTATACCTTCGTTCTTTTTGCAAGATTTTGAGAGTAGTTCATGGAATATGCTTAAAACCTAATAGAAGTTGCGCCCTATTTGTACCATTCTTGAATGTCGATAAAATTCACACCCATCTACTTGCAATTTTACCGGGATAATCGCAACCATCAGATCATGAGAGCCTCAAATGGGGCTCACATGATCTTTAATAAGCGATGAAATGGATCGCTTTGCTTTTGAAGGAATGGGTTAATCCTCAGGATGCTCCTAGGGACAATCCTAGGCCGTTGGCATTGTAATGTCGTTTGTCCTTTTTCCCCATCAAAAATCTATCTTCTCCCGCTATATTTAACACTTACACTACATCTTCCCAGCATTACTCCAAACAATTCAGGAAAAGTGTCAAAAAAGTCATAAACCTTTTGTATTTATGTCATTTTAGCCATAAACCTTTTTTTGTGCCAATTCAATCCTAAACCTTTTGCATTTGTGCCAATTCAGTTCTTCGAAAGACTTTTTTGAAAGGTTTATGACTTTTTTGATACTTTTCTCCGCAATTCATGGTAAAGAGAAATGAATCTCTACCCTCTTTGGGTAATGTCCTCAATGGCCTATATGGATGCCCTTGCACAAGTATTTTGGTGATCAACAATCATTCACTTTCGACAATCTCTCAAGAGGGTCTCTGGTCGTTTCACTCTAGACCCATAGTCCCAAAAAAAGAAAAGCATAAAGTTGGGTTATAGAGAAGGAGAAATCTAAGTGATCAGTGAAGGTGAGTGTGATGAAATTGATTGATGGATGAACTGTTTGGTGTTTGGTATGGGTGGTAGGGTTCAGTGCTGATACATGATGGCTATTGTATCCACAGACAACTATTTTTATCTTCTTCTCGGACATGTCTAGGCCTCTTAAAGGTATTTGTCAGCTTGCCATGTGGGGAAGCTCAATTCGTGAAAGGAGAACGAGAGAGACAGAAACTATTGGCTGCAATTTTCTCTGGCAAAGAAGTATTACTCGTTCCTTTCGACAGCCAAGAAACCCCACCCTTGGATCCATGCAGGACATGTTTTCTCTTTTATCTTCTAGGTATGAGAGCATAGGTAGGACCCATCAGTAACCATGTCCAAAACCCCGAATAATGCGATCTCCACGAATTTAATACTCACCATTCATGACATCAATCTTGCAGTAACAGTTATTAAATGTTCATTGCAATGCCTCTCTTGAATGTTAAGACCAAATTATTATCGTGTGTACTTGAATTGAGTCTAATAGTGACTTTATACGCATGCCATCGATTAGGTGACGCGTGTGCAAAAAGAAAATGTGTCTAGTTATACATCCTCGTATCTAAGTTAACCACTTAGCCTCCTAATTTCTAAGTATGCCATAGTCCCTTGTGGTTAAGGTGACATTGGATATCTCAGACTGACTGACTGACAGAGAGAAGTGTATACGATTCATGCACAATTGGTGGATAATCTCCAGCTAAACATACCTTCTAGTCGCAGGCAAATTGATGATGGGAATGGGGGTGGACAAAAGGCATGGCAGAAGAGAATGGAAATTTCCAGTCTTTGATAGAGATTGGTCATGAATTTTCCCTTTCCGTTACCGGGGGCAAAGCTCCATCTTTTGGCATGGGAGATGAAGTAATTTCAACGTTTGCTTTTGCAAAAGCAAATTCGGGACCAAGGTTGCCTTATTGGGTTACACTGTCAATGATGATCCAAGAAAGCACGACAGAATGGGATGTTTGAGAAAAAAGATGAAGAAGAACGTCGTTTCTGTTTTCGCCTTCTGAATATGTCTGTTTTCAGTACTTCTGTTTGGTCTCTTAAGAATTTTGCAAAAGCTTCGGGCACACACTAAGTTCTTCATGATTTCTTGTTCATTCTTCTCAATCAAGCAAACAAGAGAATGCTACGCATAAGGAGAACAAGAGGGTGTGAGGATTTTATCTAAAAGCATCAAAAGCACTCCAGCACAGCAATCCTCTGACTAAAGGGTTTCGAAGTCACAATCGTGTCTTATGTGGGAAACTAATTATAAGTGTAGTACCTATATTAAACTGAATCTGAACCATCGAACACGGTGGATCCCATACGAAGTCCCGCGCGTGTCCTGCCATATCGAACAGACCACATTGAATTTATTATATAAATTAGGTTCTTGAAATTCGTTCTCTTTGTATGACACCCCTTTTTTACAAACCTCAAGAAAACGACTCGAGCTATTGGGCAGAAAACGAAAGGTAATTGCTTGCTGTTCCTCGAGGCCAAGCAGGGACCGGCTTCTCTACGCAATGCCCCTTCTTCAAGCCCGCCCATTTGACTTTCGGGCCTAGCGGCAGCTGAGCGGCCACCAGGCGGCCCGGCGAGGCCAATCATCAAGTGAATTTGTATTTTGGGGAATGCCTTATGAGGGCCTTGGGGTCAAGCTGGACTTGACTACATAAGGCCCAAGTCACGGTCTCTCGGCCCATGAAATCCAGCCCAAGATCTGCTTTGCGCCGAGGAGGCATTTCATCTTCGGGCCCAGCCGACCTGCAAACGTTGCAGATTATTGAGGAGGATGATCATTTCAAGGCTCAAGCCGTCCTAAATCAATTCCAAATGCTCGCAAGAATATTTGAATTTCCAGCAACATGAAAAAGGATCGAAAAGATCCTTCGAGAAGTGATATCCCGTCAAAACTGATGGGACCCTTTCATTTGTGGGTCAAATTGTTGTCGATCTTTCCATCGTCAATAAATTATTCGAAAAAAAAGAACTTACTTATAAGAAGAATCCGAAAATTTGAAAAAACATATAAATAAGTCAATGGTCATTTTTATATTAACAATTTTTTTTTTACTTATCAACACTACGGGAAAAAGAATCCGTGTTTTTCGGCACCAACTATATAAATCTAATATTTTTCAATAGCATTTTTCCATTTCACTGTTGTAGAAATTTGACTCGAAGTGTCACGGTCTAATCGTCGTCTTCTTCCAATTCAGCACTCACCTGATATTGCCATCACTATCTGTTTGTCTTGGAGTGGTTTTGAGGTTTCATCCCTATCAGATTCAAATCATCACCTGTCGCTATCACCACGAATAATTCACGTAGTGGGACTTCCCTTTCGAAAGTGTTGTTATCCATTACAATTGTGGTGCTGAGAAAGATTGAAAGAATGGAATGGACCGTCGTTTTTTTATTCTCTTTTTTTTATTGCAATACATTAGAAAGCACCACAATGCCAGTAGGGAAAAGGTCTTGAAGAAATCTGAAATCGAGTTCCCGATCGAAATCGAACCTCGTGAGTGTGTTAGAGGAGACATCGATAACTATTACGACAGATTATTTGACATTATTAGCTATTCGCCGAAATGATGTTATGACCCCTTCTTTCAAGAAAAGTGATGAGTATAAAATTATATGTATTGTATTTAGGGTTAATATCACGAAAAACCCTAAACTGATACACCTGTGATAATTTTATCCAAAACTATTTTTTTGACCACAAAAAATCCCAAACTGGTATACCTGTGACAAATTTACCTCGAACTTTTCTTTTAACCACTGAAAACCCCAAACTGGTACGCTTATGATAATTTTACCCTGAACTATATTTTTGACTACCAAAAACCCCACACTGGTACACATGTGATAATTTTACCCCCGAACTAATTTTTTTACCACTAAAAACCCAAAACTGGTATATTTGTGACAAATTTACCCTCCGTTAGTATCCGTTAAATTATATTAATATCACAAAAAATTACAAATTGGTAAACTTGTGGCAAACAAAGGGGTAAAACCCAAAATCGGTACACATGTCAATACCACATGTCATTAAATTTAGCAATTTGATAGTAAAATTTAACGGAAACTAACGAAGGGTAAATTTGTCACAGGTGTACCAGTTTGGGGTTTTTGATGACTAAAAAATTAGTTCGAGGGTAAAATTATCACAGGTATACCAATGTAAGGTTTTTTATGGTCAAAAAAATAGTTCGGGGTAAAATTGTCACGAGTGTACCAGTTTAGAGTTTTTTGTGGTCAAAAAAATAGTTTGGGGTAAATTTGTCACAGGTGTACTAGTTTAGGGTTTTTCGTGGTATTAACCCTTGTATTTATAAGAAGAGATATACTGTATCTTAAATTTCGTCAAGAATCAACCATATTTACTTACCATTCCGTCGTGACGAAACCAAAGTAGATATAAAAATACTTAGTTTACATAATACTATATGATTTCTTACTAGACAGGTTTGAGGAGCTTCTCCCCCTATGTGTGATTTTTCCTATATTCACTTTTTTTTATGTAGACTTTTGCCTTTAGTTGTTTTATATATGTATTTACCCTTAATATTCATATGTAATCTTAACTTCCTGTAAAGCTTCACTCTGATTGAAATAAGATACTTTCGAGGAAATTACCCAAAAAGTCTTAAATATATTGTATAGATAACAATTTAGTTCTAAACTACCTAATTTGGCCAATAAAGTCCTAAATATTTTGACAATATCTTAATGTAGTCTATTTGATCAATTTAAGCGGAAATCATTAATGTGGTGATCCAGCTAGCGTCGGCCATCCTACGTGGCATAGTGAGCGGCAGACATGGAAGAAATGAAAACAAAGCGTTGTTGTTTTGTAATTTTTTTAAAACTTTCTACATTTTTCTTTTATATTTCTTTTTTTTTCTTTTCCACACCATTGTTCATCTTCTTTGTTGTGTCTTCATCTCCTTAAAAGCAATGTCATTT
The DNA here is from genome assembly GCA_031216285.1 of Syzygium syzygioides. NCBI lineage: Eukaryota > Viridiplantae > Streptophyta > Magnoliopsida > Myrtales > Myrtaceae > Syzygium > Syzygium syzygioides. Next base: position 19,762,737 of record CM062252.1, on the reverse strand, counting down.
CGATTCATTTCTTTCAAATCAGCCATCGGCTGATTAGACCATCATATCAACGATTTCCAACATATATTGGCTAAATGGACTATATTAGAAATCATCAAAACGTTGAAGACTATATTGGCAAAATTAGAAAGTTTAGGACTTAATTAGAATCTCTATAATAGATTTAGGACTTTCTGGACAAATTTTCCAAATACTTTTAATAGTTATTAGTTAATTGCATGTTAATTATCGAACCAACTTCATTCTAATACCACACGAACATGAATTTCTTCATTTTTATGAAATTAGAATATGTTTTTTTTAACTTAGAAATTAGAATATGTTACTTAGTATAAATTATTCGTTAAATAGTATCATATTTCATGCGAATCTTCCTCTTTCAAACAACATAAAGGTGGAATTCTTAGTTCACATTATATGCTAATATAAAATATATGGACTCGATACATTTACAAAATTCTTAATTGTTGTTACATGACATAGGGAAGTTGTATATTTATTTAACAACATCATTTTTATATGACGAGAAAAGAAGAAAAATCTTCCAAGGAAATACATAATAAGAAGAGTTATCAAAATGTTATAATTTTTAATAATTGCTAATTTGCAACATCAAAACTCATTAAAACTAATGCTTTTTTGTTGAACAAATTTTTTTAATGAGACAAAGCACTAATCCTAGGTGGAAGAAAAATGACTGGAAATGCAAGAGCATTGCTCTTTATAAAAGAATGATCAATCTCTTGCAAATTAAAATCACATGTCGCTTTTAGAGACAATTCTCACTGAACATCTCGTTACGAAACGGTAGAAATGCACTAGAAGTTTTTAAACTTGTCACGAAAGTGTAATTAATTCCTAAAACTTTCAAAAAGTGCAAGCAAGTCCTAAAACTAGTCAAATTGGTACAACCAAGTCCTTATGTTAACTCATCTAACTTGTTTAATGAAAAATATTGACGTTGCTCTTTTCTTATATATTTTCTCTATTCTACAAATTTCATGTTTTAGCCACACGAATTTCATACTTTAGCCACGTCAGCACCATGCAGGATAGAGAAAAAAAAATCCAACATTTTTTGTTAGACAAGCTGGACAAAGTTAACGGAAGAACTTAATTGCACTTTTTGAAAATTTTAGAATTTAATTGCATTGCAAGTTTTGTCATAAGTTTTAACACTTGCACTGCACTGATCCCTTACGAAATATAATTATATAGATAGTAACCCCACTCCTAGGGGAGCTTAGACCGATAATATTCAATTTGTTTTTTCGCACAAAGCTTATCCATTGATTAAACTAACCCCTCAAAAAGTTGGAATTTTTCCAAACAAAAAAAATTCCAAGAATTATCCTAGAGAGATGATTTGGAATGCCCGATTGAAGCTTAGTGATGATTTTCAATGTGGGTGGCCAACTAAAAGGCAAATGCTAAAAGCCAGAAGGAAAAAGGAAAGAGAATAGAAGCCTGACCAATATCAATCAAATCCTGCCATCAATTAAGATGGCGATGGACAATCCTCCATCCCTCTAAGCCAATAGATAGGATCTTTGGAAGTTCAATGTAGCCTTCCAAATTCAGTGCAAAAACCCATGATGGACATAATGATTAACCTTTTCAATGGTCTTGGCCATAGATAACCTTCTTTGTTGGCCATAACAAGCATGGGCAAATCCATCGTACGATCTTGAAATCAAAGGGCATTGGAATCATAAACCTACCATCATGACTTTTGAAAATTTGAAACTTGACAAGAAAAAAAAAATGGAATCACAAAGTAGAAAAAAGTCGGGTACCTTGAATTGATAAGTAAATTTATGAAATTACGATCAGTCACGAACCGATTCTTTTTTTTTTTTGCAGATATATGAAATCGCTAAAACCATCATTGTATCGACATTTCTCGGTTTTTTTCTCCTTCACAATTTTTAGCTAAGTGACTTAATAAGCAAAATTTTCTCTAATGGGGAGGATTAGGACAGGATGAGTAGTTAATTAGTGATTGTGGTTCTAATATATCTCTCGATTTGAAAAAGGGGGAAGTGAGATAACTAAATAGGAACGAAGACCATCTATTTCCTTGGACGATCATTAAATTTAGGGAAAATTCCAATGAAGGATCCCAAGTAGGGTCAAATTCTCAAAAGAGGATCTAAAGTTAATATTGTGTCAAATAATGGCATGAAGTGCTCAATTAGTCTCAAATAAAGACTCGAAGTGTCCAAAAAATCTCAAATAAGGACCTGGGTCCCTGTCTGGCCAAAATACCTGCTAGTCGGCGAGAAAGTTACTGTTCCGACACCGGAACAATAACTTTTTAATTTTTTATTATTATTTTCTTTCTGTTTTTCCTTTTCTTTTTTTTTCCTTTTCCTTTTCTTTTTTTTTCTTTTTTTTCTCCGCCGACCATAGCCGGGGCCGATGGAGGTCGTTGACTTTAGGCAAGGCCGCCCTCGCCGGCGTCGGGCGAGGGCCGCCCTCGCCGGCGTCGGGCGAGGCCGCCCTCGCCTGGGCTGGGCGAGGCCAGCCTCGCCAGATCTGGCGAGGGCTTGACCTCGCCTGTAACTGGCGAGGTCGGCCTCACCCGATGCTGGCGAGGGCGGCCTCGCCCAGCCTAGGCGAAGGCGGCCCTCGGCCGACGACGACAAGGGCGGCCTCGCCTGAGGCCGGCGACCTCCGCCAACCTCGGCTATGGTCGGTGGAGGAAAAAAAGAAAAGAAAAAGAAAAGAAAAAGAAAAAAAATAGAAAAACAAAAATAAAAAAAAATTAAAAAGTTACTGTTCCGGTGCCGAAACAGTAACTTTCTCGCCGGGCGACAGGTATTTTGGCTGACCGGGGACCCATGTCTTTATTTGAGACTTTTTGGGCACTTCGGATTCTTATTTGAGACCGATTGAGCATTTCAGGTCCTTGTTTGACACAATGTTTACTTTGGACCATTTTTTGAGAATTTGATCTCACTTGGGGTCCTTAATTGGATTTTTCCTTAAATTTAAAATCTTTTGGGACAGCCATCCTTGAATTGCAGAAAAATTAAATGCCCTGTCACGTGCCTAACACACACCTCACATGTAGTGACTCCCCGATTGAAAATTTCACATTGTTTTCCCCCTTCCCCTTTTTTGCCAGAATTGTCCAAAAGAAGTAGGTGTAGCATATAAGAAGAAGACAAAAGATGACAGAAATTCAAGTGTGGGGTGTGGCTTGTTCTTTCAATTTTGGCTTTTTATCTTATTTTCTTTTAATTGTTCTAAACCAAACACCCAAAACATTAAAAAAAAAAAGCTACAAAGCAAATTATATCCACTTTAGTGAATAATTAAAATGTGAAGCTTATTGAATGACTTGAAGCCACACATAAAAAAAAAAGCCCATTTTAATCCATTTTCGGTTTCGGAAAGTCCCACCGTCCTAGACTACTTGTAAGACAGCTTCCCTCTTTGGACTTAAATGAGGTGGCTTCGCTGGAGTCAACCTTAGGTAGGTAAATGTCAAGCCTATAAAATTTTCCCACCAATGTCTTTGTTTTTTTGTTTTTATTTTATTTTTCGCAATCGTCTCGATCGATTGCTGGAAATTCTTCCATCGAATTCTTTGTTTTTTTGGGCCATATCCGTCGAATTATAAAGGACAATTTTCTTGGGGCATGATGACTATCCCTTTTGTTAGGCAAGGGTTGGAGTATAACGCACATCCACCGAAGCAAACAAGACAACAAACAAAACACCATCTTCACACGTATAATAACCACCTAATTGCTCCGACATTAGATGCTCCTACCAAATGGAATGACAGCCCCACTTCGTGTCCAGATGCAAGTTTTTCAACAGTAGTGAATAGTAGCATCCCTGTACAAGACTGTGTGGTTGTGATGTGAATCCCCCAGACATGGGCCATCTTGCTCCTTACATGCTTGTTAATTTGGACATGAGAGCCATCCCAGATTCCATTTCTTTCCTTTTTTCTTCCTTTTTTTTGAAATTTTCAAAAATACCATTTATTCTTTACAGGCTGATCAAGTCAAAAAAAAAAAAATAGAATTCGAGCTTCTCAAAACCTTACCAAAAAATTTCAGTGAGCTTCATATACCAATAATGCAAGTTCAGAAAAAAGAAAAACAAGGAAAAAAGTAAGTTCCACCTAAGCTTTGAATGCTTCAATTACTTAAAATGGTACCCCAAAAGTTTCTAGGAGGACCCCCATTTCTAGATATATTATGTGTTTCTCCTGAATAAATATAAGTGAATTAAATAAAAATAAATGCCTGTAAAGGGGACACAATCCAAGAACATAGAATTAGCCACGTGGCCTCCTAAATACTGGCCTGTTCCATGCACTAATATCACCAGAAGTGGAAAAAAATCATGATAAGAAAAAAAGACAGAAAATTTTACTCTGCAAGATTTGCTCACTAATCGCAGTATAAAAACAAACAAGCCTCTCACGCCAAAATCCCCTCGCACTTGTTCTTGGCTCTCCAACAAAGGTGTTATACTCTTTCCATAAGTATCAATGGCTGAGTTCACATCAGAATTCTTGCAGTGTCTCAAGGCCGCACCGTTCCCATTCATAGACACCGATCCATGCATGGAGTTCCTGAGCCACCACTTCAGAGAGATGAACCCAACTGTTGGGTTAGACCACTCGAGCTTGACCTTTCATGAGAACCCGATGGATGGCTTTTGCAGCGAGAGCTTGTTCCCTCACCAAGCCCCTGATTTTCCTGGAAACCTGGCAGCCAGTGTCCCTGGATTTTCTCACCCCCAAGAGCCGAATTGCGGGTCAGACTCGGTCATTCAAACCGTCATAACTGGCAACAGCGAGCCCCATAAGAAGAGGAAGGCATTGGATGTTTCACAGAGCAGCTCCGCAAATTCATCAGCCCCTGCTCCTTCTGACACTGGAAGGAAGAAAAAACATGTAAGGGAACGGATTGATGAATCAATCCTTCATCTTCGTTGAGTACCGAAAATTACTTTTTCCGTATGTTAGGAGTTTTGGGTGTGTTTTGGTTATTGAAAAGAGTTTATTCTGTGTTGCATATATGCAGAGTAGTGGTAGTTCAGGCAGAGCGAAGAGAATCAAAGGCAACAATGAGAAGGAAGAGGAGGGGCCGAAGGAGGTGGTTCACGTTAGAGCTAGAAGAGGACAAGCCACTGACAGCCACAGTTTAGCAGAGAGGGTAAGCTACTTCAATCCTTAGAAGCGAAACTACAAATGACATTCGATTTTCAATTCTTTTTAAAGTATTATTAGATTTATTACTTTTTTTTAACTTGTCCCACAATTCCTAATTCCATCAATTGACTCTGTTCCTTAAACCAGGTCAGGAGAAGCAAAATCAATGAGCGGTTGAGATGTTTGCAGGATATTGTTCCAGGATGTTACAAGGTAAAAATACATTACAAGAAGCTGAAGTTGACGAACTCTTTCTAGGAATATCTTTCTTGTGTCCTGAAAATTGCATATCATTTTGTTCTTAAATTTGCAGACGATGGGATTGGCAGTGATGTTGGATGAGATTATCAATTATGTGCAGTCATTACAGAATCAGGTTGAGGTAAGAAACAGAAAGGAAAGAAAGAAAAGACAACCCCTCTTTTAAGGCCTGAAATTGCTAATTTTAGTCGTTAATATGTTCATCTTTTTGTATCAGTTCCTTTCAATGAAACTTACTGCAGCAAGCACATTCTATGACTTCAACACCGAGTCTGATGCTATCGAAAGAATGCAGGTACTAATCTGAGCTGACCAACCTCATGAAGCACAAACTGTACCAATTGAAGAAATGTTAATATATCAACAATCTATGCAAATGAAGTCTACCACCATACGGCTCAAAACCCTGTTTTTTTAAGTTGAGTCGATCCATTCAAATCATTGGTTTTTGAGCGAACCAAGAGCCTTACCACCATACGCAGTAAAAGATCGTCATTCTAGTTGCCTCATGACACATTTAACATCACTGAAGAGGGAAGGTTCCAATTCTTTTATCTCCTCAAACAAGTTTTAGCTCCTGGTGATAGAGACTCTCCTGAGTGACGAACAATTTTTACCTGAAGAGAAAGACTTCCTCTAGACTGTAAATCGATAACCTCCCTAAGCAATCACCTATCTATCTATATATTTGTTGATCTTATGGATTCATGTGACTGAAAGAACTTGGACCTTCTTGTGTTGCAGAGAGCGAAGGCGTTTGAGGCAAAAGAGTTGGAGAGGCTCATCAGAGAAGGACAAGGGAGGCATGCCAATTTCCACACAACATGGCAAAGTTGACAGCTACTTAGGATGTTCCTCCCAACCATTTTCTATACAACACATGAAAATGTTCGACTTCCTAATATTTTCAATTTCTTTCTTCTTCTTTTTTACCTTCTTGTCATAATTGTCTTCAGAATCCTCCCTTATACTGGCACAGATGAAAACTTCAGTCTTGTAATGTTCCCACACATGTGAGCCCATGTGATCAAAGATAACTAATGTCTTATGAATTCATCGAATTTGGGATCTCTCTCTCTCTCTCTCTCTCTCTCTCTCTCTCTCTCTCTCTCTCTCTCTCTCTCTCTCTCGCCTCCAAATGATGCTTGATACCATTATTAGAAGTGCTTGGCAATGTTGATAAGTCACGCGACATATAAGTGCAACCCGATAACACATCATATGAGTAAAGGCATCGCATGTTCTCTCATCTAATAGTTTGTGACTGGAGGATTGCGATTGTCATGACCGCGATCTGCATAACTCATAAAGCTTGGCCAAGATCAGTCAAGATTGCTGCTTTGGACACAAACTTGACTCGACTGGACAAGAATGTGATGTGCTGCCTTTGATGTCCATAATCACACAGTGATTGCAAGATGGCCCATGAAATTATTTTGGCTTTCTTGATAATGACTACCTTTGTCTTTTTCCCTCGCGGATAAGTAGCATCAATGTCATTGCTTGCTCAATTAACAAAAGTGAATTTCACGGCATTGTTGCTTTCTTCTTCTTGTTTGATTATTACATGTGACTGTATTTAGTGTTTGGGACTCTGAAGAACTCGACTGTGTCGTAGCACAAGTGACCGTGTTAACACATTGACTCGGTAACTAAGATGCTCATAAGCGATTTTCATTCAAACTAGGCGATTGAAAAAATGGCGCCTCGATGCTTCGATGCATGGTAATCAGATCGATCAACAATCTTAATTTCATGGCATACTTATGTCAGGTAAGATTTTGCTAATTGAACGATTAAGCTAGGGAAAGAAAATTAATCATTGAACTAGGACAAGAGCTTCACTTGATCACTCAGAGAAATTCTGTAGCCCCAGTATTGACTTGTATCGAGTAGGGCCAATCCCCAAATGAATTATGATGAACAAACAGTGGAGAAATCCTCTTGTCGGTGAAATCACATGACTGTCTATTCTATTTGGCACTTGCAAATGGATTATGTATGTCCAGTGCTACCAATGGCCCCGGCACTCATACATGTAGACCCAAAGGGCCAACATTGCAATTTTTCTCAGGGGAAAAGAATCTGGTAACAACAAGCAACTTGTCCAATCGACGTCAACAACAGCCGTAGCTTGTCGACATGCGAATAAATCTAAAATGAAGTAAAACTGAGACTGAAAAGTCGTATATCGCTTCAAAATTAGAAATATCAGGTGATTTATCAATCTGAATTCTTGGAGATAAAGGGCGGAGCTTGCATTATTATGAGCCAGATCGATTGCCTGGGTAGCTTTTTATTAAGATGTACAAAGGAATGTTTGAAAAGTCAGGTGGTTTTTTCTTGAATATCAAACTCCCTGCTTTTTTTTTCTTTCTTATTTTTTGGGGTTTAAGTTTAGATAAGTACACACGAGAAGATCTCATGGATGTTGCCAATTCAAGGAATGAATGATTAGGGAGGAGAGAACTTATTGAGGAAATAATAAGTATTCTTTGTATGACTTCATATGAAGTTGAAGGGAAGAAGGTAGATGCAATGAATCCATGGGGGTTGTGCTTTGAGTGGACAGCTTGAATGGGCCAAACCATGCTCAAAAGAAGATGGACAAGGTGGGTTCTTCCAATTCTTCCAATTTCTTTGCTAAATGATAAGAGCCTAGTGAACCTTTTTAGAGCCACTTTTGTTTCACTCCCCAACCAAAAAACTCCCTTGCTTTGACCTCCCCTTTTGACCAGCCACTGGCTTGCCTCTTGAAGCATATGCATGAACAAGGGAGGTGGGAGAGGGATCCAAGGGGTCCCCTCAGTTTGGATTTAGGGCGAAAGTGTGTGGTGTGGTTGACTACAGTCTTGGAATTCATTAGGCATGTCAACTTGCGCAATCTTTTTGGCCCCCCAAAACACTACTTAAACAACTTTTGGAGTTCGGAACGGCACGTGCCATGTATCCAACTCAAGTTATGTGTCCTTACAAGTCGGAAGAGCAATGCCGATTGGCAAACTGTAACCGACGGCCAACACCTTCACAATCAAGCGGGCACCCCACCACATGACCAAGCATACACTTGGCCAATTGCCACCAACGGCAGCGCCACCTCGCTGCTATTGCTCGGTTATGTACATTCAATTCGAATCATATCATCGAAGGTCGTCTTGAGAGAGACTCGTGCCGCTCATCAAGCCCAAGTCATATGAAGGATCAGCAGGAGGATGTGCTTAAAAAGCAGCGGTCTCAACCCACAGTTCCTCGTAGATATCTACTGTCTTTAGCCAGTTTTCCAATTATTTGAAAGGCTTGGGTTTGAAAGTTTTCGAAATATTTTCAAGGACTGGATGAATGACTTTTATGGTCAAAAAAGGGTAGTGGAGGGGATCAATTGATGACACTCTCCCTCGAGTCTCAATGTGACTACCACAGCCCATGCCTAAAGAATTAATTCCCTTCACAATATTATTTAGATATGACATTCTTTTACATAAAGATGGGCTTCATTCCAAAAATAAGCACCAATTTTAGGTTGGATGACAATTTTGGCCCCAATTTTTTTTCTCGTAAAAAGCACAAACTTTTACTTAAATCCCAAATCTAGCCTTCATTAACTTAGAACCATTGATTATCGAACTTGAATATTCCACCTCAGGAATAAATCCAAGTGACTTGCTCACTGGATTTAAAATACTATTCATTATTTTATTCTCTGAGCCATAGCTTGAAGCATAACGGTGAAACCGTTTATCTTCTTCGCTTCACCGGCAAGTCAAAAATATCTCCAAATTAAATCTCTCTTGCCAGACTTCGTCGTTTTGTCATAATCTGAAGCTGTAGACCACCACCCATTGACAAACGCCATGGACGAGATTCGTCAAACTCACCACCATAACCTTTTTCCTCAAACAAGGGTAACTTTAGACAGAGAGTCAACAGAGGGGCGGATTTGGGATAAAGTTGAAAGTTTTTGATTTTTTATGAAACAAAAAAAAATTAGGGCCATAATTGTTACTTGATCTAAAATTGGTGCTTTTTTACAAGGCAAAAAAAGAGTTCGGGCCAGAATTATCATTCGACCTAAAGTTTATGCTTTTTTTTTAAATTAACCTTGTAAAGATGATATGTCTAAATTCACAAACATATCTAGTACTTGCCTTTCATGTAGGATCTGATGAAGAAGCAAGATAATGTACGGTCAGATTATAGACAAGTAAAATTGGAATCGAACGGAGGAACCGAAAAAGGAGCAAGCGATAAAAAAGCCAGAACCATTCGAGCGGGTTTCTCTCTTTTTTTAAATGGTAACCCAAGAGCTTGACTGTAATTAATGGGTTACCTAAAGGAGAACTAGCACAGCACCCATTACCATGGCCCCCATTTAAATCTCGATTCCACCTATAGGAATTTGAACCCACAACCATCAGTTTTTAAGCTGAAAGTATGGAACGCCATTACCACTGAATTTATTCTAGGCTAGTATTAGTGCAAATTTCATTAAGTAATAATCAAAGACCATAACACCTAAATGAACCTAGCAAGACAAACTCTTTAATTTTAGAAGATCATTACCAAGGCTGAGCTGGGTGAAAATATCAATCCATAATAATTAACAATCTGAATGGGGGTAATCCATGAAGTTGGCTTAGTGATCAGGACCTTAATGTATAGTTGACTTTGTGGCACACAAAACATGTTCGATTTCCATATGCTATCAACTCCAAACAAACTCGTGCTTCTGTCACCACCCAGGTTTCGATCTGTATTTTACCTTATCCATGAGGTCAGCAGGATTTCATCTGTCAGGTTTTTACTCCACATAAGGTAGGATTCCTCGACATAGGAGAAAACGCTAGTGAGATTATAGAATGAAGCAGAAAGCTAATTCAAGACTAATGAACTTTGAATTATTAAGATTAAGTAAACCTAAAATTCAATGCAACAATTATACTCTGGGTATCAAGTAAAAGTGCTCCAGAAATGCTATACTAGTGATACTTCAGCCAGATTCTCCAAGCTTCCAGTTCCTGTAATGGAATTTTTTTCTGTTATGATCACAAGATGAAGAATATTCTGCTTGAATTCACGGAGAAAAATGAACCACAGTGGCATGTGCGTAAGAGCAAGAAAAGAAAAACCGTGATCGTTCATACTGAGATGTTAACTTCGTACCTGCAAAGCTTCAGCTAATCTACGATATACATTAGGTATCTAAGAGCAGCCACAGTTTTCGCACCAGCCAGTGAAAAACTTCGCAACAACACCACTTTACTTGACTACAGTAAAATGTTTTGCGTTGAGTAAAGAAACCAAAGAACATATTGAACATGGAGTGCATGCAAGATTCAAGACGTACATCTAGGATTCTCACCCAGTAATAAGCACCCTGTGAAAGCCAAGCAGCCAATGGGAATCAATAAACCATGCATGAATTAAACCTCGTTGTAGCCTGCTGAATGGAAAGGCCAAGTCGAATAAAATACCTGAACCAAGATTTCCACAAATACACAATTGCGTCACGAACATACAGTAATCTAAAGCTATAGAGTGCATGTGCAACATTCAAGACATGCAAGTAGAAGTTTTCGCCCACCGTAAGCGCACTAGGGAAGCCAAGCTGCTAGTGGGAACCGAAAGGCCATCCAACAGTGTCAATCCTTGTTGCAGCAGGTGAATAAAAAGCGCAAGATGAAGTGTGAGATGACCTGAGATTGCTGCTAATGGAAGTAGCTGCAGTGCAAACATATGTCAATCTAAAGCGAGGAAATAAGTCTCGGCTAACACTCAGCAAAGCTTAAGCCTGTGACATCATTCTCCTTTTGAAGAAGGTACCTCCGGCAATAATTGCTATCATAACAGAAAAAGTTGCAAATATTCCTCTGGGATACACAATGGGACCTATCATATGAGTTAACAGTCTGTGGTTCTTGAAAGATTATTGGAGGAAATTATTTGCAAGTCGGATCAACTTATAGATACGTGCAAAGGGTGCGATTGAAAAATCGAGTCTAGCTTTTGAGCTTAAGGACCAACTGTCATCGATGTCAACAAATTCTTAGGTGGAGATCATCATCTGGCAAACTTGTCAGGGTTTTAATGAAAAGCATCTTGAGCTAGCTAAATGAGTTAGATGCTGTTTCTATTTTGGATAGTGCCAGGCAAATGAAGACTGATTTACAAAATCGATATACATTTTCGTGTTCTTCTTCCCAAATTCTCTCTGATTCCGCTTTCTTTACATATGAAAATCTCTTGGGCATCGGACACCCTCGACCCACTTCTAGCACAAGATTTGAGTGGACAACTTTAGCATGCGACGGTAAGGATATTCAAACCGCGTACACAAACAACATCGACCCACAATCTAAAGTGGTTCATGTTTCCGAGGATTGAGGTGATAAGTCTGGGGCCTTGGCGAACACTCAGCAGAGCTTAAGCCAGTGACATCTTTCTCCACCTGTGGAAGGGATCTTCAACAACAAGTGCAACCACAACCGATGAAATTGCAAACATCCATCTCGAAGATACCCATCATGTAAGTTAAACAACCTGAGGTTCTTGAAGGGTCATGAAAGAAATTATTTGCAAGTCGGATTGGTGTATAGATAGGTTCGAGGGTTCAACTCAAAAACTAGAGCTTAGCTTTTGAGCTTTAGGATCGACTGTCATCGATGTCAACAAATTCTCAGGCGAAGATTGTCGGTGTGAATGTGCTAAGTGAGTTTGGATGATGTTTCTATTTTGGACAATGCTGTATAAATCAAGACTGATACACAAAACCAATACACTGAGTGACATAGCTAGCTGTTAATATCTTCTCTCGTAATAAGGCTACTTCTCCTTAAAACATTTTTGTGGTGTTCTTCCCAAATACTCTTCCATTTGCGGTTTCTTCTCAATTTTCATATGGAAAATCTCTTGGCATCCATCCTCAACCCAGTTCTTGCACAACAATGTCAGCATGCAACTGTAAGGGAACTCGAACGGCGTAAAAAGACAGGCTCAACTCAACCCACAAAATGAACAGGATCAACACGGGCCTTCCGTTCCTTTGTAATGAAGAAACTTCAAACGGGGAACCCAGTTAAACAGAAACTCCCATCCCATTGTAGAGATTCCAACCACACCAAGATGGTCGCCTTTGAATTTCTTCCATGGGAGGACATAACCTTGCGGTGTTCCCGTGAGAGCAAGAGCGAGTTGAGACGAATCTTCCCATGCAGGCCTGGTCGGCCTCGCCCACGTCAAATTGGGGCAGTCCGAAAATTCGAATTCGATCGGGCCGACCTATGGATCACCTTGGCCGTATGATCGCACCAAATATATATATGTCAAACAGGATTAAAGTGGGGTTAATATCACGAAAAATCCTAAACTGGTACATTTATGATAAATTTACCCAAAACTAATTTTTTGACCATCAAAAACCCCAAACCGGTACACCTCTCACAATTTTATCCTTCGTTAGTTTCCGTTAAATTGCTAAGTTATATAACACATGGCAATATAACAAGTATACTAGTTTGTGATTTTTCGTGGTGCTAATTCAATTTAACGGAAATAAATGCAAGGTAAATTTGTCACAAATTTGTGGTTAAAAGATTACCAGTTTGAGATTTTTCGTAATATTTGTTGAGAGTAAAGGTCTGTTTGAAAATTTAGCTCTGGATCAAGATAGTGAAGCGAAGAAGACAACATAGACTCTAATCGAAAACAAGTGTGGGACTCGACGAAGCTCTCGCCGATCATGGTATCGTAGAGACTGTTTCCCGAACTGGGCCCAAAAACGGGACGGGCCGTGGCCCAAGAGCGAGCCGGCCCGGAATTGACACCGCGGCCCATGGGGGGCACAACCGTAATTTTGGAGGAGCGAAAACCCTAATCCTCCGTGATCGAAAGTATATAAGAACGGAGGAGTGCCCTCTCTCGTAATCTTCTTCCTCTCTTCCTTTCCTATTTTTCTGTCCATGTTTGTTTGTATGTGGTGATGATGGAGGGCTTTTAGATGAATTTTTACCGAGTATAAAGAAATGGCTATGGTGATGGGGTTTTATATTGATATGGTTCTTATGTAGTTTCATTTCTTCATTACTTTGTTCTTCACATGGCATCAGAGCCTTTCTCTAAAAGCCATTAAACACACACATGACAGCGAGAGTTCCAAAGTTTCCATTTCCCATTCATGTAAATATTTGCAACTTCGTTACAATCAAGCTTGCTGAGGACAATTTCCTTCTTTGGCAATCACAATTTCATAGATTTCTCAGTAGTCAGAGCTCATTGGGATTATTAATAGTGAAATTAAATCACCACCACAAATGGTACGTGTTAAAGTTGAGGGAAAGGAGATTGAAGCTCAGAATATGGATTATGCAGACCGGATGAGGATGGATCAGTTGATTTCATCTTGGATAAGTGGCACTGTTTTAGAAAACATTTTGGACATGATCATTGGACTCAAGACTTCTTTCGAGGTATGGCAAACTTTATGTAATCATTTTAGTAAAAAATCAGTGGCTAGAGAGTTTGAATTAAGGGGCAAACTCCAAGCGTGCCAACAATGGGATCGGTTGTTGTCTGATTATCTCAGGGAATTTAAACTAATTTGCGATCAATTGAACGCAATTGGTAAACCCGTGCATGAGATAACGAAGGTTTTTGGCGTTTTGGAGGGGTTAGGCTCAGAATATGAGAATTTCATAACCACAATTTATTGCTTGAAACCTCAACCCAACTATTATGAGGTCATTTCATAGCTTGAGAGATTTGAGGCGAGGCCGCAAAATTACTCCTCTAATCAGTTTAACCCCAATTTGGCATATTATGGGTAGAGAACTATTGAGGGTGAATAGAAAATGAATTTTAACAGTGGGTTTAATTCACCAGATTATACGTTTGTTAGTCAGAAGGGGAATAATCGGTTTTATGAAGGCTGAGGTGAAAGGAGTAATGGCAGAGGACGTGGCTATGACAATGGCAAAGGCCATGGCTTTGGTTATCAAGGGAGAAATCAGGGCTACATACCCTATGGTATGAACCAGGAGACACAAGGGTTCGTACGACAAAATTTCTCTTATGGCTTAGGTCAAGGGTTTAGACCTTATGCAAGTTCTTCGCAGAGGCACTAAGATGTTAAGTCCTACCCCTCACCTAATTCACCTGAGAACAAGAATTAGCAAGAAGAAAGAGAACTAGATAATGTGAGAGTTGCTTGTCAAATTTGTAAGCGTTCGGGACATGACACATTAAGGTACTGGTATCGATTCGACAACTCCTTCCAAAGCGAGGAAATCCCAATTGCACTTGCCACCATGCATCTTGAGAACCCAAAGGGAAGTGAATAGTATCCAATAGGAGTGATCAGTTCCTGATTAGGTCCGATTCCAAGGTGGAACTAGAAACTGGATGGAGACAACCGGTTCCCAATTTTGTAAACCTCGGACCAAACCGGTTGGTTCTAGAACCGGGAACCGAACTGGACTGCCGATTCAATCCAATGGAACCAGTCACTTAGAGTTTTTTTTTTTTTGGTTACATACTTAAAGTTTGGTTCATATTTTACTAATTTTTGTCAATGAATTTATGTCAATGAAATTCACTTAGGGTTTAATTCACATTTTACTAATTTTTATCAATGAATTTATGATAATGAAGTTCAATTAGAGTTTAGTTTACATTTTATCAATTTTTTTAAAGAACAAATAACAAAAACATATATTAAATAATCGATCCAGCCCGGTCCAGTTCTCCCTTGGAATCGGGAACCGGACAGCCCGAAAATCGATTCCACTTTTAGGAACCGGGAATCGGACCGATAATCTCAAGAACCGGACCAAACCTGTCGGTCCGGTCCGGTCCCTATTTGGATGGTCCAAGTTGCTCACCCCTAGTACCTAGATATGAGTGCCACAGCTCATATCACTGCAAATCCCGGTATAATTCACAACCCTTCAATGACATTTACTGGTAATGATTTCCTTCATACTAAGCTTGATATATTACCCCTTTAATGACATATTGGTGGTTCCGAAAATAATGAAAAACCTTCTATCAGTCTCAAAGCTAACCAATGATTATCCTTGGTCTTTTGTTTTTGACAAATATGGTGTTTATGTCAAGGATAATCAAACCAACTCGGTAATGATGCTCAGAAGGAAAATTGGGGGACTTTATAGAGTCGATCAACAAGCAATTAAGGCTCTTTTTACTCAAAGACATAAGTGTCGCGCCGCGCTTTTTTATGGGTTTTTCGAGATTTGCGCGCTAATGAGGTATTTCCGTATAAGGATCTTTTCCAGACCATACCTCACATGATAATGGAAGGTGATTTCTAAATTTGTGACTTTGGAGTTGCCAGTCATTATTAATAGGTAGACTAGAAACCTAATCGAGATACGGAAGAAATACCCCGATCCTACAAATCAGAGATTCTGAATACGGGGACTTGGTTACGTTATTGATCCCGAATTAAGATCCCTATTCCCCTTCGATACCTAAGAACGATATGATGTTTAACGTGTCATGTAAATTTCCAAGGCTTATCCACTAATTCTATCCACTCTAATCGCAGGAAAAACCAAACAAGTATTAAATGCACAATCAAAATCAATCAAGCCAATCAATCCTAAGTGGTCTTTAAAACAAAAATCAATCAAAACACCCGAACCTTAATGCGACTCTAATAACTTATTCATTTTATAATTTACACATTTTTAGGGTTTTAAGGTTTTTCAGGGGTTATAACCCTTGAATTTGGAATCTTGTAAAAATGCCATGTGGGCACTTCCACAAATTCAAATTTCACTTTTTATGGCTGGCCACGATGATTTTGGACCATTCTGTGGATTTTCAAAATTTTTGATTTTTTTTGGAAAATTTTTAAACCGAGAATTGATTTTTTATGGTTTTTCAAAAAAATTTATGAATTTTCCAATTTTTTAAATTTTTTTTATTGATTTTTCTTATTTTTTTTATTTTTTATTTGTATTTTCTAAATTTTCTAAATTTTTATGAATTTTATGAATTTTTTGGATTTTTCTGAATTTTCTCAAAATTTTTTGAATTTTTATGAAATTTTTCTAATTTTCTGATTTTCTAAAAAATTTCTAATTTTTTTTTATGATTTTTGTGATTTTTTATTTTTTTAGAATTTTCTAATTTATTATTTTTTTAAGAAAATTTTTAAAATTTTCCCGCCGGGGGAAACAAACCGAACCAGCCCGGTTTGACCCGGTTCGGCTTGGCTGAACTGGACTTCGTCGGCGCCGGTCGCCGACGTCCTGTTCAGCGGGCCTGACACCAAAAATGGCATCGTTTTGCCCTTTTTTTATTTAAGCATTTTTACAAATACCTGGTAGGCATTATTCAGTATTAAACATTCTCGAGGCCGCAACTTTGTGCCCACCGCCGGCAACCTTCTACCGACTATCTCGCCGTTCCGATTACACCATTATCAAGTTCATATGTTGTAGTATCAATCTAGCCCAATCAGATCGCCGCCAGACATTCGTCGGCCGGCAAAAAACAGGTCTAAACAACCTAATTTGTAAACTATTCAAACATGGATTTTTCAAAATATAAATCTCGATCTTGATCGTCCTAGCCGTCTATATCAAGTCTAATGATTATCAAAAACATCAAATAAAGTTGAGAAAAGCTAACTTGAGCGGCCATTTGCCGCGGGTGGTACTTCGGCGAAGCTTCGCGGTTTCCGGCGAGGGAGTTTAATGGGCGACCGAGGTGGTTTATACATATTTTTCAATCAAAAATGCAATCAAACAAAGTAAAACCTGATTAAAACACATTTTAGACACCTAATATAGTAAAATCATAGAAAAACATGCACAAACAAACGAAAACACTATTCTGAAATTTCTGGAAAAAAATGACCGTGAGCGATATTTACTTGTTTCGTTCAATGATCAAACAAAATTGTTGAATTAATCGGCGCCCCGAGGAATGTTCTCTAACACTCGGTCATGACCCCGATGGTCTTGGTTTCGCCGAAACAGGTCTGGATCGGTCATATGAAGCTCGTTTTTAGGTGTTCTCGATCAGCCTTCTTCTGGTTCACTCGAGGAGGAGATCCTCCCAAGACGATCGATTTTCCGGTGCCGTTTAATCGACCGACGCTGATCACTCGACCTGAGGGATCTCTACTGCTCTCTTTCTCTCTAAATTTCAAGCCTTTTCTCTTTATTTCTTTCTCCTCCCTCTCTTTGAAATTTCGTCAAACAGGTTCTCCTCCTCTCGAGTCAGTTTTCTTCGTTTTTTCTTGATCGATTTCTATCCCAATTCCATTGGAACCGATTACCGATTGGTTGGGATCGATTAACTGGTGCCAGCTAGAGATTTTCCAACTGGCCCAATCGATTTCCACGTGCCAAAATAGCTAAAAATGATCAGTGAAGTCGCGGGTTTGATTTGGTGTTTCTGGGTTTAGTGTGCTATGACTAAGTCGGGTGAAGAAGGTGAGTAATCCGGGTCTGGTCGGGATGACCCGGTCGACCCGACAGACCTGGATTGACCTAAATTCTCAAATTCGACACGATTTTGATCCAATTTTCCAAATTTAACCTCAAAATTGAATTTCCCATCATATTCCGAGCCCAAATATATAATTTTCCCAATTTTCATTATAATTGTGTCCAAGATTTTCCCATTTTTATATTCGGGTTAATAGGGTTTTGTTCAATTTGATATCCTAATGACCTAATTAGGCAAAATTGATGCCAAAATTGAATTACCCACATCTGATTAACCCTAGAAATGATGGTATCATATTTTGACAATTTCATATTGGGCGCGATTCCCAATTTGGATTCAAAATTTTTAATTTTCAATCAAATTTTGGGGATTTTTTATTTTCATGTCAAATTGTGCAATTGCACCAACCATTATACAATTCAAGGTCCCAGAATCATTTTTTGTAAAGCCACTATGACTTAAAAATGACTAGAAAAAATTTAATTGCATTTTTTGTTCAATTCGGGTTTAATTTTGCCCAATTTCGGGAAAAACATATACCCGATTGAGATTTTCAAAAATTGATGATGTATTCATGAAATTGGATTTAAAATAATACTAATGACTACTTTTATGGAATTTTCTGATTCCATTTCCTTTTTTTCTTGATTTTCTCACCTATTTTAACTAAAAGAAATTAAGGAAAAATGTAGAAAAATACTAAAAAAATATTTTTTTTTTGTTTAGAAATAGGTTTCTAGGCTTGGCCAAGATTTTTAGACCTAATTTTGAAATTTTTGAAAATATGAAAAAAAAAAAAGCTAAACATTAGGTGTTAACAATAAGGCAATGGGTGAAGAAGTGTGGCACCAAAGGCTTGCTCACACTAATTGACAGACACTTAAAGTTCTGCAGAATTAGAAACTTATTCGGTGGAATAAACAAGCTCAGGCCTTGTGGGAGCTGTCGGATTGTAAAGAGTGCTAAGTTGTCATTTCCTTTATCAGAGTCTGCAACCAATTTTCCTCTAGAAAGGATTCATTGTGATATTTGGGGTCCATCGCCAATAAAATCCTTTCAAGGTTTTAGATTTTACGTCATGTTTGTAGATGACTTTTCCCACTATAGTTAGATATATCCAATAAAGTTAAAATCAAAGTTTTATGATATCTTTATTCTCTTTAAAAAATGTGTGGAAAATCAATTCGACCGCAAAATCAAAGTGTTTCAAAGTGACGAAGGGGGAGAGTTTACTAGTACAAAATTTCAAAAACATTTGCAGAACTGTGGTATAAAGTATTACATGTCATGTCCATGTACCCTAGAACAAAATGGGGTTTTGAAAAGGAAACATCGACATCTCGTGGAGCTTGGGTTGTCTATGCTTTATCACGCGAGAATTCCACTGATTTATTGTGTTGATTCATTTTTAACTGCAAACTATATCATCAATCTTTGTCCAACCCTAAATCTGCAGCTGGATAGTCCTCATAGTAAGATCTTTAGGCAAAAACCGAGATATGAGTTTCAAAAACTGAGATATGATTTTCTCCGAGTTTTTGGTTGTGCCTGTTATCCTTGTCTCCGACCGTATGCGCAACACAAATTTGATCCCCGTTCTCTCACTTGTGTGTTTCTTGGTTATAGCGGAAGCATAAAGAGTACCGTTGTACCAACATATGGGAGGATTTATATAAGCAAAAACATTACATTCGATGAAGGTCTCTTTCCATTTGCTCAGAAGTTGAATGATGTGTTCCCTCAATATTCGGTTTTGCATAAGAAATGGGTTGAAGAAGTGAAGCTCATGGGATCTGATAGAGAATTGCCGCCGAGAAACACTACACATGATAATTCGGGTTTTTACAAGATAATGATGTCCGTGAGATTGGACAAATCAGAGTGCCTTACGAGGAAACACCAGTGTCGCAAATATCTCCCACTACTGAGTTGGAGAACACATGTGTTCATAAACAATCTGAAGAAACTACAGCAACTAATAGTTGTAAGCCACCTATATCAGATGCAGTGACATCTAAATAGCCGATAATCACTTCTACTCACCAAATGCAGACATGGCTTAAATTTGGGATTATAAAGCCCACCCCCAAATACTCGTGCCTAGCTAAATACCAGGTTCCTGGAGAATCCAAATCTGTAAATCCAGCACTTGCACATGAAGGTTGGAATAAGGCCATAAGAGAGGAAATGGATGCCTTGCATAAAAACTAGACCTAGATTTTGGTTCCACAAACTAATCAAATGAATGTAATCGGGTGCAAATGGGTATTTAAAACCAAGTTGGCTACAAATGGGAGGCTTGACAAATTAAAGGCACGTTTAGTAGCTAAAGGCTATTAGTGAAAAGAGGGGATCAATTTTCTTGAGACATTTAGGATCTGTTTAGTAACGTTTCTGTTCTTAGAAATAATTTCTATTCGAAAATAGTTTTTTTCTTTTTCTATTTACTAAACAAGTTTCTGAGCAAAAAAACACGTTTAGTAACTGCACAAAATTCTATTCCCGGAGTAGAAAAAAAAATAGAAATGCATTTGGTAGCTCACTAAAAATTTCTACTCTCAATTTTTTGATTTAATTATAAAATTTTCGGTGGAGCCTTAACGATTCATGTTGGATAAAATTGGAGTAGAAATAGAATAAAAATACAGTATGATATAAAATTGGATGACCTTAATACAATCATAAAGAAAATTACTCCGCATAGACAAAGCAAATATTGGATGGTGGTTAAGGAAATTGCAGTTTAGGGGACTTAACACTTCATATTTGGATAAAATTGAATTACAAATAGAATAATAATATATTATGATATAAAATCGAATGATCTTAATACAATCATAAAGAAAATTACTCATCATAGGCAAAGCAAATACCAGGTGGTAGTCGAGGAAATTGCAGTTTAGAGTGTAGGATTTTAGGATTTGGGGTTAGGGGTTAGGGTTTTAGGATTTCAGTTTTAAGGTTTAGGGTTTTGAATTTTGAGTTTTAGGTTTTGGATTTTAGGGTTTAGGATTTGGGGTTTAGGTTTTAGAGTTTCGAGTTTCGGGTTTCGCGTTTAAGGGTTTGGGTTTAGGTTTAGTTTTTGGGGTTTCGTGGTTTAGGGTTTAGGGTTTTAGGGATTCGGGTTTTGGGCATTAGGATTTGGGATTTAAGGTTTAGGATTTGGGGTTCTATAGTTTAGCCTTTTAGGATTTAGGGTTTGGAATCATGATTTTAGGGTTTCGGGTTTGGAGTTTTGGGGTTTAGTGTTTCGGGTTTTCGGTTTGGGAATTTAGGGTTTGGGTTTTTGGGTTTTTGATTTTAGCGTTGTGGGTTTTAGGGTTTGGGTATTGAGGTTTAAGGTTTTGGGGTTTAGGGTTTGAGAGTTAAGGTTTAGGGTTCTGGAGTTTATGATTTGAGGGTTAAGGTTTAGAGTTTTAGGGTTTAGTATAAGAATATCTTATGAAAGAGAGAGAGTTGATCTTATTTCTCTATTGTTTCTCTATTTGTTCCAGAAACAAAAAAGTAGATTTTTTTCACTTCTAATTTTTGTTCCAAATCTATTTCCTGACCACTTTTTTGTTCAGGGCAATAAAAAAACTAACTAACGTTACTAAACGAATTTTTATTTTTTTTCCGTTCCGAGAAACAAAAGAACAGAAAATAGAACAACAAAAACGTTACTAAACAGGCCCTTAATCCAGTGGTGAAACAAGCGACAATTCGCATTGTCCTCTTGTTGAATTTATATGGTTTTTTGAATGCCGATTGGGCCGGTTGTGCCGATTCAAGACGCTCCACCACAGAGTTTTGCACTTACTTTGGTTTGAATATCATCTCTTGGTCGGCAAAGAAACAGACCACAGTGTCACGATCATCGACCAAAGCAAAGTACAGAGGACTTGCCTCTACTACTACCGATCTTACGTGGATTGCATTTGTCCTGAGGGACATCGAGATTCACTTAACCTCACCGACTGCATTGTTTTGTGATAATCAATATGTGATTTCTCTTACATCTAACCCTATCTTACATGCCAAGACAAAGCACATTGAAATCGATTTCAACTTTGGCCACGAGAAGGTTTCACCAGGTTTTACTCAGTGTGCAATACGTTCCAGCCATCGTCAAATTGCAAACATTTTTACCAAGGCCTTGTCCAAATTTGATCATTGTTCTCTTAGAATTAAACTCGGTTTAGGTTTCAAAACCACACACAGTTTGAGGGGGGATGTTGAGAGTAAAGGTTCGTTTGAAAATTTGGCTCTGGTTCAAAATAGCGAAGTGAAGAAGATAATGGAGACCTTGACCAAAAACTAGTGTGAGACTCGACGGAGCTCTCGCTGATCATGGCATCGTAGAGATCGTTTCCCGAACCGGGCCCAAAAAGGGACAGGTTGCGGCCCAAGAGTGAGCCGGCCCGGAACTGACACCGCGGCCCATGAGGGGCACAACCGTAATTTTGGAAGAGCCAAAATCCTAATCCTCCGTGACCGAAAGCATATAAGAACGAAGCGAAGCCCTCTCTCGTAATCTTCTTCCTCTCTTCCTTTTCTATTTTTCCCACCTTGTGTGTTTGTGTGTGTGGTGATGATGGAGGCTTTCAGATAAATTTTTTACGAAGTAAAAGAAATAACTATGATTAGGGGTGTAAATAATTTGGTTTGATTTGGTTTTTCAACAAAATCGAACCGAACCAAACTATTAAAGATGCATTCTTGAACCGAATCAAATCTCGCTTAAACCGATTATGAACCGAACCAAACGATTCGGTTCGGTTTTCGGTTCCTTCCTTTTTTTTCCTTTTTTCTTTGCTTTTTATTCACGGCTCGATTTCTTCTGTTCCCAGAGCTTGGCCGAGCCGGCGATTCCAAACACGATGTGCCAGAGCTCCGTCCTATGCTCCGATTCTGCGAGGGCCGTGCTGTTGCAGAGCTCAGTCTATCAATTAGAGCTGGAAAATTTCTCATAGAAGAGAGAGAGGAGGAACGAGAGGGTTCCTTCTTCAGTAGTTGGAGAATGGCGCCGATTTTGCAGAACTCAACCTTGGGTCGAGAAATAGTATAAATTCCCTTCCTTTTCCTTCTCCCCTTTCGTGGGTTTCGTGTTTCGCTTTCGTTGAAGTTCTGTTGCTGCTTGGTCTAAATACCATCTGTGTTTTTTTTTTTCCTCTCGGTCTCTTGCAATCACTAGTCAAATGAAGCAAGTGAAGGACGTGGCTCACCAGGACGAGGTGATAAAGATGAGCAAGCAAAAAGAAAATGGAGGATTCGAGTGACCGCCGAGGAAGAAGAGAGTTCCAGAAATAGAGCGAGAGAGAGAGGATAAAAGAGATGCGTTAAAGAGAGAAATGACGGCCCATTCTGGTTTTAGTTTTAGCAATTCTAGCTTTAGGGTAAACGAAAGGTTATTTTTAGTTCGGTTTGGAGTTCGGTTCGATCCGAACCAAACCGAAATAAGCCGAATCGAAAAAAAAAAAATAATTGTTAGCTTTGATTATCCGAACCGAACCGAATCGAAATGCACAAAATTTTCGGTTCAGTTTTTCGATTCGGCTCTGACACTTCTGTCTATGATGATGATATTTTCTATTGATCCGGTTCTTGTGTAGTTTCGTTTCTTTAGTACTTTGTTCTTTTTATCTACGATGATGATATTTTCTTTTGATCCGGTTCTCGTGTAGTTTCATTACTTCGTTCTTTCATAGTATTAACTCAAGTAAAGTTAAGAGAAAAAAAAAACACAAAATAGGATTAATAAGTAAACCAAAAACAATCCAGCTCACACGGGGATGCGGGGAAGACACGTGCCAACCCCCGCGTTGATCTTCTTGCTTGCTTGTTCCCACCTTCCACCCACTGTTTCTTCGTCACAGAAGAAGAAGCACAAGCTTCCCCCGATCGATGACGGTGGAAAGCTAAAAACCTTCATCGCTGTCTCGCTACTGCCGTCCTCGCTCGCTAGCCTGTAGCGTCACGGATTGGATTAACGCGTCCGGTGGGCCGTACTGAATCGCTGTCGATCGGACGCGGGAAGAATTTCGCGGGGGGATCGAAGCTCGAATGGAATTTCTGGGTATTGCGTGGACAGGTAACTCTTCCCCTGTGCGGTGCTGCTGCTTTAGTCGAGGAAATTCATCGAGTTGCAGTAATTGGACTTCTTTCCGATGCGATTGAATCGGGGTATTGAGCTGCGATTTTTGGTGGGTTTGGCGTTGATCGGACGTGACATCAGTACGTCGGCCGCTTTGTTTTTGTTCTTGTTCGTGTTGGACGATTTGTGGGTTCTGGTTTTTTGGAGCGCTCGAGTGGTAGTTGCTAGTCCTAGAATTGGTGGGGCTGCTGGGTTTAAGGATCGAGGGCTTTCGCTTTGGGGGGGGGGGCATTTTTGGAGATGGCCGTGGCAAGCAAGACCAGGAATCTGTTGGAGGGTCTGGTGAGAGAAGGTTCGTTCAAGTGGTTGATCGGGAACCGGACCTTGTTCGGTGAAGAATTTGAAGAAATGGGCAAGTCTCCGTCCGCTCGAAGGAACTGGATACCGGAGCTGTCTCCGATAGCGAATATCGTCGTTCGCCGATGCTCCAAGTAAGCACCCGGGACCTATTTTAAATTGTGTTCTGACAATCTTTTACTACTATTGTGGGGATAGAATTGAGGCACTTAGAATGTCGGTAGTTTTGTACCATATCGTAGCATTGGATTTGGTATCGCGCATTTAGATGTTCTGTAAATGCAGAGTCCTCGGTACTCCAACGATTGAGCTTCAGGAGAGCTTCAACAGAGAGGCTTCTGATTCTGTGAAGCATCCGTCAGTCTATGCAAGGAACTTTTTGGAATATTGTTGCTTCAGGACACTTGCACTATCTATTCAAGTAACCAGCCATCTGGCTGACAAAAAATTTCGGCGCCTAACGTATGACATGATGGTAGCTTGGGAAACACCCGGTGCCAGCGAATCTTTAGTTCACGTGAGTCTCCCTTCATCTATATGTTTTACTTTTAGTATACCTTCTTTCTCAATTCTTCCTAGAAATGTTCAGACCGCATTTCTTGGTGGCAGATTTTGATATCTCTTCACTCGTGAGCTAGCGCCTGTCCTTGTTTGTATGTGTGAAGAACAACATAGTGAAATGAAAATGCATCAAAGATTACTCAGCTGACTTTAGTGCTTGGTTGCTACAATTAAATGAAATTGCTTATATAGGTTGGTTATATTGCTTAGGTATTCTGCAATCTGCACCTTTTACCAGTCGAAACATTTACTGCTATTTTCCTAATGCAGGAAGGTGAAGATGTTACTGTCGGTGTACAAGCTTTCTCTCGTGTAGCTCCAGCTGTCCCTATCATTGCAAATGTCGTTATTAGTGAAAACCTTTTTGAAGTGCTCACCGCTTCCACGGGTGGTCGGCTTCATTTTTTTGTCTATGATAAGTACCTTATGGGTCTGGAAAGGTATTACATCTCAATTTGCTGCATACAAGTGATTTAGAGAAGGCAATATTTGCATAGATGAGAAAGATTTTACTCTATACTATGGGATGTATTTGGAGATTCAATAATGATGTTACCCTACCATATCATCATGGTTATTGTGTGTTATCTAAATTGCTTTTTGGAGAAACTCTCATAATCTTTTATTTGTCCTTGTAGAGCTATAAAAAAATTGAAGTCCCAGTCAGAATCATCCCTCCTTTCAGGTGTTCGATCTTCTCGAGGAGAAAAGATTCTTGAAGTGGATGGAACCGTAACAACACAACCAGTTCTTGAACATGTAGGAATGTCTACATGGCCTGGTACATGTCAAGGATCGACATTCTTAGATGTTGGTTTTCTGTAAATATAAAATTCTTCCATCAATTGAAAAGTCCCATTGGTCTAAGATCTTTAGCTTCAAGGCTTGTTGTTCCTCATTTATATAGAATAGCAGCATTGACTAGTGAATGTAGTTTTTCCTTTTCTCTTTTCCTTATCACCTATATTTCTTTCTTTGGTGTTGCCTCCGCACAGGTCGTTTAACATTGACTGATCACGCCCTTTATTTTGAACCACTCCGGATGGTATCTTATGACGATGCCAAAAAGTATGACTTATCAGATGATCTGAAACAGATTGTCAAGCCCGAGTTGACTGGACCATGGGGCACTAGGTTGTTCGACAAGGCAATCATGTACAAATCAACATCATTGTAAGGCGTGATGCATTTCTCTAGAGTTTAATATTTGCTTCTTATGATTCATCTTTCTGAAATCAAATTGGCTCATTCTGTTCCCTGCATCTTTCATAATGTCTTCACTTCATGCAGATTGGAACCTGTTGTCATGGAGTTTCCTGAACTCAAAGGACATGCACGTCGTGACTATTGGTTGGCGATAGTCCGGGAGATTTTATATGTGCACCGCTTTATTAAGAAATTCCAGATCACTGGAGTGGAACGAGATGAAGCACTTTCAATGGCTGTACTTGGAATCTTACGGATACAGGCCATTAGAGAACTTAGTTCCTCAGTCCCTCTTCGATGTGAGGATCTTCTCATGTTTAATCTCTGTGACCAACTTCCTGGCGGGGACTTAATACTGGAAGCTCTTGCAAACAGGTCATCCACGAGGGAACTAGACCGTACTAATAGTTACAATGACGGGGGTGGTGGAATGTATTCCATTTCGTCGCTCGCGATGATTTCTAACCTGGGGTTCTTTGGGAGTGGTTCTAATAACCTAAATGAAGCAGGGCTTGTGGTGGGTGAGATTGCTGTGGGGGAAATCAGTTCGTTAGAAAGAGTGGTGAAAGAATCTAGAAACAGCTATGAAAAGGTGGTGGTGGCACAAGCAACTGTTGATGAAGTTAAAGTTGATGGGATTGATACCAACATGGCAGTCATGAAGGTATTAATGACAATAGTGGTTCAATCATTACTATCCTATTGGCAAAATAGAAAAGTTACTATCTATTTATATAGGTTTGACATTACTGTTGTCTCTACATGTTCATGTCATTAAATAGAGGTGGGAACAAGATGGTTGTAGTGGCGTCCCATCCCAATTAGCTGAATTTATCAGATTTATGTTAGATCTTTGTTTATGTTTTACTCATTCCACAGGAATTACTGTTTCCTCTTATTGAAGTTGGCAAGTGGCTTCTTTCTCTGGCATATTGGGATAATCCTTTGCACTCTTCCATCTTCTGTTTGGCCATCACTTACGTCATTTGCAGGTAATGTGCTGGTATTGCAAACCGTCTTTTTGTTAACTCTACCCTTCTGTTTAAAGTTATACCTGCTTTTGTCTTTATATTTTTTCCTGCTTAGAAGGAATATGTTATGGTTTGCCTGAATGATGAAATGATTATTTAGGGCCATAATTATGATTAAATGATTTATTCGCTTTTTTTTTCTGCATCATTCATGGGGAAAATGTAAAGTCTGGTTTGTAGAACGTTTTGGGAGATGTCTGAGTAGGTAGTATGAGCGTTATCCTATTTTGGGAAGGTGATTGGTAAAGTCTACCTGACTATTTATAAAGACTTTTTGGCAAATATGGTCTATGGCAGTAAGAGCCAACTTTAGAGTGACCAAAATCTTTCTGGCACTCTACGTGTTGTGGATTTTTGTATGGTGTTTGACATCAGATGGTCATTTATTTGCACATACTAGATAGTGTATGTGACCATTGAAAAGGTTATCAAGTCTTCTACTGGAAGGTCAATCTGCATTGCTGGAGTCTTCCAGACTTTTCTAGAGTTTGGTGTATACTCTTGACTTGCAGACGCATTGAACTTATCCAAGTGCATCATGTGCCTATGAAACTTCAATCATGAATCTCCTTACGAATTAAGGTGGGGCTGGTAAAAAGAAGCTGCAAGAATTCCATATTTCCTTGGCATTCATTGAAAACACTGAGTTCTCTAAGAACTTGTATGTGCTTCGCAGGGGATTGCTCGGTTATGCCTTTGCATTTGGGCTCGTGTTTCTTGCAGTTTTCATGGTACTTAATAAGTACCTTAGTGGAGGGAAATCCATTCACGAAGTCAAGGTAGTAGCCCCTCCTGTGATGAACACAATGGAGCAGCTTTTGGCTGTTCAAAATGCAATTTCCCAAGCTGAAGGGTTCATCCAGGACACAAACATAGTCCTCTTGAAATTACGTGGCTTAATGATGTCCATTTACCCTCAGGTAACTAGAACAAAAACTGAAAGTGTTTTATTCAGTTTTCCAATTTTTTATTCCTTAGTCTTTGAAATTTTGTATTCACATTGTTTGTTACTCGTGCTTATTAGGCAAGTGAGAAATTTTCAGTAGCTCTCTTTCTGTCGGCGCTGATGCTCGTTCTAGTTCCCAGTAAGTACATGTTGTTAATGGTTTTCTTGGAGACTTTTACGAGATATTCTCCACTACGGAAAGCAAGTACTGAGAGATGGATGAGGAGGTTGAGAGAGTGGTGGTTCAGTATACCGGCAGCTCCTGTTGTCCTTGAAAGAGAGAAGGAAGATAAGAAGAGAAAGTGATGGTTTTAGGATATGTATAGGTCTTAGAAAGCAGTTAAGTTTTCTGTTAAAGAGTGCTGCTACATCTGGAAAAAAGAAGGGAAGTCTGCACGAGATAAATCATGAATCTGTCTAGTTTCTGTATATAATTGAAAGAGCTTGGGCTTCTGCTGATTTAAATGACTTTTATCCGATCTTCAACAAACTATGAATATAACCAGCTTTTAACATATGGCTTTTCTGCTATTTATGATTTTAGAGCGGCTTTATTTTTTATTTATTGTGAAAGGTTGCAGGCTTTATTAGTATGTCGTATTTGACAACCTTTT
The DNA here is from genome assembly GCA_031216285.1 of Syzygium syzygioides. Taxonomy (NCBI): domain Eukaryota; kingdom Viridiplantae; phylum Streptophyta; class Magnoliopsida; order Myrtales; family Myrtaceae; genus Syzygium; species Syzygium syzygioides. The sequence goes on along the minus strand of CM062252.1, from coordinate 19,734,035 downwards.
TTATTCTTAGCCAACGATAAATAATGCTGTGCTGCTTTGAAGTCCCCTGGAATTTAATCTAATTAACTACCCTTATGCCTTTTTGTTCGTAAAAAGGATCTTGAAAAATACATTTTGCTGGCAAACTGTAATGCGTCATCTAGTGAGATACAATTGAGTTGGCCGTTTAGTCTTTGGGTACTTCGTGTTGTTGACTCTTCCTTGGGTACTAGGAAAATTCTTTTACAAGTACAAACGCTCTGCTCACCTTAATAAGCTTTGCTAACTTCTCCTCTCTTGAAAATTTGATATTCATAATGAGTCAAAATCCACGCTCATTTCTCATCCGATTAGAAGCCATTGTACCTGGCTTTGTATGACTCCACCCCTTCCTTAATGTTGCGGATTGACTGAGCTTTGTCTCGTTGCTAACCAGGATGCAATTTACGACGAGCTCATTAAGTGGCAAGTGAAATGTATTGATTTTGATCCTTTACCTGCTGATTCTCTTGCAGTCTTTTGGTTCTTGCAGCGTGACTCAACCTACTTGATACGTTTAGTCTGCATGCTTCCTTCTGGTAGTAAAACTTTGAATATGTCTCCCTTTGATAATGTATGAATGCCGGCCTTGTTGATTTGTCTTTAGTTACTTATTCATGGACCGGTATCTAGCAGGAGGCGGGCTAAAATTCATGCCTGTTCGACTGGAAAATCTCGAATTCCGAAGTTCCCACCTAGTGTTTGATGTATTTGCTACTTCGAGTTGTTCCCATCTTCACACCGATGTAGGTGGCTAGTAGTGCAATTACGGAATGCATTTCACTGTTCACCAAAATATCAGGCAAGAATTAGACCTGAGTGTGCTATGTGGTCCATGAATCACTCAATATGTGTGCTAGCTTGCATGTCTTTCAATGGGTGGGCTTCCCAGGCAAAGAATAGACGTTAGTGCATGAGGTGGTCCCCGGATCTCCAAAATTTGTGCTCTTGGCGTGACATTCCATGGGGGTTTCTGTCTCGGTTAAAGCTCTTTCTATAGATAGAGCAATCGACTGTTGTCAACATAGCGTGAGGTCTCAACTGTTAGAATTCTTATAATAATGTCTAACGCGAGTTCAAGTGTAGATATTTCTAATTCTTCGCCAGGATGGGGCCATTACATAAAATGACATGAATTGATTCAAGACTCTCTCTCTCTCTCTCTCTCTCTCTCTCTCTCTCTCTCTTTCCTCTCTGACTATCGATTAATTTCCATCGGGTGTGGCGATTTTCTTTCTCGATCGAATAGAGTAATTATGGATTCTCCCAGGTTGGTGACATTTAGGGGTGGTCCTAAGCTTCGTGTAGCACCAAGGGTCGAACTTGTGAGAGTTAGAGGAGCTGGTTGAGAATGTAATTGACCCAGAATGTTCTTTGCTTAGGTCTGACCGGAGACAAAAGTGGCTGAAAGTAGAACTTTGGAGGCGTTTGGAGAAAATTCCCAAAGACAAAGATGAGACCTTGAATCATCATCTAGACGCCTTAACTTTGGGATTGCAGTATTGTGTGGACAATGTCATATCTTTCTCATCGCATATTATTATTATGTCAATGAGATTTTCATTTTGTTAAAGTCATAACTCTCGGTCTATTTTTTCGTCTCCATATGCTTAATATGTGATATTTCAAAGGCAATATTGTAATTATTATAGATTTTTGTAGTCAAATAGCTCTCTTGTCCTTCACTAGCCTAATACAAATTAAAATTTATAAGAAATAAATGTAATTATCATAAGCAAAATGTTAGGGCGTAATAACGACAATACAAAAAATGGTAATAATATTATGCTTTTACTTCATAACAAAATAAATGGGTAATACCGCGAAAAACCCCAAACTACTATATCTATGTTTAACCGCGAAAAACACCAAACTGCTACATCCGTAACTAATTTACTCTCCGTTAATTTCCGTTAAATTGAATTAATATCACAAAAAATTACAAACTAGTATACCTGTCAACTACCACGTGTCATCCGATTTCGCATTTGACAGAAAAATATAACGGAAAATAATTGAGGGTAAATTTGTCATAAATGTACCAATTTAGGATTTTTTATGTTAAAAAAATTAATTTGTGAAAAACTATCGCAGATGTACCATTTTGGGGTTCTTCGTGGTACAATTATTCACTAACTCGTAGTTTTTAGCATAATACAACGTAATATATGCAAACGAAAAAAATATGATACAAGACTAACTAACCAGAGATATGCTTAATATACTAAAAAAATGAAAATAAATGAAGTTAAACCACCTTTCAATTAGAGAGAAATAATTTAAACCACCTTTCAATTAGAGAGAAATAATTCACCCAAGGTAGATGAATGGAACCACTTTGGTTATTACGGCGAGAAACGCCAACTTTTTCAAGGGCGGTTGAGGTTTCTTAATTAGAATATACAAAATAATATAACTAATTTCGTAATTAGAAAATCATTTTAAAGAAATTAAAAAGTGGAAAAGAAAGAAAAACATTTTTATAATTTTCGTGCCAACATTTTTAAAGTTTATTACATCTTTTTTTCATATTCCCACGTTCGTTTTAAAATTTTAAATGCATTTAGGGGCAAAAGAGTGATTTGACTAAAAAAAAGCAAGAAGAATTACAACCTTACCCTTGTAAAATGACATATTAGGCACGTGCAGATTGGAAAAATAGACACAGAGATGACGATCAAAGCAAAATTGAAAGTTCACGGGGCTTTATGTACCGGTCGAAGGTTCGAAGGCAAACATGCACTACCCAGCAACTTCAAGGGGTTTTGTATAGTTTTCCCTTTTCGTTTTGAACATTTTGAAGAAATGCGAGAAAATTCGAGATGAAAGGATTCGGTATTTTTACTTTCCAGTCAAAATTAAACTACTACATGTTCCCAATAATTACAAACAACCATGAATATCCCACGTTAGGTAAACACTAAATGGTTTCAACACTACGTACTGATTAATAGTTCAATTTCATCCAAAAGCGAAAAGTGAAAGTCAATCCGAATGCACACTATCTTGCAAATTCGATCGAGTGCTTCCAATTCAATTATATTGAGCAGAAATCGCCTCCTTTTTGCTTCAAATTTTCTGGCCAAAGCTAGAAATCCAAAGGAGAAAAAAATTGCAAAATACTCAGCAGTAGCTAGCCCAGCCAAACATAAGCCTGCAAAAGAGCAGATGTTGCTGCTGATCGGACCGACAGCCGGGTCTAAATCCGAGGTCCTATTTGACGGTACGGCCCAAACGGACCGGAATGTGAACCGAGGAATCCGGTCTGGACCACCACCTTCCTTCTCTTTCTCTCAAGACCCCCGATTCCCAAAGGGCCTTCCCTTCGCGGTGCCACGTGGAAATTGACCAGAGAGAAAAAAAAATTAAAAATTCGTTCTAGAAGCCGCTGGGCCCCACCACCACCACCACCAACCAATTAAAATTTGACCCAATTTGGAATTTCGGAGCTTCTGTTTTTGTTTTTATTGGTCCAAAGGATTTGGGAGTTTGACGGAGTTCAAAGATCGGCACCGGCAAGCCGGATTTGACCCGACCCACGATCCCGGTCCGGTTTGGCCCCTTCCCCCCCCCCCCCTTTCCCACCGTCGGTCGAGCCTCGAGCCTACATTTGATCTTCTATGTATTAGATTGCCCGCACATTTTTAAAATATAATTCAACTCTGTTGGGAAAAGAGCTTAGCAAAAAAATTGTAAAATTCTGTATCGAGACCATGACATTGAATTCGAATGTCAAATGAATTTGTGATTTTGTCTCTGGAGAAGTGAATACGAATGTCCCCTCGATCACACGGTATCGGGAAAATAAGGTTCGCCATTCTCAATTTTACCGCAATATTTCTCGGTATCTTAGCTGCCATCCCAAATGAGCACCTAAAATTGGAAAGACTTGCCAAGGAGGGTAAGAAAAACTAGAATTTCTTCTTCTTCTTCTTCTTTCCGGGGTCAAAGTCAACCCGAGGCCTTCGCGAAAATGGTGGCCATCGCCAAACTCGATTGGCTTCCATTAGGCAGAGCAGTCAGCCGGGAAGATGTCCGTACGTGACGAGGAGGAGGAGGAGGAGCACGAGGAGTCTACAAGAAATTTTTAGTCGTCTTTCTTTTTGGGACGGGACCCAGGAACTCCTTAATCAACGGTAAATCGAAGTACATCGATCTTGTCTTCATTTGTACGTACTTCTAGAGACCATTCTCATCTCTGGCCGCAAAAAATAAATTACGACCCCGTCAATAACAAAAATCTGCATTCACATCGTTCTCAACGAACAATTTCTTTGCCTTTAACTTGCTGTCAGCCTTGACTTTCTCCCCGCTGGTCCTCTCTCTCTCCGAAAACGGTATGAGCAGCTGGGTGGGCGGGCGGGGGGGGAGTCTGTCCGAATTCCTAACAGCTTCTTTAGTCCTACTGTGAGCGACCCGCGATTCTTGGTCTCCAGAGGATCAGTTCTTGGGGCCGGAACCTGATGCTGCTGGCGCCTGTCGACTCTCAAGCTTGGATTCTTTGTTTCCCCTGCCCCCCTGCTGTGGCGATTTTCGCCATGGTACCGTGAGCATCCGAGTTTCTTGTTTTCTGCTGCTGCTTCTTTTTTTTTTTTTTTTGTGTGGCCGAGGAAGTGAAGCGGGAGCTGTGGGAGCTTTCTGACCTTCGATGGGTAAGCGAAAGAAGAGAGGGTCCGGCTTGGAAGAGGCAATGGAGTTCTTGAACTACTTGACGGTGGAGAGGCCTCTGCTTCCGTTCTTGGTTGCTTTGATAGCACTTGGCTGGGCAATAGAGAGATGGGTTTTCCCTTTCTCGAATTGGGTCCCTCTTGTTGTCGCCGTCTGGGCAACGATTCAGGTGAATGATCCCCTGCTTGATTCACGTTCTTGACTCTTCGTTGACCGATTCTTTTCTTGTCTGGAATGAAATGAAATTTCTGGTTATATTCTCATCTTTCATTTTTTTTTTCGGTAGAAGTGTTCTCATCTTAATTTGCTTTGCATCATGATGTTTCTTTTTGTATGGTTCAATCTTGCTTTTGTGACTTCTGTCGTCTCCTGATGTTTGTTCCGTTACGTGGATGATTACTGGTTTCACTTTCTCCAGTGATTTGGCATTCCGTTGTCTGGAAAAAAAACTGTTATGATCATTTTTTTCCAGTTCTCCCGTGATATCTGGAACTTAATTATCTCCGTGTCTGGGTTGACTGCTTTATAGCTTACGGTTGTTGGGATTGGCCCAATTGCGATCCTCTGGAAAACGGTCATTCCAATTAGTTTATCCAAGATTATGACACTTAATCTGCACGGTTGAGATACAATTCGTACGTGATGAGTGATCTCGGCAATAAATTTAGTCGAGTGCTTGAGAGGTCTCAATAGCAGGTTGTCAAATGAGGTTGCTGTTTCTTGGAATCTGTCCCTGATATATTGCATTCTGTAAAGTTTAGAAAGCAGAGATAGCTCATGTGAATTATACAGAAATAAAATTTTTAGGCCATGCTTCAAAGTTTTCTTTTCTTTCTTCCCTGAAATATATCTAATCCCGTTTCAAACAAAGATTCCAAGGGAAGTTTCCGTTACTATTCTTCAGTCTATAATTCATTTTATTGTGCCTGCAGTATGGAAGTTATCAACGCCAAATGCTCGTGGAAGACCTGAATAAAAAATGGAAGCGTGTCATACTGAACACCTCGGTACCTATCTTCTTTTCATTCAGATCATGAACATTGAGAATTAAAGATTCATCCTCTTCGTTTGGTTCTAATTGCATGTCCTCGCAGCCAACAACTCCTCTGGAGCACTGTGAATGGCTGAACAAGCTGTTGATGGAAATCTGGCCCAATTTTGTAAACCCAAAGCTCTCTATAAGATTTGCATCATTAGTTGAGGTGAGTTGGGTTGATTTCGATGTTTTTTATTGGTTGTTTTATGTTTAAGATGAACGGGCATGGATAGGTGTAGGCTGTCATACCGCATTTGAGTTAGAAATGCTTGTGTTGAATGCTTTGGGAAAAATGAGATTTTCTTCGACACAATATTTTTTGGAATTTCTTATCATCAGAGTAGAAAATGGATGTAACTATGTTCTGCTTGAAAGAAATAGTAGCATGTGCAAATATGTTTCTTGCCAAAGAAGTAGTGTGAGATCTTCCCCCAATTTCACTCATCTGAATTCCTTAATGCTAGGAAGAAACTAGTCATACAATTAGTGTCTATAATTATATCTGTTTAACAGTCTAATATTTGTTTTGCAGAAACGTCTAAGACACAGGAAGTCCAAGCTTATAGTAAGTCATCTTTTGGACTATTCGTTGGTAATCTGTCCTTTTGGGTTACTGGTGAAAGATGAGCTTACGTCTCTTGGCATTGTCTTCGCCATAGGAAAGAGTTGAACTGCTGGAGTTTTCTTTAGGTTCTAGTCCTCCCAGTTTGGGTCTTCAGGGGACTCGGTGGTCAACTACAGGTGATCAGGTTTGTTATGAGTTTTACCGCATAATTTTGTAATCACGCATCATAATTTTTTTGGGTGTACTAATGTGTACATGTACCAGCATAAAGATAGAGATAGATAGATAAATAGATAGATAGATAGATAGATAGAGAGAGAGAGAGAGAGTACTTCTTGTGTGCCTGCATGGAGAGTGACAGAACAATTTGGAAATTATGTGAGGTAATACATCTTGGGTGGTGCTGATATGAGGCTACATTGAGAGTTGCTGATTTGGAATGGAAAGAAGTTTCGCAAAGTACATTTTTCATGAAACAGTTCACTAGTTCTTTTTGCATCCAATCAATCTATTTCTCCTCTCATCCACTGGTGACAGGTCTTGTATCCAAAGTGTTCTTGCATGCTGTTTAGTTGATAATGGGAGAGCAAAGTTTAATGATCTGCTTCTGTCATGGATAGCTGGATAGAGGGGCTGCATAGGAGGTAGATAAAAGTAAAAGATGGTCGCGTAAAGAGGAATACAATTGAGGAACTGTTTGAACTAGAGGATGTTGAGTATGAATTGCAGCAACTCTACTCCATCTGCATTGAGAACTCTAGAAACTAGAGATAATTTGAGGATATAAGGTTGATTGAAACATTTAGAGGATTGTTAATGCTAGAATAAAGTGACCAAGCAACTTTATTTACTTGTTGTTTCTTTCTCTCTATCAGGGGTACAAGTATTACTTTTTTCAGTTCCTGACATTGAATGGATATCTTTTCTTTTTTCTTTGTAGAAAATCATGCGTTTGGGATTCGATTGGGATACAAGTGATATGAGTATTTTGTTGCACGCTAAGCTTGCGAAGCCAATGGGAAATGCTCGGATCATCATTAACAGTCTACATATCAAGGGTGATGTATGTAATACAGCCATTTTCCTTCAATTAAATCTAAAGGTTATGACATTGTAGAATCTACATATAGGCTTATGCATGCATAAATATGCTCAAGCAGGTATTCATTCACAAATAGCATGGGATGTTTATTAAAATCATAGTTTTCGTGTTAAGATTCAACATGTGAATGGGAGTCCTGACAGTGAGCTGATTGAATGTTCAGTACAGTGATGACCGAAGGAGTAAAATATTCCTGATAAAAAAACTCTTTAAAACTTTGGGTAGTGCGGGCCTATGTGGGCATCTTTGGTTTCTAAGTTTTAACCAACTGATATTCCCAGCTACAAGTGATGGTCATTTACATTATTTATAACAAATGCTCATACTTTACAGCTTTTTGGGGAAGAATTTCCTGCAAGATAGTATTGCCTTGATGGGTATCGTGTGGACTTTGAAATTCTTATAACAAAGACCATCATAGTTAACATAGCATTAATTGTTCAACCAAAAAAAAATACATAGCATTAATTGTTTTGTGTGTCTGTATTTAATTTGGTCTTTTATCAATTATTTCAGGAGGTTAGACCCTTTCTGATGTATAGTTAATGTGTTAAATGGACCTTGAGGCTGACTTCCCATCATCCAAGTCAAATGTTATAATGCCTGCCTGCTTCAAGTCATGGACTTTAAAAATTAGAAAGTTTCATTGTCCATGACAATTGTGAGCTATAGCCAGTATAATATGCTCGCTTGCAGCATAGAGATGGTTAAATTTTCTGCGAGTTACTTATAAAGTTGCAGCTTGAGGTGTCCCAATGGGGTGATATTTTAGTGCTTGAAAGTAAAAAAAAAAAAAAGCAATCGGTCCATCCTGGTTAGATAAGCATGCAATCATTTAGTTCACTTGTGTTTTAAAAAGAATTACGTTAAGTGCCCTTAGCTTCTATTTAGTCAGATACAGTGTAACTTTGACAGTTTCTTTCAAGTTTTCAGTGATCTTCTGGTCATCCCTGAATTGCAGTTTTGGGTATGTTGCAATAATCTATTTTCCATTTGCAGCTACTCTTGATGCCAGTCGTAGACGGGAAAGCTCTATTGTACTCGTTCATGTCTGTTCCTGAAGTGAGAATTGGAGTTGCCTTTGGCAGTGGGGGAAGCCAAACATTGCCTGCCACAGAGCTGCCAGGAGTATCTTCTTGGTTGGTGAGTCTTTTGCCATTTTTGTTTGGCATTGGTCACTCAGTCTGACTTCCACAATGTCTTTCATTTTAATTTTCTTCTTCCAAACTTAGCAGCAATGATTTCACTATTAAGAGTGTTTGCTTTTAGATGAATATTTTGCTATGATACTGTCAAGCACCCATACTTTGTACACTCGAGATTTGAAAGCAATTTATCTATCGGCATAATTTTCTCATGGCAGAATATTCAAAGCAGGTTTAATGGTCATTCAATTTTCAAATCGTTCTTCACACCAACAAAATTTTACAAACTTTGATCTTTTCTAGATCTTTGGTCTTTTGGTTGGTCTTTATGCGAGTATAGCGTGTTAAAAAGGGGTAGCGAGCTCTGAAAACGGAGTAGATTTTGAAGGATCTTACAGAGTACACAGAATTAAATAGTACAAACCCCAAATACTGTGAAAGTACATAATCGTTTCTTGATCTTGTTTTTGGATGTTCGGTGGATGGCATAGTAGTATCATCAGTTACTATGGACGTCTTATCCTATACAAAGCAGAATGAAGAACTGCACAAGACTTGTTGACGTATTGATGGTCGCCAGCTGCTTGTATTAATTGGTCATTTAACTCTCTGATGCACTGCTTCAAAATATTCTAGATGTATTATGTTGATAATGCTCTTAATAATACATTCTTTTTTTCCTCACTATACTTCGGTTGCTTTTAGGTAAAAATTCTTACAGATACCTTAGGCAAGACCATGGTGGAACCACGGCGTCGTTGTTTTTCTTTGCCCGCTGTCGAGTTGAGGAAAAAAGCAGTTGGTGGTATCATTTACGTTAAGGTCGTTTCAGCCAGTAAACTTTCTCGGAGTGCTTTGAGAGGAAGCCCATCCAGAAGACAACATAGTTTTACCACAAATGGCACATTGGAAGAACACCTTGACGACAATGATCTACGGACATTTGTTGAGGTCGAACTTGAGGAGTTAACCAGAAGGACAGATGTGAAGACAGGTTCAACTCCTAGATGGGATTCGACTTTTAATATGGTTCTACATGAGGATGCAGGCATCTTGCGCTTCAACCTTTATGAATGTACGCCAAACAGCGTCAAGTATGACTATTTGGCAAGTTGTGAGATAAAGGTACTCTTGCATGTTGGAATGAAGCATAGAAGTTACACATGTATCAACTTTTGTTAAATAAAATAATCCCACTGTTCAATTAATTCCACCTTTTCTATATGTTGCCTGCTGACTTGTATATTGCCTCTTGATGTGTAGGTAAGGTATGTTGCCGATGACTCAACAATATTCTGGGCAATTGGGCCCGAGTCTGGCGTAATTGCCAAGCATGCTGAATTTTGTGGAAAAGAAGTTGAATTGGTGGTTCCGTTTGAGAGGGCGAGTGTGGGGGAGGTATGAGTTTATAGTTCTGTTCCATTATAGTCATGAATATGATTATTGACATTGTTGTTATCCTTTTACCCGCCAGCGATGTCCCTAGGAAATTAATCAGCCTCTCTATTCTTGAAATATCATTAGCATTTAAATAAGCAATGTGGTTTTATGTGACCCATAGATACACTACGTACCTTGTAAATACATCTTTGTATCATGTTTGTAATGCCAAAAATTTGATTTGTGGTGAGATAAAGAATGCGATCTAAATGACCAATTACATTACTACAGTTGACGGTGAGTCTCGTCTTGAAAGAGTGGCAATTCTCTGATGGTTCACATAGCTTGAACAACTTCCTCGTCAACTCTGGAAATTCAAGCAATGGATCATCAAATCTGCTCTCAAAAACTGGAAGAAAACTCAATATCACCGTTGTTGAAGGGAAGGACTTAATTTTAAAGGACAGAAATGGAAAGTGTGAACCCTATGTCAAATTGCAGTATGGAAAGGTAAGTTTCCCTTTTTTTTTACTTGCATCACCATGTTTCAAAGTATGGACTTTCGGTTGATGAATCCACAGATTAATCAATCCTGTCTCAACATTTCTTTTTCAGGCCCTACAAAGGACGAGAACTGCACATACCTGTAATCCAGTTTGGAATCAGAAGATTGATTTTGATGAGATAAGAGGTGATGAATGCCTAAAGATAAAGTGTTACAACGAAGATATGTTTGGTGACAATAATATTGGCAGTGCACGAGTAAACCTGGAAGGACTGGCTGAAGGGTTTGTCAGGGACGTGTGGGTCCCGTTGGAGAAAGTTAATTCTGGGGAGCTGAGGCTTCAACTCGAAGCTATCCGAGTCTCTGACCCTGAAGGATCCAGGGTATGTTTTGCTTGCCCAGAGGGAGTGCAGATGGATGCTCACTTTGAAACAATCGAAATGAAACACCCTGCATAGTTTTAAGTTGTTTAGCCCATTTGACCAAAAAAAGTTTTTAGCCAACTGCACCAGTTGTTAATGTCACACTGCGCCATTTTCTGTACCAATGTATGCCTCATTAGTGTTTACACTAACACAAGTTTGCTCAATATGCTTAAATCTTCAGGGTTCAATAACAGGTTCCGGCAATGGTTGGGTAGAGCTCGTTCTCATTGAAGCAAGGGATCTTATTGCTGCAGATCTTAGAGGAACAAGTGATCCATATGTGAGGGTAAATTATGGAAATTCGAAGAGAAGAACAAAGGTTAGGAATCTTGCTATTCAAACTAAGGTTTTGCGTTTCATATTCTCATCAAGTCATGCAAAAGCCTAAATCCAGCTAGTTGGTATTTTCTGTGTGAATGCATCTGTCATGTGATATTGTGGCAGCCAGCTAATGATGTCCGTAAGTACCTTTAAACTCTTGGTCTCTTTAACTAAATCTCTGTTAGTGCCGTACTTAGCTTAGAACATGCTAGTTTCAAGGATTCTAGTCCATCAAATGTGAAAAGTTCATTAAAGTCAAGGAAAAGGGTGAAGAAAATAACAGCTTTATATCTTCCACGTCATCTCTAGGATAGTGTAGTGAAAAATAAATCATGATCGTGGCAGCTTATACTTAGTTTCTTGACTTTCTAAGTTTTTGACATAAGTATTTATTTACCGGTTTCCACGCATCTATATAAGAAAGCCCAATCTCGTACAGAGTTTTCTTACCTCGGGTGCCATGTTCGGCATTGCAGGTTATGTTCAAAACTCTAAATCCTAATTGGAATCAGACCTTGGAATTTCCCGACGATGGAAGTCCCCTAGAGTTGCATGTGAAAGACCACAATGCATTGCTTCCCACATCAAGCATTGGCTATTGCATCGTGGAGTATCAAAGGTTGCCTCCAAACCAGATGTCCGACAAATGGATTCCCCTTCAGGGAGTGAAGAGGGGAGAGATCCATATCCAGATCACAAGAAAAGTTCCGGATCTCCAAAAGAGATCAAGTCTTGATTCAGAACCATCCTTAACCAGATCGTATCAAATCTCTGGCCAGGTGGGCATATTCTATGAGGTTGTTCAGAGTGTCTTTCTTAACTGCATAATGCCGTGTCCTACATTATTTAATAGGAAGGTGTTGCTTGTTCTGCATTTCATGTCAACTTATGCTGCTAAATGTGCTTGGCCAGATGAAAGAACTGATGATCAAGCTTCAATCTTTGATCGAAGATGGCAGCCTTGAAGGGCTTGCAGCAGTTGTGACTGAGATGGAGAGTCTCCAAGATTTCCAGGAAGAATACATGGTCCAATGCGAGACAGAACAGATGCTTTTACTCAAGAAGATAAAGGAGCTTGGTCAGGAAATATTCAACTCGTCACCTTCCCTGAGCAGAAGATCTTCCAACGATTGACCAAACTGTTCAATATAAAAGCGACTACTTCCTCGTAATTTTTCGTAGGAGAAGGCAAATGTCATTGGTGATAGAAGTATTGCAAACTTGACCTCGTACAAAGTTTGAGTCCAAGTTCACGAAATTTGATTGTACATGAATACCCGATCTTGAGTAGTTTTAAATGAAGTGGAGACACGCAGATACTTTTCTCCGGATCCATGGTATCCTATACTTAGGAACTCGGTGCCTCCAGCTTCCAAATAGGTCTAAGTCATCATGTTTTGCACACAAATTATGTAACTTACTCGGTAACTTTTGGTGGTGAATATTTCACAAGATAATGGAGATCCTCCCATGCTCTCGTTAATGGTTTCACTTAAATCGTCATGACTCGCAATATTGACAACCAATGGGAGAAACGAGGATGTCTAACTGAAAGTATTCAAAATTTTGTCGCCCAGAAATGAGGTTCGATACATACGTTCAAAGAGAAAACAGGAGAGCAGAAGGCAGATGCCTTGGAACCTGATCTATGAAAAACCTACAAAAGATGAGATGACTACTTAAAAGCATGCGATAGCCGAATCGATGCCTCCCATGTGGAGCAATATGTCCAACCACAAGGGCCTTCGGCATTACTCAACATTGTCAGTAGCCAAAAAATAGCTTAGTATATGCTCAAAACAGAGATTGATGACGTTCAGGATGGCGACTAGGAATCGTTAAAAGAATGAGTTAGATAGTCTCATTGGCGAAGCATCTGCTGCAGCTGAAGAACTTGATTCCTTTGTTCTGGAGGCAGGAGATTAATCTGCTCTGGAGTGAGGCTCATGACCTGCTGAAGTAGGGCCTGCTCCATCTCAGGTGACAGCTGCACAGCGAGAGGAAATTCAACGTCAGCGTCCCAAACAAGCTTCTTTATTATAAGCCCCTATAACAAGCAAAGGTAAAATAAAGCTGATATCAAAAAGAATGAGTAAGGTCGAATAGTTACAGTAGCAGGACGAGGTGGCTGACTTCCCTGGCTCATCTGACCAGGAACAACGGGTGGAGGGCCAGGAAGCTGTGGAGGGTTGTCTGACAGGCCAGGCATCCAAGAAGATCCCCTATCCACTTGCATGGGACCGCCACTTTGATGGCTAAATTCTATCCCTGGATGTGAACCTCCGCCCTGAAAAATAAGACTTGAATATCAAGAAATAAAAATTGCATAATCACGAGAGAGATTCACCAGCAATATCAAGAAATTGAGTAGTTCGTCAGTAAATATTGCACGGGAAAAAAATATAGACCAAAGTCTGCCACAATAATGCCCAAACTTGCAAAATTAAATATCGTCACGCATTGATCTGAGTCTCTGAAGTACTTGACGCCATAATTATAGAGTCATTATTAGGTCATCTATCAGTTATCCCCTACGATTTGGTGGGTGAAAGTTCACAGACCTCAGAACTTAACATCTAATTCGTGCACATTAAGAAAATCACAAGGACCAATCTTATTTCAGTTCGAACACTCTCCTGAAGGGTGTATTTGCATATGCAAACTCTTCAATTTTAGGAGGCCAATCTCTATACAAATTTGTTTCTTTCTAATAGAAAATTTCAACATGAGTCTGGTAATGCAAACACCTCACGCTACTTTTAATATTTCTTGGCCCCATCTTTAGAGTTCTTCAGAGCTGACCAAAGACTTCAAGTGTTAGGATACGACAAGAAATCTGGAAGTACTCTTATGAAGCATCCATGATGGCTGTAGCAACTAAAAGACTCGGAATAATTTTGTTTGAGTTCAATTACTACACTATCATACGATCAGGACAATACATAATGAAGAAAAAGCACAACATGACAGGGATCTTTAGTTAGACACTGGCTAAGTCAGAAATGTATCGTGAAGAAAGGCAGCTTCTCTCGTGGAACCAAATAATCCAACATCAAATAGCTTTAACAATGCTTCAGGTAACTCAATCAGGATTACTCGTTGACAAATACAAGCACTGCACGTGATGCAAATTAAAAAGGGCAAAGCCACAAAGGGAAATCTTTTATGGATGACTGACTTTTTATATCGCACTTCCTAACTTCACTGACTCATAAACCTCCATCCAAATATCCAACTGAAATCCTACCCACTCCTCAACATCAGTAACAGAAACAATTTCATGCCAAACTTGTTATCTAACCATGTCAATGCTCACTTCATAATAAAAACATTGCACATAACATTAAAAGCTCATTTGACAAGAAACAGTCACACAAGAGAGTACCTGATACATGGCTTGAGGTGGTGGCTGACTAAGGAGTGAAGGCTGTCCTTGGCTGAATGATCCAATGCTAGAAGGAGGCCTGGAAGCTGACTGATCAATTCATCAAGAAAAAATATTACTACCGCTATTCAGCGAAAAAACGCCAGAATAATCTAGCATTGACTAAAAGCTCACATGATATGATGGCTGTGATCCATGCTGAGAACCACCAGAGGGATGAAACCCGACATTAGGGCCTATCTGAGAGGGATACTGTTGATGGAAAGAAGACATCGATGAGGGTCTGTTTTGTGGATGCATTGGTGGTTGCAAGGGAGGCTGAAATGGAACTTGAGGAATTCCACTTGTCTGTAAGGGTTGTTGCAACTGGACTGTGGCAGTGGGCATTTGGGACTGTTGAAGTGAAGGCGGCTGTGGAGCTGAATGAAGTGGGAGTGGAGCCATTGTGGGCACTTGAGAAGGTTGAGGAAGGGTCACTGGAGTAGCTTGGACGTTTTGATGCATCTTAGGCTGCTGAGGTGGCTGCAGAGCATGTGAAGGGAGAGGCTGAAGATTAGCTGAAAGAACACTAGCCGATGCAATTGCCATTCCGGGTTGGCTTTGACTATGATTTCTCGTAGGAAATTGAGTTTGAGGCACACTCCCTTGATCTGGAAAACTAATTTTACCAGGATATTGATGAGTTGTCTGAGGGTTCGGTTGCTGAGGTGGCTGTGGTAGTTGCTGAGGAGGCTGCACTAGCGGCTGAGGCTGTTGTGATGCTGGAACTTGAATTTTTGGAAGCTGTAGATTATTGAAAATTATTATAGCATCCAGAAATGTATCGATGTAGACCAAAAAGGTTAAAGTGATATTACCACTTGAGGAGGCTGCACCATTCCGAGCATAATTTGTGCCTACAGGAAGAGTAGGTTGCAGTTAAAGATGAGCCCAGAAATCAGTAGTCAGCACGATATGACAGAACATATGAAAAGAAAACACAACAAAGTGATGGAGCAATAATACGTATACAGGAACCAGTACATAGAATAATAGAGAGATCATTGCACCAACACAGAACTTGAGATACAATATATGCTAATCCATTATCGCTTACCAAAGAAACGGACAGATTGTCAATAATCGGTTAACAAAAAAAAAAAAAAGACAGATTGTCAATAATCTACTCCATAATGCACAAGCAATTGCTTATTATGTTCAGAAAGTGGATTCAACCTGCAAGATCATTGTTTAGGCACGAAACCGTGAATATTTCAGGTGAGTCAATTAAAATTTGGAAGGTGTTGAGGGAAATTATTATCTATAGACTCTAAAGGATGGAAACATGCCCTTTACCCAAAAAAAAAAAAAGGATGGAAACATGTCCAGGGGCTGTAATTAAGTCCAGTTACTCATCCTGCTTTCTCGTGCTTGAAAAGAATTATGAGCGCGCAATCACAAGGCTACAAAGGAATGCCGGGGGGTCTCAAACTGCCCCGAGCATGAGCAACCTCCAAAATCGCACCCGAATTGCCACGGGCCATCATGACCAAACCACAGTCCCTCGAAGTTTATTCAATACAAATCGAAGTAACGACCCAAAACAAAACTGGCACATCCAAGAATCGCCCAATCCAAGAATTCCAAAAAGAAAAAAAATTTGAAAGATAACCCAAACATTCTCGAGCTACCTGGAATAGGGTTTTAGTCAAGAGAGGATTCTGGATCAGTATTTCTCTCGCTTGCTGGTGGTTCTGCTCTATCAACGCCTGCCACAACCATACCAATTAGAAGCCGGAAAGTAAAAGAAAAAAAAAACAGGAATTCACAGCAAAACCCCCTCAATCTTTCCCTCGAGCGTTGCTCCGGCGAAAAGAAGGGCAACGAAGAAAACCCGCCGAGGATAAAGAGAAGGAAGACGAAACCAAGAAGCGGAGACCAAAAAGACGCGTGGGGAAAGAGAAGAAGGAAGTGCCTTCATCTGAGACATGATGTCGTAGAGCTGGTTCTTCGACATCCCGGCGAGGCTCGCCGCCGTGCCGTCGCCGACGAATTGCCGCCCCGCCATTCCGACACGGAGGAGAGTTTCGATCCGTCCTTCGTTTCAGTGAACCAGTGTGTGTTCGATTGTCTCCTCCTCCTTCGTCGGCGGCCGTTAAAGTATGGATCTTTTTGGTTAGACCAGACCAAGGCGGCAACTTTTTGGGCCGACCGGCCCAATTTGGTCGCTCGCTTCATGGGCTTCTTCTCAACGGGCCCAGATATTTCTGGGCTTTTCCATGGTTTAAGGGTTTCACGTCTGGTTCGCAAGTGTAACAAGACGAGCAAGAGCGAGAGAAGGTGGTTCGAAGAGCAGCGAAGTTGTTCACTTGCTACACCTCGTGAAGAGATGAACTCTCCGACATACTTCTCGTATTGTGATCTCTTTAGCATGATTAATAGGAAATTTCATTAGCCCAATTCAACCCAAAAGTTAAGCAATGGCCAAACAATACGCGATAATTGTTTATCTTCTAGCTAGCTGAAAATTTTAGCTATTTAATACGCGGATCACTAATCATCAATCGTTTTGACTTTTGACTTTTGACTTTCCCAAAAGTTACAATGCTGTAGTGATGAGAGGGACTGAGTGATCGGTTACAGCTCCTCCATCACCATAGTGCTAACATATAGCACTCCATTCACATAAAATTATACAAGAGATGGGTAAGAGCTAAGGCCATGTTGGTGTTAACTTTTACAGTTCTAATTGCCTTCGTATGGAGTAGTCCAATTGAATGGTACCGCCTGCTGTTCTTGGTTGATTCCAAGCTCGAAAGGTTCCAATGAATTATCCGCACGACGATTCATACTTGGCTCATGCCCAAAAGGATGAGTCGCATGGGATAGTAATGAGTAGTCGGGCATGGTGGCGGCAACTTCTCTTGGTTGGAAGGTCCTTAACTGCAATGCTTTGAGGATGAGAGAATTCCACGGTGCGTTCAAGCTTCGAAAGCCAGAAGGCCATGGTGGCGGCAACGGCAAGCTTGTCTGTTCTCTTGTCGTTAGCCAATTCAAATTGTTGTTAAAGAGGTTGTCCCTATTGCAAGCGAGTCCTGATGGAAGATTGCTAAATGCACCTGAAGTGGCGATAATGGTGTTTGGACTGCTGTTGTCTGTCTCCATCTGATCTCCATAATAGTTTGCAATTGTATCTTCGCCGATGGGAGAATCAGGAGAAGGCGGTGAGGATGCCGACTGCAGCTTCTTCATTGCCAAGCTCTTCTGAAAAACCCTACAAACCACCCATCCGTCCTGCAGAATGAACCGTGAATAGTATTAACAAAATCAAAGTAAATTCATGAAATTCTTCCTCTCGAGTATGTTCTATAGAGAAATCTGAAAATGATGGGCATACATGAATGCTGATGGTATAATATTGAGTTGAGCAGATTCATTTGTATTGCATATAGACAATAATAGGATGCGGAAAGAGTGTATCCTATGATATAACTAAAACATCAAAGGACATCATGCGCTAAATTATATGGAGTTTCTCATATTACTCCAAAGATAGGATCGGTCAAGTTTTACAGGTCAAGTGGCAACCATATGAGTCTGCATACTGTTCTTCAAATTCCATAACATCCTACCCACCCCGAGTAAACCCAAAGACTAGCTACTTTTCCTCATCAAAGTGTCCGATGCATCATTTGATAGCATTTGAAGAAAGAGATGTGTGACCTATTACTAATTAATGAGCACACGATGTCTCGAAGAACATTACCATGGATAGACACAAGTGCTCGCTTTGTAGCCTATATTCATGCATGACCCAATTGCTTTTCTCACCCCTTGGGGCTCGACCTTTGTAAAACACTAGGGTTTTCTTCATTCCGACGAGAAGCCCAGCTCGGAAAATCTCCTTGTCCTTTCCGGTGGTTTTCCAATAACCTGCTCTTGTCGCCCGGTTGGTCCGGAGTCCAGTTGGGTATTTCCTGTCTCTCAAGCTGAAGAAGTACCATTCTTTCTCTCCCATGGACGCTTTGCCTACACATATCACCCGTATATATATACGTAAATAAGCAAGAGATTATTGATGGCAATTTATGGCAACATAAAGATCTCCTTCTGTGGAGAAAAATGTTTAGAAAAAAATCTTAATGCTATATAGATTTTGCATGAAAAGAAGGATATGTATTTGAAAAGATCGAGGAGGGAACTTCTCCTTTTGTGGGGATAATTTCTGAAATGCGGCATATATAAAAGTTCCGAAAAAATGATAGTAAGAGCAATCAATCAGGACTCAGAATTTGTATATGCTTCTGCAAAATGGGCATCTCTCTTTCTTTAGCAATCTCTCATACTGCATTAAAGTTGTGAGGAGATTGCAGTTTTAACCAAAAAGAAAATCTGCAGTGATCAACTATCGATCAAGACACTTGAAGAAAACCCCAAACTCATCATTTATAAGAGAAACAGCTGAATCAATAAGCTATCCAAAGGCTAATATACCTACATACACGCAAATCTAAACACGAGTATATAACTCCGAAGTTGTTAAGCCATATACCAGGGAGGTCCCAAGGCTCACACTTGTTGAGATCGACGTCGACGATGGCTTTCGAAGTGAAGCTTTTCTCAGACACCTTCGGAGTCAGATAATATGTGATCAGTTCTTCATCTGTTGGATGGAACCTGAACCCAGGAGGAAGACGATTCTCTGCCTCCATATTTCTCTCTTTTCGCCGAGCGAAAATAGGAAAAAAAATTGAAATTCAGTACGGAATGGTGTGTCTATAAATAAGCACCCAACATACGCAAGTTGAGACGCATTTAATATGATATATTTCTCTATAATCACGATGAGATAGCCTCGGTTCAAGTTCTCTCCGTGGCTCCTTCTAGCTCTCTCCCCTCCAAGAAGAAGCACTGGCCATCTTCTTATAGTCTTTCTTTATGATTTTTTCCTGATCACACCAGCTAACTTCTTGACAATGATGGCGCAGTGCGGGTTTGAATATCCTAACCACATCAGAACCTTTATAAAGATCGAATTATTGAATGGGCTGGTTTTCCTACATTACTAGGCTTTATTTGTGAATTACAGAAAAATCGTAAGGTACACCATATAGATGCATTCTAAGATGCAGATACATGAATCAACTAAACATATTTGGATTATTTGATGACTAGCTTCCAGGCACGCATAGTTTCAGTATTTTTATACCGTTTTATTTTCTGCAGCAATGAATAGAATCGATTAATACTTGACATTCACTGTATTGTTAAAAGAATGACGATTACTGGAGAGCACGAGTTTGAGTTTATGATTATGGAACTACTCTCTCTTTTTTCTCTCATTTTTTCCGTCTAATTCTATGTTTGCGATCTTATTCAACTACCGCCAACCATTTCCAACCCAACCCCAGAAAACCTGTGTGCGAGGCCAGTTGGATTACGAGACCCAAAAACATAGCCAATTGGATTATTGTTTTTAGGGCACAACTTGGTTGCTGCCACAGTATGCGACGCCAGCATGCAACCTTTTACGAACGTCATATTATATAGATATAAATTATGTTGTAGACACATAGACAGTGAGATTTATTGCTGAATCTTGATGATCTGCATAGATTATCAGCGATAAATCTTAGCAAATGCCTTGCCAAGCAAACCCTGATAAAATTCAGGACAGGAAGAAAACCGGAAGAAAGAATAGGTAAGCATTAACATTAAACTTGGACATTGTGAGTGGTGATGGCAACCGGTCGGGAAAATCGGGCTTGACCCGTCTGAGTCCTATGAAGTCATAGTTGGGCTTTGGGTTGAGGGATGGGTTATAAATCCCATTTGAAAAAATCATATAAGGTTTCAAGTGTTGAATTAAATTGATTATTGGTCCTAAGCAGATCCTTAAAAGGTTCAAGGAGAGACAGGGAAAGGAATTCCCCAGTATGGTGGAGGGTTTTCCCTATAAGTTCTCTCTATATTCCTACTCTCCCGAGAAGAAAAACAACACAAGGGAACTTAGAGAACCTTTGGGTGGGAAAAGTAGACTCTATGTCAGTTTCGGCTAGCTACCACCGAATAGGTAGGTATAGTAGCCTTTCGCGCCTAGAGCGACAAGGTGGTTGCTTGCAAGCTGCTCAGTTGGCCTGACCCGTATTTCGAAAATCGGCCTGACCCGTCCGAGTCCTATGAAGTCATAGCTGGGTTTTGCGTTATGGGATGGGTTCTGAGTCTCATTTGAAAAAATCATATAAAGTCTCGAGTGTTGAATTAAGTTGGTTGTCATTCCGAATCCGTATTTGATTAATCATATTGTAAACTTATAAGGCTTCTTTCACCACCATATGTTTGATTTATCCACCATATCAAAAAATAAACACACCCAATTAAGAGGGAGGGTTTGTATATATCATGAGTTCCCATGTACTTCAGAGTTGAGTTGGGCGCATTGACTGCAAACCGTATTCCATTTTATGTGAATATACACATACATATATAGAAGTGAATGTTTATAAATGGTGTCTGGTTTGGGTCATAATTGGGACTAAATCATATTTTGGATTGTGACGGGATATATGGATCCTAAATACTTTTTTTTTTTTGGTCAGAGATCTAAATATTTGAACTCTTACTAAAATAGAACTTTGCCTAGCGACGGTGTTGGAGGTGACAGGTACTAGAAAATAATCCAGATTATTGATGTTGTGATTTACTACCAATGGATGACATGGATAACCTCATCGCCTTAAATTATGGCACATGACCATTATATCTTCACGCGTGTTGAAATACTCCACATTGCTCGACTATTGAGCTTATATGCTCTTTACATACATATGGTCTTCCTCCACGTATCAATTTAAACTTTTAAATCGGACATTTTCACGTAGTGTTAGAGTCAGGTTTTGCCTCAGTTTATTTTGCGTGTGTATCAACCTTATTTGTTAAATTTCATATAATCAAGTGTGAAAAGACTGTGTGAAAGGACTTTGTGGGGGGTGGTTAAAAATGGTTACCAAACCCTAAGACTGCACCATTAAGTACCGCACTTAGCTGCCAATTTTCCGTTGGCTTATTCAAAGAAGTGAGAGTTGTTTCCTCCCCGATGCAACAATGCAAGAGTCCTCCACGTTCTGTTCTTCAAACCCTCTTTTCAAATTTTGGTCCTAACAAGAAATTGACCCCGTCTTGCCTTCATGAGTTTTCTTGCCATGCTTCTAGAAGTGATTTCAGCCACACACTGCTTTGTGTTTCCTTGCACCTTCGTTTACCTTCAAGAAGATATCATTAATCAGGCATTAAGTTCAATTGAATGGAAGCAAAGTACATATAATTGATCGAAGAGACAGACACTGAAATGGTCCAGAAAAAAAAATTAGTTAAGTGGTTCTGCGACCACTAATTTCAATGGAACGTAGCATTCAAATCTACATGGTGCTAGGAATTTGGGATCGTCTAGTTTTATTTTTATATATCGCGTTTACGCATAGCATTATTTCAAGAAAAGGTCTTGATTTGTTGAAGTCCTATCAAGCCCGTTATAATTTAAACACTAACTGTGCACTGGGAAAAATACTTTGTTAGTGTCCATCTACGGATGACACGGTGAACAGAGCCAAGTGAGTGCGGAATTCGTATGGAAATATGTGTTTTTCGTAGGGTCTGGCATGAGTCTCGCCGTCCCTTGATACGAGACTGACTTAGTCGACCGGATTAATTCCAGATAATATCTTTTGATTTATATATGCGTTCTTGGATCCGTTAATACTTTTATCATTATTTTTTTTTTATGCTCAGGATTATCCACAGGGAGCTTCATTTGGTGAATTTAGGTCTGTCCTCCAAGGTTTTCTCACCTAATATAGTTCCTAAACTTCATTTGCACTCCTCAGCAAAACGTCAAACAATCTGCAGGTGCTTTTAGGGACCATGACGCCTTGAACGAAAACTTGAATGGATCGAGTGTATTCGAGACCAAGGCCACAGCCTCTTTGCTGGGCCGTAATCAACCGTCTAGCTTGAGAAACTAAAGACAATAGTTTGACCAGTAAAAGTAAGCCCATTTGCAAGCGCCACGTCAACGGCTGACGTGGCAGGCTCTTATTTACCGATACCCAATTAAATCTCGACACGTGGATATTGATTTGGAAATTAAAAAAATGATAATTTCTGTTCTCTTTTCCTCCTCCATCTTCAACCTCCGCACCACCTAGACTTGGTTATCTCCACCGCGGAGTCGCCGAGCCGCCACCTCACTGTGGCCACCACATCCGCGGCAAAGCTGTTGAGCTCATCACCGGCCATGGGCAAGCCAAGACTCGAGCTGAAAGCTGTTGAGCAGCAGACCAGATCTAGCTGTTGAGCAAAGGTTGATCGCCACGTCCAGGCCAACCTCCGTGTCCACCCTATCCGTCGTCTCGACAGCTAAGCCTTGGCCGCGAGCACTCGTCCACAGATATGGAGATGCAGAGTAGCGGTCAGCCATGGATGGCCTCTCATCCACAGATTTGCATGACGACCTCCGCAGCCAAATGTAGCGTTCTTTCAAAAACCTCGCGGCCATTGATGATGGCTCGAGTCATACCATGTGTATAAGTGAATGAGAGTAAAATATGCTTGCCACATTAGATTTGGATATGGCGCTTTATAACTACCGAATATTTTCTCATTGTGAGTTGCTTTCACCTATCTTATTGCAATTGTTATGTGCCCTCGATTCAAAATCAGACAAAAAACCTTTAATAGATATTAATATGTAGTGAATTTTGAAGCCATCTAAAATTTTCTCATAATATTTTAGATATTAAATTAATTCCGCTTCTGTTTGATATAAGAACTGTTTTTCATTTGAAAACAAAAACAACTCTAAAAACGCGTTAAGTTATATTCTCAAGTAAATATAAGAAAAACTATTCCACTTTCATAATATATATAAAGACACACACATAAAGAGAGACGTTCTAAAAACGGAGACAATGGCTTGGTGACTTGTCGGCCATGATATTGGGTTGGCGAAAGCTTAACCGCGGAGACCGTCCGCCGGTGACGGCAACGGCGGCTCACCAACGACCGCGAAAATGCTGCAGATCTTCAATGGCAGATCTGCAAGCAAGACGGCGACGACGACTCCTTTAAGCGTAGGTGTGCTAGCTTAAACGTTAAAACAAAATGGAGTTCCCCATTCTTTAGAAAGCAACGATTTAAAGGAAAGAAAAAATTTGCTAAGAATGGAGCCCAGGTTGGGCCGGTTATGGATCACTCCGGATTGGGTCGGGTACGAGGTGCTAAACAAATTTTGCGCGAAAAAGTGTCATTTGAGCCGGATCATTTCCGAGCCGGTCCAAAACTTACTCCGGCCCACTCGTTTGACGGGCTTAATTATTAGTGGCCGCCGCAATGAAAGACGGTCAAGAGCTTAGCTACGGAGCTGCACGTGGCTGGTGGTGGATGCTAACCGTCAAGAGAGACCTTTGAAAAAGGTTGCTCCCCTCCACTTTGCTCGATCGAGCGTTAAGGCCAAGGGCCTGGGGGTGTTGCCCCCATTTATGAGGGGGATTGCCCCACTTCCCAACACCCAACACCGCATGTGCAGGAATCAATGCCCAACTTGAGACCATGCAAAATTCCGAAAGGGATGAGACTGCCTACGTTTGTGGGGTTCCCCCCCCCCCCCCCCCCCCCCACGACCCAAAATTCGCCATAAAAGGGTGGGTCGAGCTGTAGATACCCTAGTCTTTTAGATAAGCATTTGTCTATCCTCGCCCTTTTGACTCACGGGTGCAGGCTCGGCCTAACAAATTCCCGCGACGAAAGCGATTCGGTACACCTTCCGTACCACGCGATAAGCACCGCGCGAGATCGAGCCAATCGGACGCCGCGCGTCCTCTAGAATTCGCACGGAAAAGTTAGCGTCGAACCCTTCTACCGCCGCCGCTACGGCGAGGGGGCTCGCTCTTACCACATCGGCGGCGAAACCGGTACACAGAACACGTTCTCCTTCCGGTCTTCCGATCAGTGACGAGGCAGACGACCGAGATAGCGAAACCTAGTTATAATCCCACTACTTAATCTGATCCTTATCGAGAGCTACAAGAAGCCGGAATGGGCGTATGTTCCTGGAAAGTGCGCACGTCTCCAAGGGCCACTAAGAATAATGCTCGTGATGCCTAACCAATCATAGCCCTCCAATGCGGTATTATAATAATCTTTCGCCCACGAAATTTCGTCTCAAACCCTCCGAGTCCATATTATATTTCTGCGAAACTGTTGAAGTTTCAACGATGGCTCTTGATAAGCACGAGACAAATTCCACTCCTACAAGACAACCTTGTCGCCGAGGCCACAAGAAGAAAAGAAAGGAAAGCCACTTTAGAGACGGCACCATAATAAGGGAAGAAACAAGCGATGATGTTCTGCTTTTTCTGCTAGTTATGAGGTGCACACAATCAAATTGGAGACGGGGCCCCTTCTTAATCAATCGAAGGTAGCCTCGCATCACCAATCAAGCTCGAATCTAACACGTGTCGATCGATCGATCGGATACTTTACTTTACACTCTCCAATCAAGCGTCGCTTCGTTTGGATTAGTATACCCGCGAAATCGATAAAATATAGTTATGCACGTATTTTGGGTTTCATCATTTAAATTTCCATCTTTTTGGTAATAATGCGTAGAAATTTTAATATAAATGTGAAGGGTGGATATACCATCCTATTATTAACCAAAAAAGCGCAAATATCCGTGCGTGCAAAATGAATTTGAATACATACCGAAAGAAGGAAAAGGACGGATCGAATGCGAATTTAAGGAAATGGATTTAATTCGTGGTAAAATGGGAAAGATTCCATTGAAATTCAGAATATACTCCATATTTACGAGAAAAAAAGGGGAGTTGTGTCGACAACTTTGAGTTTTTTCAGTAGGGGCAAGCGGGATTTTCGTAAACCCTAAAAAATCGGACAAATTTGCTAAAAAAATATTCCTTTTTAAATAATAAAATAAAAAAGCCACTTTTTTACGCCATGAAATCTTCTTTTTTTCCTTGACAGTATCTTTCTTAATAAATAATTTATCGACATTCTTATGCGAGATTGCGTCACGTGGCACAGACCCTACCCCGCTTGCATACATTTTTTTTAGGAAAAATTTTAAATAAGGACTCGAAATGTTCTCATTTTCTCAAATGAAGGCCTAAAGTGGACTTTGTGTTAAATAAAGGCACGAAGTGGACTTACATTCTCAAATAAGAACCTGAAGTAGTTATAACAGTTTCAAATAGAGTCCTCACCCCGTTGGCTTGCCGGCCGGCCAAATCTTCCAGCCGACCAAAAAGGCAGTTTTGTCCAAAAATAATTTTAACACAAATTTTAGTTAAATTAGATTTTAAATGAAAAAAAGTACTAAAAAAAGAAAAATAAGGGGCGGGGTTGGCGCCCATCCCTCCCCACTTGTGGCCACCGCCCCATCGCTGGTGGGGCAACGACGACTACTGGCACTTCAGTGAGGGGGTTCCCATAGGCAATGGGGCGATGGCCACAAGCGAAGCTGGCATCTCCGTTGTTTTTTTTTTAAACTTTAGCTTTTTTTTTCTTTTTTGAGTTTGTATTTTTTGGAAAAAACTTAAAAGGAAAAAAATAAAAAAAAATTAAGAGACGAAAATGCCCTTGATTCTGGTGAGGTGAGGCCCTTTATTGAAATGGAGATGACTACTTTAAACCTTTATTTGAAATAAAATTCACTTCAAGTTTTTATTTAAAAAAAATAAAGATACTTCGTGTTCTTATTTGACACATAATTTACTTCAGCACCTCTTTGAAAAAATGATAGCCCCTCTTTGAAAAAATGAAAGCACTTCCTTATTTAGAATTTTCCCCATTTTTTTATCTCACCGTGACCGAATAAAGCTTTTCTCCTACCGCGCTTTTTCTTTTTCCCCCCCGGGAAAAAAGAGAAGAAAAAAAGAAGAACGGATCCGACGGCCGAGATTCGAGATCGCGAAAGTCAGAGGAATAAACCGGATCCAACGGAGGAGACGCCCGATCTCACGGTTGCACACTCAGATCGGGCCGCTTTATCCCGCAATCCTGGCCCACTTCTCCATCTTCTCCATCTTCTCTGTCTTTCTCTCTGTGGCTGCTATGAATACCCAGCGAATTCCTGCGCTCTCCCTCTCTCTCCTCTCCTTCGCCGAAGGTCTCTCGCTCCTCTTGTCCCTCCTCTCGCCCCTCTTGTCCCTCCTCTCGCCTCCCTCCTCGTTTTCCTCCTCCTCGTGGCGGAGGAGCCTCTCGTGCCGTCGCCCACCCCCGTCAGGTCCCCTGTCCATCTCTCTCTCTCTTTCTCTCTCCCTTTGCCTTTTCGTGTGCGCAGATCTGCGAACTCGGATTGGCGATGCCGCGCGCCTCTGGGGATTTCCCCGTTCCGCGAAAGATCCCTTTTTGATACTGGGTCCGTCGGGAACTTTTGCGTTGCGGAGGAAGATGACGACCCAGAGCGGATGTTTTTTTTTCTGTTTTTGATGGATTTTGTGTGGTCCTTTTTCTTGCGATTCTTTCATGGATTGTGTTGACGCCTTCCTCTTTCTTGCGTCGTGGGTTATCTATTTTGGTCGCGGGATGGGGATGAGATGGAACTTTGCTTTGCATAAAAATGATGATAGCGTTTGTGTTGTTTGTGAGAATATCTGGTGTCTTTTCGCAGGCGTTCCGGTTCGGTTAATTTGACCGGCGAGACCGAGGATGAATCGGTGCGGGTATCAGCAGAAGAACGCCGTGGGAGGGTACGAGGGGATGAGGAGGGTGGTGGAGCCGGTGGTGTGCCCAAAGCCTCGTCGATTCGGCCTGTTGAATCAGTCCATGGACGATCCCATCCGGCCTCTGAGACGTCATATCAAGTAATCCGTCGCATCTAGTCTCTCTTTCGAATCTCGTGGTGTTGGTTGATTTGGGTGTTTGAGTCTGGCTGATTTGCGGTTTTTTCTTTGCTTTCTCTTCTGCCGTGAACAGTCACCACGCAGAGGCAGGGGATTCAACGGCCGGGGCTGAGCTTCTTGACATCATATTAACTAAGGTCTCTCTCTCTCTCTCTCTCTCTCTCTCTCTCTGCTGGTTGGAAAGTTGCTTCTTTTCTATCTTATCTTGGTATTTCCAAAGTAATTTTGTGACTGCTGGCTGATTTTTTTTCTTGATTTATGTTAACAACCATCTTTTGTACAATCGATTCAGTAATGAAAATCTTTCTTATTAGATATGATCAACAAGTGAACCCGACACACTCCCTCTTTCCTTTTTGCCATTTTCTATCTCCATCAGATCTGAGCTTCCCCTCAAATGGTTTTAGTTTTTGGTGTTCTTTGGAAGAGTTTCCTATCTGTGAGCACAAGGTCAAATTTGTTTCCTGCCTGAGGCAGGATTAGATGTAGGGGTCGCAAGTCTTCGCTTTCTCAGTTTAAAACAGAGATTGATTTTTTTTTTCCGGGTTGAGTTGTAGAAGTAGGAGAAGAAGCTTTTTGTTTGCTTGATTTTTTTGCTTCTTTGTTCAATTTTGATTCTAACTGTCTGCTCTTAGCTTGTGCAGGGAGGTTATGGCGGTGAGAGATCCGCTGCTCTGGTGGCTTCATCGCCGCCATTTTTCTGCGGATCTCCTCCATGCAGGGTGTCAAACCCCGTGATCCAAGATGCCCAGTTTGGGACTGAGCAGTTAATGCCATCATCTCCCGCACCACCATCACCATCATCCTTATCTGCACGTAAAGCAGCAGCAGGAGGAGGATCTGTGAGGATGAAGTTTGGGCATAAGCCCGCTGCTGTGAGAATCGAAGGTTTCGATTGCCTGGGGAGAGATCGCCGCAATTGCAGCATCTCTGCCTTAGCTTAATCAGAGGCCATGTATAACATAACTATTTGCAGAACATGAACGAAAAAGAGAGGCTGCTAAAAATTTTTTGAGATGGAAGAGCAAAGGTGGTAATTTTGGGAGAGATGAAGAGGAGGAACTAATCAAAGATAAGGCGAATCTGTAGGTTTCTACTACTACTATTACTATTTGTATATATGAGTCAATGGGATGTCGTTGCTGAGTTTTTTTTTTTTTTTTAAAATTTTCTTGGGTTTCAATCTCAAGAACTTGTACATGTAACTTATGGGGTCGTGAGAGACGTTAAATTTTTGCAGAATAAAAGGGGGAGAGAAGTCTCTCTCTTTGTAGGGTGTCTGTCTGTACTTCGTTCTGGTGAGAGTTGGTTGATAAGTGTTAAGAAGGAGGGGAAGGGAGGGACTGAGAGACAGACGGAGTCTCTGTGTTGCTCCATGGAGTCTTGTTTCATCACTTTCATTACTCTTGTCCTCCATTGCTAGTTGTAATTTGGAGGAAGAATTGGAGGAGTGGTGTCTTTTTTTTGGGAATTTGACATTTCGCTTGCATCATCCTGCAGCAATCAATAAGGTCCTGTACAAAAGCACATGGATGATGAGATTTGGGCAATCTATATATGTAAATAATTGAATTTCTTTTGTTTCTGTTGTCTTGTTGATGTCATCTATGTGAATGAATTCAATAATATTTCTTGCGACTTGGGCCAAGGCTGCTGAGCATGTGGTCTTTTTCTTCTTGTTGGGTCGTTGAGGTGGACAAATGAAACTTCTTGGTACTATCGTCCCACGCTTGGGAATTGTAAATTTCATGCTCTGTTGGTTCTTGTGGTTTTGGATTTTCATGGAGGAGATGGGTCCCGGAGACGGTGATATTGATGGGTTTACGAATTTGAAAGGTCTAAAAGGTAGGTGGGGGAGAGTGGATGGTGTTACTGGCGTGCGGGTGGTGATGGGTGAGTTGAATTAAAGGGGCTAAGGTTTGGCCATACTTAGTGGTTGAGACGTCCTGTGCCCTGTCATGTGATCCCGCTTTTGTTTCTGTACGTAAGGGTTTGCTGTTAAAGGAACAGACAATGGTAATTGTTCCTTTTAACAATTGTCTTTGCATGTGCTTTAATGATTGAGCTTCCGAATTTAGGCAGAGGAGCGATGCTGTAGCCCTGTTGTGCGGTTTGAGACACAAAGTTGTGCTTATTGGCGTTGCAAATCTTTGATCGGAACCAACATTGCAAATGAATCGACGGTCCTTTGTGATCAGAACCGACATTGCAAACGAATAGAAGGTTCTTTGTGATCGAGAAGCTACTTTAAGGGTGCGCATGAATACCATTCTGTGCCAGAGAACTATTTCTGAACAGAAATGATTTTTTTTTAATCTATGCCCGAAAATAATTTCTGAGCATTTGAAGGCGTTTGATAAACTGTCCAAAATTTCTATTCCTAGAGTAGAAAAGAACAGAAATGCGTTTGGTAACTATACAAAATTTTTTTTTATTAATAATATTTTAACAATATTTTGAATTGTTTAATTTTTTTTTCTTTCTATCCATTTTTTTCTTTGGCCATGGCTGGTCACCTTGACGACCGGCAGCCGGCGACTAGCCACAGCTTAGGGCCGGTGAGGGCGTCACGACTCCCGCCGACCGCCGGCGGAGGCGAGGGTCCCCTTTGCTGGCGAGGGCGAGGGCTAGACCCTCATCGCTTGGGCGAGGCAGCTCGCCGTCTGCCATGGCGAGTTCGGCCTCACCCAGATCCGGCGAGGCTAAGCCTCGCCGTGGGTCGCAACGACAAGGCTCGGCCTAGCTTAGATCTGGCAAGGCCGAGCCTCGCTGTCACGAGCCACGGCGACGCCGACCTCGCCGTGGGTCGCGACGATGAGGCTCGACCTCGCCAGATCTTGGCAAGGCTGAGCCTCGCCATGATCAACGGCGAGCCGCCTCACCCAGGCGGCAACGGTCCAGCCCTCGCCCTCACCCTCACCCTCGCCGGCATGGGGGACCCTCGCCTCCGCAAGCGGTCGGCAAGGGCCGTGATGCCCTCGCCAGCCCTGAGCGACTAGCCACAACCCAAGAAAGAGCAACACAAAGAAGAAAATAAAAAGAAGAAAATAAAGAAAAAAACCGATTCTCAAAATTGTGTCGAGAAACAATAAGCAACTTTTTTTTTATTTCTTGTTTTTCTTCCAAAACTGTTTCTGAACACAAATTTTTGCAAAAATGTGCCCGGGAATAAAAAATTTACCAAACGCATTTCTATTCCTAAACTATTTCTGAGAACAAAAGAACAGAAATTTTCACTGTTTGGCACGTTACCAAACGTGCCCTAAACCTCCGACTAAGCGTGCGTAATGTGCACCACGTGATGTTCTGAGTTTTAAGTTACCTGTCCGACTTGATCATAGACGGTTTTTTGTGTCGTGATTGTGAAATTCACGGTAGATTTCTACCCTCTCGAGCTCCAAGAGCTGATGTTGTGCTAGGTAACGAATCACTGTCAGACTTGCTCGATCAATTTAACACTTTGGGGACGCAAGAGGATAACGATTCACGGCCTGTCCGCGAGATGATAACTGACACAGTGAAATCGAACCGAAGCTGCTAATATCTTGCCCGTCTTGGATCCGGACGACTCCCCTTTTATGTTAATTACAAGTCAGCATCTGATTCTTGCATGGACTCGTAATTCAAGTACCAGGTAGCTTGGTTGTGCTCATCCTGAGTCCTCTTTTGTTGCTACCTCTGCGGATCTTGCTCTTCTTTGGGTTCGTGAGGGCGGTTTGCGTGAGTTTCTCTGTAGAATGCTTCTGCTTTCTGATCAATCACTGGTATTGAAGCAGGAGTAACACATTTGCAAGGTGTCATCTCTTTCTCGGATTTGTCCTGGGGGTGATGAGAGCAGGACAATGTCGGAGCTATCGGGCCTTCCATATTCGAGGTCCATCATCGACCCATTTGACCGGTTAGTCCCTTTTCCTTGTACAACAATACAACCATTGAATTTCCACCATTTCTTGACATGTGAGCACCTGGGTCTATAACTAGTTGACTTTTGATCGTCAACCGAGTGCTTAACATGAAGAAACAGAAAAGAAAGGTAAGTCGAAACGCGTTGTGTCGAACGGAAGTGTGATTCGTTCATTTGCATTGTGATGTAGGGAAGTGGGTTTGGTGAGAGGAATATAGTTCTTGGATAGGCTTCTTGATAGATTTTGTGTGGTGCATAATGCATTAGCTTTTACCATGCGACCGAAGCCAGAAGGGTCATTTTCCATTGTGGAAATTAACCGTACATATTGGTCACATAAAGCTTTTCCACTCAAGAATAAAAAACTCTCGTCGCATCTCGTCTGGATAAATTCCAAACTCTAGAAATACCGAGCTAAGCTTATGATCTAGATAGAACTTACAGCACGAGTCAAAATTGGAATGGATGGTCCAAACATGAAATTATTTATCCTTGATTACATCTATACTTTAATGTTATGTGCTCAGGTGAAAAAGCAATACATTGCATACACGGGCATTTCGTAAGAGTGTATCTATGCATACAAGTTTCAAGACCATCATTTAAATATGTACTAAGGGATGTATCATCTTGCTTCGGCAATCAATGTCGATGCAGAATCTTGTTTTTTTGTTTTGGTTATACGAGCACTATTAATCAGATGAGAGACACTTAAATCGAAGTGAAAACAAAAAAGTTCACAAAATGGGCCTAAGAAACCAAATCCGAAAGATGGGGGGTCACTTCAACAGTTCGGAGCGCAGTGATCTTAGAAGCCCGGGGGCTTGT
Organism: Syzygium syzygioides; assembly: GCA_031216285.1. Taxonomy (NCBI): domain Eukaryota; kingdom Viridiplantae; phylum Streptophyta; class Magnoliopsida; order Myrtales; family Myrtaceae; genus Syzygium; species Syzygium syzygioides. Next base: position 19,701,854 of record CM062252.1, on the reverse strand, counting down.
AGGCGATGAAGCTAATACATTGCACTTGACGCTTGTTGTCGAAGCCAATGATCCTAACAAAACTGTTGGGGTACGCTTTGATGGCCTCGTTGAGCTCCTTCAACACCTGCAACGGGTCGGTGCACCCGAACATGGGCAACTTCCACATAGTCCAGTAGCGACCGTCGTAGTACCCGGGGGACTTGTGGTTCTTGCGGTACACGAATCCCTTCTGCAATCACGAAAACGCAGAAATAATCAGGCACGAATCCCATTAAATCTCATCAAATATATACCATGATCATGTGCTTCAGAGGTTTGTCCATGGAGAAACTGAAGTTGCAGTATAAAGAGATAGAAATTGGAAATGACCTCGAGCTCGAACTCCAAGCAAGGAACCCAGTTCATGCGGAGAAGGTACTCAATTTCCTTGAGGAGTTCCTCTCTTGAAAGGGGTGGGAGGTAGGAGAGAGTCTCGAACTTCTTCTTGCCAACTGGTGGCCACACCTTCACAATGCCAAATGACAAATCTCAGTTTAATGCACGAGTGTCAAAGATCTTCACGAGACTTATTTACTAGACGAGGCGTCGAATGCTGATCGGGTTCTCTAAATGCACGCCGTGCACATAATCCCGCCGCTCGATATACCAATCTTATTACTTCATCTTCGCATCTCTATTTCTGCCTACCTGCATGCACTGGACTCTGCCGCCGTTGCTGGCGAGGGAGGTTATGTCGTCGGACTTGCGGGTGGCGGGGAAGGTGGGGACGGACTTGAGGCCGGTGAACGGGTCCACCATGCTGACCTGCGCCGGGGAGGCGCGGTTGACGGCGGCTGCGGCGGCGGCGGAGGAGACAATCGACGAGGCCATCTCCACTCACTCTCTCGATTATTTCTTCCTTGCACTAACGCTGTTGAGCCTACTCGGGTGCGGAAGCCACTCTAGGCACGCTCTTCCCTTAAATAAACCAGGACCGAGCTCACTGCCGGCGGCGTGCCTCCTCCTTGGCTCCCCCGGATGACCGTCCTGCGGCGGACATTTGATCTGGAGGGTGCCTCGAGCCATCCGCGGCCGTTGATCTCGTGAGTGGTGCGACTCCCAAGGCAATGGCAACAGGCAATAGGAGTGCAGATGGAATTGCCAACTTTTTTGGAACCCATGTCACCTTGCCACGTGGACGAAGGGGGCCCCGCAACCTTATCACGGCACGGCCGAGTTGAGTGCAAATTGAGGTTGATCGTGCGATTGCCCATGGCCCTTCGTTTCCTGGTAGAGATATTTGAGTTTGGACCAAATGGTCATGTGGTTTCCAATTCTTGAATATCAAAGCAACGTATCTTTTTGGGTACTGGACAAAAGGAGTATTGGAGGGTATGTGTATACGTCGGGATAAAGGTTATGGGGGTTGCGAGTTGGAGGTATTGAGGCAGTGACATTTTGTGCATATTCCCAAAATTGGCCCATCTTTTCTTGGCTACTAGAAATTTTCAAGCAACTATGGATGTTACCTGATGGAGACGGCAAGATCGGACCAATAGTTCTTTCGAACGTATCCAAGCCTAGCCATGTAAAGAATTTAACAACCAAGAAAAAGAAATGCAAGGAAGTGGAACCGGCTCGAAAGAACGCAAATTGAAAGCTTAATTCAGGCCAGAGCTATCTTTCAAAAGAAAAAAAATGAAAAAACACATTGTCGATGTGATTTTTGGATTTGAGCCAAGATCAATGAAGCGTAAGGAGAGGAACAACTTCAGGCCTTTTAGACATTCTCTTCTATAGGGATTCAATCTGATGAAGATACCAATACGCAACTCACATTGACCAAATCACAAAAATTCAACATCGGAACTTCATCTTCTATTTTATTTTTTTTTTCCGCCTGTCCATTCGATTCTCTCAGCATGACGATTATCTCAACACTACCACTACAAAAAAACAAAGTTTTAGCCACGAATTTTGCCACGAAAAATTTAGAAAAATTTGTGGCTAAAAGAATTTGCGACGAAATTAGCCATGAAAAAAAATTCGTGGCTAATTTGGTGTCGTAAAATTTTGCGACGAAAAAATTTCAATTTTCGTCGCTAAACTGCGACGAAAAAAAATTTGTGGCAATTTTCTTTCCTAAATTAGCCACGAAAAGAGAATTCGTAGCAAAAATCGTAACTAATTATTCGTGGCAAAAATTGTCGCTAATTTGCCACGAAATTTATTCATGGAAAAAATCGTCGCTAATTATTCGTGGAAAAATTCGTCGCTATTTGCCACAAACTGTATTCGTGGCAAAATTCGTTGCTAATTTTGCCACGAACTGTATTTGCGGTAAAATTCTTCACTAATTATTCGTGGCAAAATTCGTTGCTAATTGTGCCACGAACTGTATTCGTGACAAAATTCGTTGTTATTTATTTGTGGCAAATCTCGTTGCTAATTTGCCACAAAACTGTATTCGTGGCAAAAGTCGTCGCTAATTTGCCAAGACAATTTTTTGTTATCACTAAATTGCGACGAAATCTATTCGTAGCAAAATTCGTCGCTAATTTGCCAGAATTTTTTTTTTTTGTCAGTAAGTTTGCGACGAATATTGTTTAGGGACGATTTCGATTTTAAATCTAATAAGCAGAAAAATTAATTGCTAAAATATATATTTAACATTGATTAAGGCCTATGCTTGAATCAATTGCTGCATGAAGATGGAGGTACTGTAGCTCCGAATAGAATCTACAATAGTGGAGTTCCAACATAAACAGCCCTTTGAATCGGCACATTTTCAGAATTTATGCCCCACAATGATGTTCATACATGTTTCAAGCATAGAACACCATTTGGGCAATCAAATCTTGTATTACCATAGAGGTAGGTACGCATTAATGAACATCATGTAATACATTCAAAACAATCAAAGGATACAAGACAACCATAGAGGTAAATGGTAGTCTGCAAAAGATAATGATATATGCAAAGTTACAAAGTCTCACATGATGGTATTGGATATCCAATCTTGTAATTCATAGAGGTAGCTAAACATTAATGAACATCATTTAATACATTGAAAGGATGCGGGACAACCATAAAATGTGAGCAGCTTTAGTACTCAGCAGGACACCAGAAACAATCACTTTTGTCGACACTTGATGGAATGTGGATACATAAATAAAGATATTCACCAATAGCTAAAAAAGTGTACCTATTGCTGCTTGCAACACAAAATCAAGGGCACTTGCCTTAATAATTGGGAAGTAGCTGTGTATATGCTTGGCCGCCAATCAACTTTCTGTGCACCGAGAATCCCTTCTTGGTCTTTGGAGAATGTTAAGTGGACCTCCCAATCCAGTGATTTAAGTAAGTTCTCGATCTCCCCTATTGCATTGGACTCGTCATGGACTATTATTTTACCTCCAGGTCTCACGATTCGATCAACTTCTGCCATTACCGGTGCAAGTTTGCACCTTCAACAGACAAATTCAAGTAGAGTTTAAGAAGGACCACGAGAGAGAGAGAGACAGACAGACAGAGACAGTGTGGGGACTACGGGATCCAGTTGCATACCTCTTCCTAAGCTTGGAGAAGAGATGATCTGCATGCAGCAGATCATAGGTTTTAGGGTACGTGCTGAAGGACTCGCACCAATTGTGGGAAGCGTATCTGGTAAGTCAACATTTACCACGTTCAGCACCCACATCTGGAGATCCGTCAGTGTAGCAGCAAATCTGCAAGGAAGCGAGAGAAAGCTCTCATGAGACATTCATCTGAATTTTACCTTAAAGAAGATTAAAATATAAGCATATCATACCCGCCATAGACAGCTCTCGTGTTCGTAACATTTCTCATGCCGGACCAACTAATTCCAAGCCCCGACATGTACATGCCACTCACTACTCGTTTCCAGTGTTCGTAATCTACAGAGAAATCTTGTAGGGTTGGTTTCCCATAGATCCCAATCTGGGAGCTGTTCAGCCAATAAGGTGGCATCCACATTCTGCTTGGCCAGACGAATAACTGTAAGTCCTAGCAATGCAAAAATTAAATTCCAGAACTTCTATGTTGTAAGTTCCCATATAAAGGAACACTTCACACAGAACTTCTACATCCACACAGATTTGCAATTGAAGGAAACATCTAAATGTAAAGGTATGCTAGTAAGACATTGAGAGTCTTAAGACTGCCCTACCATCTAAACTAACTAAATCCATGTTACAAAAATTAAAATCAAGCAAAGTAAGTACAGAACACTTCAAAACATATAAATTCTAAGTTACCAAGACAATATAAAATCAAAATAATTACGAGAAATAATATTGATATTAAATAAAGTAAACTGAAAGCTTCAAGATACAAAAAAACACGTACCGTTTCCTTCTTTAACTCTATCTCGTCCGAAGTTGACGCATGAGATTTCTCTGCATAATACCTTTCGGCTCCCCTAATCTAAAGTGACTTCAAATAATAGTGTATCAAATTTAAGAATTGATTATTCAGCATGTAAAGCTTCTCATGTTTTACTTTGAGATATTATGTTAGTGACAATGGATATAACTCATCCACAAGAATGACATATCAAAAGTCAAATTTCTCAATTTGTGTGGCCACTCGGAAATGTAAAAGATAGTTCATTCTCTTCAAAACATTTAAAAATTAGCATCTTTACTCGAAACATGTCCACTTGAGGACATGCAATAAAAGGAATCACAATTCAATTGTACAACATGTGAAACTTAGCATCTCACATTTGCAAATATGATCAAAATTTGAAATCAAATAAGGCATGTATATCTACAATGTTGAACTATCATGATTTTCTGAACAAAGAACAGTGACTTTTGTCAAATTTTCAATTTTTCGCAAGCATTGTACAGACATGTAAGAAAGTTGTGCACAGAAAGTAATTGTTGTAATTTGGTCCTCATAAGCTTACCCCCAAAGAGAATGAACTAGCAAGGGCTACTAATAAAATCATCATCAGCAGCAGTAGCAATCTCATTATCATTCTGTGCTCATCATTTTGCCCATCAACTATTGGATTATTGGGAGGTACAGGAGGAACCTCATCATAATCAAGGTTGAGGTGTCCCAAGATCAGTTGCATTTATTGTTTCATTCCTCTTATTTCTTCGTCCTTCTGTACAAGTAAATGTTTGAGTTCTTTGTCCTTTTGTACAAGTAAATCTTTCAGTTGGCTCAATTCTTAGATCATTTGCTCCTCATGTCGTGTCCTCCTTGAAACAGTCGCATTGAAGGATGAAATTGCAGTAGCCTTCGTTGTGTATGCCATTGACAAGGATCCCATCTCAAATATTTTTTCTGCTTTCATCCCACCCGATGCCTCCAGCCATAATGCCATACTATCAATCGATGGCTTAGACGCAGCAACACCATCACCACCACTAGCAGTGCTCATTAAAAGTTTATCATATTTTTCCTACATTAACAATATAAATGAAAATAAAATAAATTCATATATATAATTACCATAAGTATTAAAAGCATTCATAGTTTCATTATAGTTTCCATAAAGTCCAAAGTATAACCTTACATACATTATTAACTTTTTCTCGATCACCAGTCCACGTCTTGGCTTTTTTTCTGAAATGTGCATTCAAATGTAGCTGTAAATGTCGGTTCCGTCCCCAATTCATTTGCCTGCAAAATACAAACATAAATGAGTAATCATTGAATTAAATTAACTTATAACATGTTTAAACAAACTTACCAATTTTTTTCTATGCTCCCCGATGTTGATAGAGCTCCCAGCATATGTGACAGACACAAACCCTTCACTAGAACTAGAAGCTCGATTCTTCTTATTCTATTCACTTATTTGCTTATGCTTCTCAGTTTCCCAAGTTCTCATAATTTCCGTCCAATTGTCAGCTGTAATAAAATCCGACTTTCGTTGATTTCTCTTTGCTTTATTAATCACATTTCGCATGTGATCATCCGCTTTCTTCTTAAAAATTCTTCTAACTTCATTCTCTTCCATTTCATCCCACCTAAACTTTCGCTACAATCAATAGAAAAACAACCAAAAGTTATTATAAGAGTCACAGGTTACATATTCATTACCATGCACCAGATAATTCATGACAAAATTCATTCTTGACCATCAGTATACTACACCGAACTTAGTTTGTGAGAAAATAGAATAACAAAACTTACCTTGAACTCATTTCACCACAAATTCTTTACTTTTTTTGGAGCACTGCTGAAACTAATATACTGCCCCATCCAACAGTTATTGACTATTTTATTAAGTTCCGTCACAATATAGGTAGCATCTTGAATCTACAAACAGGTTATAATAATATGGACAATGAAACAATAAAGCATACGAATAATTTGCAGCATGGACAATTCAATTGACATCTATAATTTACATATACGTTAAAAAATGAAATACTTACGAATCTCCACATGGTCATATCATAAATTGGCTTTCTTTTTCATCATTCAAGTGTTGCACTAAAGATGAAGATGGAACCAAAGGAGATGCAATTGAAGGAGATGGAACCGAAAGATATGGAATTGAAGTAAATTAAGTTCGCATGTCTCCAAGTTGTCCCCTAATATGTTCTTGAGGTTCGGAGGATGGGCCAATGTATCCATGTTGTCCATCAACATATAGTGGTTAAGAGTTAGATGAAAGGGCAGGGGAAGAAGAAAGGGCTAGAGACGAGGACGAGGAAGGGAAAGGGACTAGTCTTCTTTGTGATACCGCACCATGCATGTGACCTTCACGTTTATACTGACAAATAAGAAGGTTAGATAAATATATTAAAAAAATATGAAAATGTATTAGGAACACAAAATGACGTACATCATGAAGCTTACCATTTTGTTTCATAAAGCAAGAGATAAACTTGAGAAAATGAAACAAACTTGCTATTGCCTCTGATAAATACCAAGCTCTAGCATCGAAAGAACCTATTGAAATCTTGACCACATCAGATTCCACGAAAAATAAAGGGGAGCATATTACATGACATGATATACTTGCCTATTTTTTGTTGGTTTCAATTTTCAAACCTAGATATAAATAAATGAGAGCATATTTGACAATCAAAAAATAGAAACCTCTATTCTAAATAAAGCAAGGCAGGGAGAACTTTGATCAACAAACTACAATACCAGAGAGACTAGCTTGTTGGCACAACTAAATTTTACAGAGAGAGAACAACGATTCCTCCTTCCGAACACATTCACAACATATATGTCCAGTTTAAAGCAAAGCTCCAGCGCTAAAACAACAGGCCGGTGAATGCTGAAAACATATTTTTTTTTCTAGGGGGGCTGTATTGCATCTTGTGGATCGATAAGCTACTTAATGTATTGAGAAACCCATTTGAAACCATCACCATAGCCCATTTTGCGAACAATGCTGCACATGAAAACCTCCGGGGGATAGACATTTGAGTCTCCTAGATTTACCTTTCCCTTGCCAGTTGTAAAGTTGGTCAAACGAAGATGGTATCTTCAGAGGTGAACAAGTCTAAAAACAACATGGAAAGACAAGCAGCCAAAAGGCACCAATCCTAACATATTGGTCCTCATTCTAAAATTTTTATTTGCTTCTTAGGCAACTAGTATCAATCATAAACAACATAGTGATCTGTTTCTAAAAAAATTCAAATATAACAAAATGACAAAACTTTTCCATGCATTGAACCCTGCCAGGACTTGTAGGGAATGGCTAGTTGGGCTGAGGATTGGGAATCCACTGATTTGGACCATTTATTGTCCTTGTTGTCAGCAAGTGGAAATCGTGTTGTTTGTAAATTTCTCTTAGAGGTTTTCAATAAATTGTGGGATGATTGCTTCGGTGACAAAAATGTAGGTTACTTTAACGATAAGCACAATGGGAATAGAATACCCTTCAAATCTTCATTCCTAAATAGCATATGTGGTGTTCCATGGGTTGTTTCAAGCATGGATGATAAACTTCACTATCCAAAGGACTTATTCTATGACTGTGATGCAATGCAATCTATTTTGGGTCCTTTCACTCCTTATGTTGTTCCAAAGGTTAGTTCCATTATGGATTTGTTTTTGCTGATTAACTACGAAGTGAAATTTATTTGAGGAATTTCATCAAACATATGTCCTATGCACAGACATTCCAATGAACATAACTAATAACCTCAACAGCAAGTGAATCGAAACAACAGAGAAAAAAATCTGTGGCTACCAATGAAAAGATTCACAACTCTCCTTCCAAAACCAAAATAGCACAAAGAACTTGAGGGCAGAGACGAGAGCATAACAGCACACAAACACGAGGGTGACGCTCGCCATAGCCCAACTAGGGCGGCCCTCGCACAGATCGGGAGGGATGCTTGTTGATCTGCACGAGGGCCGCCCTGATCGAGCTTGGGCGAGGAGACGAGTGACAAAATACGATCGTGCGAGACTCACTAGGCGAATGGGAGAGTGAACTAAGAGCCGAGAGAGAGCTGGCGGGTCACAGGAGACGAAAAAAGTCGAACAAGAAGCAAGAGCTGCGTGCAGTCGCGCCAGAGTGACGAAGGCCTCAAAAGCTAGAGGTGATGTAGCAAAGCGAACACCCAGCTAGCCACAAGAAGTGGGAAAAAATAGAGCAATTGCCTGAATGAGCCCAGCGAGTGATGTTGGGGTAGTTATTTTGGGGTAGACAACTACAAGAGAAGACGATGAAGACGAAGATAATTGTTAGGGTTTCTGAAGAGGGGAAGCGAGTGATGTTGCTCAAAAGTGGCTCTTGTTCTAAGAATCGGTTCTTATTTTTATCTTTTGCGCGCAAAGACCTTTTCGACGAATTTTCGTGGCGGCATTGCACGGAAATATTTGCCAAAGATTTCATTCGTGGCTAAATTCGTGGCTCATTAGCCACGAATTTAGCCACAAAAATAAAATAAAGTCAGTCACAATGGCAGAGTCGAAACTTTATTTACGTGGCTAATATCGTGGCTAATTAGCCACGAATTAAATTCGTGGCTAATTAGCCACAAAAAAGCCTCACGACGCTTGCCCTACTATGTTCCTTTTTGGTGGTGATATCGGTGGCTAATTAGCTACGAATTTAGCCACGAAATGAATACGTGACTAATTAGTCACAGATTTAGTCAAGGCGTTGAAACTTTATTTTGGTGGCTAAATCAGTAACTAATTAACCACGTATTTAGCCATGAATTTACTCCGTGGCTAATTAGCCATGGATTTAGCCATGAAAATAAAGTTTCGACGCCTTTTCGAACTTTATTTTATTTTCGTGGCTAATTAGCCACATATTTAGCCACGAAAATAAAGTTTCAACGCCTTTTCGGACTTTATTTTATTTTAGTGGTTAAATCGGTGGCTAATTAGCCACATATTCATTTTGTGGCTAATTAGCCACCGATTTAGCCACGAAAATAAAGTTTTGATGCCTTTTCGGACTTTATTTTATTTTCGTGGCTAAATCTGTGGCTAATTAGTCACCGATTTAGCCATGAAAATAAAGTTTTGACGCCTTTTCGGACTTTATTTTATTTTCGTGGCTAATTAGCGACGTATTCATTTCATAGCCAATTAGCCACCGATTTAGCCACGAAAATAAAGTTTCGATGCCTTTTCGGACTCTATTTTATTTTCATGGCTAAATCCGTGACTAATTAGCCATGTATTCATTTCATGGCTAAATTCATGGCTCATTAGCCACGGGATTAGCCACGAAAATAAAGTTTCGATGCCTTTTCGGACTTTATTTTATTTTCGTGGATAAATCCGTGGCTAATTAGCTGCGAAAATAAAGTTCCAACGCAAATACAGACATTATTTTATTTTCGTGGCTAATTAGCCATGACTTTAGCCACGAATTTAATCTGTGGCTAATTAGCCACGGATTTGGCCACAAAAATAAAATAAAGTCCTTATTTGCTTCGAAACTATTTTTGTGGTTAAATCCATGGCTAATTAGCCATAGATTTAGTTCGTGGCTAAATTCGTCACTAATTAGTCACCAATTTACTCACCAAAAAAAAGCCTCGCAGCACTTACCCTACTATTTTGTTCTTTCGTGGATAAATTCGCGGCTAAAGTTTTGACCACGAAAATAATGTTTCGACGCAACTTTATTTTATTTTCGTGGCAAATTAGCCACAAATTTAGCTAATAATAATAATAATTAACAACAACAATAATAATAATTATGACAACAACAATAAACATTTGTCGCAATAATAATAATTACACATAATTATTAAAAAATCTCAAAAATCATAATCTTCATCTTCACTTTCGTCTTCATTTTCATATTCATCTTCACCTTCCTCTTTGTCTTCATCTTCACCTTCATCTTCTTCATGAGTATCATCATCATCATCTTCATCCTCTGTCTCAAAATCAGATTCTGCAGCACCTTCTAAATTTGATTCACAAATTTCAGTTGGATCCACATCTATCATTGCTCCATATGGATCTCGTAAATTTAGAATGTTATATTCCTCAGTTTCAACCGTGTTATAAACTTCCTCTTGTTGATATGCTATATCTTTCTAATGTTCATCGATTTTTCTTTATGCTTTGATTTTACATACAGCCTACCAATCAGTTTTGTTATGTTTCATACTAGAATATGATGCATAATATACTTGAATTGCTTGTTGTGCCAACATAAATAGTTCATATTTCATATACATTTTCTTGTGATTTATTTTAACTAAATTAAATTTCGTATGCACATTCATTCCTTTGACAGGGTCATACCACATGCACTTAAATAACACAACTCGCATTAATAGTCTATGGTACTCTATCTCTATGATTTCATCCAACAAGTCATAAAAATCATCCTCTGAACTGTCACCATTGGATGACCGAACATACATACCACTATTCATTGTAGTTCTTCTCATTTCATATTCTTGAGTGTGAAAATTATACCCGTTTATAAAATATGCTGACCAACTTCATACTCTTGTCTTTGGACCCCATGACAGATGATATAACAATCCTTACTCTTCAACTTGATCATGATTACTGTGAACCTAAGATCACGCACGCAAAATTAATAATATATATTTTAATAAGTGATGTATTAATAACTTGGTTTTCATCCATAAGCAACTTACATATATTTTGAACCATACTGTAAATTGTTTATCACACAAACAGTCAAACTCATCTAATGGTAGTCCATACATTGAAATTTGAAAAATCCTATTAACAAATACCATTTATATATTAACAAATATTTGACACACAATGCATATATTTGTCAATGTACACTTACTTGAAGTATGGCTCCACTTTTGGACAGTTCAGTAAAATATATGTATGGGCTGCTTGCCATTCCTCACCTGTTAAGCAACAAACCTTACATGCGCGGCTTGATCGACCGAGATAATTGAAAATAAAGAATGATTTGCAATTGGGATCAATGAGACCCTCATCATTTCTTCCTGCTCTCCACCTCTTGCACCACACATACAGCTCAAAATAGTATGATGCAAATGTTGTCACTTCTTCCACAATATATGCACTACAAATTGAAGTTTCAACACATGCCTTATTCTTCACTTTTTTCTTCAAATGATATAAGAATTTAGTTGCAATAGAAAAAAGTTTATCAGAACATAATATATAATAAAGTAATTTGAAATTTATTTTAAAAAATATCTTACCTCTCAAATGGGTACATCCATCGAAATTGGACATGACTTGCAACTTTGGCCTCATAAAGCGAGTAAACTAAGAGATACTCCATCGAATCAAAAGACGATGGAGGAAATATCATTTCTAAGTTGTAAAGAATAATTGGAATGTCTCCATCTAATTTCTCCATGTGTGATATTTTTAATACTGTTGAGCAAATATCATGAAGGAAATTACTTAACTCTGCAACAGCGCCCCATACAAAGTTTGGTCGAAGTTCCTCAAAAGTTATTGGAATTAGTCTTTTCATAAATATGTGACAATCATGACTCTTCAAACCTGTCATCTTGCATTCATTCAAATCAACACATCTCCCGATGTTCGAAGCATATCCATTAAGAAACCGCACAGATTTTAACCATTAACAAATGACCTGTCTCTGCTCCTTGTCTAATGTATAAACTGCTTTGGGTTTTAGTCCCCTACTGCTTGCATCGACATCTAGTGTTGGCTGATCACAAATATCTCTCATATCTTTTCTTGCATTCAAGTTATCCTTTGTTTTTTCAGTGACATCCATCACAGTATTTATAACATTATCGAAAACATTCTTTTCTATGTGCATGACATCAAGATTATGATAAATAAGATGAGCCTTCCAATATGGTAGATCCCAAAATATACTACATATAGTCTACTCATGTGTACTTCTGTACGCAATAATTGTGCCATGAGGGTTTTCAATAACAGTTGAAAAGTCCTGCACTTGCTCCCAAATTTGATAACTGGTCAACCTTAATGGTGGACGCGTTCTTTTAATTCTATCTTTGATGAACTCTTTCTTATTCCTTCTGAATGTATAATTTATCGGCAAAAATTATCTATGACAGTCGAAATAGCTTGGCTTCTTACCATGTCTTAATCTGAATGACTTTGATTGCTCTAATCATATCGGACATCCTAAGATCCCAGTTGTACTCCATTCAGATAACATTTCATAAGCTAAAAAGTCATTTATTGTCCAAAGGAGAGCAGCCTTCATTACAAACCATTGATTAGTAGAAACATCATATGTAAGGACACCTTCATCTCATAGCCGTTGTAACTCTTCAATCAATGGTTGTATATAAACATTTATAAACTTTTTCGAATTTTGCAGGCCAGTCACAATCAATGTCAAAAACATCTGAGGTATCTTCATGCACGTACCGGATGGAAGATTGTACGGAGTTAAGATAACTAGCAAACATGAATAACTTTTTTCTGATTTCCCAAATGGGGCAAATCCATTAGCACATAAACCTAACCTAATGTTTCGAGGCTTTAATGCAAACTCGGGGTATGTTCTATCAAAATGTTTCTATACCTCTACATCTGAAGGACGACACGTTAAATCCTCTTCTATTTCATGATTTGCATGTCAAGTCATGTGTTTAGCAGTAGCTTGAGATGCATAAAGCCTTTGCAATCTGGGGATTAAGGGCAAATAAAATATTTGCTTGCATGATCTACATTTCTGATTACGACCCTGTTTTTTGTTAATCTTGTACCTAGGTTAGTTACAGAATTTGTAAAATTCTGCATTTTCATCATCTCTCCAATATAACATATAACCCTTATTATATACATTAATCCTTACAATTGAAAGACCTAAGTTATCCACTAGCTTCTTCATATCGTAAAAATCATTTAGCATGATGTTATTAGGAGGCATTGTTTTCCGCATTACTTTAACAAAAGAGTTGAAGTAATTCTCAGACACATTATACTCTGCCTTGATATTTAACTGCCTTGATGTCGCTGTTAACTTAGTGTGGTTGTCACAACCTACTCATAAAAATTCATCTGCTGCTTTTAATACTTCCCTAAATTGATTAGATGGAAAATTTCCATTACACACATCTCATCAAAACCTATTACTCCTATCTCTTCCAATTATGATGTATGAATAGTACACACTTGTTTAAATGTAGGAGTAAAATTAGTACTTGCATGATTTGATTCTGAAACAAAATTTTGACCAGCTACATCAATCATCATCCTCTGGTATGGATTCAATTGATCGTAATAGCTACATTCTTTCCTAACTAAAAATTGGCCACTTCTTTCATATCCTTCATCAGATATAAATGGTTCACCATGACAAGTCCAATTATAATAGTTCAGAATAAACCCAAATCTACAAAGATATTCTCTAACTTTATCACACACATGAAATTTATCATTACTGCACTTTTTACACGTACACCTTAACATATTTCCATCCATTAACTCATATTTACTACTAGTAATGTCCAAAAATATTTCCAAACCAGTACAAAACTCATCAGTCAATCCTCAACGTCCAGGAAAGCTCTTATTATACATTCAAGCCCTGTTTCTTTGCATTGTATCTACATAAAAATAAAAACAATCTAATAAAATATTAAAAATATGATATCTACTATTTAATATTCTTAATTAAAATCATAAAATTCTAAAAATTAAAATTTTTTTTACGACGAAACAATTACTTTGAAATTGAAAAAATTACCATGTCAAGAAAACTTACCTAGGTATTTGACTGTAATCTTTGTAGTACTGGTCAATTTGATGATAATTACAACGTTCACTTGGATTGCAAGACCTCAAATCGACACGTACCTAAAAAAAAGAAAAATTAATTAAGATTCATTTTTTAATAATTTTTTATTTTCTTTTCGAATTTTTATTTTATTTTTTTTCTCTTTTTGCTTTTTTTTTCCTATATTCTTTGCCGATCATCGGTCCGATGACTGGCGACTAGCTGAGGCCAGCGAGGTCGAGCAGCCTCACCATCGTCGCCCGACCTCGCCGTCGCCACAGATCTAGGCAACAGCGAGGTCGAGTGGCCATGGCGAGGCTGCTCAACCTCGCCCATGGCCGACGAGTTCTCGCCAATCGCCAGTCGGCGGTCCGTCGCCTGTGCGATCGGGGAACAAGTTAGAAAAAAAATAGAAAAAGAAAAAAAAGTCAATAAAATAAAATAAAAAATCGAATCCAGCTATGAATAGTTTTGCAACGAAGCGTCTTCATCGCCAATTGGTCACGACACTTACCAGTGAAAAAGCTTTATCGAGACCGATTTGCGCAAGTGCAAAGAGGTTTATCGAGAGAAACGAAAGAGGAAGAGGGAGGAAGAATAGCGAGCGGGATATAAGGAATCAAGAGAGAGAGAGAAATTGGAGATGGGGTGGGACATAACGAAAGTCATTTATCGTCATAAATTTAGCGAGGAATTCCATATTCATTGCAAAACTAGCGACAAATTTTTTTTAGCCGTCGCAAATTAGCCACAAAAATTTTTTCGTGAAAAATTCCGCCGAGAATTAGCCACGGAAAATTTTTTGTGGTGAATTCCGTCACAAAATTAGCCACGAAAAATTTTTGTCTCAAATTCCATCGAAAATTAGCCACATGAAATTTTTCGTTGCATATTAGCCACACAAAATTTTTCATGGCAAATTCCGTCGCTAATTAGCGACGAAAAGTTTTTCGTTGCTAATTTTTCGTGGCTAAATCCTTGTTTTTTTGTGGTGTACCAAAAAAAAATGCAATTGCAAAGTCACGATAAGGGTGAGTTTTTCCAACTTAAGCTAGACATTTTGACACGGAAACAAAAGTAGGAAAAACAAATTGGAGAGCTCACCTCTCTCAAATGCCTAATGATCAAGCTCTTAAAATTATTAATGGATCCATCTCTAAAGATCCAAGACATCCTATCCATGTCAAGAAGTGATTTCAGCCGTGGCCCAAATAAGAAAAAATAGAAGAAAAGCGATTTATTGCGGGCCAAAAGTGCGTTCAGCAATTTTTATTTTTCAGTATTTGGCTATCGAGATTGGTGCGGGAACCTTAAATTGACCCTCGCGATACTTCCTCGCATCGCCACGTCCGGAGGGGATGGGAGACAGGCATTAGGTGGGTGTTCCACTTGTTTCATTGGTTTGGAGTTGAGTTCTCTGCAGAGAAGCCCAATGTTCTGCTACAAGTTCCGGTTGAGCAATCGAGCCCATTTTCCCCCGAGAACATGATGGGCCAGTATGATAGCTGTCTATCGAAATAGGAGGAAAATTATCTGAAAAGTCATAAATTTATTATATTTTTATCAATTCGATTCTAAATTTTTTAATTATATCAATTATGTTCTAAACATTTTCATGTTTCACCTAACGTAGACACCAGCCATCTTACGTGGCACAGCCAGCACTAAAGTGGACAATTTTTAATAATATATTAAGATTTTTATTTTTATTAATTTCTTTCATTTTATTTTTCCTTAATTATTTTTTTATTGATTAGGCCAATAAGGGACCGTCGGCCACTGACCAAGGCCTGGCGACCCCCGTCGTCCACTGGGCAAGGGCCGCGAAGCCCTCACCTCGCCAACCACTGCAGGGGCAATAAGGCCTCACCCAACTCTGAGCGAAGGCCACAAGCCCCCGTCAGACGTAAGGGGAGGGCTCGCGGGCCTTACGTAGTGGCTAATGAGGACTTCGTGACCCTTGTCTACGGCCAACAAGGGCTTGCAGGGCCTCACCTGGTGCCCCGCGAGCTGCTGACCTTAACAATAAAAAAGAAAAAAAAATAAAGAAAGAAAAAGAAATAAAAATAAAAATATTCACAAAAATATTATTAAATGTCTACATCAGCGCTAGTCATACCATATATGACAGCCGGCATTCATATCAGTGATTTTCAATCAAAATTGATCGAATAAACTAAATTGACAAAATGTGAAAAAGTTTAAGGCTCAATTGGCAAAAATACAATAAGTTTAAAACTCTTTGAACAATTTTCCCTCGAAATGGTTATTAAATCAGTTTTTCGCACTCGTTTCAGCAACTACAACAAGCTCTATAGAGAAAATATTCGATGGTTACAAACTACCGCATAAGCAGTTGGCTTGGCAAGAATTAACGTGAGTTGGTCTAATTACTAATTGGCCCGTGTCTCAAATTAAGAAACTCTAAAATATGGATTTTTTTCTCTCTTCCTCCTCCGTCACAGCCACCTCCCTGTCCGCCCCCCTGAGAATCCACCACCCTGACTGACTCGGTTATGTCCACCATTTCCGTCCACTACCTAAGTCGTTGCAACCTCTATCTTTGACACCCATCACCCCATCATGCCCACCGCAACGAGTTCCTTGCCTCCGTTCGATCGGTCATGGAGTCCCTCTCTCCCCGGTGTCCCTTCAATTGACTCGCTCCGGCTTCGGCTTAGCACGAGAGCCTTGGCCACGACAGATTCAGAGCCATGGCCATGTCCGAGCCAGATCTGGAGGCACCGGCCATGGACAAGCAAAGACGACGATAAACATCTAGATCTGCGTGAAGACCCTCAACGGAGCCGAAAACGAAGACTATGAACTTCTAGATCCGTAGTTTGTCCATGTTCGTGAGCCTTGATGGCGAGGTCCATGGCGACTTCGTCGGTGTTGGCCTCAAGGTGGTACAGATAGAGGACGAAAAGAGAGGTGGATGGAGATTTTTAATTGTTTTCATCTAATTTCATGTCGATATATATATATCTTTGTGTATGTGTGTCAACTTGTAATTGACTCAAAGTGCATAAATGCACGCCACGTTAATTAGTGACGTAGAGCTCACAAGCCACTTAATATTTTCAAGGCTCTTTGAGTCTCGGTGGCTAAAGTGGCTCTAATAACAGTGGTTGTGATTTATTTGATATTCTCGCTTTGTACTTTGCAGGTGTTGAAATTGGTTGAGTTAACCATCTGAAATTGGTTCGCTTTGTACTTTGTGATTTATTTTTTACAAAGTATCTTTGACATTGTTGTCAATATTTAAATTAAAAAAGTTACATGTATTTTTTTTTCAATTATAAAAAATAAAAAGAATTAAATTAATCATCAAAAGGATTTTCAAATGTATTTTCACCAAACAGTTTTTCTCTCAAAATTGCTTCTCAAAGCAAAGTTTATGAAACAGTTTTTGCAGTCTCCAAAAGCTCTTTAGGCTAAACTATTTTTACATTTTTCGGAAGCCTCTTAAAAATGCCGAACAAAAGGTATCTCATATGTCCTCTCCTCGCTGAACAGTGGGGGTAAAAGGGGGACTTCACCGTCCCAACAAAGCAAGAATCCCGGAAAATCATGGCGGAAAGAAAACCACTTGCGCCTCCAAAGGCTCCAAATCCACGTCCCGTCTCTGTCTCTCCATCTCTCCCTCTCTCTCCCGGGGCTCACGTATATATGCAACGATGAACAATGATTGAGCTCGAATTTTCAAACTCAAACGCGACCCGGTACGACCCAGAATCTGACCGGAACCAGGAGCCAGGCACGCGGGCGAGCGATGAGGACTAGCTGCAATGGATGCCGAGTGCTGAGGAAAGCTTGCGGCGGCGACGACTGCCCCATCAGGCCCTGCCTCCGCTGGATCCACACCTCCCCCTCCCAATCCAACGCCACCCTCTTCCTCGCCAAGTTCTACGGCCGCGCCGGCCTCCTCCATCTCCTCCTCTCCGGCCCCTCCCACCTCCGCCCCTGTACCTCTCTATTCTCCCTACCCTATACATGTGTTCTTTAAAATATAGGCGACGGGTCGAAAGTAGTGCTGATATATCTACTACTGAATATTCAAGAAGAAACCCGGGTTGGAAGTGTGGATGAAATTTGCACTCGAATTTCGACTCGCGCTTTATCTGGTTTGAGCGAGATGATTAGATGTTGAGTGATATATAGGATCGTCACTTGAATTTGTGTGTAAGTTGGTCCGCTCCATCTATATAGCCACGCAACTGATTTCTTTGTTTGAAATTTTGGTTGCTCGTGAATGATTTAACATGCTCTTCTTCTGATCATGACCTTACGCAGCGATCTTCAAGTCTCTGCTATACGAAGCGTGCGGGCGGATCGTCAACCCCATCTACGGCTCCGCCGGCTTGCTCGGGTCCGGCAGCTGGCACCTCTGCCAGGCCGCTGTCGACGCCGTCCTCGCCGGCGCCCCCATCCAGCGAGTCTCTTCCGAGTCCGCCGTTGGCTGCTTCGCCCCGCCGCTCGAAGCCGGCGACATCCGCCACGTACCCAGGACGAAGCCCTCGGCGGTTGATTCCGATCGGCTCCGCAACGTCAGGTCTCGGCGCCGGTTCAAGCGGTCGGCTTCGAAGACGAGGCGCGAGGAAGCAGCGGGAGCTCGGCGAGACCGAGACGCGGGTGACGAGCCAGCGAGCCGCGACTCGAGAGGGAGTCAGGGGTCGGCCGCTGACAAAGAGCCGGTGGAGGCGGAGACTGGGGAGCGAGCCGCCGATGGCGGCGACTCCGAGCTGGAGCTGAGGTTGGGGATGGAGCCGAGAGCTAGGAGTGCTTCCGAGGAACGACGAGAGATCGCAGACGTGTGCGACGGCGACACGCGCGTGCTGAGCTCTGGTCACGGCGTTCGTCGTCGGCGACTTTAAACCGGATCCCACCTGCAGCTTGCGGGTTGGATCGTGGGTATACACTAGACAGTTTTGACGCGCGTAAAAATGACGAGTGGTTTTGTCATTATTGTGTTTCTCTTTATTTTTTTTTGTTTTGGTCCTTTGTACAAAGTACGAATGAGCTTTTATTAATATTGTTTTAATGATTTTTGTGATATGACGAGGTTGATGTCACTGCACAATGGGCTTCTTTAATAACGTAGACCCTTTTGTCTTCTAAATCATGCAACTGTGTATAGATGAAAGAGAATCGCGCAATCATCACTATCAGATTTTGTAATGGTATGAAAAGTAAGAATCACACGTATCCACAAAAATTATAAGAAAAATTTGATCGTATTTACATTTGTAATTGAAAATTCGAGAATTTACTTTCCAAAGGAAATCCAAAAAGGGCTCTGAAATTAAATTTGATGCGTTTGAATTAGCCCTATGAACGTTGCTATAAGAGTCTCGCATTCATTGTGTGATCTTCAATTTGGGCCGTTGATTCATGCCACTCGCAACTCAAAAGTCCAAGGTTGGCAAATTTATCATCACTGCGCACCATCAAAAAATCTCTCCACACAAGTTATGCTGCAACGGATAACGCAACACGAGTCGTTCAGAGATTCGTTTTCGACATGGATGATTCTTGTGATTTCGTGAAATACATGTGACTCTTCTGATGCTAGGGGAAAATCCATGGAATGCACAACTTCTAAAGGCCAGTTTCGAGAATCATATTCTCGCCGAAATTCTCTCGATCCGAGTGAGGACTCAAATAGCAAAAGATCACTTAGTTTGGATGGGTACTCAATCAGGCAGATATTCAGTCAAAATGGGTTATATCAAAATCCTCGCAATCTATGAAGGGAGATTTGAAACATGCTAACAACATGTGCACTGTGCAATGAAGGCAAACCCGAGACAACAATGCATTTATTCCTGTTATTTCCACGGACAAAGAACCTTTGGTTACCCCCTGAGGTCAATTTCCCTATTTTGACACAGGGCTTGTCAAGAATCCAAGCACGGATTGAAGAATTAAAAATCAACTCAGCTTACTCACCATATCTGGAAGTGGTCGCATCGAAACTCCAATTCATGTGGAAAGCTCGCAACCACTTTGTTTTCAGAAACAGACCTCTAGGTCCTGCAAGTGTCATTGATTCAGCACTCGCCAGCTTGACGAATTGCAAAAAATAAAATTAAAAAAAAATGGGGCTTGAACACAACATATTCAACACAAATAGCAGCTAAATCACTTCGGATCCGGAGTCCCCCTCAAATCGAAGCCTTGAAAATTAACATCGATAGATCACACGAACTTGGATCGACAGGGGGAATCATTGCATGCGTCTATCGTGATTTGCAGGAGTCGTTCAGGCTTCGTTGGCAGTTCGAGTAGAATCTCAACCTCTCTTGTGAACCCTTGTCTATCTTCTGCTGAGAAAGACCGAAGCTCTTTTCATTGAGTCAGATAATCTACAGTTTGTCAAAGCAATCCAAAGCTCAGATTAGTCTCCTTGAGAAGTTCATGTACTTATCACTGAATGTTGTGATCTATCAGTTCATTTTTCAAATATTTGAGTCCAACGTTGTTTTACATGGGCCAATTCCATTGCGGACGGGATTGCCAAAGCCCACCTGAGAAATTTACTGCCACAAAACTGGGTTGCTTCACCCCCGCAAATTCTCTGGGATCTTTCGTGTATCGAAATTCATTTGCAGGACCCTGTTTGAATCAAATGAACATTATTTCAAACAAAAAAAAACACCTTTTTGACTGCTATCGACCCCAAAGCCGGGCGTGCACATCTCCATAAATTTATGTATATTGATTCGGCGGGTTCAAGTAACCCGACCCGAGCTGGCCTGATGATCACAATTGCCAACCTGTCCTTTTCTCTCTTTTCGGGGTTAAGGAGAAAGCCCAAAGATATCAAGGAAGGGCCCGGCCCATATTCACGAACCACCGCAAATCTCACGGCCCATCACAAGCCCAAAAGAGATCCCATCACCCGAACGCTTTTCGGGCGATCGAGTCCCATTCCCCCCCGCACACAGCGCCCGGCGAGAAACGCAAGAGAGCAGAGCAGAGAGAGCAGAGAGAGTGCTGAGCAGAGATCGGCGATGGGGAGGAAGAAGGGGACCGTGGAGTTCGACGAGTCGCCGCCGGACGACTTCGACGCGGCGAACCCGTACAAGGACCCGGTGGCGATGCTGGAGATGAGGGAGCACATCGTGAGGGAGAAGTGGATCGACATCGAGAAGGCCAAGATCCTCCGCGACCGCGTCAAGTGGTGCTACCGCGTCGAGGGCATCAACCACCTCCAGAAGTGCCGCCACCTCGTCCGCCAGTACCTCGAGTCCACCCGCGGCATCGGCTGGGGCAAGGACGGCCGCCACCCTTCCCTCCACGGTCCCCTCCCTAAACCCTCCCCCCTCTTCTCCTTCTGTCTCTCTGACTACGTTTCTGTGCCCTAGGAATCGTGCGGTTTTGGATTGAGTGTTTGTGGTTGGGTTGGATTGGTCGAGGAGCTTTCTAGTGTGAGCTGTAATCGATCGGGCTCCGATGTTTGCATTGTGCATAGATTGGACGCTCTCTTTCCCTGACTCGCTGACACTCTCTTTTGATGCTTTCTGAATCAGGCCCCAAGGTCGAGTCCGTCGAGTCCGACTGACGCGCAACCGGGACTAATGGAGGTACATTGGTGTCATCTCGTCGCACTTTTGCCATTTTGGCTGCAGTTGATGGTGTTTTGTTTTCCAATTGCGTGTTTCTTTTCCCTCCTATTGATGTGGTGGTGTTGGAATACCAGCTTAAGGTGTATGAATGGTGTTGAATTGAACCGAAAGAGGGAAAAGCTTTGCTTGATGTTTGTGTCATTATTAGATTGCGGTTGCATGGATTTGTTGCACTCCAGGAGGGCTTAGCTATCGATTCTGATTTTTTCCATCTTCAATATGTCACGACATGCAAGATGATCACTAATGGTGATGGTGCTGTCGTTTGGACAACCTGGTTGCTTATTCTGTTGCTCACGGTTCTTTGGATGACTTAGGGAACTATGTCATTTTGCTTCTTATCTATTCGAGTTTGTATTTCAGAAAAGAGTTACCTTTCCCTCTTCAAGACGGCATTCACTAAAATGTGGCCATGTCTTACCTCATTGACTAATGTCAGTTGCTTGACATCACTCATTTGTTACGTCACCGAGCGTCCTGTATCTTAGCCATCTTATGGAGTCGATATGGGTCTGATCGTATAAGAAAATGAACAGCCTTTTTATGGTCTGCATGTTTAGTTTATGGATCCTAGATCTGATGTAGCAATAAACTTTGTTGGTTCTTTGTCTAGCACTAGACTGCAAACTTGTGGCATCTTGCAATTTACCTGGAAGTCAGAATTTCGTAATGCGTAGAAAGTCTTCTTTTTTTTATCGTCTCTCTCATACTTGCTTTCATTCTATATGGAGTGGAGATGGCTTCTCACATTTCCAGCGAGTATCATCCCTTTCTCATCTTCTTAAATGTATTCTATGAAAATTTAGTTTGCTTTCTTTTCATTGTTGTGGGTGTTAAGGTAGAAAAAACATGCCTGTCTGGCCTTGACAATGCCTAACAATTTTCAATTTCTTTGGTTGACTCAAGAATCTCCTTTGAAACATTAAATTAACATGTTTGGTGGTGTCTAGCAAGCTAGCTCGGTGATATGACTATGTTACTGGACGCCCATGACCTTGGAGTTTGGGCATTTGTATTAATTTGGGAAACTTGATGGAAGTGCATGTGGATATTGCATTTTAAACACATGTTTCTTTGTTGAGCTCGAGTGGATACATTCTCCCTCCTTTGTTTCCTGGCTTTCTTCCTAGTTCCCTGCTGTTGTATCCATCTCTATCTGAAGCTGAAGTGTCATTCCTCAGTGAGACCCTTGGCTTTAGTTCCTTGTAAGTACAGAGACAAGAAATTGAACTCTCATGCTGTCTGGTGGCATAATATAACTGCTGGAGTAGGCAATTTGGGTATGCAAGGGGATTTTATCTCCCACACTTTCACGTTATTTAAAAGTAATGCTAGGTGCCCTTTAGTGCCTGGTTGCCTAACAAATGTAGTTGATTCGAGTTAACCAATCTTTTGTTTGCACCAATGCTTTGCTTTACCTGTTTGCCATCTGGGTCATGTAAGTGGATCTTTTGTGCACTCTGATTGTTGCAATTCACTGTTTGTCACGGTGTTGCATTAATTTTAGTTTGCTCCAAGATGCATGGTATGGGCTGTCTCTGTGTATTGTGTTTTTGTATTTATCAAGAAAACCATGGGATGATGAGATGAACAAACCTAAAATTTTTCCTGCAGGTCTGAACCTGGAGCAGGCTTTCTGCATGAGAAGTGGGTGCTCACTTTCTTGCAGTGTGATTGTATTCTTCTTTCAGTTTGGTCCTTTTCATTTTATTTGCAGAGGCCATATGATGTTGTTGGATTTGGCTTTACTTAGTTCTGTTTGTTACCACCATTCAAAATGCCAAGTGTTAACAGAGCCTTCATAAATGGAAGAACATGGGACAATGAATAAGCTTGTTGCCTCTCACTTGCTGATGTTCCTGCTTCTTAAACATTTGTAGATATATAGAGAAGGATGATTGTGAGTGATCAAATCTTGCTCTTTTCTTTCTTGTTGAAGAATAAAGTCTCTTATTTCCTTTTTCTCTACCTTTGCCTATAGAGCACAACATGACGGTCATGTTGCCTAGATGAATTTTGCAAGTTGATACCAGATTTTACTCTTGGGAATCCTTCCATTTGGTCGAATTCACTAAATTCTGCTTATAATGGGTAATTAAGTGTCCTTGCCTTTTGATGGGGGAAATTTATGGTGACTCGGAAATAGGTTAGGACTCCTATAAGTTGATCTTCAATGCATTGAAATTTTCTTTGGATGACGGTGGTGATGTTATTTCGGGAACTGTCAAATTGCTGGATGTTGAAATTGTACAGATGGAGGACAATTTCTCATTTAGATGGTTGAAACTTTCTCAGCTTGATGACAGTTGATTACAGATATAGAAAGAGGTGGACGGCAAGGATGCCTTCTGGGAAGCATTGACCTTAGATCTAGCGGATCCCATCTTTGGTCCACCTGAGCTAAAGGTTCTCGCTTACCGGCTCTTTGTCACTTCTTTTGAGTGCTTAAGATCTTTGCAGGCATCTTTAATCTGAAAACTTACATGTTCATGTTTGATGGGTGACGATTCGCTACACCTCCCCAATGAAGTAGTAAATGCAGTAGAGAGTGGAAAAAAAAAGCTGCTGAAGCTGCACTGAGTTGTTTTAAGCTGGATTTAACTTCTAAGTGTATGTGATGGTGGATTCAATCCGCCTATACAGAAATGTAGTCCTCTTCCTGTTTGGTATTGTCTGGGGTAGCAAGGTTTGTACAGAATAAATATATCTCAATACCAAAAGTTGCCATGACACCCGAATGGATCCATCTGTTTTACTTGATAAGATCTAACACTTCGTTGCGATACCCTACATAAACATGCTCCTTATATAATTGAGCGAAAGAAACACTTGCCTTTGTATTTTGGAGCCACTGAAAGTCTAAGTTCCGAACATAGAAGAAAGCTAATGTCAGATGCACGGGTATCAGAAAAAGGAAAAAAAAAATTTGTAGCATGTTCATCCCCTCAAAAGTCCTATGCATGCTCTCTGTATCGTCCTTTCTGCTCTAGCTTACAAGTATTGATCTGATCGATGGCATTTGTGAAAGTCTCTTTGGCTTCTGGACTTCTTTGAGATTCATCCATTCGCGGTTAAGCTCATCCATGGTTGAGAGCTTGACTCTCTCATGGCCGAATAGTCCTCAAGACTTCCCTGTCAAACAACCAATTGAACTTTGAAAGAGATGCATTGGGACAATAGATATAGGAAAAAGGAGCAAAGCAGACCGGCTAGACAAAAGAACTTGGGTACTGCTCACAAAGCGAACTACTAGGAGCTCCCTTCACTCCAATGAAAGGGCGAAGAACGCGGAAGGAGTTGCTCTCACATCATGCACCTGGCCACGCTTATTCATTAAGGCACTTCGGGCCTGGTTGGAGCAATCCGCTGTGCTTCCCGGACTGGATAGTTTGGTAGCCAATGTGTAAGCATAGCCTTGGTGCATGAGATGACAGCTCTGTCCACTTCTCAACCCTTATATTGGACCGAGGGGAGCTTCTCGTTTAATCTGCTTAGCCACACCACATTCAAAGCAAGACGTAGCAAGTGACGATGTTCTTGTCCCTCCTCTTCCCTTGCGCCCTTATATATAGGCTGTCTATCTGGGGAGGTTAATATTATGATGTTCCAGGACAAGCACCCTTGAATCGACCAGGTTTCATGGGTTTGTCCTCATTCACGGTTCGCACCTTTTCTCTTGTCCGTGACACCGTTTGGCCTCATTCACAGTTCGCACCTTTCATCAGTGCATAATGCAGTCTCCTTTGAATCGTAGGCACACAGATTAGATATCGTCTTTTTAGTCATAGGAACTTATGGCAAATGACTTTGTTTCATCTCTTAATTTCACAATGTGTTCACTTCGATTCCAGGACCAATACTTTCATGAGTAGGTTGGCAATCGAGACATCCTAGAAGGTTTGTGCAATGATTCCATCCTCTTGTTCTATCACCAGTTGATTCACAATTCTTGTGATACTCCATTCTTCGCATTTATGTGGAGTATTGATATGCTGCACTACTTCGAATAGCTTGTCAAAATCAATAGACCAGATCTTTCATTTGATCTTTCACTTGTTTATCCACCATTTAAGTCTTCCTTTTTCTTAGCCTATTGTTTCGTTTTACCCAATCTCATTGGTCCTAACATAACCAGGAAAAAAACAGCAGATTATGGGACAGGAAGCAAACTTCCGGTGTGATTGTGTTCGAGTGTAGTTTGGGTCCACACCAATGGAAAAGATTTAGCCGCACTATGATTCTCACCCTGACAAAGTCTCATTAATTGAACACCAAACACACAGAGAAACAAAATCAATCTAGTCCAGGTTCTTCTTTCTGTCCATGAACTGTCAAAAGCGAATGGACAAGCCAGCAGTCAAAAGTTCCAGACATCTGATTGCTTCCAACCACACAGTCCATGATCAACAGGATATTCAAGCCTGAATCCGAATCTACGAACCGGATGCAATCCCAGCCGTTGAATTTTGTGAGATCACAAGAGACTCGCGTAGATTACTCATGATTAATGATTGTGATAAACTTGATACTTTGCCGACTGAGTCCCAGCAAGCATTTGCTGTGGTCATGTCATCAAACTGCATTCTGTTGTCTCCATTAGTCCTTGCCAAAGCCTTACGGAACCCTTGAAACGAGGCATTTTCTTAAGGCCGCACGAATCTGCTTTTTGTTTGGAGCTTGCGTGAAATAGGAGTCTTGTCTCGAGATGGGTGTCAGGGTACAAGACACTGATGCTGATGACCTTTAGGTGACATGCCAATCCAATTGCATGTTGATTTAAATGGGTGTTCTTTCTATTTGTCCTGCTCATTTCGGTAGCAGATTCTGATTCTCCCCTCGAGAAAAGACTCATGTTTTCTCATGGTTTTGACCGCCTCTACCTCCCTGAGATTTTGTCAATTTAAGCAATTAGTTTGCGCCTGCGCGAATTTAAAAAAACATGTCATGCTTGCAGCAGCACTAAGAGCAATGGCAGATCATAAACATAACCACGTAGTGTCCTATGCTAGCTTTCGCGCCTCAAACTAAATCTGCTTTCACGGTTCAATCAAAAGCAAGACATCCATGCCGGGTGAGAGGATTCGTGAGTAAGCTTTCACGGTTCAATCAAAAGCAAGACATCCATGCCAGGTGAGGGGATTCGCGGGGAATCGCTTCCTCACGGGAAAACTCCAAGTGATTGCACCAAGTAGGATTCGAATTACTTCATCTAGTGATGTACGCATTTGGACAAGTAACTCTGTAATCTAGCTCGCACACGCGTTATTGATGTCAACGAAGCTTGCTGTTTGAGATGTTCATGTTGCAACTTAGGCCAGATGCAAGAAACAAAGCTGGGGCATACCGTATAAGCCCATAAAAGAACAGACACAAGAGGCTAAATTTGCTCCTAGATTGCTAGGATGCCGAAAGATAGGAGTTCTTATCAAGTCTCTTTCTATATGATTCATGGTGATCGAATCATAGTCTAATTTCTACTAGAGTTCATGTAGTCCCCCAAAAATGCCGTCAAGCTTGGATGACGGAGTCATTGACATGAAAGAGATTTCATGGTAATTTGTAATTCGAGGGGAAATTATAAAAAAGCATCCTCATCTTTTCCTTTAATTACCACTTGCACACTTTAATTTTGAAAACTTACACGATAAAAATGTTTAGATATAAATTATAGTCAATAATGAAAATATTTTTTATACGTTGAAAATAAAGACATTTTTTATCGATTAACTATTTCAAACGATATAGGTGATTATTTTAAAAAAATTATTTTTCAAATCATTCATTTTTCGCGAAACAAACTCTCCATAAATCTCAAGTTTATAGCATAAGCCTTTGGAATTATTGGCTGCAAAGTTGGACAAGAAACTTGAAGATCATTTCTTAAGCTGTTAACTACAAATTTAATCTGAAAAAAACAAAGAACTACAATTGGGCCGTTCAAGTGGCCCATGAAAGGTGGCCCTTTTGGACCGGGCTGCTAGTCAGGCCCAATCGAGCCGGGTCAGGCCTTTTCGAATAAATTCTCCGTTCTTTGCTCCGGTTGGGAAACGCTCGCGCCAAGAAACGCCTCCCGCCACCGGCGAGCTCCCACGGCCATGACGAAACGGCGCCGCCGTGAAACTCCTTGTTCCGACGGTTCCCACTCTCTCGTCGGTCGCTCGAACCAGCACAACCGTCGTCCAGATTCATGCGAAGAAGAGGAGTCTCAGAGCGGGCGCCGCCGTAAAGCGAAGAAGATAAAGACGTCGTTCTCAGCCTCCGAAACCCTACTCGTTCAGTCCGAGACGACCGGAGCTTCTTCCGCTGCGAACCGGTACGCTTCGCTCGCGTGCTCGATCGAGCTGCGTCGCGAGGTGAAGCCGAGGAGGAGGGAACCGAGTAGGCGAGGACGAGAGGATCGTCGTGAATGGGCCTACGCTTCGCGCGATCTTTCCGGATGTCGAGGTACGTGTTGTCGACTAGGTAGTCGCAAGTTTGTGCGAGGATGAGAGAGGACAGTGTTCGTTTTTTTCGCGGTTTGTGTCTTTGGCGCCGAACATGTCTTCACCAGAAGATGCCGCTTCGTATGTCGATGGATGAAGTTTCTGCGCATCGAGTTTGTTGAATCTAAAGTTAGCCGATTGGGGCTTCTCGAGTCCTCCGCGTTGCGTTTCCATTGCGCGTGCTTACGACTTCGCACGACTTCTTTTCTACTTCTCTTCGACAATGTGGACTGTGTGTGCATTTGTCCTGACTTCATCGTCATTTTCATCTTGTGGATAGACAAGGTTGTGTTCGTCTCCTACAACATATTGGGTGTCGAGAACGCAACGAAGC
This sequence comes from Syzygium syzygioides, assembly GCA_031216285.1. NCBI lineage: Eukaryota > Viridiplantae > Streptophyta > Magnoliopsida > Myrtales > Myrtaceae > Syzygium > Syzygium syzygioides. Next base: position 19,673,261 of record CM062252.1, on the reverse strand, counting down.
ATCAAGACTTGTACGCTGAAGTTCAGCCGAGGTTCTTAAAGTGGAGGCGCCGGAAGAAGCTCATACGCGAGGAGCTTAAGCTTTATGATGCCGATATCGTTTGCTTTCAGGCAAGTTCGCTCTTTGCATCCTTATCGGGGTTCTGTGTCGAAATTACACGATCTTGTGACTTATGAGGCACTTGTCGCCGAAGCTAGATGAAGGAGTTTTGCGTTTGACCAAGTCAAACATAGTATCTTAATTCTATTTGAATGAAGAAAGATGTGAAATCGATGTATTTGCTGTATAATTTTGGAGCTTGATTTTGAAGCATGAAGCATATTGACGATGTTTTTCTTTGAGTTGCCTGTCTACACAATGTTTCTTTTTTCCTGTTTAGCTGGGTTCTGTTTTTTGTAATCATTGACTTATGGTATTTTTTGACACTAATTGGAGGTGTTCCAGGACAGCCTGTGATTTTGAAACTGGAGCCGTTTGGTTGACTGTTATTCTCTTGCTAATATTACATTAATATTCCTCATCTGCCCTTAACAATGTTTAACCTTATTTATTTGTATTTTACGACTTGTTTGATGTTATTTTCTTTCTAAAGCTCAGTACGAATTCATGTCTTTTGTGAAGATTTACTGAAGGAAGATGGTCTGTAAGATAGTAAAGTTCGCCCTTTTGTGGTATTGATCATTCTTGTGCTTCCTCTAATCATGAGCCCACGTTTCATAAATTCTCTTTTGTCTGGTAAAGCTATTGAGGCAACAATCTTTTCATTTAGTTGCATTTAGAATGATACTTGTGATCTTCTCTCCCATATGACTGCAGGAGGTGGACCGCTTTGACGATTTAGCTGATCTTCTTAAGAAGGATGGCTTTGGAGGTGTGTACAAGGTATGTTGAGTAACTGCTTCTATTGAATTTGTAGACATAAGGTTAAATTGACTTGTATTCCTCTTTCACTTCAGGCTCGAACAGGTGAAGCAAATGATGGATGTGCCATATTCTGGAAAGATGATCGGTAAGTTGCATTTCTTTCTGGTATGTAGTTTACTTATCTAAGCACTTGTGTCGTGTCTAGCTTCTGGCTGTTTGTCATTTTCTAGGAACCTTCTGGGAGAAACTCACATGATACATGGGTAGTACTCAGATTAGGCGGTGACCTAAATCTGGGTGTGGTTTTCTTGTTCCCATAATATTATTTATCGCTTGAAGTTATTACTTTGAAGCTACTTTGCATCTGTGACATGTTGAAATTTTGTTTATTATAGTATACATTTATATCATATTCCAACTATTAGCTAGTCATGTTCTTAACACAGATTAACCCTTGTCCACCAAGATAATATAGAGTTCAAGACTTTTGGACTTCGTGACAATGTTGCTCAACTTTGTGTTTTAAAGGTATGCGCTAGATTGATCTTTTGCAGTATGGACTCCCATTGTTTAAGTATATTATTTTCGTTATTTTTTTTCTCTGTATTTGGTGAGTACCTTTGTTTTAAGTTAGTAAAAGACCTTGAAGTAAGTGAGAGAGACATGAAACTGCTTGTTCCTTTTCCTGTACTTCCTGTAATGATGTACTCTTCTCCAGATGGTTTTACTGGACAGTATATGGATGTTTTACTGATGAATTTTCCTCAGATGAGCTTCAATTTTGATATTCAACGCATGTGCAGTTGTCCTGGGACTTTTTGTGTAGTCTATTGTATTTTGATTTCGTTGGCGGAGTTCCCCAGTTTCAAGATGCACGCATTCCTATGCTTCTTGGTACTAATTGCTATTTATCTTCCTTTTTGCCGTAGATGAAGCAAAGAGTTGTATCCAACTCACCTGCACAGTCATCAGAGTAAGTTGTAGTGCATTGTCTTTATTTATGTTGATAGGTTGTTATTCATCTTTTTGCAGCACACGACAAGCTAAGTTTCTTACAACAGTCGAGCTCTTACTCTATTCTCCTTTGTGTTATGAGAATAGAGTAGAGTACTTTCAATGTGTTAACCCTTTGAAGTCAAAGAACGTGTAAAAGGACATATTTTATGTGCCATAACATGTGCTTTGATGTATTTTTAGTGCTCGAATGACATTTAGTGTTGCAATAGTTGTAACATTTGCAGAAAATCGTTAACAGATGTCTCTGTTAATCTTTATTTACATATTTTTCCTAATTAGGGTGACTTCTCATATTGATTCACTGCCAAGGTGTGTTGGCTCTGTGCGAAAGCCTATTTTAAGTAACTTTGGGTTGTCATTGGAGAGCATACGGTTGAATTTTACATCCTTTGAAGAAGTATACCTGCTTAAATTGTGTCATGTGAATGATTAAACTGGATCTAATCAGTTTTTGTTTTCTCTCAGAGATGATCATAAAATTTATTAGTTATACCATGCTTTTGAAAACGCATAAAGCGCCTAATTTTAGCCTGGATTAACTTTCTACATAATGCGTCACACAATTCATATTTTCACACGTCTAATGATTCTAGCATTTTGATGTCTAATGTAGGAGTCCGAACGACCAAAATCAGCTTTTGCTTGTCGCCAACATCCATGTGCTGTTTAACCCAAACCGAGGAGATGTCAAGCTAGGTCAGGTATCAGCTGCTCTGATGTTTCTCGTGCAGGGTTATGCTTTTTTCCTGTACTGCATTTGACTCTTCAGCACATGATTCCCATTTGCACAAGGTAATCCTGATTCCTCCATGGGTAAATGTGCATGTTGACACAAGCGAGCGAGCGAGAGAGAGAGAGAGAGAGAGAGAGAGAGACTAAGGAGATGTCAAGCTAGGTCAGGTATCAGCTGCTCTGATGTTTCCCATGCAGGGTTATACTTTCTCCTGTACTGCATTTAACTCTTCAGCGTATGATTCCCATTTGCACAAGGTGATCTTTCCTCCATGGGTAAATGTGCATGTTGACTCGAGCGAGCGAGCGAGAGAGAGAGAGAGAGAGAGAGAACTTTGTGGACTCCATAGAATGATGCTGGTTATATAGATTTGTGTTTCTGATATCCTTGAAGTAATTTTTTCTAAAGGTTGTGTATCCTATGGATCTTAGTGTGCTAATATGAAAAGTAACATTGGTTGTGCAGATTCGACTGCTTCTTGAAAAGGCTCATCAGCTATCCGAAATCTGGGGCAAGATTCCTGTTATAATTGGTGGGGACCTGAATAGCATGCCCCAGGTGAAAAGCCGCAATCTAGGGAAATATTTGGTTCTGTTGAGTGATCATATGTCTGGTCAGAGTTTCTAATACTTAATTATAACTTTTTCTTCCATTTCATTCTCAGAGTGCCATTTATCAGTTTCTTGCTTCATCAGAGGTAAGTTTAGTTTCTTGTTTACCACTGTGTTTGAACTATGCTAGTTAGTTGCATGTCTAATGGCCTTAGATGTAACTTTTTTGACTAAATCCTAATTTGATTGTCTTCATCCTCTATGAGGAACCGAATGGATATTCTCTCCTTTGGAATTTACTGCAGTTGGATATCCGACTACATGATCGCAGAAAAATCTCCGGACAAATTGGCTATCTATCGGCAAACGGTTCTGTCAAACATCAAAACAGGAATTCATCGGGGTATCTTTAAGATTTTCCCTTACATTCCTGCTGAAACTTATTATGAGATTAATTTTTATCAACTTAGAAGAATGAATGATTGGGTTTACTCAAAATTAAAGCCAAATGAAGGGGGCTTTAATCAATATTCCGTGGAGAAAATTACCATGATAATCTTGCATTTAAAATGATAAAACAAGGTTTGCATATTATGATCGAGACTTATACATCATCTGAATCGTTTTATCTTAAATGTAAATGCAGCATCAAATGGATGCCTGCATCGAGGCAATGTGTAAATAGGTGGAATGATGACGAGTTAAGACTTGCCACAGGCAACGAAAAAGTTACTCATCTTCAGCACCACCTAGATCTCTGTAGTGCTTATTTTGGAATTCCAGTAAGATGTTTAGCCATCCTCTTGATATTCTGTTCCAATTTTACTTTATAATTCGAAGTTTGTAGTCTGCTGTGATTTACTATCTCAACATGCAATCGATTGTTAACATCGCCTTTTGATTTTATCCTCCAGATTAAGAACTTAATTGCTCTATTTCTTTTGTAACTTTTCAGGGAAGTTGCAGTACCAGGGACAACTGTGGGGAGCCCTTGGCAACTTCTTACCACTCCAGGTTCATGGGAACTGTCGATTATATATGGTAACTTTTTTGTGACATTGGGTTATTTATTTTGATTTATCTTGCTTGATATTCAACAAAATTATTGTGTTTCGCAGGCATACGAAGGAACTTGTTCCTATTAGAGTTCTTGAAACTTTACCTATTGATGCTTTAAATCGTACAGGAGGTCTTCCAAGTAAGGTGAGATATATTTGTAACCATGGCTTCTTGGTGAAATTTTGTTTTCAGGAACAGAGTTTATAGCCAAGAATACCAGTAGTTCAGAACTTTCTTTGTAGGAGGGCTTTTATGTGTATCATGAAAAGAGAGTTCATTGTCTACAAGATCTATTGTATGAACTTGTTATCTATTAGTTCACAAAAATCAAGAGGATTGCTAGAATTTAGTAAATGGACGAGCCTGAGTTTTGCCTAACTAGAAAGAATTTTGTCTGCGTTGCACAGTATTCATGTCACATGTGTTAGTTTAGAAAAGTCTTACATAAGTTTTAGATGTATCGCCATTAACATTTTCATTTCTGCACCTTCACAGAAATGGGGGAGCGATCATCTTGCTCTGGTATGTGAACTAGCCTTTTTGGACAGGTAACTTCTGTAGATTATCAGAGATAAACTACATATTTCTTTTTTCCATCTAATCACTGTTCATTCTTTTTATGAGTAATATGTGCTCGAGTATGTCTGAACTGAGTCATCTTGATTTCTAACTGTAAAAGTGAAGGTTTAAAGGTTGCCTTTCTGACATGAAATTTTTTTGTGCCTTCACCATGAGTCAATGAGCATTGTGTCTTGATGCATTAAACGGAGTAAATTTCATAGGCTCATCTCTATGCATTTTTTCTGTGATCGGGTTCTCCATCTTACTTGATCTCATGAATATATGGCCTACGGGTGCCTCCTTGCAGGCTATTAGTGTATTGACTCAGTCACCGTTATCACAAAAGGCGCTATTAACAAGTCAAAAACTTGGCAGTCACATTCACATTCAAGGCATCAACCTCTCTGTTATAACTTAAACCTCCATGACCAAAACAAGCAATTTGTTATGCTACTATTTGTGCCTCAGAGAAATCACCTTCTTGGGAAATCATCAATCTCTGAATTTTTCCATGACAACTGGAATTTCGCCAGAGTATCTTCCTTGGTAGTCTCAATTAGTTTTATATACAACATTCACACGCGCATGCACATACACCCCTTTAGGTTAGAGGAGTTTCTCGCTACCAAAGGCTTAACTATTGAGCTCTCTTAAGAGGAGATTTTAAGTTCTCAAAACTCTCATGTGCATATGAGATCATCTTCTTCCATAGGATTTTTAGTCACCTTGTTTTTCAATCCAGAGATGGTTCAGCAGAAATTGCTCAGAACCCTGTCACAAACATAGGCCAAGCTCTTTAAGTTATAGCATCAGGAGAGATGGAAGTTTGTCTGATGAGGCTGCATTGTTTGTTGTTCTGATTCTCTGAATGTGCTCCATTTGTTCTCTACCTTATGCGAATTCAAATATGCGGTGTGTTGCATGCAGACTTGTATGAATGGATACAGTACCTATAGAATAATCACTTAAACAAAAAAAAATTGTACAATTAGCATGCAGACTTGTATGAATGGTCCATGAAGAAGCTTGAATATGTTGCTTATCTATAGTAGTCTTGAACTGATGACAAAGGGAATAGTGGTACACCGTATGTTGGTTACTTGTATTTGGTATCAAAGGAGACGTAACAAGCGTTGACATTTCGCCCCCAAGGCGGTAGGCTCAGCAGTGACGTTTCTGTTTTTTGCCTTTGTGATTGAGCTTGACGCGGTCAAATGCTGCACCAATAAATTGAATGAGAGTGGGTGGACATTTGCACCTGCTCGCCCTAATAAATGGGTCACGGCCTGGAATTTCCTGCTCTGCGACATTCATTCGTTGCCCCACTCACTGCCCTAGCGAAAAAAGGAGAGACTCGAGGGGGTCATTGAAATGTCAATGCTTCTTTTGCTTTCATTCTAGAATTCAGGGAATTTGCAGATTTTGGCAAGTTGTGCTGCTATTTTCTAAGATTAACTAGTCAAATCTAATGGCACGAGGAAAGTTGATACATTGAAAATCGTGTACTTTTCTTGTTTAACAAGTGCTCCGAGGCTTAAAGAAAAAAAAAACAAACATCGTTCCGGGGCACTTGTTAACAATATCTTTATAAGAATCGGATGTTGAGTTTTGTGGAAGGCAGATCCGCGATAATCTGTTCTCAGCTTGAAAGGGGATCGTGATGAGTTGCCATTTTTTTTCCCTTGGTTGGAAATGGTGTTCAGGCAGATCGAGAAAAGTGGTGTGTGAAGAATCCCAAACGATTGAATGTTGGTGACTTTCCGGATCTTTCCCAAGGAATCCCACCTCGTGGTGCGGAGTTGGCCGTCAATTATGATGATAAGAGTAGAATGATTGGCCCGAATGCGAGAAGAGGGGCAAGTGGTGGTGAATATTAGGGAGGAAGCAAAGTAGTGAAGAGCAGCTCAATCCTAGGAAAGTGACTGTTTTCGGCTTATTAAATGACCTATAGATAACCCATTAGGCAATAAAGGGATTGAGTGGGGTGGGGGCTTTTAATTTCAGGCGTGGGTTCAATTTCTATGTTTTGTTAATGGACAAAGTAAAAAGACAGAGAGAGAGAGAGAGAGGGAAGAGTTATAGTACGATAGATAAACAAAAAGAAATTTAAGTGATAGATCTTAGCATAATAACACCAAAAATAACATAAGGGAAAGAGAAATTTAAGCGAGATAATTTTGTATTGAAATAAAAGTATTTGTGCATCTCAAACGCATACAACATTTGGGTAAGATTGAAAAACTATACGGTATACGGAGTATTCAATGCATCCGGCTCAGATAATTTTGCTAGCAAAGTACATTGGTAGTTCATGTCTGATTGCGAAAGTGTTTGGTTTTAGTTGTCGCAGTCGTGACATGAGTGAAGATTGAACCAAGGACTAGGAGGTTCATCAGCTTCACAAGTGCGCGGACAATTCCCACGTGGCTAATGGTGAGAGGCATGAAAAATGAGCATCCTCGCCACCCTTTAGAAAGTACTTGTGCATGATTAAAAAGTGAGCCGGCGGTCATGATTTGGAGGCATGAAAAGTACATCTAAACAGCTACTAAAAGAAAGCTTGTGTAAAGTTCAAGCATTTGCATTGTTTCAATAATGCTTTATATCAATTCAATCTATATAACCTCTTTTTCTCTTTAACTTCGTGCCACTAGCACCTTTGAAGCATATATGGCTAGACGAGAAGGTTCGAGCTTGATTAGTCACGGGATCTACAAAACTAGGACTTTCCTCAAACTTTCGACGCAATTTCCCATCAAACCCATAAGCTTATTGCAGGCAGAAGATTTCTGATTTATATTTTTATATTTTTTGTGGGCCCTCCATAGATTGCTGCTGGAAACTGCGAAAATTAATGAAAAAGAGCGGGATTCGCGCTACCAGTGGGAGTGTTCTTCACTGAAATCAGAATTGTGGGGCATCTTCGTGGGCTTCAATTTGGCGATTTCTTTAGGTATTACCAAACTTATTGCGGAGGGAAATGCATATGCAGATTGATTAACAAATTGGGTTGGATAGATATGCCACTAATAGGTTTGATTTTTTTGTTGTTAGGAGATTAGATTGAATCATGTTTTAGGAGAATAACAATATAATTTTTGAGATTCTACTCCTTTTCTTACCAAAAAAAAATTGAATATCCATATACTATCAGAATATAGTTTGACTTCTCTATAGTCCTGTCTCTGATCATTTATATTGTCAATGGAGAAGTATAATGATGTGGTTCATGATCATCATTATCCTAATACTCAGCAAAAATTAGAACCAGGAGACCTTGGACAGCTTTATGGCAGAGAAAAACCAAGTCCCCTGTTTCTATACAGTAGACACACTCAAAATACTCACATAGATACCTTACCAAAAAAAAAAAATACTCACATAGATTAAACTAATTTCGCTCAGCTATATGCACTCCATATCTGTTGCTTCATCTATCCAAGCAAGCTCATCGTTCCCTAAATCGAGGTCAATGTCGGGTAGATCGTATACTTTGCGGTCATCAAAGAGATCTCTCGTGAGATCCATGCCGTCGAAAAAACTCCCAAACTCGTTATCGAGCATGAAGCTGCCCTCGCATCCCAAACCAAGTTCTTGACTGGTTAATCCCGACGATGCTTGATCCACAAACGCATGAATGAGCCGGTCTTGTTCTGTGAAAACCACCTCGTCTTGTGCACTGCCAAGTGAAGAAGACTTGTGGACATCAAGCACTGATGATGGAGATTGGTGGCGAAACAAATCGTTTCTATTGTCTTCCGGTTCGCCCTTTGAATCATAATAGATCGAGCTCTCCTTCTCCTTCTTCCTTCGCGATTCAATCTTCTGATCGATCTCGAGCTTCTTCTTCTGGTAAGCAAGAGCAGCCTCCTCTGCAGTGCCGTAAGTGCCGAGCCACACTCGGACTCCCTGAGTAGGATCGCGTATTTCCGCCGCGAATTTCCCCCACGGCCTCCTCCGGACCCCTTTATAAGCAGACGACCCCCGAGCTCTCACGCTCGATTCGCTCAGAACGTCATTAACGCTAGTAGCACACTTCTGACGATTGTCAGCAAGGCACGGAGAGATCTCTTCGCACCATCCGTGTCTCACGAATGGAATCACAATCTCCTTAACGACCTGTATGCTCTTCTTCCTCGACGCGATACGATCGCCGCATTTTGTGTCGTCTTCATCGCTCGAGGAGTCAGTCATGTCGGGGTCGCAGTACATTACACGGATTTTCCTCATTGGAATCAGCCTCCTGTCTTCCCTGCCTGGTTTTTTCTTCTCTACTCTCTCAGTTCTCAAGTTAGAACTAAAAAATCGCCTATCAACGGCTGGCATTCTTTTTCTTCTTCTTCTCTAGTGTGTGGGTGGACTATAAAGGAAGGAAAGATATGATCTCCAATTCAAACGTTTAGGAAAGATAGAAGGCAAAAGGGAAACAAGATCTTTTGGCGATCTTTGAGAAACTTGGGTATCAAGTAAAACCCTAAACCCTCTGACCCAATCAACCCTCCAAAATCAAAGTGAGAAACTGTTTGGTGTTATGACAAGCCTGAGCAGAACAACCCCTGCAGCAAAATTTTGAATTTGGTAATAAATAAAAAAGAAGATCCTCAAACTTCGTAAATGATCATAATGCATAAACGTTTGTATAAATCAGCCGGGAAGCTCAAACCCCACATCAAGAGCTCTCTGCGTTCGTCCCGGAAAGGGACCAACAGCATGAACTTAACCGAATCCTCACAAACTGATATTACAAGGGAAGAGGTAAAAGAAAATCGAGCAGAAAAACCACATACCCTTTTGATCTAAATCGCACAGAGAAGCTTGAATTGCTCCGTTTCTTGACCTGATCAAGAGACCAGAGACGAGTGAGCTCACATGCACAGAGCAAGAACAGAGGCAGAGCTGCTCGGGAGCTCCTGCGATCGGATCAGACCCGGACGACATATACTATATCTCTTGGTTTGTCGGTGCCAAAAGAGGAACCTGAACCAAATTGGGCCAGACAACTGATCAACAAAAGGCATGACTATCCTATTCCTATCCGCAGCACGCGAGTTTTCGAGTCAGAGACTCCAAAAGAAGCGTGGATTTCTCTGTCCCTCCTGGCGAGATTCGTTTCTATGAACGGACGTGCGCACGACGGAGCGCGATTACAAGGTAATGAGAATCAGGAAACCGAAGGGGAGATTTATCTCAACACTCTCGAATCAAGAGTTGACCCTGCTCGGTCTCTGTTTCTGTCTCCGTCTCCCCCCCTGCTCAGTCTCTGTTTCTTATAGCTCGCTCTGGTGAAGTACTATTTGCGCACGCGGGCACAAAAGAGCGCAATCAAAAGTCCATCCTTGAACTGCTATTTTATTCAAACAAGATATTTGAGTCAGCATGCAACCAAAGTGAGCTCCATCAGCCCATCTTATTTTCTTTCATCATTTTGTAATTTTTTGCCTCTTTCTTCTTCTTCTTCTTTCTTCTTCTTTTTTGTGGTCAGAGGCTCGAAAACTCAGAAGCTCCACCAGTCCATTGATTCGTGACCCGACATTATTATGTCCTTTTAGCTCGAACCGGGCCGGCCCGAGAAATTGACTCCCTTTGATCCTGTCCAATTATCTTCATTTTGATGGAGCTTAGCATATTGATTAGAAGAGTCTACGCCTTATGGTTGGACCTACCCTGTCCGAAAAAGTATTTAGTGTAGTAATTACACCTCATGTCAATTTAGGCAGTATGTGACCGACCAACAAATCTCGAGAGCTTCTGGATTCAAATGTAAACTTTTGTTGGCGTGCGATTGGTCGACTACGACAAAGTCTTCAAAGAAGGCAATGAACGATCTTCTCTCACGGTTTACTCTAGAGAGAAAGATGGTGTCCGTGAGATCCAAATTGCCAAAAAGAAAATCGTATGATTTGACTCTCGTTTATCTTTTTCGGCGAGAGTCCGTTTGCTTCAATGCATTTTTTAGATGTAGATTCGTGGAAAAATAGTTCATAAGATTATGTTATCCGTTATTCGGGATGAATGATGAGGGTATTGATCGATGAGGATTGGGGTCGATTTTTAAGGACTCGGATCCAATTATCAATAGCTGGGTCTAGTCGATAGGCTTCCCAATGATCAGAGTGGCTGAGTGCTAAATTTAAAGATCAAAATCAATCATGTGAATGAGCAGAAAGAGAGAACGATGAAGAGCGCACCAACACAACATATGAAAATAGATCACTTATAAGCAAGTAGAGAGAGAGAGAGAGAGAGAGAGAGAGAGAGAGAGAGAGAGAGAGAGAGAGAGAGAGAGAGAGAGAGTAGGGGTGGAAAATCTTGGATATATTAAATTGCTGTTGTGAAGGAAATGGAGGGGAACTTTTATTTTGGGTCAAGGCTCATTGGGCCTTGTTGGGATTTTCCTGATGGGGCTAAATGAATAGAGGCCCAAATGGGACAATCTCGTCATATCAAAGCCCATTGGGCCCTGCAGCGGAAGATCTTGTTGGACCAAAATAGAAAAACCAAGCTCCTTTCATGTTGCCTAGACATGATAGGCTGGAGTAGGCCAGGCAAGCCCGTGAACAGATTGGATCTTTTTTTCTTATAATTTCGGGTTAAGTACGATTTTTAGTTAACTCGCATCACTCCTAGACACATTGAAAGAATTCTCGAGAAATTACCTTTTCGTATCCTAAACTTCGTGAGTTCATACCTACAAAGAAAATGCAAAAACTTCCGGTTACCTCATTAACCTGACTAGCGGTTTTAAGAGATCACAGCCATCTCTGTTTTTTGTCCGCGAACAAATCGTTTTATGCTTTACCTGAAGGAATTTAATATCTTCTAAGTTCACTGAGCTAAGATCGGTCATTGTCGAAAGTGAAATTGAACTTTTTTTTTTATAGGGGAAATTGAAAAAAATAAAAATAAGGGAGAAAAGCAATTCTCCGAATTGTCTGACCTCTAATCTCACAGTCAAGCCCAAGACACAAGTTGGCCTTAAGATTAAGAAATATACACGTTTATTCTCTAGTTTCCTCGAGTAACTTTCCATCATCTCCAAACAAAAAAAGATCTCCATCAAGATAAAGCTGGAAAAAGTATATTTCTAAAAAATATTCTGACTGACGTCGATAGCACTCTAATAAAAAGAAATATGGACGGGACACTAGTGAAAACCAAAGCCCTAACCTTTTACTAATATTGATTACATTGAATTCTCTTAAAGAGCAACCCATGAAGATCAAGAAACCCAATAAGCTATACCATTCTTACTGATCGGCTTATTCATGTGTTACTGCGACATGATTTATATCGGACATTGTTAAAATTGGAGCGAAGAGAATGTTCGATCCTATACTGACCACAGGAGCACTTAACTTTTGAGAAAAAAAAATGTCATTTCATTTTTAGATCAACGACTTGATAGAAGGGAAAGACGTTAAATAAGCGCGATTCATGATGTTTGGTGTGTGCTTCATTTTTTTTTATCAATGATGAATTGCCCTCTCTGTATCTGGCCACAACACATCGAATAATTGAATTAAAAACCCAAAAACCACATAAATGAAACCAACATTAAGGGGTTGCTTGGTAACTGTGCAAATAGTACTCGTTTCTATTTTTTTGTTCTCGAGAACAAAAGAAAAAACAGAAATCCTTTTGGTAAATTTTTTATCCCCGAACACATATTTGTTCCCAGAATCAGTTTTGGAACAGAATTAAGAATAGAAAAAAGTTGATTCTTGATTCTAGGAACAAGAATTATAAATGAAAAAGAAATTTTTTTTTCTTCTCCTTCTTCTTCGTGGTTGGTCTTCTTCATTTTTCTCATGCCAAGGCCAGTGAGAGTGAGGGCTGGACCCTCATGGCCTAGGTGAGGGCCGCCCTCACCTGTGGCCGATCATTGGCGCTGGCAACCTGGTCATGGGCCAAGGAAGGAGAAGAAGAAAAAATGAATGAAATATTAAAAATTCAAAATATTTTAATAAAAAGAAATTTTGTGTAGTTACCAAACGCATTTTTGTTCTTTTTCTATTTCGAGAATAGAAATTTTGGGCAGTTACCAAACGCCTTCAAATACTTAAAAATTATTTTTGGGAATAAAATAAAAAAATTATTTTTAAGATAAAATTATTTTCGAGAACATAATGATTACCAAACACACTCTAAAATTTCAACCAATTGTACCTACCACACCGAGACACCAACAGCTCCATATTTCCTCGTTGTTCCGTCGTACTCAAGACAACGAGGATCAGAACTTAGGCTTCGTTCGTTTTCAAAAAAATATTTTTTCGGAAAACATTTTCCGTGTTTTCCGGTGTTCGGGGGCGAAAAATGTTTTCTGTGGGAAAACATTTTCCTTCCCCACCCCCAAATCCTTTATTGTTTTGAGGAAATCATTTTTCCCCAAAGTGAAGGCAAAATTGCCCATTGGAGGGAAAATGTTTTCTATAGGAGAGGAAGTTGATCGCCAGTCATCTCCATTGGCCACCGGTCGCCGGCCGCCGACCACCGCCACCGCTACCGACTGCCACTCGCCAATCGCCACCGCCGACCGTCGTCGGTTGCCGATCGCCGCCGCCGGCTGCCGAACACCAAAAAATATTTTTTGAAACTTTTTCAAATTTTAGCTGAACATCAGAAAATTGTGTTCCGAAAAAATATTTTTCAAAAAAATAAATTTCGAAAGAATATTTTTTTAAAAAAATATATTTTTCGATAAATAACGGAGCCTCGTTATAGGATAGAATAAAGGGCAGAGTCCGAACAGTCATAAAAAGCCAAGGAAAAAAAAAAGGCGCGTTGTCCCATCACTGCACAGCCGGGAGGCTCGATCAACATGTCGCAGTGAAAAAAGAAAAGAAAGAAAGAAAAGGTGGGGAAGTGCTGTTTCGTCTCTTAAGATTTCGAGTCCGGGCGTCTCGAAAATCGTGGCCGTCGATCGAATCGGACCGGACCGCCGAAAACGGTTCCGACCGACGCGACGTCTCAGCACGAAAAGACGGGGGCAGTACCCCACTAGCTGAATGGGTGGGGTCCCGGTGTGCCCCACCGCGAGTCCCGATCAAGGGCTTATCCCTTTTTTTTTACCTCGTTAGATGGATATGTCGTGAGTAGACTCGCGGTGGTCCCCCCGCACCGCGCTTTGCCTGATCAACGGATGGCGACGAAACTTCGGCATAAGTTCGAGATTGCCCATATATTCTCTCTCTCTCTCTCTCTCTCTCTCTCAACATGTTTTTAATCTTTTTTTTTTTTAGTTTTTGCTTTTTCTTTGGCAGAATTAAAGCAAAGGTTCGGCTTTATAAGGCTACCAATTGCCGAATCAGCTATCAGCTTGTTCCTCGAAAAGCGCGAGTCAGAATGCGTTTTTTGTTTCGAAAAAGAAGATTAATAGTATGATCATATGAATCGTTCATAAAAATACTAAATTTTTTTTTATTTTTAGATATAAATTGTTAAAAAAAAAGCCACAAAAAACTCAAAATAGACCAAACATGACACTTTTATCTTCAATTTTTTTGTAACATCAAAATATTCAAATTATGTCAACTGTGATACACTTACCCTATATTTTTTTTGTGACATAAAAAATCATAAAATTATACTTGAGTGACAGATTTACCATTAGATAAACTTTTAGCCAAAACAACATCATTCCACATGGGCACCATGTCGACATTATTTACTTTCTGGCGTCTATAAAAGCAGATTTTTAACTATCCTTATTGAAAAAAATGTGTCGCACAAGTGCAAGTTGGAAATTTTTTTGTTGCAAAAAAAGATTTAAGGGTAAATGGTGTCACAGTTGTTGGGGTTTAAATACACCTCCATCGATAGTAAGGCACGTGGATCCCAATCTCAGTGAGCCGGTAGGTGTCCAAGGGACTGCCTTGGCAAGGGTTGCAGGGGACAGTGCCCCTGAGCCACTAGAAGGCTTTTATAGTTTTGGTCCATATATCATTAATATTTTGGGTATTGAGTGGCTTAGGTTCTCGACTCTTGAGGTTTTCTTGTGCTTCCTATATACAATATCTCTTTCTTGTAATTGAGAATTGTAAGAAAGAAGTGTGGGTCCATATATCATTAATATATCATTAATATTTTGGGTATTTAGTGGCCTAGGTTCTTGACTCATGAGGTTTTCTCGTGCTTCCTATATACAATCTCTATTTCTTGTAATTGAGAATTGTAAGAGAGAAGTGTGGGTCCATATATCATTAATATATCATTAATATTTTGGGTATTTAGTGGCCTAGGTTCTCGACTCCTGAGTTTTTCTCGTGCTTCCTATATACAATCTCTCTTTTTTGTAATTGAGAATTATAAGAGAGAAGTGTAAGATGCTAACCACAGTAGAATCATCCATTGGATGTAATCCTAATTTAAGGATAAATCGGAATAAAATCTTGTGTTTCAATTTCTCTTTTTTCACCTTTATTCTCTATTTTGTTATATGTGCGCCCAATCTTAATAATAGCAGGCATAATTTATGATTTTTGTATGAATTTTGCTCTAAATTATTATCGATAATGAAAATATATATTATCAATTAATTATTTATAATGACACAAGAGATTATTTTTTAAATTATTTATTTTTCACGAAACAAATAAAGCCGGTTAAAGTTTCGGATATGCTACCTAATTGAAATTAGCTTGACCCTTTTGTGAAGAGTCAAATTCAATGACTCGTCTCTGCATTTGGGGCCAGACACGAGTCGTCCTTCGGTGCACTCGCGAATCATCCACGAAGCCACTCGTGTCACAGCGTGCAACAGAAACTTCCCAGCACGCGCCCCCGACTGGGATCCGTATCACCATCCGTTCGATCAGGGACCGGAGCCCATCCCCTCCGTCGTTTTGGCGCGTCGGGACCCAAGCCCCGTCCGGTTTGTTTGCCCTTTGTTCGAGCTCCACCTACCTTCATACAGGTGCCTACAGGATTTTCAAAAAACACTTTCGTCCTCCGCTTGGAATTATGAAAGAACGCCTGTTTTTTTTTTTTTAAAAGATAAACCGAGTTATGTAGGTATAAAGCACATTCAGGATAAAATACTTTAAACTTAGGCTCAATTTATTTTCACAGAAAATTAATGAGTTGAATTTTTTTCCTAAAAACGATCGTTTGTATTGCTTATAGAAATAAATAAATAAAAATTATTTTCTTCGTGCACAAATATATTTTGACATAAATTACTGCCGATTAATTATAATACTTTTCATTAACTAATTATTTTAAACGATACAACTAATTATTTTTAGGAAAATAATTTTCAAATCATTCATTTTTCGTGAAATAAATAGATTCATAATTCATATCTTTCCTTTAGTCAATTAATGATTTGTCGAGAGTGATTTAGATGCCCGAAACATACGTATTCACATAAATAAACACAACATCCTCGTAATTTCTCATTCGATAGCATGAATCGGCAACAAAATGGGGTCAACACATGCGATTTTCTACTAACATATTGCAATTTGAATAATCATATTACTTTTCTATGTGAATTTATTTTCTATGGTACAATTGATGTAAATATATCTATCATAACATTATTTTACGATTCTATTATAGTGGGGTCCAACTTGTTAATATATTTGAAAAGAAAAAATAACACAACATAATACATTCATTCCTTATAGGGTTAATATCACGAAAAACCTCAAACGAGTACACCTGTAATAATTTTACCCCTAATTAATTTTTTGACCATAAAAAACTCAAAACTGGTACACCTGTGACAAATTTATCCGGAACTATTTTTTTGACCACAAAAACCCCACATTGGTATACTTGTAACAATTTTATCCCGAACTAATTTTTTGACCATCAAAAACTCTAACCTGGCACACCACAAAAACCCCAAAGTTGTATATTTGTGACAAATTTACTCTCTGTTAGTATCCACTAAATTGGATTAATATTACGGAAAATCACAAATTGGTAAACTGGTGAGAAACAGAGGGGTAAAATCCCAAACTGATACACCCATCAACTACCACGTCTTATCAAACTTAGCAATTTGACAGTAAAATTTAAGGGAAACTAACGGAAGATAAATTTGTCACAAGTGTACCAGTTTGGGATTTTTTGTGGTTAAAAAATCAGTTCAGGTTTTTTGTGGTCAAAAAATTAGTTCGGGATAAAATTATCACGGATGTACTAGTTTAAGAACTTTTGTAGTCAAAAAAATAATTTGAGATAAATTTATGATAAATAAATGTACCAGTTTGAATTTTTTATTGGTATTAACCCTTCGTTATATTTATAGCCAAATAAAAAAAAAGAAAAAAGAAAACCTTCCTTATATTACGAACAGAGCATCTGCTTACAGTGTACTTAGTGCGTCAGCTGCCGCAGCCAGCATGACGTCAGGCGGGGTCAAATCCGGGAACGCGGGGATGAAATGAAGACCCGTCGCCTGTAGTGGCCCAGAGTCAGAAAGCAATAAGCATCCACCGCACCACCACAAAGTACAGTCCCAACCACCCCTTAAATTTTTTCCCCCCGGGAGGAACAGCCACCATACAACCACGCCTCATTTTTCTTTTCTCTCTCTTTTTTTTTTCTGGTGACAATATATTTAAATTTTTCAGCGACTAAAACAGATAGATTCAGGCTTCAACCGCAGAAAAGAAAAAGAAAAAGAAAAAGAATTTCCAGAATTATCACGAGGGAGATATTGTAATTTACGATTTCTGTCAATGAATTTTAGACTTAATTTTGATAGATCAAATCCGTCGCATGGCTCGATATATAAATTTTACGAATCAATATTAACTTATTCAAAGTTGCTCATTTCTTATACCGATGAACTTGTCATCGACAAAAGGTTTATTGGTTGTGGCCTTATTATTTCTGTAAGTGATATGAGGGGATCGTGTTTAAATAAAATATTTTTTCAATCATTCGTTTTTATCGAGATAAACGCACCCAACATAAGATAATACATTACAGATTTGTTCGGAGAACATCGAAGTTATCATGATGGAAGCCAGAGGCGAAAGCAACGCTCTTTGATAAATAGTCTGCACCCGATGCTAACTCAATCAAATACCGCGTTAGTAGTGTTGGCTCCATCACACTACATTGACATTCCAAAATACAAATGATTCCGGACGACTTTAGTGTTCATGCATGGCCCCCGCGCCCCCCCCCCCCCCCCCTCCAAAGTCTTTCTTAAATGACCATATCAACCCTCAATCGATTCTATAGCCTAGGATAAACGATTCAAATTGCGAAGTACTCTGATTATATAATTCATCGCGGATCTGTGTAATATTTGGAACTTGGAAAAGCCTTTATTTTAGGGTCCTTTTTCGATTACACGAGAAGTCGAAACTTTGTCGCGTTTTAAAAATAGGGTTTATGAAATAGCGTCGAAGGTCACCAAGAACCAGTCATCAAGGAACTGCATGCCGTAAATAAAATATAAATGAAAGATTTCGGAACGACCTCGTGTTTTATGGTCAGAGCAAGGGAACATAGTTTACAACCATTTGCATATTCTGCATAATATGAGCTGTACGACGTAGATGTTATAGGGCCAAAACTTCTCTCTCTCTCTCTCTCTCTCTCTCTCTCTCTCTCTCTCTTCTCTCTAAGTTTCCCTTCAGATCTTGCAGAGAGATCGACGAGGACGGAAATGGAAGCGGAGAAGCAGAAGACGCAGAGGGAGAGGGAGAGAGACGGCGCGGACGGTCCCAAGAAGAAGGCGAGAGTGTTGGAAGCGCGGGAGGACGTCGAGGTGGAGGCGCCGCCGAGCGAGGCCGAGGTGGAGGAGTTCTTCGCGATCGTGCGGCGGATGCACGTGGCGGTGAAGTACTTCGGCCAGAAAGCGAATGGGGTCGACGGGAAGCCGCCGGGGAAGTGGAGAGCCGCCCTGGAGGCGGAGGACGTCGTGGTGGTCGCGGCGGACGAAGCCGGGGAAGTCTTCGACGACAAGGAAAGAGTGAAGAGGGCGGCGGCGGCAACGACTCCGGCTCCGGAGGGAGTGGCGGAGGTAAATGGGGTCTTTGACCTGAACAGCGCGCCGGAAGAGGGATGCGCCGATTAGGGACGGCGGTTGTTCTCTCGTCCAAGTGGTGGTGGTGCCGCGTGTCGGCCTGAGGCGGGAAGCTGCAAGCTAGATGGCAAAACAGGTACAGCTCAGGTTGTTTCTCTGTTTGTCTGTTTGTTTGTTTTTTTTTTTTTGAATTTTTGCAACCTGTTAGTTTCTTTTCTTCTCGAATGGAATGAAAAGTTTAGGTGATTCCCTAGTGCTACGGTCCGTTCATGTAAATTAATTATTTACCATTCGCGAAGTTCAATAAAATTTTGGAAGAAGGAAGGCAAAAATCGATTAATGACATTTATGTATATAGCAAGTGACGTTGGTGGGATCAAGGGTGCAACCCATGATGATGGTTCCTTCCCCCCCCCCCCCACCCCTTCTTTATGGTCATCCTCTCTTTTCTCTACCATATTCATTACATTATAAAGTAAAATAATCTAATGACTTTTCTCGACTTTCCATTTTATGGGGATCTTTGTATCATCGAGAAGAATGGTGCTGTTCTTTTGATGAGCCCCCAAAAAAGAAGAAGTAGAAGATACTCTGATCGTTTTCGGGGAATAGCATAGCACTTCTTGCTTATCAATTTTTATATCTAGAATAACGAATAACATAAAGGGTGAGTTTGGTAACCATTCTGTTTTCGAAAATAATTTTTACTCAGAAATAATTCTTTTTTGTTCTATTTTCGAAAATAATTTTTAAGCATTTGAAGGCGTTTGATAACTGCTCAAAATTTATATTTTTAGAATAGAAAAAGAATAGAAATACGTTTAGTAATTGCACAAAATTTTTTTTATTAATAATATTTTAATAATAATTTATTTTTTTTAAATATGTCTTTCTTTTTTTATTTTTTTTCTTCTTTTCCTTCCTTGGCCATGGCCAGGTTGTCAGCGCAGATGGCCGCCCTCGTCAGATCTAGCAAAGGCCATAGGTGAGGGTTGCGATGTCCTTGCCGACCCTGGCTTGTGGCTTATTGCCGATGGTCGACGACAGGCCCGGAAGAAAACAAAGAAGAAAACCAAGAAGAAGGAGAAGAATTTTTTTTTTCCATTTCTGATTCTTGTTCTCAAAATCAAGAAGTAATTTTTTTTTACTTCTTGATTCTATTCCAAAACTGATTTTGGGAACAAATTTGTACAAATTTATGCCCGAAAATAAAAACTTTACTAAACGGATTTCTGTTCCAAAATTGATTCTAGGAACAAAAAAATAGAATCAGTTACTATTTGACCAGTTGCCAAACACAACCAAAGTCTTGTACATCGAAGCTGTACTGACAAGAATAGATAGACATGTGCGTAGTTATTATTGCACTAGTCAGGATATATGGAAATGTACATGTGGAGTTAGGCAGGTTTCACATGTACGATCAAGTGTAAATGTCTCGTGATTAGAGGTGGTTTAGAACGGTCAGCATCGACTAGAGCGGGGAAAGACAGTGCTATCGACTTTTGTTGTGGCGGCGACGGCGGCTGACCCGTCTACTTTTAAAAAGCTACTCCCATCCAACTCTTGAGATTAAGTGCCCTTTTTTGGGGCGGGCATTTCGCATGCAGGCGACACGACATCACGATTGCAAACTCCGGCGATAATAGTATTACCGAGCGTACCGGATTCATGTGGATCCAATGATGCAGCACACCACAACTATCGGACCGGAAATAAGACATTTCGGTCGTCCCTCGGTGAAGAAAAGAAAAGAGGACAAAAAAAAAACCAGAGAGTGAAATAGAAAAGCCAATGCATTGCAACAACAACTGAAGCCCAAAGATAGCGGGCAAGTAGCCCATAAGATGAGAGGCCCATTCATGCTTTTTCTGTCTTGCATAGATCAAAGGAAAAATGCCGAAATTTACTACGAAGTGGGGTCGTTTTCTCAAAGTTCTCAAAAGCGGGACTTGCGCTTTTGAGAAAAACCCCTTGGAGTCAGCGGCCATGTCTCAAATAACCCCCCGACCTCATCCTCGGTTGAAATTTTTCGCCGAACGGGCGATCACGTGCGGAGATTTGCGCCTTCGAAGACGGTTTTTTTCCTCCCGAAATGTCCGATCCATGTGCAATATGGCCAAATTTAAAGTCCCGATGGGGCGCCCTCATTTTCTAGATTTGGATGAAAATTCGATTTTGTGCCCCTCTCTGGTGTAGCCTAATCAGAGTCGGTTCTGGCCGCAGCCCGGCGGGACTGGGACCAGCATCTCTCCACCTCCGAGCTCTAGGTCCTTCTCCACCAAGGGTGGCGGTTGTAACGTGTTGAGGAAATCAAGGGAAAAAAATCGAGTGGGTTTAGATGGTCGATTAGGAGGCAATTTGTACCGTCGGATGTGTGAAATATAAGAGATTGGATGAGGATAGAGGTTCCCAAGGTTGAATCGAACGACGGCGATCCATCTTACCATACAACCTCACTCTCAATGCTTTGCTTTTACAAGTCGCGATTTCGGCTTCTCTCTTGGCACGGACGAAATTGGAGAAACTAGGGATTAGGATTTGATAGGACAAGTTGGGGGATATTATGCCTAATTTCGTACCAGTGTGCTCAAAGTGGACTTCATAGGACCAAAATGCCCCTGAGGTGCAAATCTACACATGCGATCAAGTTAAAAAATAATGGAAAAATGGCACAATTGGTCCCGAACTTTGACTTAATGTGCAACCTTGAATTATAGCCTAGTGTGCAACGCGGCATCTGAATTTTTAATTTGTTCAAAGTGGTTCATGAACTTTTGATACATGTTCAATTTAGACCATCAATTATATGAAAATGTTCAATGTTATCCCTGAATTTGAATTAATAGAAGGACAACAACGATCATTTGAACTATATTGGACATGAACAAAAAGTTCAGGGATTATATCGAATAATTTAGATGTTCATAGATCACATTGTACATTAAGGTAAAATTCAAAGAACACATTGAACAAATTAAAAATTTGAAAATCAGGATCAAAGTTTAGGGACTATTCGTGTCATTATTCCAAAAGTAATTGGCCGCCTATGTGGTTGGGCAGTTATTTGAGACACGGTTGCCCACTTCGGAGGGTTTTATGAAACCAACCCCACTTTTGGGGGAACACTGAAAAAAGGACCAAACTTGGGGGGAGAATTTTCGATTTTCTTCCCCCAATTAAAGAGGCATTTCTCTTTTGGACATGCTAGACCGGGACTCCAATGGAAGCGTTCCATGCGTGCCAGATTTTTAAATTTAGCGCGACGGACTGTACGCCCTAGTGATAGAGCATATTACAAGCGTTCTTTTCTTTTGTGCTTTGAGTGAAGCATGGATTTCGTACTTTGTGGAAAGTAAAGTTTAGCGGGACATGCGTCGGTTTGGATTCGACGGGCAGTTGAAAAATGATGCTCATCGTGTATCCCGCTTAACACGTGTGAAAAAAAAATTTTACAATGTACAAAATAAGTTTCTAAAAGGTGAAGAAAGAAATATTCGAGTTGAGAAAGACCCGTTGGAAAATGATGCTCATCGCGTATCCCGCTTAACACGTTTAAAAAAATAATTTACAACGTATGAAATAAGTTTCTAAAAAGTGAAGAAAGAAATATTCGAGTTGAGAAAGAAGAAGGTAAAGACTTTGACGGTATGATATAACTTTTTGTAAAAAAAGATTAAAAGAACAAGAACAAGAACTTTGATAAAAAGTGGTGGAGATTGGTCCAGCGGACGCAACATCACCTACCATCGAAAAAGAAACGGTAAAAGAAAGTGGGGCTAGTCGAATGTCCATTTCTATCATAGGTGAGTGATTTCATATTCTGTATAGGTTTTATCTTAAACTTGGAATCTATCAATGAAAACAGGTTCCTCATTTTTTAAAATCTGGAACTTATCCTACATAGTCTAGAATATGGAACCTATCCCGTTATAAGTTTCACGGTCTATCCAAGTTCTATAGATATTATTAATTGAACAATTGCAGTGAATTATCTTTAATGACCATCACTTGCTGTTATGATTCACTGATCACAACTTTTATTTAAAGTCGTGAAGAATATATATAACATTAATAAGTGACAAAATGAAAGCTTAAACTAGTAATATCAAATTATACACTCATCATCTAACGTCAAGAAATACCGTAGGATTACGCGACAACACAAACCAAGAAAAAATACAAAAAACTTGTTTCAAGTTTTAGGCCTAGAATTTGGAACCTGGAACCTATTTGTTGAAACATATTTTCCAATTTTTGAAACCTAGAACCTACTTGCATATCTTGGAACCTAGAACCTAGAGGATTCAATTGGTCAAATTCTAGATTTTACCCTAGAACCATGCTCACCTCTAATTTCTACGTCCTCCTATGGTGAATAAAATAATCCTTACCCTCAACCTATTGGAGAAATTAAATTGAATCTCAAAAAAATAATTAAACAAAATTACTGAATTAAGGAAAAGCTAAAGTAATTACCATAAGATTCATATTTTTCAGCGAGGTCACGCTTATGTCATTATTCCAAACAATAGAGAATGCATCATGCATTAGCCATGATAATTATACTTACCTCATAGAAGTAGATCGATGGCCCTTACATTTACTCAATTATAAGTCACAAAAGGGTAAGTTTTTTATAACCGTTTAGAGGATAGACTAAATAGTTGAAGCCGCAAATTGAATACAGCAGATACCGTGACCCATAACGTCTTTTGTTCACACCAACTTCATGATCGCGCCCAGCTACACGATGGGGGAGCCTTACCCGATACTCGTAGACAAAACATGTCTGCATCTAATTTAGTCAAAGCCGGGGAGATTAACTCTCGCTAATAACACGAAGCGGATACATTGTTTTTCAATATAATTAGCATGCACAATACACATCTGCTCTCCTTTCGCTACATTTTCATCGTGATATGGAATCACCACTTCTTTGCGATTCGCACGCATAGCAAGAGTCTCTCTCTCTCGGTGTGTACGCGGGCGCATGTGCAGCGTTGTTTGCTTTGTACAGAGATTATACCTTGGCTAGCTACTACC
The DNA here is from genome assembly GCA_031216285.1 of Syzygium syzygioides. NCBI lineage: Eukaryota > Viridiplantae > Streptophyta > Magnoliopsida > Myrtales > Myrtaceae > Syzygium > Syzygium syzygioides. The sequence goes on along the minus strand of CM062252.1, from coordinate 19,649,437 downwards.
TCCACCTTTGCTACTTTGACAAGAGAGATAAAGTCCTTTTAGCTTTATGCCCAAAAAATGCTCCCAAAGCACATCGACCCCCCTCGTTAATTTCCAAAGACAAAATAGCATTATCATCCACGAACATCATCATCATCAATGGTTGCAATCAAATTGTTGCACTTCCTATTCCAAAGGCAGGGCATCATTGACTAGTGGGTTGCCTTTGATTCTCCATCTTTTGTTTTTAAGGAAAAGGAAGAAGAGGAGGTTGAGGAGATTTTTTCCCACCGGTTCATGATGCAGAACCCCATCTGAGACTTTGTCGCTTGGAACCCCCACTTAAGACCACAAATTTATAGATGAATTCCTTTTCCATCATTTGATTTTGAATGATCATGGCATTGAATAATTGTTGCTCCTAGCTTGCTAATCACGTCCGACGTAAATTCGGGTCGCAGGCATCTATTATAGATGCGACGTTTTTTACGTTATTTTTAGGATGCGTCTGAAAATGTTATGGCAAATATAAATATTTTCCGTGAAAATCAACGTCAAGGAAAATAGTTAGTTTTCATTTATCTATTAGAAAGGGAAGTTGCTTTTGCCCCCGATCTAAGCTCGCTGTTTTCACTCCACGAAAACATTTCTCGTAGATCACTTCGTCATCCAAACACCGGAAAGTTGGAAAACAATTTTTTGAGAACACTTTTCCTCGAAACAATTTGCGCGCGATTTCTCGCTACAGAATCGAAACCGGAAGAGAAGAAAAAGAAGAAAAAGGAGGAAAGAGAGGAGAGAATAGAAGAGAGACAACGACAGAGAACCAATACCAGCCATCTAAAATTAGTTGGTGGCATCTACATGCCAAACAACACTGTTGGCCCAATGTCTCAATCAATTGGGTGGCCATCATCGTTTCGTTCGGTGCAAAACTTTTTTGCTCTCTGGTTCCCAGCTAGCATGTTATGTTCGGAAAGAGCATCATGCGGACATTTATGCTGCTGTTTGCTTCTGACATCACATCCTATGCTCATCTCCTGCACACCATTATCGACATCGAAAAAGCGAATCAAAAGCGTTTCATGTACACTCCGCCTGAGGCTTGCGCAAAAACGTAGCGTCGAGCAACTATCGCGAGGGGCATCTCCTTTTTCGAAGTGGAGTTGGAGAAGATCGTGGACTCGTATCTTCAGGAAGTCGTTTGGCAGCCCGATGTTCGAAGTCGGGAGTCGTTTCTCTTCTGGTTTCCATTTGTCTCGATGTGAAGAAAGCATATTCAACCTGCGATGATGACAAACCCGGTCAATACGTTAAACCCATCATGCATTCAATAAGCAAAACGCAAAATGGTTTTCAGCCTTGGAAAATTATTATAGTATGACCTTCTGGTGCATTTCTTTTAGAAAAAAGAACAAAATAAGAAGCACCGACTACTCTGATTTTTCAAATGGGAGAGAGATAAGTACACGTTCAAACCGTTGTTTTGGTTGAGTGGAAGGTGTCGGTTTAGCTGGTTTTTAACCATTTTATGTAATCTATATAGATTCGGATGTACTATCTCACCATACGATCTTTTCTCAGTCTTTTGAAGGGATTGCTTTTTAGTATTAATTTATACCACAAGCCTCTTCCGCGGTTACGTCGTATGATCTGCTTATAATTTTTATACCTAGATAAGACGTATAGATTCGAAACATTCACATCGAGTCATATTTTATCGCGTTCCTCGCGTTGGGTCGTTCCCGAGATCGCTCCCTCCTATTACATGCACGGTTCTTGGCTGATCGAAATCAGGAAATCGTGCATGCCCCGAAAACCGAACATAGATCTTGCCTTTTGGGATGTTTTTGAGTTGGTTGTAAATATAATACTCGATGGCCAAATGGTCGATGATGCCCAGTTGACATGATCAAAGCACCCGAGTAGTATTTAGTCTAAACAATCAATCGAGCAGACGATGCGCCTTTTCACAAGGCTCAACTGGCATGAACACCCTCCTCCCCACTGCTCTCATTCGTGGGTTCCGATGTTGACCTAAAACGTGCACATAAGTTTCTTCCTTTTCTTTGGTTAATAAATCCATTATTGCCTCTAAACAAGTTGATAAAGGTGCATCGACACCCGTGATTTGATCGATCATGTCTTACCACTTTCTTTTATAATTACTATAATGGCAATTCTCAGTCAATTTCGTGGAAAATACGAGGACCCCAACTCATCCCTCTAAATTATTGCTTTGTTTAATTACCCATCAACATCGAAAACCCGGTAATTACGCTGAACTCTCCAGAAAAATAAATAGAAGACTCTGCGTCCTTTTTCTTTACCTAATCGATCCGATTAATTAACGAGACCGGTGATATGAATTGGTCTGCTTACTGCCACCCAGAAACTGGTTTGGCAAAACTTGCGAAAAGAATTAAGCTTGGTTTGCTTTAGGAAAAATGAATAGTTTAAAAAATATTTTTCTAAAAATAATCACTTGAAATAATTAGTCGATGAAAAATATTTTCGTTATCGACAGCAATATATGTCAAAATATTTTGTAAACGATGAAAATATTTTTTATTTATTCATTTTTATAAGCGATACGAACGATTGATTTTAGGAAAATATTTTGCAAATCATTCATTTTCCGCTAAACAGAGCCTTAATATATTTTTCTTTTTCCGAGAGATTGAAAAATCTTTTGATCGTCTTAAAAATTATGAAAAAATGTTCATTCACGAGACAATAAATGGACATATATTTTATTTGGAAGAGCTACATCATACTAATTCTTAAAAGTTATGAAGAAAAATCATGCATCCCATTTATTATTTGGGGTTTCTGCCCTCCCTGTACATACAAATTTGCTTAAAGCTTCTTCCTTTTTTGGGGGTGGCTAAGTAAATTTGGTTCAAGCTAAGATTTGCTCCTCATCTTTCTAATTAATCAAAGTACACAAATGGACACCCACAAATAATTAAATGAGAGTACGTGGGGGGCCACTCTCTCTCTCTCGAAACTTCTCATCAATTTCTCAACCATCACTAGCTTTGTAATCGAAACCCTCTTTCGCACGTCAAACCAAGGAAACTCCGACCAATTCCACCAATGAAATACCTTGGGCTTTTGCTTCTTCCTGTTTAGCTCTTGTACTCTAATGCGACTAAAACGTGGACACATGACACGATTCATTGTCCCCAAGATGAACAGTTCGAGCATAGACTGAAACGATGGGACACACGAACAAGTCGTGCAAATATACAGCCTATGTCCGTGCCGAGCATGATTGCCAACTCGTTACAAACATCAATAGTTTATTTCGTGAAAAATTATGAAAACGAGATAAACGAAACCCGAATTGACGATCTTAAGTGCTTTTACTTTCCTTTTTGCCCTCAAAGATACTGGGTGATCTTGCTAATTTGAAACGAAACGAATGCTTTGTATTGACACGACTTGCGTTGGTTAATACCTTAACCACCCCATGTGGTTAGGTTTGAACAGAATCTGATTGCTTGGCAGGGACAAAAGTCATCGGTGCAATCAAGACGGCGATTTCTAGTTACCTTGTCGTGGTGGGCTACCGAAATAATTTCTCGCTAAAGTCGCTTTGCTTATCCAAAACCCTTTTCGGGCGATCTTTAATTTAATCGAAAGCACTCAAGTGACGATACGTACAATTTTCTTTCCAAATTTAACCTATTGGAGAAAAAAAAAGTCGCAAATAACTGACAAGTGGGTACGAACTCCCGGCGAGTCCATCGATCGCCATAGATTATTACATGAATTCACATTACTTTATGCGTACAAGGGTTGAATTGTGCGATTTTAATAGTAATTCTAATCTGTGTTTTTTTTAAGAGGGAGGGACAGGGATGGTCCACATCACCCAACTTTTGGTCCCTCTAGCGTTATTTTCCATTTTCAAAGTGTTGGATACGATTCCTTCAAAGTGAAGCAAATCTCCCTTTTTTTAACGATGGAAAAAAACAAAGGTGGCAAACGTATTGGAATTCTTGTCCGATTGGTAGAAACGTGGATGGCCCAAAAACGTGCGCCGAACGAGAATTACTAAGGGTGAGCGTAATTTTAAGATAGCATCTAAAACATGAGAATTTAATAGGTGGAAACTTATAAGTTTCAGATTTCAAGATATGCAGGATAAATTGTAGATTTCAAAAGTTGGAAAACTTATTTCGACGGGTAGCTTTCAGGTTCTAAGCAGATAGAACCTGGAACTTGATACCTTAAATAAGTTTTTTGTACTTTTTAAATAGATTTTAGGTTTCAGGTAAAATCTATACGGAACTTGGAATCATTTGCCCTTAAAATTTACCCGTTACGGGAGGAATTTCCCAAGACAAGAAACGTGGAAAGCGAGGTCGTATGTGGACGATTGAGCGATGGGCGTGGAAGAATCAAAGTTGGAATCAAAGTTGGGGGGCTATTAGGGTCAGATTATTGGCCAAAATCTTGTCACGCAACGCTCTGAATTTGTTTTGAAGTGAAGTCTATGAAATTTATTCCTCACAAGTATATGCTCCCACGGCAAAGCGCTTTTCTTTTTTTCTGCAGGATACTTCCTTTTTTTCTCTCAACGTAATTAATCGCGACGGAACCACGTATGATAAACGAATTATGGGTCAACACGGCCCTGCGGTAAAAGTGGGAAAAACGAGCTTTTATGTCGTCCATCTTTGATGGAGAATGATTTCTAGAGCCGCGATTCGGTGATGAATACGCGATTTTAGGTTTCCACGAGTTAATATTCTAAGTTGAAAAGGATTAGTTTTATTGATAAGGGATTGAATTAAAATAGGTTGAAAAAGAGAGAATATGTTTTGGGTCGGACAAAGAGCAAAGTCAAATCGAAAAGTCATGGGAGGCGGGGAAGGTAGCCCCGTCCTTGCGAGCAAAGGCGACAGGGGCGTCTAGATTTCAATCCGAAATATTGAAATTTTAAAAAGAATCACGGATTCAAACCCGCAAATAGATGTTAACAAAGCGAGGTGCTTTTCCAATATTTTCATATACCGAAATATCTTTATCCAGTCGATAAAAAGTCAAATTTGACACAATCGCTCGAAGAATCAGAGTATTTTTAAATTTAAACGTATAAATTAGTCGGAAGTTCTAAATTATACTTTTAGAATAAAATTGAACTGGACCTTTGATTAGTTTGATCAGGACCCCCGCCGCAAAATTTCCATCTGACGATCCGAAATTTGACCATATGGGGGGGTCATAGGGATTGAAGTCGTATACGTACTACGACTCGATTGCTCCAAATATAAAAAAGTTAAACCTGACACACTTATTTGAGACAGAGCTTAGGACTTTTGATAAACTTCTCTTCATTTTAGATTATTGTCCTTGGCCAATGCCTTTGGAGATTATATAATGTATATTTGCAAACATGGCCATGGTTTTGAAATTTAAATGTACAGGTAATCCATGTGCATAAGCCGAGACTTTGACCCGGTTTAAGCGTGAACACTAACAATGAACATAGAGAGAGATTAAGTGAATCGAACACATCTTATGTAAAACTCCAAAACAACCTCTCTATTTTTATTCTCTTTGATAAAAAAATAATTGATTTCATAAATATCACCTTTTCTCTATCGATCTAGAAATTGAAGGTTGGAATCCTTAACTAATTTTCATTGTACATATTACTCGATCGCCATGTTTTCAACGGGTCAAATTACCTAAAAAATCATAATCCTTGTGTCAAATTCAGTTTTAAACCTTTTAATTTTTTCAATTTAGTCTTAAACCTTCTATGCTTTTCCAATTGAGTTCATTCACCCAATTTTGATTGGAAATTACTAATGTGAATGCCAACAGTCCTACGTGGAACAGTCTTTGTTGATGTTGATATTTCTAATAGTATTTTAATATTTTTTTCGAATTTTTCGAATTTCTATTACTTTTTATTTTTAACTTAGGGCTGGCGAGGGTCGCCAACATAGGGCGAGGCTTGCAACAACCTTTAGGCTAGGGCATCCTGGCCCTCACATATGGTAGGCGAGGGTTGGCTGGCCCTCAGTTAAAAAAAAACAAAAGTAAATAAAAGAAAGAAAAGAAAAGAAGAAAACAGAACAAATTTTTTAAAAAATATTATAAAAAAATATTCACTTCAGCATCAATCGTACCACATTGGACGGTTAGTGCCCACGTCAACGATTTTAGGTCAAAATTGACTTGACGAACTTAATTGGCAAAATGTGAAAATATTTAAAACTCAATTGGAATATTAAAAATTTTAAGACTGAATTACTATAAATTTTTTTGATAATTCTCCCGTGTTCTACCTGTCAAGCTACAAAGGCACTCTTCGGCAAAAAAAAAAAATGCAAAGGCGGAGGAATTTCTTTTAAGGAAAGTGGATGGGTTCATGATAGCTTATTCGAGGAACGAAGCAAGGGACCCCATCAATTATAAGAAGCTAAGCATATGGCGTGAATCATGAGATTGTGGTCAAGCCTGCAAGAACACAATTCGTCCACCCCTTTCTCAAAAGTATCATGAATAATTTCAAGAAAGGAATAATCTCTACTTTATCTCTATTTTTATTTTTTGGGGGGCCCTATGTGGCAGTCCTCTGCCACTTACCCTAAAATCCAACCACCACATGATGATTCCTAGATAAGCAGGTTCTCTCTTTTCACATTGGCTTTGAAGTTGGAGGATGCACCCACACAGATTTCCCGCCATTTGCTTACAACAACTTTTCAAGGTAATGGAATTATGTAAGCAATCTTTAATCCTCCCCTTTTGTAAGGAAAAAAAAAAAGAATCATAACACAAATAATTTTTAAAATTTGACCCAATATACAATATTATCTCTGAAATTTTAAATTTGTTTAATGTGATTCCTGAATTTTAACTCAATGCGTTTAATATGGTCCTTCGACTTTTAGTCATTGGGCTATTTGAAAATGTTCAATATTGTCATTTTATCAATTCAAGGTCTGGGACGGCATTAAACATTTTCATACCGTTCTGAAATTAAATTAAACATGTACTAAAAGTCTTGAAACCGTATTGAACAAATTAAAAATTTAGGGATGATTTTATACATTAAGCTAAAGTTCGGAGATCACATTACATATTAGGTCAAAATTTAAGAACCAATTGTGTTATTTACTCAAAAAGAAAAAAAGTCATCGCGACTTGATAGGACATTTCATAATTTTCAAAGCTCTGACGTTTCGTCGCATACGTACAGGTGGCATTTCGTAAATCTCCTTTCTCGTCAATAATGCTTAACATATGCGCACTGTTGAGGTAATCGGAAAAAAAAACGCAATCTTCGCTTGTCGGATTGAAAGACAATTTTTAGGTATCTGTCTATGTGTGCGCATTGATGATGAATTGGTGAGTCGGTGAAAGCAATTAGCATGAGTTTCGGGCGCAACTCCTTTGGCACGGTAGTCCAAACATGTTAGCGGGGGAGAGGAATGGAAAGGGAAGAAAAGGGTCCAAAGCAGAAGTTGACCAAAGCAAAAGATGGAAATTAGAAAAAAAGTTGAGAAGACGATTTCGTTTTTTGAGTTTATTAAATTAAATCATAGTACGGTAGGAAAAACATGGCACAAGTTGAAATAATTTTTCACATCGCTTGACAGTAAATTTTATGTGCTCTCAATATTCACACGATCTCCCTCTACTTACTAGTTTAAGTTTTTGAGTTTGATTTTCTTATGGCATCTAAAGAAAAAAAATAAGGAAGAAGAGAAGAAGAAGAAGAAGAAGAAGCAGTTATTTATTGATATGTAACTTTGTGTTTATTACAGTCTTCCATTAATTATGTTTTTGTGTGTATTTTGATTGTAATAAATTACTTTTGTAAATATATGACACGAAACCCTAATTAAGAATAAGTCATCATAAACACTTTGCCGTTATTCAATCCCCGGAAAAGACGTGTCAAACTCTTCACTATATTTACTCCAAAGCAATTTATAATTATGATGCATATCCAGTTTCGACTAACAAGATAGTCATGTCAGTAATGTTTGGAATGAATTACCGGTGTATACAACTCGCCACTGCTCTGTACAAAATGGATTCATAAGGGAAAGGCCCGAGTCAAGACCGAGATGGATATCTCAACAACTAGACGGTATCGATCTCTGTGTTATCGATTTGCTCAGCCGATCAAGTAACAAGATTAGCGGATCAGTTAATTAATCAAGCTGAGGTATATTCAATTGCAAAATGAAAAATAATTTCATTAAAGAATGTCTCGGGGGTCACTTATTGAATCGACGGGTCGAGGAAATTCACAGATTTCAAAACCGGAATTCTCTCGTCTTCTTTTTTTTTTTTTTGGGGTCCAAATGAACCGGAGCTCGCGTGGACGAACCCAGTCGCAACAAGTTTTTTGATTTGCACGAAATTTCACATGGATCCCAGATCCGATTAACAATCTGGACAGCGATCACGATCGGAAGAACCTGGGTCACTCATTTAAAAAAAGAAAAAACCGGAATTTCAAATTTAAAGTACGGGTCCCCCACCCCCACCCCCCCGGTGGAGAAATTTTCCAAGAGGAGCTATTGCTATTGCTGGGGACACTGACACGTCACCGTCGCTGTCTCGACTTCCCGTATTTTAGTCCCCGTTTCGGAGTTGATATCTACCGCCTTTTCCCGTGGGGCCCCCCCACGGTTCAATCAATCGATCAAATCGGGACCCCCCTCATAGGGGTAGCCCCGTAATTTCGCCGCTAAAATATCTGGCCCGATGTCCGAAAAGCATCGTGAACCTCACGGCACAAAAAAAAAAAAGAGGAAAAGGAAAGGAAAAAGCAAAAGGCGGAAAGAAGAAAAAATAAGAATGAAAATGAAAAGGAGGGCATTTTGTTCGTGATGGATCTTTTCGCTTACTCAACTGACAACGCCAGCGATCACAAGAACAACAACACCACCACGTCCTGCACGAGGCCTCCAACCTCCCACGTGCCACCTCTCCCTCCCACCTGTGCCGTCCGAAACCGCGAGCCACCTTCGAGAAGACCTGTTTACCGGTAGAACCGGTCTCGGGAAGGCGCCACCGGAGGAGCGGGGCCGATCCCCCTTGTTCAAAGCGTTTCCGGTAGATCCTCATTTTTCTTTATCAGTAGTAAAATCCACCCACGACCAGACCACGCACGTGCGCCACGTCAAAAGCTAGCAGTCGATCGTTTTTTAAAAAAATCGAGCAATATTTTCTTCTTTTTTTTTCCGGATAATTTAAAAAATTATTTTTTAATGAAGTTAACACCATAAAAAAATCTCAACTCGAAACTAATTTTCTGATCACAAAAAAACTCAAATTGACATATACGTGACAAATTTATTCTCAAATCAATTTTTTAATCATAAAAAATCTCAAATCGATACATTTACAGTAAATTTACCCTCTATTAGTTTCCGTTAAATTGGATTAATATCACAAAAACCTACAAATCGATACATCCGTGACAAACGAAGGGTAAAAGCCCAAACTGATATACCCGTCAACTGTTGCGGGTCATTTAATTTAATAATTTAATCATAAAATTTTAAAAAAATTAATGGAGGATAAATTTATCAGTTTAAAATTTTTTATAATTAAAGATTTAATTTCAATTGTATTTATTACATCGTACCAGTTTGAGATTTTTTTTGAATATCGGATCATTTAATGAGCATGTTTAACACTGGTTAGAGTTAACGCGCGGTGCGATTTCCGGAGAGTCGGTACCGTGGGTGGACCGGTCCGGCGGAGCGGCTCGCGTGGAGAGAGAGACAGCGACGCGTGCCGTGGCCAGCAAGTCACGTGGCTCCGTGCATGGGTCGCCACCACCACTGACCCAACCCCACCCCCTGGTTAAAAGCGAAAGGGGCCTCCCTCGCTGTCTCGGAACTGGTGAAGCCGCTCTCCCCCAACCCAACCCAACCCAACCCACCCCCACGGGGCGCGCCGGCTCCGGTTCCAGCATGCGGCTCGGCTCGGCTCCGGGAATGCGGCTCGCCGGGTTGAACTCGCGTGGCACGTGGCTCCAGATCTGGGATGCGGCCCACTTGTCGTGCGCCATAATTAATCAAATTCAAAAAAAAAAAAACCGGGGGTTCCTTCTCTGTCCCCGGCTCTTTGTGATCGGGATTTGCCCAGCGCGATCTCGGCCGTCGATTTGAAACGAACGGTCCGAACGGGGGATGGTCACGCGCAAGGGAAGGGGGTGGGGCCTAAATTTCAATTAATTGAGCACCCGCTTTTTGAGGACTTGATTATTTCCCCGCTGAAGCGTCTGGAACGGGTCGAGGCATTTTCTTTGATCGAGATTGAAGGGGGAAGGGTGGTGGTAGTGGTACCAAGGCATCTTCGCTGGACCCCACCACCCTTGCGGGAAGAACTGAGCGGGACCCGCCTGCATTAAATTTTAAAGAAAATGATTCATTAGTTAATCTTTTTTTGTTTTTGGCCAGCAAATGACGTGGCGCTCAATTTCTATGTACCGCGGAACTTACCGTACCAAACAAGGTATCGATTCTGGTCTGGTTTTTCCCCTTCCCTCAAGAGCAGTGTCTCTGGCTCGCGAAATGGTATTTGGGTTGATTGCCATTTTACAGTTTGAGCTTCTACCCCGAACGCGAATATTATATTAATGGAAGGACGAATCGAACTTGTATAGCATAATTAAAATCACGCGCCACATCTAATGATATCGTCGGATCAAGGAGGTCGGGATATGTGTTTTCTATATTAATATTTTGGCGATCTACGTTGGATTTTGGAAAAAACTTTTCTATTGCAGAGATTTTCAAAAGGTTACAAAATTTAAAAGACAAATACAATCAAGGAAAGCGTAAGCGCACTTTGAGTTCTCTAACAAAACGACACAATGTTCGAGATCAATAATTGTTTATGAGAGAACAAGATCCTAATCATTTTTTTCTTTAATCTGTCGTGTTCCCCACCAAAATATTTCTTGGTCCCTGTATGCATCGAAAACTCGAGAGGGAAGATTGTGTGGAGCTTGTTTCATATTGGAAAAAATATTAGTAAATATACTTTATTTTTTCAGTAAAAAAACTATTTGTATATTTTTTAAGTATCACAAAGGATCTTATAACGAAATGCTCCAAGTTGCGTGTTAATTATGTTTAAAAAGAATATGTTTTCAAAGTACTACGGGAAAAATAACAAATTAGAAATGACAAACTCTTTTTATCAAAGCGTTGAACGACTGCCCTTGGAACGCAAATTAACACAATCCAATCCTTTTCAAAGTACCAATTTGATTTTTTTAGATAAAATCAATACAGCGAAAAGGTCAAATTGTCCCCTCGGATATCTCAAGCCACCAAACTATCCCGCAAACCCAAACTTTCTATTAACCACAGACACCCTATCTCCCATCCACCACACATCCCCTGTGTGTCGCCGACATCGCCGCCACCGATACCCCTCTCAATCGAGATGCAGCTGGCATGGTGGCCGTTGGCTAATGCCGATTGGATTTTTCAGATCGACAAAACGCGCAGGCTTCATTTGTACGAAACAAATGGTCTTTGGCAAGTTAACCAAGGGATACAAGCGAGACATCCACGTGATTCCTTGAATGACGCCAAAAATCTAGAACGGCATGGCACACCCCCAAAAACACGCAGATTTAAAAAAAAAAAAACTATAGGGGGCGGGGGGGGGACGACTCTCGTGTTTCGGTTTTTCCGCATGGAGAAGCTCGCGCCCCCGTGGATCCACGCGTCATGCTTATCTGGTCGATCCAAAAGGAGGAGTTTTGCCCCCTTTTTAAAACGATAAGCACGACCCGTTTTGCGGCTAATACTTCACCAAACCTCGCGAAAATGACTCGTTCTTTTGGGGTGGGCGGGAGGGGGCAAAGCCGCTAGATTTGGTGAGGAATGTTTCTGTCGCACAGAGAAAAACGCTCAGGGGACACGTCATGATTCATCATATCTCGTCACAACGACTCTGTTTATATGACTGTATTATAAATCCGGGAAAAAAGTTGAAAGTCTAATCGATCGAAATTACGAGAAAAACGATCCGTATCCGTCGTCCGGGAATGCTTCAAGAAAACACACACACACACCCTGTCGCGTGCCCCGAAAACACAGCGTCAATGCCGCTCCACCGAAGCCGATGAAGCTATAGCCGCAGGATTCGAAATTGACCGGCGGGCGGGCGAGATGTTTCCGGGGTGTGGTGTGGGGGAGGGAGGGGGGGCCCACGCCCCGGACTTCAAAGGCGGAACTTAAACGTAGTTTAATCCGCCAGGAAAAGAAAGTAAAGCAAAAAAGAGAGGCGAAGAGAGAGAGAGAGAGAGAGGTGTACGTTCAACGTTGTACGTGACGAGGGGGGTAGCTTTTCTATGCGCTCCACGCGCGCGTGCCCACAAACCCCCGTCACCTTCCCCCTCTCTCTCTGTCTCTCTCTCTCTCTTACATATATATAAGAAAATTTTAAAAAAAAGAAATAATATTTGTTCGTCTTCTTCGTTTGTTTATGGATGGGAGGGAGGGGAGGCGGGCATCATCATCGCCGACGACAATCGGGCGCTTCCTATATAAACCCCTCCAAACGCACTTTCCCCCCTCCCGTCCACACCCAACCCTTTTCTTCTCTCTTTCTCTCTCTCTACCAAATCTTCCCCGCCCTCTCTCTTTCTCTCTCCCTCTCTTCGAAACTATAAAGCCAGTCGCCCCCACTTTGCCCCCATTGCAACAGACATCAGCGACTCTCTCTCTCTCTAAAACATCTCATAAGCCATATCTCCCTTCTCTCTCTCTCTCTCTCCCCCACACGGCCAACGACCTTTCTCGCCGGATTTTCTTTTTCATTTTCTCGAGAAAATTGACCCGACCCGCTATATAGCCCCCCACTTTTCCCCAACCATCCCACTTCCACCTATACGTCATCATCTCTCTGTTGGTCTATCTCTCTCTCTCTCTCTCTTTCTGTGCGCGGGTTGACATTCCTTAGCCTCGCGATTGCGTTATTTGAAAGCGGAGGACGTTTTTCCCTTTTGCCTGTTTCTCTGACTCTGCCTGACAATGGAAGAGAAGAACGACAAGAAGCGAGCGCGGGATGACTCGGCCGTCGACTCGCCCGGGTCGAACCTCACTCGGGTCGACTCGGCCGGCTCGGACCTCGGCTCGCCCGAGTCGAAGCGGGTCCGGGCCGGCTCCGAGCCGAGCCCCGAATCGGCCGACTCTGATCTGTGCTCGCCGGAGGCGAAGCGGATACAGGACGACCTGCTCAACATACTCGACGACTCCGAGGGCGTCACGGACCGGGATCCGGCCATCCAAGGCCTCGATTCCGTCATCAGAAGCTTCGAGGAGGAGATACTCGTCCCTCGGGTGCAGTCGGTTCTGGATCTGTGCGTGGAAGCGGCCGAGACCCGGTCGGAGCTCGGTTACCTGCTGGAAGCTTCCGACGACGAGCTCGGCCTGCCTCCGAGCTTCGGTTCCTCCGCGGAGGACGACGGCAAGGTCGCCGACGGCGAGTTACCGCCGGCGGGGTTCGGATTCGGCGAGACGATGGCCTTTGAGAACGAGATGACAGGTTACGACACATTCCAGTTTGTGCCCGAGGCTAGCAACAGCAATAACCACGAAACGGGCAACGAGTTTGTGATATTAGGCGGGTTGTTCGATTTCCCAGAGGGTAGTTGTGAACCGGATGACGGGCCGGAGATGTTGTGGCGGCCGGAGTCGCTCCCGGCGATTTGACCGTTCGTTTTTTTTCAGGGGGAGGGGCGTTTCCGGTCGCCGGCCGTTTTATGGGCTCTGGAACGTCTCCGACTACGACGGATACGGTGTTGATATTGATAGGTTGTGCATGTCCACAAAAAAAAAGAAGAGGAAAATCATGATCAAGTGTTCCCGTGAGAGTGGATGAACGAACGAAACCTAATCGGCGTGAGTTGACAAAACTTCTTTTTTTTTCTTAATCATCATTTTTTCCGTAGAAATTCACTTAAATCGGGGTATTAAAATAAGAAAAACGGCGGAGGAGTTCTTGGGGAGCGCGAAATGCAATGCGGGAATTGGGACTTAAATTTGAGAAATGAAAAGGAAATGGAAATTAAGAAGCGAGAACTCAAAGGGCGGAATGCGTAAATTTGGGACTTCGTCAGATCACGTGACTGGGCACGTGCGGAAGTCCTGTCTTCTTAGCCAGTGACCAAAGCAATGCGAGGAATCTTAAGCCTTTTCGCAGGCGCCTTCCCCGGTTTTGGATTTCGAAAGCAAACCGCCATCACGTGAATTGGCACGAATGCGACCGTTTTGCCATGGCCTAAAGGCCGTGTTTTCTTGTTGACATTATTGATGGCGAAAATACCGATGATGCATCCCCTTAGACTTTATCAACTCGCCACCTTTCCTCTGCTTTTAAAAGCATTTAAGCAACATTTTTCGTATCATTTAAGGAAGTTAATTGTCTTTAGACAAAATTGTTCGTACGGTTCCTAGAATTCCTACTACTCTCGAAGTCCCGAAATTATATCCGAAACACAACCGCCTCACTTTTATCAATACCGGTGTCAACGGGTAGATTCGATTTGGACTTTCGTAATGCCCGCACCCACCCTACGTCTCTTTGTGACCTGAATCCATATGAAACCCGAACTGGAAAACGGTTCTGCTTAGGTTATTGATAATTTGAAAGAAGGAAAAGAGACCGAACAATTCGTTTTTTCCTAATTCTTCCGACCTAATAACAGCCTTGAATCTCAAAACTCCTCCGTCCAATGCCGTTCGATGCCCACCCCATCACCTACGGCCACTATCTTTTATTGTCTAGCTCCGCCTCGCCCTTCTTGCAACTATTGCTGCCACCAACAACGAAGCCCCTCTCTCTTGGCAACCCACGGCATCCTAAAACTTAACACATCTTCTTCGATCTGGTGGGACAAAAACAGATTGTTTTATCCATTACACGAATCAAAAGAGAACCGACTGAAAAAGATTCAAAAGTTTCGGATCAGGCCGGGTTTCGGTTCAGATTATTCTTTTTGGCACTCCTACTAGAGGTCAAGTTTAGTAGTTGTTTTGTAGAATTCGAAATTTTAAGAAGCGACGTTTCTTTAGGGTAAGTGGCAATAGGATGAAATGTGAGGAACGATGGTGATTTTTGGAATTTTTTCTTATTAATATCGCCTACAATGTTTTGTGCCAAAATTTAGCTGATGATGGTGAAGAAAAATCGGTTGGTGAAATGACAAAGAGTATAGACGGAGATATTTTTGCATTAAAGCTTTTGCCTGTGTGGGCCACGAATGTGTGGTTGCTCATTTCTCAAGCTGGGTCAGATTCAAACGTGAAGGAGAGGGCAGGAAAGAAACGCATCGCAGCTACGCATTTCCGCATTGTTTTTGCATGAAAATTGATAAATATCAGCGTTTGTTTATTTTGTTTGGATTTCCCTTAGCAAAATGAAAAATATTCCTCTGAAAATGATAAAGAGCGTTGCTAGTGTAACGGTACCATTAAGCAACGGTGCAATTTAGATCATATGTACCATTTTTCATGAATTGAGAAACTGGTAGGAAACAAAAAATGTCGACAGAGCTTTGGTTTTTATATGAAGAAACAAATCTATCCATATTATTCGAGCAACAGATAAAAGGCTTTAAGAAATTTAAACCGCAACTTTTAAATGTTGGGTAGTACTCTAAAACAAGAAAAATAATATCATTTAGGAATTATCAGAAAAAGTTAGGTAATTATCCTAGACACGGGTAAATCATGCCATGGACTTTTAATTAGTGTTTTATGACGTTTTAACGCACAACTACATTTATCTTTCACGAGTCCAGCTGGCCCAACGCCACGGCACTGTTCTGCTGAATTTGTAGCGGTGCTCTTTGTGACCACAGATGTTATATTATGATAGATGGGCAACTAGGATTATAAAAAAGTCATGGGATGATGAGATCTATATCCCTTATTAAAAAAAAAAAATCTAAGTAATAATATGCAAGACTTACGGCAAAAGAAATTAACTGCGATTGCCATAGTTTGGAATGCATTGTTTTGGGTTCAAAACTCCAATTGAAAAACCCCAATGAAAAGCATCTGCAAAGATAATTTTATTTATTCTGCATGAAAAATACACTAACATTAGTCTAAGGGGTCATCGGTTGCAGAGTATGTAGTTTTCACTGGAATCTATCTTATTAAAATAGGTTCCCAGTTTTTGGGACCTAAAACTTACCCTATTTGCCATGAAATTGAGTATTTATTTTTTTATTCTTTTGTTCCCTTTCTAGGTTTCATTTTTACAGCAAAATAATATGAGCAGAAAAGCGGTTTAAAGTATAATATGAACAAGGGTGAGACAAGTCCGGAATGAGTGAGGGTTGTGAGGCTCAAATGAGCGACAATGAGGGTGAGGGGCGCGCACATGCAAGCGAGAGAGAGAGAGAGAGAGAGAGAGAGAGAGAGAGAGAGAGAGAGAGAGAGAGAGAGAGAGAGAGAGAGAGAGAGAGAGAGAGAGAGAGAGAGAGAGTGATGAATTGTCTAAGTGAGGCTGGAGAGAATAGAGAATGGAATGCAAGAGTAAAATTAGAGTTTCTAAGCTTTATGAAACGGGTTCTAAATTCAGTCCGGTTTCTGGTTAGTTCTTCACTCAAAATTGGGAACTAGACTGATTCCCACAAGTTTAAAAAATTTGAAAATGTGAATTGAACCGGTTCCAACGGACTTGGAATCGGATTGGTTTTCAGGGTAGTCCGGTTTGGTTTTCGAGCATAATCGGTCCAATTGCACAACCTTAATTAGTCTATATCAAACAATATTAAGCACATCCATAATCATTGATGGGTTAAGCGGTTAAACAAGGAAAATACACTGTGCTTAATATTGTTCGAATTCTAATTCTCCCAAGAAACCGGTTGAATTGAAGGCAGACAAGTCACCGTTCACGGCACTGTTAGCTCAACATTTCCCTATATGAAAAATAGTGATTCCTGGTAATGATTTGCAAGATCTCAGCCGTGCAATAACAGTCACAGCTGAAAAGAGACGATAAAGATATTCCTTCCATCCGAGATTAGAAAGAAATTAAAAACCCAGTCGCTAGAACATAAAGGTGCTACAAAAGTGCACTAACGAGGCTTTGGACAAAGGAAGGAAACTCGACCAAGTTAGAGACGCCGCGTCCGTGATAACTACGATTTTGAGAGGTCTGTGCAAGGGCGTAACTGAGGCAAGCTAGTTGCGAGATCTCTGCCCTTGACGTGCAGACAACCGAAGCCCGACTCGGGTCTTTATGAGTTCGAGTCATTCCAGTGCTAAAATCAGCATGAGATCAAAGTCGCACTTAGGCGAATCGGGCCATGTGTGTTTCACATTGTATAGAGGCATAAGATATTGAGATTAACTCGGGCTTAGGTCTTTGGTCTTATCAAGTAAACCTCGGGTTTACTGAAAGTTTCCTAGGGTCAAGCTCGAGCTTCAATAGCATTGAGTTCAAGTCTGGTATCGTCGTATCCGGTCGAGTCCCGGATCAGAGTATTAAGTACTTCGACTAGGCTCAGACACGAAAGTCCCACCTACATAAGCCCATTGTCCAGTTGGGGTGTTTATTCGACAGGATCTCCATCTTGATCTTGCGATGGTGTTGTGCGACAATATCCCCCAGGTCTTTCCGGTGAATTATAGCCAGGCGACTCAGAAAAGGTGAGTTACAACATCCAAATTCCAAGTGGCTGCTTGCCGATCAATTGTATATGAGTGTAAAACTCCATTACAGTCAAATTCGAAAACTTCTGTAACTTGTATGCTGGGACATCATGAAAAACATCAAAATACAGCTTCTGTTCGCTTTCTACTTTGGCAATTCTACTGGCGTACTTGATATCCTCTCTAGGACTTTGGGTGGGTTTGGTTTGGCATTTGCTAAGAGCTTTAGGCATCTAAAGACCCCTTGTGCCAAAGTTGAACAAACTAGGGGGGCTCACCTAGAATTTCGCTGACTGTCGAAGGGCCAGATCCGGATCACCTGGGGTCGTGCGACCTCGGTTGCCCTCACCTGAAGTCGCGTGACCTCGATGACGAGCTGTCACCCCAGCTTTGTCTGAGTTGCTGAGTATGATTATAGAAATTTTCACCCCTTATCCGAATAAGTTCTTTAATAAGCATTTTTGTTAGTGGATTTTCGAGAGACGATTGACACATAGACCTTTGACAATTAGCAATACACATGGGCAAATGTCCATAGTTAACGACGCTCGGCACTCCGACAATGTGCAGTGCTCTACAATGGTATGAAAACTTACGGTGGTCAAATCCAAATGCATGCATGGTACTTTAGTAGAGGTACCATTGTCGCTGTCAATTAGATAAGGATAAAGTGGTATACAATCAAACTTACACACCGTTGGAATTTATAATTTTCCGACGCACCCTAATCTTGTCGGGTCAAGCCCGTCACTCTGCCACGCGTAATCCTCAAATAGGCTACTTAAAAACTCCTTTATCAACATTCAAAGGATTCAACCGGGAGTGATTCCATTCTCAGCCATAAGCTTTGATTGTCTCCAATAATTCATGATCTTCCTGGGTCCACATGGACCGTAGCATATGTGTTCACCAAGCGGCTTCCAGTTCATAAGGATTGGCCTCTTTTTTTTTTTTTTTAATCTATCATATTCTTACTCTTAATTCATTTTCAAACTTTTGCCTTACGTCCTTACAAAGCGTGGAAGTCGAAACTCATATCTGAAACTTAACATTCTCACCTTTAGCCTCTTTGAGAATATGGGAAATCGAACTCCCTACCTCTCCTCCCCAGGTAGAAAGGATGGTCACTAGGGCAAACTCAGTGATTTAAAATCAACCTCTTCTGATTGCCTCTCTTTTACATAAGGAATGCCGAGAGGTAAACTGAATTTTACTTGTGGGATGGGAACAAATCAACTCAATCAACTGCTAAGAATTGCATATACGAGTGCCTTGGTCCTGCATGCTATAATCAGTTCTTTAATTGTTTGTATATGGTAATAAAGATTCCATAATCTCCAATATCTGAAGTAATGTGCTGATCACATAAATGACATCTTTCTATGAGTCAAAACGCTCAATTGACTCGCTTATTCAGTTCAAAACTACCCTTCATTTATCTATATATTCGATCTGAACATTCAATCGATTCGCTTTCTATTCCTTCCCAAATTGTCCTTCAAAAAATAATAAAAAATAGAAATTAAATTTTATCCACGATCCAAGCACCCAATTATTTCACTGAAAGAATAACAATCCTCGCTTATTGCCTCCATTCAGAAAACAACTACCATTTTCTTTTCTCATGCAAATTCATTCTATTATGTGTTCTTTTACATATTTAAATTAATCCTCACAAGCTTTTTTTCCCCTTCTGGCAAGAAGACAAGGTTGTTGCCTTGTTGGCGTACGCTAAACTCTAGCTCTTTTCTTAATCACAATATCCAGTTACTTAATATTCCTTACGATAGTGGTATGCATACTTAAAGTAATTCTATAAAATTAATAAATCTAGGAGTTGTTTTCGCTGAAGGAAACTCCCTCAAGCCAACCTTTCTGATCGATGAATTACAATCACGAGTATCCCTACATTTGGATACCGTGTTGCGCGCACGAGTATAAAATAAAATGATGTGATACTCTTTAATGTATGAAATGTAAATATATTTAATGTTTTCATGGTGGACCAGGTCACCTGTTCATTTACTAATGATAAAGTGAAATATGAAACACCTTTCGTTTGACAAAAAATATGTTCTAGACAATAATTTTATGTTTCATGATTGGTTTGTTCATTTTAATAGGTTAAAAGGAGTATTTTACAAGCCTTGAACGTTTATAAAATAGTCTTAGATTCATGGGTCGTACAATTGGGTTTGTGCCGTAACTATTCAACCCATTGCGGCAAATGTCTACCTCTAAAACTCTTATTTGTTTCACGAAAAATAAATAATTTTAAAAATATATTTGAAAAATAATCTCTTGAAAATAAAAATAATTTTCATTATCGATAATAATTTATATTTAAATATTTTCTTGAATGATAAAAATATTTTTCATTTATTTATTTTTATAAATAATACAAACGATTATTTCTAAGAAAATTATTTATTTTTTATGAAATAAACGGAGCCTAAAATACAAATCAAATTTCTTTGTTCAAATATGTAGTATTTTTTTAAAACCAACGGGAGAGGATACTTAGGACGCCAGGATTACTCTGCTTACGAGTTTTTTCTTTTCTTTTGATCGAAATATCTTTCGGCTTGATATCCGTTTCTTATCCACCCGCTCACTGTCCGCAGTCCACACTTTCAGCCACTCGCTCATGGCTCTAGCTACGGTCCACGGCGGTGGATGGGGTGGCAGGATCTTCCACACCACCACCACCACCACCACCACTACCACCGTCCCAATTCGACACCTCCTCTTCCCCTTCTCGCCCAGAAGAACCCTCCACATAGCCTCGGCCAAGAAGCTCTCCTCGAGAACCGGCAAATTCGACAGCAAGAACCGGAGGAGCACCGCCACCACCACCACCCAGGACCAGGAGGACGGCGAAGATTACGGCCAAGGCCAAGGGGCGGCCGATGTCGAGAGGGTCGGGCCCGAGAGCAGCGCCATGGGGAGCTCCGGCGTCGCCGGCGACGACGGGTATTTCCTGCCGGAGCTTCCTGGGGACAAGCCTGATTTCTGGGAGGGCCCCCAGTGGGACGCTCTCGGGTTCTTCGTGCAGTATATGTGGGCTTTCGGCATCGGTTTTGCGGTAAGTAACTCGAATGCTCGTTTCTTTGGCCGTGTGGACTCTGTTCCGGGTTCAGGTTGATGTGCTTTGTATATCGTTGGTATCTGATGGTTCCATATGCCGAAGCTCAATCTAGTCCAGTAGTTGTGGGACTGATTTTGCGAAGTCGTAATCTTTTATCATGCACAGAGAGCCCCAAAAACTGGTGTAAAAGTGAAACTCGGTCCTGACTTTTCCATGGATCGATCAGGCGCTGTAGTTTTCAAGTGTTTGCAATATCGAGATCTTTCGATAATCCCATCGTTTGAATCGCGTTGCCACCCATAGAATTGTCGTCAAAGTTTTAGCTTGATAGGAAATTTGTTGAAAAAGCTTTAGGACTTTATTATTTCGATCATAGAGTTTTATGATTGAACTGCACTCGGTCAAGTCCCTGGAATTTTCGAGTACTTATGCTTATTCTTGACGTTGATAGGACCGAAATTTCAAGATCATAAAATAATCATATGAATGCGGTTGAATGGATGAAGTTTTTGGGGGAAGATTCAGTTCTGAGGAGTCATGGTTTTTCATGGATGCCTTTTCTTTTTCCGAGCACTTCATGTTGCTCACGGTTGATTGAAAAGGCTCTAGATATTTCACCCATTAACTTAGTCCTGATAATTCATTTGAACTTTTGCAATGGAATCTTCTTATAGTTCAGTGGCTTAATTGACTCTCTGGCCCTGTGTGATTGTTCGAGAATGTACCCTTAAACTGTCTATTTTAGTAGCTAATGACCTCGGAAGTTAATTGGCTATTGTACAACAACCCTATAACTCGGTGTAAAAGCTCTTTCTGGAGGGCCTATTATCCCTGGAGAGTCTCTCTTTGCCCCTTAGAAGCATTTGTTGATGGGTAGATTTCAAGTAGTCGAAGACTTGTTCTGAAATTGGTGGCTTAGGAGTTCTGTTCTCTTTTGGCAGACATTTCTCCAGAGGCCTGAAAGTCTTTATGTCTAACATTAGAACCTTGACCTCCTGAACACTGGAACTCAAAACGAAGTCTTTTGCTGGCGGATTCAAGTGACGGCATAGTGTGATGTAAGACATGAGAAGCAATTAACTCTAGTTTAAGTTTTCGCACTAGAACAATTTAAGACGCTGCCCTAGTTCCCCTCAGCATAGCCTGTTACAACCATGGTTTCAGTGCATGTATACCATGGCATCCGAACTAAGTTGGTGTTTAAGGTTGAGCACCTCAAAGTTTTAAAGACATATTAGTAGCAGCATTGAAAGTTACCTCGAATTTTTCATAAATTTTCCAATTTTGAATTAGTTGATTGATTTGACATGAGAATCAAACAGTTTTCTTGGAGTTTCAATGAGTGTTGGCTAATTACCAATGCCTTCTGAACCGGACTTTGGATATATGACATTCACAAATGTGCAGAAGTTTGTCTATATGTGGTAGCAGGGTAGTCGTGAGTTACTGAAGAAGAGAGGTAGCATCAATCGCATGCCGCGCCTGTATTTCGCAGTTAAATCCTAATTGATAAACCCTGAAGGTCAAATTCAATTAGCTGGCATTATTTTTTCCTTTGCCAAATAAGCAGCAAAATAAAATTAGAAAGAGAAAGCTGCAGAATCCTGTAAAAATGGAACACTTTATTTTGCATATTACTGACTCACCTTATCAGACATTTTGCTTGCACCTTTCTACGTTGTACTGTCCTTTCATAGAGTAGTTTTCGAATGCGTTGGACTCCTTGGTTTCACACTGGTGGATGTGTTGTGTCGTCAACCCACTCGGTCCGTGTTTGAGGTGCTCACTCCTGTGGGAAGAGAGAGAGAGAACTTTGGCTGCTCGAGAGTCTAATTCGTGCCTCTTTAATTTTCTCTTGATAGTTGATTGCGTGTGGCATTGCCGTCACAACATACAATGAAGGAGCTACAGACTTTAAGGATACACCAGCCTACAAGGAGTCGGTCCAATCGCGGGAGTTCCTGGAAGAACCCGACGCTAACTTAGATGTGTTCGAGTCCAATCCGACTGAGGTGGCCCCCAGCTTGGAATGAATAGGCACACGCCATTTAATGGATCTTGTATGGATCATATAAGTCTCAGACAGAGAAACAAACCAGAAAGAAGGGACCTTTTCTCCATTTAGAGGAAGCTACTGTAATTTCCTTCTGTCAGTGTGATTCAAATACTTTAGTTTCCGGAATGGATATAATGTTCTTCAAGCACGAGCTGAAAACCAAGGACCCCATACATGAATCGCTGTTGTCCACGGACTGGTTACTTTTGATTGCCCTCGATATGCAATCGCTTGAATCTCTTTCCACAATTTAGCTATTGTTCCTTAGACTTGTAATGATCTTTTGAACTGGTGGGTCTCCAATCCGGGAGCCTTTACAGCCGGGGTCGGTGACACCCGTTACGATTTTTGGTTGCCAGATTAGGTGCAGAGCATGCTTGATGTATCCAATGACATCGTCCTCCAATCTAGTCCGCGTCCCTGTAAACAACCGCTGATCCGAGGAAGAAGAACGAGATGGCATGACATTGAGCACTGGATTGGAGGGAGGGTTGAACGGATAAACGATTCAATGAACGATGAGATTCTATGAATTTTTTTCGAATTTAAATAATTTAGCATATCTGTTTGATCCATGAATTCTAAACATTTAAAACAACAAAGTGGATTTTTGGGATAATGACACTAAGGTTGCGCATGGCAATCATTTTGTACCCAAAAATAGATTCTGGTCAGAAATGATTCTTTTTGATTATGTGCTCAGAAATAATTTCTAAGCATTTGAAAATGTTTAGTAACTGCCCAAAATTTCTGTTCTTAGAATAGAAAAAGAACAGAAATACATTTGGTTACTACACAAAATTTCTTTTTATTGATAATATTTTGAATTTTTTAATATTTCTTTCTTTTTTTCTTTTTTTTTTCCTTTCTTTCCTCTCCCTTCCTTGGCCATGGCCGACTGCCGGCGCTGGCGACTGGCCATAGGCCAGGGTTGGTGAGGGCGTCGCGGCCCTTGCCGTCGGCCTTGCCGTCGGCCTTGTCGATCATGACGGCAAGGACGGCCTCGCCTTGGTTGGGCGAGGCTCGACCTCGCCCTCGCCCTCGCAGCCGTGAGCCGCCCTTGCCGGCCACCAGCAAGGGCTGCGACACCCTCACCAACCCTGGTCGATGGCCGATGGATAGCAGGGCCGAAGAACAACAACAAACCAAAAAAAAAGAAAAAAAATCAAGAAGAATCAGCTCCGGAAAAATTGTTCTAGAATTAAGAAGCTAATTTTTTTTGCTTCTTGATTCTGTTCCAAAACTGATTCTGGGCACAAAAAATTTAACAAACGGATTTCTATTATCAAACTGATTCAGGGAACAAAAGAATAGAATTAGTTACTATTTGGTAAGTTGCCAAACGCATCCTAATAGTCCTTGAATTTTGACTTAATATGCAATTTGATCCCCGAACTTTTAATTTGTTCAATGTAGTTCTTGAATTTTAGGCTAATGTTCAATGTGGTCTATGAACTTTTATTTTGTTCAAAGTTATCCCTGAACTTTTGGTACATGTTCAATTCAGTCCCCGAACTATATGAAAATGTTTAATGTAGTCCCTAAACTTGAATTAATCGAAAGGATTGCGTTGAACCTTTTCATATTTAGTTTATAGACTGAATTGAAATTGTACCAAAAGTTCTGGGATGACTTTAAACAAAATAAAAGTTCATGGACCACATTGAACATTAGCCTAAAGTTCAAGGACTACATTGAACAAATTAAAAGTTTGGGAATCAGATTGCACATTAAGTCAAAGTTCAGGGACAGTTAGTGTCATTTTGCCTAGATTTTTCGAACATATGCATGCATAGGCCCCAAAACACAAGGTTCATATTTATATGTTATACATAAAAAAAGATTCACCTTTTCCTTAATGAAGGTTTGATGAGAATTTCTTCAATTAGATAGATGTGTTATAAGGTGACAAGCACAATTTGAAAATCCTGCTTATAAATCACCCTTTCCCTACTCCTAAATCACATATGTACTTTTAATTAAAATCACCTAATTCGTGACTACTTTCTAGTTTCATTTTTTTGGGGCCTTCTTGTTTATAGTTGGTTTTGTGTAATATATCCAGGCAAACTACATTAAAAATCCTAAATCTTATGTACGAAATATAATCGAATCTTACATCTTTCAATTGATTTAATCAAGTCTTAAATCTTTACCGAAATGTACAATTGAGTTCCGAATCTTTCAATTTATCCAATTAAATCCTAACCAACTACTTAGTTATATAGTTAAGTTTATGATAAAAAAAAAGGTTTGAATCGGTTACTAATTCACTCTTTGTAACTAGCGAGGTTACGTTGGTAAAAGAAAGGTACTCGATTAAGTTGAAAGTGTAGTTTAAGATTGTCACGCGGACAATTTTACGAGTGACAAGTAGTAACTTTTAAGTACTGTTCATTAAGGGAATTTGGTTGCATTTTCCTCAATTCACCAATCAAAAGTAGGGGTGGGCAAAAGAATTGGGTTGAACCGGTCAATTCTAGGCGGTTCCCAATTTCAGGTGTGGATTCACTCACTCGAACCACTAGAAATCAGCGAGACTTGTGATGGAAAAGACATAGACAAAGTGTGTCGCAATCCTAGAATCTCGACTGCCTGCATTCTGAGCTTGGAAGGTGATGATCTCTACTTCCTTTCATTTCAATTGGAGATGTTCTTGACCAACCTCGACAACCAGCAACTTCATAGACTCCCGTTCGAGATTGGTAGGTCTCTTCTTGAAATTTCTTACGCCTTTAACTTGTTATTCAGAAATATTCCAACCCTTTCCTAAATCTTGACATAGCCATCCCTGTCATTGAGACCCCTTCAATCCCAACACCAAATCCATACTGTCTACATTGTTTCTTTTCCTGCATTTCTACGTAGAGAAACCCTGATCCATGTTAGTAAACATTTAACATTTATGAAGGTAGCATAAATTGATTTTAGTGCTTATTAAGAGCTGGGTTGGTAAATCCTTATTGTTGCACTTTATATTCCTACATTTTCACCACATCAATGGAAGATGAGTTTAATTATGGACTCAGATTGGCTGCATTATGTAGACAACTGGGTGACTTGTGGTAGGAGGATTGCGAAGCAGACATTGATGATGAAGTCCCCGAGGAAAAATTGAAGGAATGTAAATTGATGCTCATTGGGAAGCTCTATTCGACGCCAAATGTTAACTTCCAAGCCTTTCAATCCACTATGAAAGAGGCCTGGAAGACTAAAAGTGTCATTTGCGAACCCTTACAACAATGATTGTTTTCCTTTGTTTTCAGCTTAGAGGAGGAAAAAAAAAGTACTAAGTAATGGGCTTGGTCCTTTTTTAGCAACTTGCTAATTTTGAAAGAATCTAAGTATAACATACCAGTTCATTGCTACGAATTCTCACATTGTGCATTCTGGGTACATATTCACGGGCTTCCCCCAGAGGGATTGAATGAAAAAACAATATGTAATGCAACCTCTAACCTGGGGAGAGTGCTTGAGGTTAAGCTAGATGCAAGAGGTGCTAATTCTTGTAAAGTAGGAAGAGCTAGAGTGCATATGGATTTGGCAGCCCCGCTAAAGCCAGGTAGGGTGATGAATTTTTTAGGACAAAAATGGTAGATAGACTTCGAATATGAAAGACTCTCGCATTATTGCTATTCGTGTGGAAGGATTGGCCACTATGCAACTTATTGCAAAGATATACCATACAAGGAATTAGGATTAGAGGAAAATATTGGGGGATGTTTTGGCCATTGGTTGAAAGTGGAAGCTTGAGAATATCCTCTTGAAAAGTGTTCTATGGTAAAGAAGTCCCTATATTTGAGAAGAGTGAGACTGTCTCGGAAACACCGAAACACTCTGTTCAGAATGAAGAGATAATGCAGTAGGATAATGCGGAAGTTCTGGCACCCCAGCAATATGGCTTTCAACAAGCTGACTTGACACTTAAAAGGAAGCAAGATGACCCAGTACCATGCTTAGAAATTGTACTAGCAGATAATCATGGTACTCAATTTATGCTATTGGATTATCCAAGACCAAACATAATCATGAAAGATGATAGTAAGTTTGCAAAGAAAGGCAGAAAGGGCTAAAAACCCCAATGGTAAAGAAACTGAAAAGGTTTAATCCGTATGATGGTCAGGGAGCCATCTCTCACTTCTTTGACGAAACTCAGTTACATGATGCTCCTATTCAGGTTGTAGGAGGGTTGTTTGAATGGGCTTTGGTGGCTAGCCCTAATAAGCCACCGGGTGACATATAAAACTTTTGTACTGGAATTGTCAAGGGTTGGGCACACCCCTGACAATCTAGGCTTTGTGAGCCTTAGTGGCTCATGAAAGGTCCGTCATGGTGTTTCTCATGGAGACAAAAAAATAAAGAAATAGTTGTAGAGTGGCTAAAGAGAAATCTCAAATTCCAAAATTCTGTAGTAGTGAATCCAAATGGAATTACAAGGGGATTAATGGTTATATGGAATGAGGAAGTGTCTTTGGAGTTGGTATCTAGTTTTGGGGAGTATATCGATATGATTTGCAAGGAACCAGGAAGTGGAAGGAGCATGAGAACGACATTTCTACATGCACCTACAAACTTCCAAGATAGAATCTTACTTTTGGATCATTTAAAGAGTATCCATTCCAGAAATCTTCTTCTTTGGGTGTGTATGAGGGACTTCAATGAGACACTTTACTATTGGGAGAAGAATGGAAAAAGACCGGCGGATCATTACAGGTTAGTTGCATTTCAATAATTCCTGAATGATTGTTCTCTAATGGATGTTAAAGGCAAAGGATGCACCTTTACTTGGGCGAACAATAGGGAGGGGATGCATTAGTTAAAAAGAGACTTGATAGAGTCCTTTGCAATATAGACTAGAGAGTTATGTTTCTTGAAGCAAAAGCCTTTGCATTGCTAGCTATTGGATCATATTATAGCCCTATTATTCTTTCACTTTACTCCGATCAAGTTAAAAGGAGAAAAAAAATTCAAGTTTGAAACTTACTGGTTGGAGGATGAGGAATGTAAAGAAATAGTATTGGCAATATGGGATAACCCACCTTTGTGCTGGAAGAGCCTTGTAAGTAAGCTTAAAAATGTCTTGGGTGAATTGGCAAGTTGGAGTAAAAAGAAATTTTCAAATGCTTATCACCAAATAGAGACTCTTAAACAGCAGCTAACTGAGATTACTAATAAAAGAAATGAGGGATCCGATAAACAGAAAATTCAGATGATCACGCGAAAAATTGAACAACTATGGAGATAGGAAGAGATGTACTGGAGCATGCGGTCTAGAATTAATTGGCTGAAATGGGAAGATAAAAATACCAAATACTTTTATGTCATGACTGTTCAGTAAAGACAAAGAAACATGATTTCTATGCTTACGATTGGAGATGATGATTGGTGCCACGATCCAAGCTTGTTAAAAGAACATGCGGTTGAGTTTTTTCAGATCCTATACGTTACAGTGGGAGCTAGGGAATTTCAGCCAATACTAGACCAATGTCCCCCGGTGGTGCAAAAGGAAAGAATGAAGAATTAACAAAGAAAGTGACCATGGAGGAGGTGGAAGCAGCAGTATTTTAGTTGGGAGTCACGAAAGCTCTAGGTCTTGATGGATTGAATGGCCAATTCTATCTACATAATAGGGATATTATCCAACAGGATGTACTCAAACTGGTGGAAAATTTCTTCGAGTCACGTGCCTTTGATCCCAGGTTGAATATGACTCATATTTCATTGATTCCTAAAGTGCCTAATCCTGAGAGTTTGAACTAGTTTAGACCTATAAGTCTATGTAATTTTGATTATAAGATTATCTCAAAAGTAATGGCTAACCATCTAAAACTGTACCTCCCTGATCTTATTACTAGGGAACAAAGTGCTTTTGTTAGTGGTAGACAAATCCAGGACAATATATTGATAGTCTAGGAAGTACTCCATCAGTTAAGGATCAGGAAAAGAGTGAAGAAATTTCAAGCGATTTTAAACCTAGATATGCAAAAAGCATATGATCAGATGGAATGGGATTTTTTAGTAGCGTGGATGTCTAAAATGGGGTTCTATGATAAGTGGGTATCAATGGTCATGAAGTGCATCTCTTCGGTCACTTTTAGTGTGAAATTAAACGGGGAACCCCTTGAGTACTTTTAGTTAACTCGCAAGTTTAGGTAGGGAGATCCTCTACCTCCTTAACTATTCATAATTCTGGCCAATGTCCTGTCTCATCTTTTGAATAGTTCAGTAGCGAATGGAAGTATAAAAGGAATTCGGCTCAATAGATTCTGTCCAACACTAATTTATTTGTTGTTTGCCAATGATGCTATCTTCTTCCTTGACAAAAAAGTTTCAGCCTGTCAAAATTTGGCCGCGATTTTGAACCGATATCGCTTCACTTTAAGGCAGGCGATTGACTTGAACAAGTATGGAATTTATTTCAACACCGATTGTCCACAGGATCTTAGAACGAATATGGCCTATGAATTGAGAGTACTTATTATTGAAAAGACAGGGAAATATTTAGGCATTCCCCTGGATTGGGGTCAGCAAAAAAAGCAAATGTTTGCATGGATTCTAGTGCAAGTGAACATGAAATTGGAGGGTTGGAAAGAAAAGTTAATGTTGAAGGCCGAAAAGGAACTTCTAATCAAAACGGTGGTGTAAGCTCTTCCCCAATATGCAATGTCCATATTTAAGATCCCAATTAGTGTGTGTAAAGCCATTGAGAAAAAGATCGCATCTTTTTGGTGGAAACATAATGATATTCGAACTAGACTTCATTGGAAGAAATGGGAGCACCCCAAAGTAAGGAAAGATAATAGAGAGTTAGGATTTCGAGATTTAACAACCTTTAACAAGGCGATGCTAGACAAACAAGCTTGGAGGCTTTCGCAATCACCTTCAACCCTATGGAGTCGTCTTTTGAAGGGTATCTACTACCCAAGATGGGACTTGTGGAATGCAAGTAAGGGATTTGGGCCTTCATGGGGATGGCAAAACTTATTAATGGGCAAAGATTTTATTGTAAATGGTGTACAATGGTCAATGGGTGATGGAAAAACAATATGCATTTGGGAAGATAAATGGCAATAAGCCGGGGTGATAGGAGGATTGGAAAATCAGGGAGACTCTCGAATTGTGAAGGAGTTTATTAATCAGGAAGACATAGTTTGGAATGAACAAAAACTAAGTGATCTTTTTCAAGAGAACATAGTAGATGAAATTATGCCATACCACTGAGCAGAAATGCAGGAAAGGATAAACTGGTGTGGAAAGGAAGTAAAGTGGGACCTTTATTGTTAATAGTGCATACAATAAGCTACAATTTGAAGCATAGCAGCAAAACACAACTCAAGCATCCTCTTCATACTAAGTCCCCTGAACAGTATGGACCACAATATGAAAATTAAACTCCTATCCCAAAATTCGATTGTTTTTGTGGAGTGCATACTAGAATGCAATCCCAACAAAAGAAAATCTTTACGAAAGGAAGGCTTTACTTGACTGTGACATCCATGATTTGGACCCTAAATCGACCAAGGGAAAATGACCAAGGAATTGGTGTGCGGACCGAATCGAGGGTCAATCATGGATTAGTTGGTATTGTCGGAACGAGTAATTAAAAAATTGATCATGCTTCGATCAACGGATTGACCATGAATTGGCCAAGTGATCAGCCGTGAAACGACTCCCCAATCACGTTAGTTGATTAAAGTGATTTGACCATGGATTGATCACTCAACCATAAGGGTCGGCGGTGGAACGATATCGGATGGCCATGGATTAATGGAGTGAGGGCATGAGTTGGTCGTGGGTGATTACGCTCGGCCATGGACCGATGCCATCGTGATTGAGTTCAAGTGACTACATGACAACCGAGGGTCGACTATGGATTATTGATGCTCGAACGTAGACTGGTTGCGAATCGGCTATGGATTGATGTGTTAAGTTGGGTAAACTATGGATAGGCCATATGCCAGGTCAAGAGCCTTGTGGCTTGATCGCGGATCGAGTTTTGTGTCGGCCGTGCAAGCCAGGCCTCATGCTCGGCCATGGACCAGCCATGAGCCCGTCAGTTAGACCATGAACTGGCCCCATGCCGACCATGTGCCAGTCACCATGCTTGATGCTTGTGCCAGGCCTTGTGCCCATCAGTTTCGGTTCAGACCTAGTTTTGTGCCAATCATAATTGGCCACGGACCATGCATTATGCCCGGTCGTGTGCCAATGTAAGTGTTTGGCTTGTGTGTTGACCCCTCGGTCGTGTGGCTCAGTCATGCGCTCAGCACACCAACCGTTTGGCCTGGTGCCTGTGCAACTCGGTTTTGTGCCCAACGCTACGCTCGTGTGGCTTGGCTATGAGCCATGCCCTACAACTGGTCAAGCCCGACCAAACATGTAATGCGCTTGGTTAGTCCGGCAGGTCCGACCTTGTGCCACTCAGCTCAGACTTTGGCTTGGTTATGTTTGGTCATACTTGGACATATTTCTACACCGAACCTCGGTCCGAATAGGATGGTTGATCATTTTTAGACACATAAAATTATCATTTACTTAGCTCACCTTTGTTAGTATGATAATAGGTTTTAGAGGTTGTGCTTAATGAAAAAGGTAAATCGTAAGTTAGTTGTCCTTAGTGAGTTATTGAGTGTTTTTGAAAGGCAAGAACAAGTGTCACACGCCCAAACTTGAGGAACAAGAAGCCAAGTAGACTAAGTCAGCCTTAGGTCAATAATTGGAGGCTAGTAATTAGTGAAGATCTTATCTTCTAAGTTGTCTCTAGCCAATTATTGAAGTGTTCATGAGAATTCTAGAGGGACAATGCAAGCCACATGCCCAAGGAACTTGGAGAACTAGACAAATAGAAGACCAAGTCAATGGAAATCATTGGAAAGCCATCATTAGCAGCTTAGGTGTTATCTTGACAATTAATGAACGAGATGAGTCACATACCTAAACTTGGAGCATAATGACCCTAATGAGAGGCTTGGAGAACAAGTAAGACACTTGTAACACAATGGAACCAACAATGATTAGGCCTAAGATCTTGCAAGATTTCCCCTCCCTCATTAGGTTCCAACTTGAAATAAGTAATTGGTCCATTTGGCAAGATTATCATTAGGACTTGGGTTATAAATAGAAGGGCCTCGATTCTATTCTCTTCTTTCCCTCAACCTTGCACGCCATTCTTCTCCTTATCACCCTCTTCTACACACTCACCATCACCGAACACTCCTTTAAGATCACCCGTTAACACTAGCAGTAAGCGAATTCCCTACTCCTTGGTTATGATGTTTTGTTGCGTAGTTGGGCTTGATTGATGAATTTACTTATGGTGATTCATGCTTGCACGAGTGTTGTTTTGTTCTTGCATTATGGCCATCAGTCAAGGCACAACCAGGCCACGAAAAGGGATATCATATGGTCTTGTACCCATGTTGTGGCATGACGAACTGAGTTTGGCTTGGTCACGGGTTAGACCCAGGCTAAACTTGGCTCCAAGCCGGCGTTTGGTATGGCGGATCTAGTTACGAGCCCTAGACCGTGACCGGCATGTTTGGCATTTGCCTTATAAGTCATGAATTACACGAGCATAGCACCCCTTTGGGCCTTGAATGCATGGACTAACATTAACAAGATAAGAAATCGAATTGTTTGATATTTGTTGCATGATCATACGAGGGACTAAAGTCGTCACCGATGGATTTCAGGACGTTGCCCGATGGATTTTAGGATGTTGCCTGATGGATTTCGGATGTTCGATGAATTTTGGATGCCTGGTGGATTCCAAATGCTTGGTGGGTTTTGCATGCCCAATGGATTTTGGATGTCTGGTGAATTCCGAAAGAACCAATGGATTTCGATTAAGAATAAATGAATCTCGTGTGTTGATTCTTGTATGCAACGTTTAAATACCATACTTGATATTCTCTTGGATGATGCGTGTGACATGATTAACATATAGGCAAGGTAAGACGTATCTTTGCTATTGATTTGTCATCGACAAGTGAAACAGTAATGGTTGATCCCTTGTTCAATGGCGAAACATTCTCTTAACTGAAGTTTAATGAATTTAGTTACTGAGCTATGACTTACTCTTTATTATTTTTAGATTTATAGGTATGGCTACGTCACCTCCGGTTTATTATGGGCTCCCTATAGAAATGCATGTGCTAATAATTGATATAGTCGATGTAGAATTTGAAATCATATATTGTAAGTGTACCACCACAATTTGGGTGCAAGAGGACGCCAACAAGTTAGTCCTCAATCGTTATAAAGCTTGGTTTTTTGGTTTGACGGAGATTTGCTTGGACTCCTTTCTGACTTTGACAGACCACTCGGAGCTGCCAATGACGCCATGCCCGAGGGGACTATGAGTGGACCATAGGTAGCTTACCGAGTACGAGGAAGACTGACTTTTGTTTTTTTTTTTTCGAGGAAGGAGCCGTGGTAGAGGAGCTAGGACTACCCTGATCGTGCGGATAGTATGTATTAGACCGGATGTAAATGAACAAGGCCCGTAGTGGAAGGGCTTGTAAAAAATGCATGTATCATATAAATTAATGGCGTGCTTGTAAAATATGTTTCCTATCCCATTTCGGTTGTTTGATGTTCTTGTTGTTGGGTGTCAAGTGTAAATGCTTCCGTTTGCTTGTAACTAAAGATAAAAAAGAACGGGATGGCGACGTGCTTGGGAAGTCGCACCGATAACCCCGAAGCGAGGATGATCACGAATTTGGACTGAGGTCGGGACCGAGTGTCACGGTCTTGGTTTGGGTTATGACACTGACGTTATATGCCAATTGTGTCACCAAATGCGAGAAACAGTAGAACATTTGTTTCTATTATGCCCTTGGACTAAAGGGATTTGGGCGGATCCCAGATTGAAACTGAAAATATAGATAATAATATTACGAGATTGGATTCGTGGGTTCACCAACATTTCGAAGTAACCGAAAACTCACAAAGGAGAGAATTACTGGCTAGAGTATTATAGTCGCTTTGGAAAGCAAGAAATGCCTTCATATTCTTATCTCTAAAACTGGATCCTACATCGGTTGTGGATGAAGCCTTTGCTCTGCAGGAAAGTTTCATGAGGTGGAATCGAGAGGCAAATTGTAAGAATGATGGTCCATAAAATCTACCTGCAAAATGGATTTCGCCATCAAGAGGGGTATTGAAATTCAATATTGATGGGTCATGGACAAAGGGATCAATGGAACGATCAATTGTTGGAGTGTGTCGGGACTTCAATGGCGTAATTATCGATGGCTTTGTGAAATCGTGTCGAGCTTTATCAATGATCGGAGTGGAAACCCTAGCTCTGGCTGAAGCTCTCTCCCATGCGAAAAGTCTTCGTGATTTGTAGGGGGCAACTGATATGCACTTTCAATTAGAAAGTGATAGCGTATTACTTGTTTAGTTCATTGAGGGAGCTGTTCAAAACCCATGGCAAATGCGGACTTGGGTAGAAGATTAAAAGATTTTGCTGGGCTAGTTTTAGTCTGTCTCCATAGCCCGTTGTCCAAGAGAGGCAAATCATTTAGTGAACTAGATTGTGAAAGCCAATTGTAAAAAGACTCTTCCATTAAAATAAGGAATATCGGCTTTCAATTTAAAGTCATTACCTTTACAATTGTCGTAACGTCGTCTTCCATTTCTCCGATCATATCCTCTTTGAAATCCTCCATGACGACGTCTGCCGCCATAATCAGCACGTTCCTCATCAAAAATTTCAGTTTCTTCTTCTTCCGAACTCTCTGAAAACAAAGGGTTATTCTGCCTGTGGACAAGAACAGGCCTATCAATAGGATCACTGCGAGCAAGATCTGCACCCGGTCTTCTGTCGTTCCGCCGATTTCGGTTCACATCAACACCGAGATCTTCGAATCGTTCTGTTAACTCGTCAAATCGTTCTTCGAAACGACGAAGATTTTGATTGAATCGTTGATCCAAGCGTTCCATTAAACGCTGCTCCAAACGTTGAAGCACGTCGTCCCCAAGGGTTAGGGCTCCAGTCTCCTAAGCATCGTCACGAAGACCACCGCCAGTCGCCATAGGCTTTGATACCACCTAACGCAGCATTCCGCGAATAATTCAAGCAAAACCTTGCTTAGAGAGAAAAATCTCGAAATTCAATATTGATGATAATAATGTTCTGTCTTCAAAACAAACCTTAAACACCCTTTTATAGGGGTGAAACCTAATTACAATAAGAAACCTAATCACAATAGGAAAGTTACCCCATCTGAATTGGAAACCTAATCAAATAGGAAAGTTTCCTAATCTGAATTGAAAAGCGTAAAACATCAAAATTAGGAAACTGCCTTTTTAAAATTAACTCATAAAAAATATCCGATGTCATTGATCGGGTTTACCGGTTCTAGTCACACTACTGTTTTGCCTTCCGTTTGGACTTCTGCCTGTCCAATCGATCAAAAAATGCACCACTAATAGATTCCACATCAAGAATTGGGGATCAGATAAGGGAGCAGGATGTGGTCGACTACTTCATTCCCATGATGAAGGTACCTTGTTTTCTCTTATCGTACATATGCTTATGTTGGTCTAGTTGTACTTTTGTTCTTGTAAGTTGGATGCGGGAAGCTAGAACAGACAGAACCAGATGAAGCTTTTGGCATTTATCTACAATTCCTTTTTTTGGAGAAAACATCTTGCCAAGTGAATAGTTGAAAAACCGTACCTCATCCCTCTTATGTACCTGCCTTAGAGATTAGTTTCGTAGTGTTTGAGACCCTTTAATAGTTCAGATGTGAACATAGGTACGCAAAAAGGAGTAATTTCAAACTTCCAAGGTGAACAAATGAAATGCGTTAAAGTATCTGTGGTTAATTGATTAACTCTGCATTGTTATTGTTTCTTTTTTCTTCATCACATGATTTACTCAAGCCACAACGATTGAAAGATACCTGGCTTTCTTTATGATTCTCACTTCTGGAGGCTGGCTGCTGGTTAATGGTTCATAGCTCGTGTTTCAGCTTCTGGCTTGTTTCATGTTGCTTACCCCAGTGCCCCGGAGGCATTGAAAACAGAACTGCGAGGAATATACAGTCAGCTTTGTCAAGATGACATGCCGATGGTCAGAAGATCTGTTGCGACAAACCTTAGGAAATTTGCTCCTACTGTTGAAGCTGTGCATTTGAAAACTGATATTCTGTCTATATTCGAGGATCTAACGCAAGATGGTATGCAAATTCTCACATATGTGTTGTTATCAACAAATACTTTTTGCAAAGTTGCTATTTTGGATTTCTTTCAGTTATGATTTAATCCTATTGAGAATACATGCATAACCACAAATAGAATTTGCATCTATAGTCTGTTGGACAACCGGTGGTATATTTGCACTGAATAAATAGAATCGCATATTTATGATTACAGTTCATTGGCATGGTTGTGCTCTCAACTATTATACTAGCATCCCACGTATTGAATTCAAGTGTAGTTAATTACGCCAATCATTCTTATGGTGTTTGATAGGTTTTGCAGATACAACGTCTTAGTATTTTATCCCCTTTAGCTAATGTTAGCTTATCTTATCATCTGTATAGAATTTTCTTTTGTTGCAAGGTACAAGAACAACTTATTGCCTGTACGGATCTTTGGGCTTCGTTTTAACTGGTTTTGGTTATCAATAAGATTATGCCTAATCTGCAGCTTTTATTGGATGTGAGTTCATTCGTAAAATTGCGTAATAAGAGGCTACTTGGACATATGTGTGGGTTGTAATTTGGAAAAGTACGTGTTAATTATGTACAAAGCAGATAGAA
This sequence comes from Syzygium syzygioides, assembly GCA_031216285.1. Taxonomy (NCBI): domain Eukaryota; kingdom Viridiplantae; phylum Streptophyta; class Magnoliopsida; order Myrtales; family Myrtaceae; genus Syzygium; species Syzygium syzygioides. The sequence continues at coordinate 19,612,858 of CM062252.1, read as the reverse complement.
ATTGACAGTATGGTTTGTTCTAAGATTTTTAGTTATCCTTGCTGGTGCAAACTGTGCTTCAAATGCTTTATGCTTTCACATTGCAGCAGCGAATTTCTCTTCCTTCGTTTTTGTCCTTTTTCCCCACAAATTGCACTAACTGGAGTACATTTTATATTGTGAATTGGTTCAGATCAGGATTCTGTGCGCTTACTGGCTGTTGAAGGGTGCGCAGCTCTTGGGAAGTTGTTGGGACCTCAAGACGCTGGGGCCCATATCCTACCTGTCATGGTTAATTTCTCCCAGGTACACCTTTTCTGTTTCATGACTTCTTAATGTAATTCTGGTCAGTTCTCCTTGTAGTGTTCAAGTTCATCATTGTACCTTTATTCAACGATATGTCTAGTCATGGCAAGTGTATGGCTTCATACATGTACATATATTTATACTTCTTTTGGATAGCAAACAAGTGCACTTCTTTTCTTACGCAATTCTTTTACACGATACGTCGATCCATTTTGAGAAGATATTGCCATGGTAGCAATTATCTAATTTTAGCAAGCACAAGAGCTGTTCAAATTACCTCTTCATGGTTACATCTTTTTGTGAAAATTTGCTGTCTCAGCCCTTCAGATGCTTCACATGATACGTTTTTGGACAGAAAGAATTCTAAAGATCAGGAAAGCAGACTTATAAAAGCAATTTGGTTGATAATGTCTAGGACAGCTTCTTATATTTATGAGCAGATGAGTCCACTTAGGGCTCCATAAACCTGGTTTTTTCTTCATTTTTTTCTTTAACAAGAGTGTGGGCGCATCTTTAACAGTATTCAAGAAGAGGCAAACCAGCTAAATGTATTACTAAAATTTGTTGCCTTTTCTGGTGTGCTTTCAGAAGCTGCATTTTGGGAAACTTAATTTAATGACAATTGGTGATTGGCACTTGCCATTTACAATTTGTTGAGTTATTTTTGCACATTTGGATGAGATTTGTTCTCTTATATACCGTCGGTAGTGGAAGTTAATCTATGGTCATGCTAAGTTCTCATGATCTAGACCTTTTTTCTGTAATAGGATAAGTCTTGGCGTGTTCGTTACATGGTTGCCCATGAATTGTATGAGCTATGTGAAGCTGTTGGTCCTGAACCAACTAGGTAATCATTTTATGTTGCTGAGCTTTTTGTTTGCATTTTAAATCTTCTGCTTCATAGCGAGCTACCGAAGTAGTAGAACTTTTGATAATAGTGAATTTGATGCATTTATTTTTATATAGTGTTCATAACCATAACAATTATCACAACTCTCTCTCTTTGTTTTTCATTTTTTATTTTTCATTAAAATTTCATATAAATTTTGAGATGAAATCTTTGTAATGCAGGTCAGACCTGGTTCCTGCATATGTTTGCCTGCTTCGTGACAATGAGGCTGAAGTGCTTATAGACGCAGCAGGAAAAGTGACCAGGTTATGCAGGATTTGAATCCTGAACTTGCAATTCAGCAGATTCTTCCTTGTGTGAAGGTGTGTCGGTGATCCAGCGCTTTCTTTACGTGATTAAATAATCATGGTAAAGCTCACTATTTGGCTGTTTTCTATTTAAACCAGTGTCCTGTTCTTTTGCAGGAACTGTCGACAGATTCATCACAGCATGTCAGGTCTGCTTTGGCCTCTGTTATAATGGGAATGGCACCAGTTTTAGGGAACGTTGTAATCTCTCTCATCACATGAAATTTCTTTTGTACTTGCCATATGTTTCTAGTTGAGAAAATGACACAAATGGTCTATGAATTTTGGTCCAATGTGTAGTGTGGTCTCCGAATTTTTAATTTGTTTAATGTAGTTCTTGGATTTTAGCCTAATGTGCAATGTTGTCCCTGAACTATTTAATCGTTCAGTGTGATTCATACACTTTTGGTACATGTTCAATTTGATCCTTGGACTATATGAAAATATTCAATGTTGTTTTTGAACTAGAATTAATGGAAGAACAACATTGAACATTTTTATATAGTTCAGGGTAAAAATATACCAAAAGTTACATTCAACAAATTAAAAGTTCAGGATTGGAGTAATGTTGAGGGACCACATTGAATAAATTAAAAGTTCAGGATTGGAGTAATGTTGAGGGACCATATTGAATAAATTAAAAGTTCAGGGACCACATTGCATATTAGGCAAAAGTTTATGGGTCATTTATGTCATTATCCATTTCCAGTTCAGGTCAAGGAGTGATGGTACTCTATGTAGGCAGTTTCGTTTTTCCATTTGACGTGAATTTGTCTGACCCCCTTTTGAGGCTTTCCTTCATGATTCCATTTGTTTTGTTTTTAGATACATAGTATCACTGGAAGCCCACATGCAGTAATGAACATATTAGGGGAAAAAAGAAGCTCGGACTACTTTTCATGAGCTTATGAAATCTCTAACCAAATCCAGTTACTTCGTTTTCTATGTTTCATGTTTTCCTGGAAATTGTGTCTTGGGGTGATAAAAGGCCTGTGATGCACAAATGACCTATTTTCAGACCTGATTTTAGTGTGAAAAATTTTCAAATGTGTTAGGATTAAGGTTGGTTTGGCAAACTATGTTAGGATTAAGCTTGATTATAAAGGTTTTACTGTAGATACCGTGTTGGTGTACTAATTCCTTTGGACTTCATCCATGTCTGCCTGCACTTCTTAGTATTAAAGGGTTAACCTGTTTCCTTGCAGGATGCCACAATTGAACAGCTCGTGCCAATATTCTTGTCTCTTCCTGAAAGATGACTTTCCTGATGTTCGACTGAATATCATTAGCAAACTTGATCAAGTTAACCGGGTCTGTGGAATGCCTTATTGATTGTTGAATCACATTTGTCTGGGACTTGCGATATTTTAAATGAGTGGACTTGGAGTATGAATATTAGCGAAAAAGCTCAAAATATGGAATAATGTCTTTGACGAAAATCCCCGTTTTCATTTGCTTTTATAAGCAAATTCCACTTCTTAAAAAAAAATTGAAAAAGTATTATGTTAAGTTTTGTAAAATTATATGTAGATCTACAAGCCAATATTTGTATGTTTTGAATAATTTTAGATATTTTGTGTCGAATAAAAGACAAAATGTAGGGGTTGCAAGATTTAAAAAACGAAAAAAGTACTTAAAAATAAGTCAATACCAAACAGATAAATATATCCGTCACATGGAAGGACTTTTCATGCCTCTACTATCTAGTATCTAGATAGTTCGAACATGTTAGTTAAAGTAGAACTTCTAAGGCAAGACTGCAGGGACAGTTCTGGTATGTCTTGGTCCTTGGTGTAGACTTCTTAGATCTAGATGTGTGGTCCATTTGGCATGTCCAACCATGCATGAGCTTCATATCTTAAATTTGTCTTCATTTATTTGTGGTGTTTTTGGAACTAGAAACTATCGGAACCACAGAGCTTATGCGGTGCTTGGTATGGTAAATCAGAAATGTGCTGCCCTGTATAGGCTCATGTTGACGATTATGATTAGTGATTGGTTGTAAATTAGCTGTGACTATCATAAATGATCTATAGTTCAAGCGCTTCGGTTGCTTTAGATAAATGTAGGTCTTGATTAAGGGTATTGTAAGGACACTCCTTAAGCATTACCAATTATAGGAAGTTTCTTTCTTTAAAATATTTAAATGAGTAAGGATACTATGCCTCTCACATATCTAGGATAAATTCTTTACATTTTCAAGATGCATTCTTTGCCACTTAGTTGTGTAGAGAACTAATTATTATCTCCCATCAAATATTTGCGTGGCCAGTCAAGGTGTGTATGCAGTAATTGTTTTACCTACACCTGTCTCTATGGGATTTATACCATTCATTAGCTGGGAAATGCTAAATTGCGGGTGATTGGAATTGATCTGCTCTCCCAGTCTCTATTACCTTCTATTGTTGAACTTGCAGAGGATAGGCACTGGAGGGTTAGGCTTGCCATCATAGAGTACATACCGCTGCTGGCTAGTCAGTTGGGTGTTAGATTTTTTGATGATAAACTTGGTGCTCTTGCATGCAGTGGCTGAAAGATAAGGTGATTCCTTGATATAATTAGTGTTGTATATACATGTGTTGTGCATGGGGTAATGCTTATGAATCTCTTTACCGTGTCATTCATCCTTGTAGGAATGTGGTGCCATGTGAAGCATCTTAACATATCCTTTTTAATGAGTCTGTGATGGTTGTAGGTATACAGTATCCGAGATGCCGCTACTAATAATGTGAGGCGCCTTGCAGAAGAATTTGGACCAGAATGGGCAATGGAACATATAGTTCCACAGGTATCTCCAGCTGTTGCTTTTAAACTATTAAAAAAGTTCTGACCAAAAAATTTTTTTTATTAAAAAAGTGGATCAATAAGATATACATGAGAGTCTCGTCACATTCTGAATTAGAATTTTCCTTGCTGCTTGCGTGGTATTATTACCATGGGATATAATGTAGAGGTATTATTTTAGGTTGCTCTTTGCTGCAATTTTCTTGTATGAGGATAAGGATGCCTTTAAATAGCTTGCCATTTGTGGACAGGCTTTGGACATGATAAGGGTGCGAATGGTAACCATTCTGCTCCAGAAATCAATTTCTTGCCAGAAATTGATTTATGGAATTCTTGCCAGAAATTGATTTCTGGAGGAGAAATCTGTTTGGTAAAACATGACTAATTCTGCTTCAGAAATTGATTTCTGAAAGAGAAATCTATTTGATCAAATAAGAGGAAATTTCTACTTTTGGATGAGAAATATATTTGATAACGGCGCGTTAGTTCTATTTCCGCAACAAATATAGTTCGAACTCAATTGCAAAATTTTATTTATCTTAACCTACAATACATGATATTTAAGATAAAATCTAGTACATTTTTTTAAATCCTCAAATAAAAAGAACGGAAATTCCAAAATAACATGTCATTACAAGAAGACCCGGAACCAAATCCTCAATTACACATAATACAAATCTTACAATACAACATTATATTACAAAAGGCAAAAAAAGCAAACAATCCTTGAATAATAGTAATGGAAGTACAATACAATAGTGGAAAAACGAACTTCATGGAATCTCCGGCATATGATTATCCCTAGCCATTTTATTGGCAATACGTTTCGTAATAATGTTCATCTCGGTTTCCTCTTCGATCGTTGCTACATCGTCTGTACCCTGTTCAGTAGGTTCACACACATAATCCGGATCTCCATATATGGACAAACACTTATCCATCTTATCTTGCTCAATGATGTAGTTATGGATCGCACAGCATGCAATTACAATATGTGTTTGTTTTTCAAATTTAAATGGAGGCATCTGTCTCAAAACAAAAAAACGATTCTTTAAAGCCGTAAAGGATCTCTCGATGATATTCCTTAATGAAGAATGCTTGTGGTTGAACAATTCCTTTGCTGTTGTTGGTCCCCCACTTCGTCGAAATTCTGGTATATGGTACCGTTCACCTTTAAATGGTGTTAAAAATCCTGGACTTAAAGCATAACCAGAATCGACGACGTAGTACTTGCCTACAACAAAGTATTCATGGATTGATCATGTAATGCAATCCTAGCAAAATCATAAACATAAATACTCATTATATATCAAAATAGCACATGCGGGTGGTCGAGGAAATTGTAGGTGAGGTGTGCTAAGTGCAGCCGACAACACCCGACAATCGTTGGCTGATCCTTCCCAACCAGCATATACAAAAGTAAATCGCATATCAAAGGAACACACACACAACACGTTCTGAGTAGTTGTGCCTTTTCTACCTCTAAATCGTTGTTGCATATGTTCAGGTACGGTAGCATGAATATGGGTGCCATCAATAGCACCTACGCACCCCTGTCATTTAATTAAATACATACATTAGACAAGATTGTGAGTAAAACTAATCAAATGATGCATGAAAATGTACGAAAAACATACCTTGAAGTAACGATTAAGCTTTGGCTCAATCCGAATTTCTTCTGGAACAACATCAAATGAAGGAAGTACGATAATCTCCTTCGCCAATTCTAAAACAGCTTTCAACACCGCTGCAAAGTACTTGCTAACAGTCTCTCCTGAACGTTGGAATCTCTCACATAAAGCTCTGTTGGAGTTCTTGTGACAAATCATTAATAAAAACATGGCAACCTGTTCATCTACCCTAATATATCGACTGTCTGCCAACCAACCTCTTGACTTGAGCAAACCACAAAGGTTAAGAAAAACATGTCTCTCCATTCTAAATGCTTCGTATACTCTATCTGAATGTCCATGAAGAAGCTCGCTAACCCATTGGGGTCCTGTCAATATGCTGTCCCTAATACGTTCTGTCCTGTGCATGGACCTATGCAACCAAGCAGTACACAACCATGCCAACAATATTTTCAACTCATCCTCATCAAAGTCTTGTTCACCTGATACAATTGTTTCACTTGATGCTATTTGATCATTAGACCAGCTACTTTGACCTCCTTCCATATTACCTAGGCCATCATCCGAAAGAAGAAGACAAACTCAACATGTTAGTAGGGAAGCCAATACATTTGAACTGATATGTTGGGAATTTAATACCACTCAACAGATAATTATGGAATTTAATCACATTAAAGCAAAGTTTCAACATTATCACAAACGCATAGTCATAAAGACAAGTCAATGTTTGAAATACATAAGTGAAAAGCTGAAATGAACTCAAACATAAAACGGCATACTATAGCCTAACAACTACTCAACAGCCCCTAACTACTCATCCATAGCCTCAATAAAGGCAACTCTCATTTCGGGAAGACATGTTAGGAAGCCCTCTCTCCAAGAGGCATTACTGACAGCATGTTTCATAGCTTTGATGTAAAGAACCTTGTCCAAGTCATGCATGGCATTTAGGACAGCACCCACAGTTGCTATAGAGTAAGGGTCCACAGGTGTTGAGGACTGTGAGGTGACGGAGGCACTTGATGTTTGAACCGTCTTAGCTTTGATCATCTCTTGAATGGCTTTGCAAGTCGCGTCAAATGAATGCGAACTGCTCTTTCTCCTCCTCTTGGCATTTGGAGTCCTATCCAACATGTGACTTTTTGGAGGTGGGCTCGACGACACGTTAAATTGTTCCGCATCAGCTTGAGTTTCAAAAAACAATTCAGGTTCGCTTAGGTTGACATGAACATCATTGTCACCACCACCACCGCTGTCACCTGTACCCTCCGACGGTGCCACGCTTTGCGCATTTCCCATTGCAAACTCCCCAGTGGCGTATGTATCCCCAAACACAACATAAAGCTGTGAATACAAAGGAAATCTGTCCTTCTTGAACTTGGCCCATTCAGTATTATCCTACACCATTTTCAAAATAATGTCAGGCAGTACTCAACATTTTATAAATCTGAAATTTGAGGTTACAATAATAAGATGACCTAAATAAGTAACATCACCTTAATGTGATTTGCCCAAACAGTTTCATCGTCCACAACAACCTTCTTGCTGTCATCGTCCCATCCAAATCCCGTTGTTGAAAGCAGTTTCTTAAAACTACCATATTGTCTCTTCAGTTTATGTGCCTTGTTCTTGAACTGTGTTAGACTAAAGTGAAGTCCTGTTTGTTCATTGAATTCTTTTTCAATGTTAATCCACCCAACTCTGTTGTAGGTACATGACGTGCGATTTCCCTTTTTTACCTCATCTACCATCAGACTTACAAACAATTCGGTCAACGGCTCAGTCCACTTTGCCATGTACGTGCATTTGGAGGATTCCATTTATGTAAAATCGATGAAATTTCAGGGGCAAATGCTGGTAATGGCGATTCAACAAACAAACAAGAATTAATTAATCACAGACTATTTTAATTAAATAATCACAGACTATGTAAATTCTTTACGTATTTTATTATAGTGAAGTTTCAATGCAAAATAATCAGAATATAGCACTGTCAAGTGAACTACGACTCTCATCACAAACAAGTGAACATACATGCCTAGTAGTCAAGAAAATGCAGAGCAAAACGTCAACTGACTTTCCAAGCAAAATAGGTTCTCAAACTTCAAAACTTAAATCTTCAACTCTAATACTGAGTGAACATTCAACAAATTATGGTAGCTGTAGTCAACGAAAATGTGGCCGAGTACAAATGGAGTAGCTGGACATGCAAAACCAATGATATAATGTTTTGATCAGCATCTCTAATGAGATTTCATTTGAATAGCATAAACTCAAATTACTCAGCTGTTGGCTGCTCTAGGTAGTAGTGTCTATCTAAGATCCCAATGTGAAGACATATGAGCGGTCAGGGCCACTATTTCAACAATCGCCATTGCAGATTGTACTGAGTACCAACCACCACATATTGCTGCTGTGCATCCAATTCGCCTGCTATCACCATGAATTACATCCGGCGTACACAATAGCGGCAGAAGGCGGGCAGCACCCACCCACCCACCTACCCAAACCGTGAGAAAGCGGCTACAATCACTTCCACAGCCCACCATCGAAACAAGACGCAGCCCCAACAAAACTATCCAGTAGATTCCTCCAACAAACCACGACTCTTCGTCTCTGGCAACAACAACCCACACCGCAATCGCATCATCTCTAGGCCCCCCCCCCCAACTTGCTAAAACGACCTCACACCAGTCTAGTAATTAAAAAACTGACTGGGAAACTCGTCTCAGAAGGATTGCCGAACGCCAACACCAAGACACAGTCAAAATTCTCCAACTTCGCTCCCCAAAAATCAAAAAGGCGGCATCCCCACAGGCACTAAACACAAGTACGCCGGGACGCCCCCCCACCCCCGAGAAATAAGAGAGCAAACAAGCCAGATTAACCCTTGATCTCAGAACACTGAGATAGCCTCAGGATCCAAATCACCGAAAACCAATCCCCGACAACCATGCCCCTCCCTCCACAAAAGCAGGCCATGGCAAATCAACAGACACCCACCAAACCAAAACCCAACAACAATCGCGCCGCCGACGCCGGCGGCAACGCCGGCGGCAGACAAGAGCAACCCCGCAGAATCTTGCAATCACCAACCAAGACAGAACAAACACGCGCGCACAAGCTTCAACAGCTAAGCGCAAGAGAGAGACCCGAACCTGAGTGATGACGCTGGAGATGACGAGCGAGAGCGAGAGAGAGGAAGGGAGAGGAGATTTCAGCAAACTCCTTGGATTTGAACCGGGAAGCTTGATGAGGAGGAGGTTCCGATGCAGTCGCGAGAAGGGATAAGGGGAGCTGGCGGTTCCAATGCAGTCGCGAGGAGGGATGGAGGGCTCGAAGAGTTGAAGACGGAAGAAGCGAAGTGCTCGAAGAGTTGAAGACGGAAGAGAGCCAAAGAAATTAGGGCTAGAATGACCAAAGAGCGAGCAAGATGGAAGAGATAGAAAAATAGCCAGAATGTGTTTCGGGATGAGAGAAGCTACAAAAAGTAGCTTCTTTTTTTTGGTGAAAAACTCATTCTGGAGTTAAAATGTGATTCTGGAAGTAAAAAAAGAATGTGTTTTTACCAAACGCAATTTTACTCCAGAATGCAAAAATTACTCCAAAATGCATTCCGGAAATTTTTTAACAAATGCATTTCTGCTCCGGAATGCATTCTGGAGCAGAAATTTTGCTCCAGAATGGATTCCATGCGCGCCCTAAACAACCCGCACTATCTATATCGGATGACCGTTCTTCATGTGATATCTCTGCTTGCCCCTGTCATGGGATCCGACCTCACTTGTTCAAAACTTTTGCCAGTGGTTATTAGTTCCTCAAAAGATAGGTAAAACCGCGCCTGATTTCTTACTTCTTTACAGAGCTTATGCCTCTCCATTGTTTATATGATTGTTCGAGTTGCGTGGAGAAATGGGCCGAGAGTACTCATACGTGGCAGGGTACCCAATATCAGGTTCAATGCGGCAAAGGTGTTGCAGTCTATTATTCCTCTAGTCGATCCTTCTGTAAGTAGTATCCGTGTTTACCTCAGCGAAGCATATTTGTTGTGTAAAGCTTTAAATTTCTTCACGTTTACTATTATCTAAAAGTAGAATAAAGGAATTTAGGCTGCGTTTGATCGTCCGTATTTCTGGTCAGGATATGATTGGATAGGATAGAATAGGAAATCTAGGTATTTGGTCATATTCTATCCACTGTTTGGTGAAGTGCGAATTTAAAGTCGGATATTCTCATATCATATCCTATCTTGCATTTGGTAGAAATTGTATATCACTATAAAGGACATATATACACCTACGTGATACTCATGAAATATTTCGATCTTATTACTATAAAAATAACATTCTCATACACAAATAAACTTGAAAATATGACATTTTATTAGATTTTCAAATTTTTTGGAAAAAAAATAAAATGAAAATAGAAACAAATGAGACAAGAAAATTGTCATGATCGTCTTTCTTCGAGCGCTTTTCCGCAAACAAATCATTCTTCAGCTTCTTCTTAGGCGGAAGCTTCACCGCACCCGCACCCTTATTCTTTTTATTAACAGCCAGGCCACCCATTGATCTGCAAAAGCATCAAATACCAAGGTTTACACATAACAACGTCGGAAAAACATCTTAAATGGGATAACAAAGATGGAACTCGAATGTGAAATAAAAAAGCCATCTTTCGACATCAACTAAAGCCACGAAGAGCGGAAAGACAAGCTCCAAGTTACCAAACCTCAACTCCACCGAACCACAAAGCATCGCAAGCACAAAACAAACAATTGAAATAGCGAGATGGTGGGTTCCTTCATCGTCTGCAATCGCGTTGTTTTTCGAAACAGACAAATCGAACAGAACTGAATCAGCAATTGCAAGAACGAAGGGCTACCGATTCCTTGCTCCATTGCAAACTAGATACCATTCAATGAACACGACGAACGCCATTGACGATGGTGCGAAGCTGGAGAGGACAATCACAATACCTGAGTTGAGCAGAGCAGAGCAGTCGGCGTGCCTAAAAGAAGAAGAAGAAGAAGAAACGACAAAGAGGTTCGGAGCTTCTCTGATGTTGCCGGCGAGGTGCGAAAAAGCGCTTCTTCTTAGCAAGCTTCAACAGTATTTCCGTGACGACCATTGGTCTCCTCCTCCTGCGGGTTCTTCCAGTTCAGCATCTCGACGAGCCTTGTGGGTGAAGAGCGCGTGAATGAAAGGTAGGGTTTCTAAAAATTTGCTTTTATGTAACGAATAGGAGATTGTTGACGTTAGGTTCTTCGGTAGTCGAGCCATGTGGGTGAAGAGTTCCGTGACGACTATTCGTCCGTGTTTGGTCGAGCTGAACGAGGCCCCAGATGTTGATGTTAGGTTCTTCAGTAGTCGAGCCCTTCAATCAAGTGTTCAGGTCACGGTGATGAGCTAAGAATTGTTAGCTGTAGATTGTCTCCGTTTTGTTATTCTTTTGGCGTGGCTCTTGTTTATTTCCTAATTTTGCTCGCCCTCAAAATGGAAGCTCATACTGGGCAACTTGATGATTTGTTCAAGGGTTTCTCTCTTTTCATATCTCAATTTTAGAGTTCAAAATTAGCTGATAGGTATCATGGCTGACTTGATTCAGGCATGAGATAAACATATTATATGCATGTAATTTGTCCGAATACACAGATAAAAAGATACACGATTATAAAAAATAAAGGGTTATTATTGGTTGACAAAAACAGAAAAGAGGACAGAATACGTGCACACTTCGGCGACAAAATATAATCCGGATTGGGAATCTTGCCTGACATTCATGTTTTATTCTTTACGTCGGGATTCATGGGCCTTGGACTAGCAGGTTCGGCTCCGAAGTTGCGATTACCTTCCCTAAATCCCTAACCCTTTTCGGTTGCCCACTGCGAATTGTCATGGGCCTCCGAGGCCCAATTTAATCAGATTTTGGTTCTCTTAGGGCCCATCCTGATTAACACAGTCCTGGAGGCCCAAGGGCCTGCCCATGAGCGCACATTAGTCACTTTGGGAGCTCTTGGGCCTGCCATTATGGCCAGGACGCCGAATGCCAACTTCTTTGGTACTTCTGGGCCCAATTCGATCGGCATTTCTTATTTTAGGGCGTATTGAGAATTACTATGGGCCTCCTAGGCCCAATTCAATCGACTTTCGGCCATTTTAGGGCCCATTCTGACCAACAGATGGGCCTGTGGCTCACCCAGTAGCCCAGAACAGTCACTTAGAGAGCTCTTGGGCCCGAAGTTGCCAAAAGGCCCACTGTGAAGTTCCCTGGGCCTCCGAGACCAAATTTAATCAGCTTTGAGCCTTTTAGAGCCCGTTCTAGCAACACATGGTCCAGGAAGCCCATGGGCCCTCCAAGCCAAATGGCTCCGAAGCAGTTACAAAGCCCAGCCTGCCCCAGAAATGATACATGAATTGTCTTACGGACTCCTGATTGGGCCTTAAAATGGCTTGGGGCCCACAATTCACAAGTGGGCCTTTGTAAAGTAAACAAGGCCACCATTTCTAGGCCCACTAATTGGACATGTGCTTATGGAACTAGCTTCATGACCGCCTGGATTAGTCAGGCCCGCCCGAGGCCCAACTTCTCCATCATCGTATTTACTTTCTCTTCGGTCGGGCACGGCCGTGCTGTCTTACTGGATCGCACCAGCCCAATCGAGATAAGAATTCTCTGCGAATTTAACTGGCACATTACTTCGACGGCTAAAGAGAAAGTAATATTCTATATGTATAGAAATACATAGAGACTTGAGATCCCACATTAATGTATATTTACAAGCTAATTAGTTTTTCTTATCTTCACTCACCTTTTCAATATAGGTTTACGCAAATAAATAACCCAGTCGTGCCGCACATGTGGGGAGGGACATGAGCCTCGCAAAATCATCATATACAGGAGGATACAGTCTCGATGAGAATTTGATCTTTCATATAAACGGGCGGCTCTGATATTTTTCCGGTTTGACACAGTCAGATCGAGTCCATCCAATTCTGTGGTTCCCATTGTCAAATACCACCAGCTTGCCGCGTAGCGATATATCTGTAGACACCAAAAGTCCATGGATCTTTAAGAGGACCATAAAATGAGCTTTTTTATTCATAGTTGTTTGTTAAAGAAGCGGCATGCTGTGTTTTGGACTCCGAAAAGAAAAAGGGCGATACCTCCGAGTATGTTTGTGGATCCATCAAGCACCCTGCTTCCATCAAGAATGCCCAAGCACACATTTCCTTTATTCTGCCAAGCAAGGAGCGTAGACATTGCGCAGAAAATTAAGCTCTATGCACACAGAAAGAAAGAGGGTATATAGAAATTGCCCCTTACGCTGAGGATCAAATAGCCTTCAGGAGGGATATGAAATTTCGTGGATAGTATCCACCATTTGCTCCCAAAATGAAGGGTCAAAGTCTTGAAGATGTGCTTCACATCAGCGATCGATCTAGAGATTTTCAGACACCGATGCAGTATTATCTTACAAACTCTTGAGGTTAATGACATCACATTCATTGAAGAAATTTCCAGAGACGCAAGAGATAAATAACTGTAAACCCAGAGAAAAGCTCGCTCTCTGGACAGAGGGACCTAAGGACCTAGAACAAAGTCAATTTATTGCTACCGCTATTAGTTAATAGGCTGTGAGAACCAAGAGAAGAGCACTATGTAGCGTCCAATTATCCATTACCCATGTGCTCTGATCTGACCATCTACTTCAAACAAAGCTTATACTGCCATTTACTTCCACGGGACTGAGTCAATAGCTATTATTCTTGCAATCCGTTATAGATTCTGAGTACCTATAAATATTTATTTGGGCAAACAGCTTCTAAAGTTGAAAATGTTTAAATCTCTCCATTAACCATTTTCTTCTACTTCCACTAGTATTTTGTGTGTTTCTGATTACTTCCTGTGACACTCATTCATGGTTCGAAAGACTTGCAATCTGAAACATGAAAGAGTTCATAGCAAGAAGTAATTCAATCTTAGCTTGTCAATCATGGCTTTATGAAATGGGGTATAAAACATTGGTTTTTAGCTAATTTTGTTCTCTTGAAAAAGATGCTAAATACAGCTATAGGATTATAAGATCTTAAAAAGCCTGAAAAACATTCCAATAGCAAGCCATAGATTTGCACTGTTGAAGGGGAGGAGAATATCTTTCTCATTTTACTTCTACCTGATAATATAATCAGCTCGCCAACATATGGGCAGTGTATCATCAGACTGATCTTGGATGAGTCCCATGCTAGCCAGACTTTTAAGCTGCATCAGAAGTTCCGTAGACAAACTAAAATTACTGTGAATTCCAAGATGAAATGATTAATTGCCAGAGTGGCTACTGACAACAGGACTTACAGAATCAACCAAGTTGAAGTACGCTTGTTTGGAAAAGTATGTATAAGAACTGCCGCTGTCAAAAACTATTCGCCCTAATCCACTGTTCTGACCACCAAAATTGAGTGAACTGCTCCCATATCTTAGTTTGAGAATCTCCGTCTGATATAAGTTGCTGGAAAGAGACAGCGGACCATGAATGGACGCCGGAGCAAAGTAACGCAAAACGGACTCATTCAAAAGAAGAACGACATTGAAACATCTAAACACAGACAGAGAATGAGAAACAGGAAATGGGGATTAACAACACAAATCCAAAATCCTTGGAGGTAAAACGCATGCGTTTACCCCAACAAAATATGGCTTTTTCAAAAAGGTTCCTTTAAAGTGATTTACTTCTCACTTTTGACTTATTTAAAATCTTACCATGCATGCCCTTTGAATTCTTTTTAATGTAAATTGCCTGAAACCTTTTAAAATTGTTTCATATTGACATGTAGACTCAGATATAAATTGTTCATAATTATTAAAATTTGAATAATATTGTAAATTTTGGCAGGAAAGTTAGAAAAGTTACTTTTTAACTTTTCAGAAGTACAAACAAACAAATCCAAATCAATCAGAAAAGTAAAGCGGCAATTTAAAGAGTACCCTAGATGCCCATACTCACTTAGAAGGACTTTTCATCATGGGGATCCATGACATACCCCCATTGGGTAGAAAGCCATCACCCAAGAACATATAACCCCCTCCAGAGGCATCTGAGGAGAGACAATGGCCTACAACATTGTTAATCACTCCAAGGCTTGCCAACTGGGAAGGCAAGCTGACTCTAGATCTGCTCAAACCAAATATTCCGTCCGTCTTTGTCAGGGTGTTTAGCAGTTGGCCTTGCTGATCATATGCACACCTAACATGAGATACGAACATATTAGCATTTCATCTAGTAAAAATCATACAGACAAGCAATCTGCATGCAACAACACAGAGAGGCATACCCGAAAACCACATTTACTTTGGCCAACGACCCATTTTTAGTCCTTAGATGGAGCTCATCTCTTGCAAGAACGCCCATGGAGGAACTATGATCTGCATATTCGATCTCATAATCACACTGTTGGCATGTCTCACAATATTCAGTCCCCTCACTCCTTTGGACTTCCTTGCACAACGAGTCCTTTGGCAGTACTATTTTGCCTCCCTTTGGGTTGTAGAGAGCATTGGCACCCTAAAGGGTGTTTTCATCAGTAAGGGAACATGAATAAATATGACAGAATATTGATCCATCCTTTTAATAAAAATATGTGGAGGATGGATTTGCAAGTTGCTTTTTTCCCACGATCCTTTCTTAGCTCTCAGGTTGGTCAACGACCTCTGACAAACCCCATCTAGTGAGTTTTTTCGGTTAGACTTTTTTAAAGCACATTTTGCTCTTCTTTCCCGAGGCTCAGTAAATTTGAATCTTACTAACATAAAACATCTAAAATCTTTCAAAACATACAGATATTGACATGTTGATTCCTCGTATACTTTTTTTATGTTTTCTGAAAGCTTAAAATATATCTGTTTCCATTTCAAATTTTGAAAGATAAAGTAAGTTTTGCTCTTTCTCCTAAGCAAAAGCAAACACACATTTTTTAAAGTTCACCTCTATTGAATGATTCAGTAAGAATTAAATAAATAATGCAATTTATTAATCGTTCGGCAAACTAGTAACAGTAAAACTAACTTAGCAATACCTTGCCACAGCTTCTACACGGAGCATCACATTGGATCCACGTTAAATCACTCCCAGTATCCATATCAAGATAATACCATTTTGGAGGAGTCCCAACCAGGATGTAAGTAAAATACAATCTGCTCAACAACCAGTAATATGAATATACTACTTTAAAAACAAAGGCAAGCTCACTATTTTGAGCCTTTTGCATTCGCAGCTTGATAAGTAAGGAGGATTTGAGAAACAGACGAGTCAAGAGACAATGGAAGATGTAAATATAAACAAAAAAAACATATGTTGCTAGATCGTCCACCACAAAACAGAAATAATGTTTTGACAATATCTTGATAAACCAACGTGGCTTCTTCAAATTGCCAATGCAATATATCATGCAGAATGCTTGAGAAATTAGTGCTCCAAACACACCCGAAAAAATACTAATTACCGAGAAAATCATCTGCTAATTGATTACTCTTACAGAATCAATTTAAGCATTATAGATTCAACTACTACGAAATACATCCTTGGCAATAACAATATCATGCGATCAATGGAGGCCCTTAGTACTAGTAGCAAAATTCAAAGTTAATGCTATTGAGCACGGCGAAGCACATAGGTACTTGCTTCCTAATGATGTATCCGAGAAAAATATTACAACTTGTAAATCTTCCACTATCTAACATATAGCGGCAAGCAAGATATACAAAAATGTGAGATTGGTGATCTCTAGTTGTTTGCTTTTTGTCGAAAAGGATTGTCAATAACACTTCTCGGAACCAGTTAATGTATCACACTCCCCTCAAAGGTAGGTTTTATACTTCTATGAGACCACATCTAAGTGAAAATCCAAAACTATTAAGCGGAGGAATACACTTACAGCACTAATCCCACCCAACTGAAAACAGAAGTAACACCAAGCTACAACAGAAGTTATTATTAGAAATTCTTGCTTTGATAAAAGGAAGAGATAAAATCATCTTATGCCCTGACAGAAAATTTTCTTGAGAAGAATGAGTCTATATGTTTCATGATTCACATTATGGACATGTTAAAAGTCATAAGCTAGACATGTATATGCAAGCTTCTCAGATAAATCAAAACAGAAGTTTGTATTCAGGTTTCGGCCCCACCGAATTTCACTTCATGAAACTGTTCAGTGAGATTCGCAGGAATAGCTTAGGGCACAAAGCCAAAGAAAACTGTACCAGTCCAACATATGGAACAACTAAAACAATGTTATGGCGTCGCCGGAGCAGGGATATAGGTCCATTCTTTCAAAACAGTTACTTCAATACAAATTTACTAGATCAATTTGTTATCTTATTTTCAAGATGCATTTCCAGACTTGGATATTTGCTTCAAGAAATCCTTGGACTACCTTGCATCCCGTGTGGTGAGGCAATATACCAATTTCATAGTTGCATGTTTCATGCCACACGATCTACATCAGAAACTTCACTATGCATATAAGCTAAATGCACTACGAAAGTTTGAGGCGCCTTCAAGAAGTTGATCCAGACCTATTAGAAAAGTGAAAAGTTCCCTTCCCTCTTCATTTACGAAAGAAGGACTAAAAAGTAGTTACTCTTCACTTGCCCCATCACAACTCCTATAGTCAGAATTTTTTTTTTTTTTGGTAAGAGCCTATAGTCAGAATTTGGCAACAACTTAAAAGAAGAAACCTCATACTTCCTTCATTCAGCAGTAAATGCTTAATCTTCGAACCCGCAGATATAGGAAGAAGGATTCAACGAAAAAAATCCCCAGGTAATGCGTAAGAACCAAGAAGATACAACACTAAGAAGTAGAAATTCAAGACATACCCATCTGGATACACATTGCCCCTGACGGGCAAAATAGCAGATGAATCAGTTACATCCTCGGAATCGACGAAATTAGGCCCCCTCTGGTCTTTCTTCGCGCGACCATCGATCGACGCCATGAATCTCTCCACATCAAAACCCACGAACCTCCCTACCTTGAGCTGCACGTCATCCCCAAACTTAGGGAACAGAGGGAAAACAAACGTATCCCTCTCTCTGTCCTCGTCGGAGTCGCGCAGCTTCTGGAGGGTCCTCGAGTACAGAGAAGCGAAGAGAAAGAAGGCGAAAAGGGAGACACCCAGAAACCCCAAGACTGCTCTCGGGCTGCCGAGCAAGAGGCTCCTGAGAGAGAACCGGAGCTCGGGGTTTCGTGGAGGGAGTCGAACGGGGAGATCTGGCTGACGGGTCAGGGGGCGATCGGGTTCTTGGGCCGGCGTGGCAGGGGGGTCGTCGGAGAGGGTGAAGGCGGTGATGGTTTTGCCCAGCGAAGGGTTGTCCGGCGGGGGGAGGGTGATGATGACGACGCCCTGGAGCCGAGGGGAGCGATCGGATGCCATGTTCGAGAGCGAGAGAGAGAGAGAGAGAGAAAGAGGTGTGTGTTTTGGGGTTTAGGGATCGAGAGAGGAGGAACTGAAGAAGACGCGGACGTTCTGGGGAGTCATTCTCTCATCCATGGAGAAGTACTCGTTTCTGGACAGTGTCCTTCCAAGTCAATGGATAGAAGTCTCCCGTGGAAAAGTTCAAAGCGTAGAGAGAGAGAGAGGAAAAGGCTCGGAACTTTCCAGTGGGAGTTCTGGGGCGCCAATGCGATGCGCCAACGCGTGGACAAACCTCTGCCCTCCCCGCGGCAGAAGAACACTCGCGGAGTGAGATCAGTGATTGTGCCCCATTGTATATGGGCCGTTGATTTGTGTGGGCTTCATGTGGGACCCACGTGATCCTGACGGTTGAAATTGGCCGAACTCATGTGCATCCGCTTCATCTGAGTGATGCTCCGGACAGAAGGAAACAAGTTTCCTCAAAACTTACAGACCGGTGCTCAAGCACTCGCCAGACGCGTACTCGATTATTATTATTATTTTTTGTATATATATATTTTTTATCAATTTTATTTGGAAAAGTAATTAACTTTATATTTCTCGCTATAAAAAACGTTTGTCTAGTAGCATTCGAGAGATGAATTCATTTGAAAATTCACGGTTTGAGTGGGAATAATTATCTTGAAGAGATTTTGGTCAACATAAGATGTGGGGCTAATTCACATATCAACCCTTCAAATCTAATTCTTCTCTAAACTATTTCACAAATTATGTTGTACAAGTAAATTTGGAAAATGAGTGTGAGACGAAAGCGATTGATGCTCCATATGCATGCTCTGAATTCATCCATGAATATGACATACCACTCAATTTTATTCTTACCGGAGGCTCAACTCCCTTGTAAAAGTATCAAATTTAACTCGAGTTTCAATTTTGGTATGAGTTTTATTTAATATCATAAAAAGGTACAAACTTTAACTCGGGTCCAACTTTGGCTAGAACTGTTTTTCCTAATAAAAAGCATCAATTTTAGCTCGAGTTATAATTCTAATCCAAACTTTTTTTATCTGATAAAAGAAACCAAAGCTTTTAGTCGATATCCAAATCTAGTTCTTGTCAAGTACATATGGAATTATACTTTGCTTTCTCAATTTGAAAATCCTACATATTTTCTGAGCTCGATGATGACTGTTTTGTTGGTGTTTTTGTTTATGTAGGGCAAGGGGAGAGCTTTTTGTGCTGGTGGTGATGTTGCAGCTCTTGTGCATGATATCAACAATGGTACAAATCATTTTAGTTGTTTTATGGCTCATCTCATACTAATTGCGAAACAGAAATAGGGCCGAATTATATCTCGCTATATGTAGATGCGCTTAAGCATCCAATTCTCCATTGTTTCTAGGTGAAGTTTCACTTGTCTGTAGTGTCAATCTTGTCAATCCATCTTTCGTTAACCTATTAAAAACGTCCATCAGTTTCAGACTAGGCTTGATCTCTGTTATATGCAATTTATATGATGCTCATTCGGACTGGGAAAACGTATGTCGATGATAATTTTGGTTTTTATTAATGTGCTAGGAAATTGGAAGTCATGTGCAATTGTGTCTTGGAAAGTGTTTACTTTAAATTATCTGATGGCCACATAGAGTAAACCTCAGGTAATTTGATATTGTTGTGCGTATTTGTTTGGGAGTTCATAATAGAGACATTGATGTCAGTATATCTAGGGAATATTCATTTGAACTTACATGTTCAATCTTACTTTTCACATGCTGGTTTTAATGAAGGTTTCAATATTGAATGGCATTGTCCTGGGAGTAGGGATTGTAAGAATAATATAAAATTGATTATTGAATATCTGAGTATGTTGGTTTCTAAGCTATAGATTTGGTTGTTGGTATTCTTCAAGGATTACCTTGATTTATGGTGGGCGTTACGAGGAGAATGAAATTGAATCGGCGAAGCACGATTCATGGTAGGCGCCAAAGAAGAATGAAGAGAAGAGGAGAAAGAAGATGCAACCATTTAATGAAGAAGAGTAGCTTATGCAACAAGAAGTCAAAGAAGGCTAAGGCTGCGCATGGCAACCAATCTGTGCCTGGAAACAAATTTTGATTAGAAATGATTCTTTTTTATTCTGTGTTCGAAAACTGATTCTAAGCATTTGAAGGCATTTGGTAACGGCAAAAAATATCTATTCTTGAAATAGTAAGAGAACAGAAATGCGTTTGGTAACGGCATAAAATTTCTTTTTATTAATAATATTTTAATAACATTTTAAATATTTTAATAATTCTTTCTTTTCTTTTTTCTTCTCCTCCTTCTTGGCTATGGCCGGTAAAATATGTTTTAATTAATAATAATTTTATTAAAAATAATTTTTTTTGGCCATGGCCAGTAAAAAATTTCTTTATTAATAATACTTTCATTAAAAAATAATTTTTTAAATATTTTTTCTATGGCCGATAAATTTTTTTATTAGTAATATTTTTTTCTTTTTTTTGGCCATGGCCAGTAAAATATTTTTTAAATAATAATTTTTTTATTAAAATATTTTAATAAAAAAATTTTATTAAAAAAATATATATTGTTTTGCCATGGCCTGGTCGCCAGCCATGGCCGGTAAAATATTTTTTTTATTAACATTTTTTATTAATAATATTTTTTATTAAAATATTTTTTTCCTTTTTTTTGCCATGGCTTGGTCGCCGGCCATGGCTGGTAAAATATTTTTTTTATTAGCATTTTTTTATTAATAATATTTTTTATTAAAATATTTTTTTCCTTTTTTTTGCCATGGCCTGGTCGCCGGCCATGGCTGGTAAAATATTTTTTTATTAACATTTTTTATTAAAATATTTTTTCCTTTTTTTAGCCATGGCCTGATCGTCGGCCATGGCAGGTATAATATTTTTTTATTAATATTTTTTATTAAAATATTTTTTCCTTTTTTTGCCATAGCCTGGTCGTCGGCCATGGCCGATAAAATATTTTTTTTATTAATAAAAGTTTTTTTTATGGCCTAGTCGCTGGCCATGGCTAGTAAAATAATTTTTTTTGTTCATGGCCTATAAAATATTTTTTTATTAATAATATTTTTTTATTAATAACATTTTTTATTAAATATTTTAATCTCGCTAGATACGGCGAGGGTGGCCCTCGCGCTGAACATTAGAAGCTACATTAAAAACCAATAAAAAGAAGAAGAAAAAAAATTGATTCTCATTTTTGTTCCCAGAATCAAGAAGTTACTTTTTTTTATTTTTGATTTTGCTCCAAAACTGATTCTGAACACAAATTTGCAAGAATTTGTGCCCAGAATCAGAAAATTTAACAAACTTATTTCTATTCTAAAATTGATTTTGGGAACAAAAGAATAAAAATTTTCATTATTTGTCAGTTACCAAACAGGCCCTAGGAGAACTCATTCCATGCCGGTCTTCAAGCATTTCTTTTTGACTAAATTTGTGTGCTTTGTGGACTTCCTTATTTTTCTCATTTAATGTTGTCAGAGCAAATGTCTAAGTTATGTACACGTACAACCGCTATAAAAGGTTGTGAACTTCAGATTTGTAATTGCACTCGAAGAAAAAGCATTTGCAATTCAATAAGCTCTCCTTCCTTCGGTCTTTATTTGTGCGCCTGTTCAAAACTTCCAAAATTATCATTATTTCCTTTTGGTTCCAACATTTGGTATCAAAGCTAGAAATGGCATCCAATAGTTCCGTTCAATTGCAACTTCCAAAGTTGAACAGAAGGAATTTTAACAATTGGTCTGTCCAGATGAAAGTTCTTTTCAAATCGCAAGATTTTTGGAATCTAGTGGAAAATGGCTACAACGAAGTGGCCAATGCTGAAGCATTCGAGGCTCTAAGAAAGGAGGAGAAAGATTCTTTGGTGGAGTCACAGAAGAAAGATAAGAAACCATTATATGCGATCTTTCAAGCTGTGGAGGAAACGTTATTTGAAAAAATATCGAGTGCAGAGATTGCAAATATAGTGTGGGATATTTTGCAAAAATCCTACAAAGGCAATGATCATGTCCGACGGGTGCGGCTTCAAACACTTCAATGTGATTTTGAGTCTTTACACATGAATGACTCCGAATCAATCTCGGCATATTTTGATCGTGTGCAAACCATCTTTAACCAATTGAGGTTTAATGGTGAAGAACTCCAAGATATTCGAATTGTAGAAAAAATCTTAAGATCTTTGATTGAAAGATTTGACTACGTCGTAGCAGCGGTTGAGGAAGGGCAAGATGTGCCAACTCTAACGTTGGAGCGGCTAATGGGTTCATTGTGCTCGAATGAGCAAAGAATGAATCAAAAGTCCATTGGTTCAAATCCCGAGCAAGCATTGCAAAGTCGGTTCATTCCATCAAGTCGAGGAGGCTATCAAGGCGGTCGAGGTCACAGAGGAGGCCAAGGTAGAGGTGGAAATCCAAATTTCATTGGAAAATTTAAACCACGTGACAAATCAAAAAGTCAAGTTTTTGAAATGCAATAAATTTGGACATTACAAATCCTAATGTTGAGCAAAAGCGACGTACGAACAGGAGGAACATGCACATGGCATCGGTGCTGAAGAACACATGCTACTAGCATGTAAGAAGGATGACTCGAGTATTGAAGACACCAACATATGGTACATAGATACTGGTTGCAGCAATTATATGACTAGTCGAAAAGAATTATTCTTGCAGTTGGACGAGACAAGTCGAGGTGAAATTAACTTTGGGGATAAATCAAAAGTTCCCGTGATGGGCAAAGGTAAAATCAATATCAAGTCAAAAGATGGTACTAATGTTACTATTGCAGATGTTTACTTTGTACCGGGACTTTTTTGGAATTTGCCAAGTGTTGGGCAACTTTCCGAAAAAGGCTACAATGTTCATATTGAAAATGGAGTTTGCACCATCAGAAGTATCAACGACAAGTTGATCATGAAGGTGCAAATGACAAAGAACCGGATGTTTCCCCTGACTCTTTAGATGATGAATCTCTTGAGTTTTCAAGCAATGATAAAAGACAGAAACTGGTTGTGGCATCTTTGATTCGGGCATCTAAATTTTTGTGGACTAAAATTACTTGTCCAGAAAAAGATGGTGATTGGCATGTCTTTGATTGATTATCTAGATCGCCCATGCGAAGGATGTCTTGTTGGAAAACAGCATCGAGAATTTTTTCCAGTTGGAAAAGCCAGAAGAGTAAAACAACCATTAGAATTGGTGCATACTGACATATGTGGCCCTGTTGAGGTTGAATCATTCGGACAAAAAAGGTACATGTTAATTTTTGTTGATGATTTTACCAGAAAAACTTAGGTATATTTCTTGAGAGAAAAATTTGAAGCTTTTGGTAAGTTTAAAGAATTTAAAATCTATGTTGAAAAACATAGTGGTTTTATTTTGAAGACGTTGAGATCGGATAGAGGCGGAGAATTTACCTCAAATGAATTTGACAAATATTGTAAAATTCATGGAGTAAAACGTCAATTGACTGCCAGCTATACTCCTCAACAAAATGGTATAGCAGAAAGAAAAAAATAGAATAATTTTTGAAATGGCAAGAAGTATGCTAAAAGCTAAAAATTTACCCAAGCAGCTTTGGGCAGAAGCAATTGCGTGTGCTGTATTTTTGTTAAACAGGTGTCCGACAAATAATGTTCTTGGAAGAACCCCAGAAAAGGCTTCGAGTGGCAACAAGCCAGATGTTTCGCTCCTACGAGTATTTGGGTGCGTGGCATATCCCCATATACCAGATGAACGGAGAAAAAAGTTGGATGACAAAAGCGAGAAGTGCATCTTCATTGGCTACAGTGACACAACTAAAGGTTATAAGTTGTGTAACCTAGTCACTTAAAAGGTGATCATCAGCAGGGATGTCTAGTTTTTAGAAGATGAAGCTTGGGATTGAACCAAAAGGGTGACCAAAAAAGCATTACCATCGAAGATGAACAATTGGAGGGAGATACAGAAAAACCTCCATCTTCGATTGGTGGTACTTCTTCTCTATCATCTTCGACTGGTGGTGCATTTTCTTCACCAACAGCAGCTTTAGAACCACTACTACATTGTTTACAGCGACTGTGAGAGACTCCAGCAAAATTCAGGGATTATGTGGTTACAAGAAACAATGACAGTGATAATAATGAAATCACTGATGAAATTATGGTAAACTTTTGTTTGTTTGCTGAATGTGACCCTATATCCTATGACAAAGCAGCTGTAGATGAGAAGTGGATCTAAGCAATGGATGAAGAAATCTACTCCATTGAGAAGAATGACACATGAGTGCTAACTTCTTTCCTACCTGGTAAGAAGCCTATTGGTGTCAAGTGGGTGTACAAGATAAAGTACAAACCCGACGGTCAGGTGGATCGTTACAAAGCTAGACTAGTTGTAAAGGGCTACAAGCAAAAGCCGGGTGTTGATTATTTTGAAGTATTTGCACCAGTGGCCTGAATAGATATCATTCAGATGATCTTAGCACTTGCATATCAAAACTGTTGGAGGATCAATCAAAAGGATGTGAAATCAGCATTTCTTAATGGTGTCCTTGAAGAAGAAGTTTACGTGGAGCAACCACAGGGTTATGAAAGGAAAGGGCATGGAAATCAAGTTTACAAGCTGAAAAAGGCATTGTATAGGCTAAAATAGGCACCTCGTGCTTGGTATATGCGAATTGATGCATACCTGTTAGAGCATGATTTTCAAGAGTGCCCGTATGAGCATACACTGTATATCAAGTCAAAAACTAACGGTGACATAATAATTATATGTTTTTATGTTGATGACTTGATATTTACAAGAAGCTATGCAAAGAAGTCTGCTGAATTCAGGGGGGCTATGACTAGCCAATTTGAAATGATAGATTTGGGATTGATGTCCTATTTTCTGGGTCTTGAAGTGAAACATGCAAATGATTGCATATTTATTTCACAGTAGAAATATGCTAATGATATTTTGAAGCAATTAAAAATGGAATAGCTTAAACCAATTCGGACTCCCGTGATAGAACGATTGGAGCTGAAGAAAGAAGGAATTGGTGAACTGGTAAATCCCACTTATTTCAAAAGCATTGTTGGTAGTTTGAGATATTTGGCCTCTACTAGGCCAGATATTACCTACGGAGTGGGAATTATTAGCAGGTTCATGGAAAAACCGTACCAATCACATTTGTAGGCAGCAAAAAAAATTTTACGGTATGTCAGCGGAACTTGTGATCATAGAATTTTATATTCTTATACTGACAATTTCAATCTAGTGGGGTACACAGACAGTGATTGGGCAGGTGATACCGAGACTCGAAAGAGTACTTCCGGATATGCTTTTTTTCTTGGATCAGGAGTCATTTCTTGGTCCTTGAAAAAATAACAAGTTGTTGCACTCTCGACAGCTGAAGCAGAAAACATGGCGTTAGCTTCGGCAGCATGTCAAGCAATATGGCTTCGTAGGATGCTGTACAAATTAAAGCATGAACAAACATGTCCTACCAAAATGATGTGTGACAATAAGTTGGCTATTATTACATTAGCAAAAAATCTAGTTTTTCATGGCAGGAGCAAACATATCGATATCAAATATCATTATATTCGTGAGCGAGTCAAAGATGGTGAGATTGAGGTTAATTTCTGCAGATTAGAAGATCAAATTGCAGATATTTTGACAAAATCATTGAAGGCGGATTCGTTCGAAAAATTAAATGAGATGTTTGGTGTTGTTGAATTCAAAAATCAATTTTAAGAGAGGCCGTAAGAATAATATAAAATTGATTATTGAATATCTGATTATGTTGGTTTTTGAGTTTGGTTATTGGTATTCTTCAAGGATTACCTTGATTTATGGTCGGCGTCAGAGGAGAATGAAATCGAATCGGCTAAGCGCGATTCATGGCAGGCGCCGAAGAAGAATGAAGAGAAGAAGATGCAAGCATTTAATGAAGACGAGCAGCTTTTGCAACAAGAAGTCAAAGAAGTATAGGAGAACTCATTCCACGCGGTCTTCAAGCATTTATTATGTGTATTTTCTTTTTGACTTTGTTTGTGTGCTTTGTGGACTTCCTTATTTTTCTCATTTAATGTCGTCAGAGCAAATGTCTAAGTCATGTACACGTCCAACCGCTATAAGAGGTTGTGAACTTCAGATTTGTAATTGCACCCGAAGAAAAAGCATGCGATTCAATAAGTTCTCCATCCTCCGGTCTTTATTTGTGCACCTGTTCGAAACTTCCAAAATTATCATTATTCCTTTTTGGTTCCAACAGGGACTGGTTGTTCCATACATGGTAGTTTACGCGTGGCAACAGAAAATTCGGTATTCCCTCTTTATGCTGGCTTACATTTCTTTTTTATTTGTTAAAAAAACCTTTTGTTATAGTCAAGTTGGGATTGTTGTTGCTTGACCCGAAAAAAAACGTTGGGATTGTTGTATTGTGGCAGTCAATGGTGAGTGGTAGCGCACAGGTTACTTCTCAGCTTGCCAATTTAGAGAGTGCATTCCTTGAAAAAAGAATCTCTTTGGCGTTAGGCGCTTTGCTGATGTCATTATGTCGCTTTCCGTTTTACTAGTTCTGGCTGATCCGCAGCTTAATTATTTACCAAAAATGCTGGTGCATTTCTTTTTATTAACTGACGGCTCCCATAGAATAGAACTTTTGCTCCTTGTTGTATATTCTGGTCAAGAAAAGATCATCATGATGTATTTTGAAATAATATGATCGTTTGCCCAATCATGTGGGGTTTGGTTTAGCAAATAAAATAATTTAGGATTATTATCACTAGAAGTGAGGTGAATAAGATTCAGTGAAGCACACGGAGTCGGAGACCCAAATAAATCAGTTATTCCTGCTGTCGTCAACATGTGTTTGAAGCAGGAGGATGATAGGAGGTACACAAATAAGGTAACAGCAGAAGAATATGAGAGTTTGGGTGCTCAAAAGAGTAATTACTGAACATGAAGGAAAATACATAGCTAAGTGGTTATCCTTACATTATTCGGCACTCTTCAAGCACAGACCCTAATTTTATACCTTGAATGAAAAACTTTAGTGTCATTGAAGGCTAGGGGTTCTTGGGGAGAATGTACAATGGAGTATAGCTTGCAATTTTCTACTATTGGGCAACATCCGGGAATATCATGAACATGCTTAGTCCGTCAAGAGCACGTATTAGAATAGAGAACGTTTCCCTGGCTTTATACTAGGATGATATACATAGGTGGGCAAGATTCCGCAGAAGTCAACACAAGACTGGCCTAAATTTACTGTACATACACTTAAATGTACCTATATGTTATCTGAAATAGTGACTTGAAAGGATCCACTCAGTTGACTCCACTTAACAAGTTTGAAATTGTCGTTTGCTTAATGGATAAGACACGGTATATATCTATCGGCATTTCTTAAAATGCATAAAATGGTTATTTTCCCAGTACCTTTTACCACTTTTTATGCAATTGGTTACATAACCTGGAGTATCTAACCAATACTGCAGATATGTGTCGAATTGAGTGCTTCCTGTAAGCAAGCAATTGGTGGGTGCTATTGTGGTTGTTTATTTTCCAGCTTCTTGTTCCCTAAACATCATTCTTAGCAGGATTTCCAGCAGTTTTTTATGTCAGCATTGCTTGCTTAATCCCATCGCAGGTTTTTGCTATGCCTGAAACAGCTCTGTGTCTCTTTCCAGACACAGGCGCCTCATATTTCCTGTCAAGGCTCCTGGGACATTTTGGTAATGGTCAACAATAGACAATGGCCCTTTATTGTCATATCTGTTTTACCAATCAATATTCATTGAAGATTAAAAGTTTCTAACTTCTGGAAGTATGTTATAATCCTTATTAGTTAGAGGTGCGGTTGTTAACAGGAGCATTCTACTGCTAGTGCTAGTCTGTACTATGGATGACTTCAAAAACCTAGGCAACAACCAAAACATTTGAGTTCTTGAATCAACATATCATAAGCTGGTGGGCATCCATCTAATATTCTGCAGATGAATCAGATTTGCTACCGTGTTGAGATGACAAAACATTGCGATCAATGGAGGTGACAAATGATACATAATAGTGATTATATGGCTCGTTGATGCTACTTAATGAAATGCAGGGTTGGCATACTTCAGCGACCATCCATTTTTTACACTTTGATTATAACTTGGATGGTGATGAGAAGAAAACAACATTCTTTCTGGTGTTTTGAGAAAAACCTTGATTTCAGTCCCTCCTTTATAGAAGATGGATAATTTCCCACCTGGAAGATACACATTGATTCTTTTTTCTCTTTTTTTCCATTTAAAGCTGAAAGATGAATCACACAAGTGGGACTGTGTTCAGATGTTTTGAGCTTCTGCTGCCACTCCATTTGTGGCTTTGGGATCTGGTTGTTATAAATCATAAATTATCCCATTGATGGATTGACTTGAATTGTTAATAGCATTTAGAAATTGCACAAGAGAACTTATTGAAGAGATTCCCGTTGTTGATTTGATAGATTTGGATTTAAGATTCTATGTTATTGAATATAGTTTTGAGAAGAGAGAAGAATCTAATATGCACATCTTTAATCTGACATTTTTTGTCGATTACGCTGATCTTTTATCCTTTCCTATCAAAATAATAGATTCACCTGGTTTGCAACTGAATCTGATCTTGACATGCAAGAAGCATTTTTCCTGCGGGCTAAATTTCAGCTCATATATCTTTTAATAATAAAGATAAATGTCATGCACTAGATTTCAGCTCATACATTCTCGTACTTTCTTGGGGAAGTTACACGTATTCATGTTTATTGGTATTCTGCTGGACTTGTTACCCCATTGTCTTGTCTAAATATTAAACTCCACCATGCTTCTTTGTTATCTGTGCCAGGGGAGTATCTTGGTCTTACTAGCGCTAGATTGGATGGAGCCGAGATGCTTGCATGTGGCCTTGCAGCTCACTTTGTTCCCTCAGTGGTATCCATCTGCTTTTACTTCAGTTTTGTGGTTATTGCTTGATGGATTTACAAGCTACAGGGGAAGAAAAGGGAAAAGACGGAGCATAGAAGACCAATATGATCTTTAGTACTAGAAGTTGTTACAGAAATTCCGCCAAAGGAAAGGTGAAGAAGTTGTCAGAGAAAAAGGAAAAACGAAGTATAGAAGACCAATAGAACCTTTACAAGTAGCGCTTATTAGGGAAAGCATCTATCTTGCCTTGTCCTTCGATTCATTTAATTACTCAGAGCTAGGGAAATGTCAGATTGCTTACCGAAAGAGTGTTGTAGAAAAGGTGGAATAAAATTAGAAAGAGAGGTTTCATCGCTACATGGGCTTGAACTTGACAATGTCAAGTTGACATCACTCCATATAATCATGTTTTATGGAAATGGCAAGGTTGGAATAGAGATCAAGAGAAGAATCAATTTGGACCACTGCAGATTGTCTGGGGGAGTGCAAAATGGATAGCTTATGGCTGATCTCTCATACAAGCATAAATATTTATCGACTGATGGGCTCACAGAGTAGTTTTCAACTATGCTTATAGAAGAGGACACACATTACTTTTGTTTCTTTAGGTGATGAGGTGTTTATGAAGCTTGTCATATAGACGGAATGAGATACACTGAAAGGTGGATTATTTCTTCATATTGTCTTACAACAACAAAATGAATTCCTTTGCTTTCAAGTACTTTTATTTTTTCCCTGAGAGAAAGGGGAGGGGATTGAGATGCGGTGGTTCTCTTCCTAATGGTGAGGTGCATTTGGAGTCTTGGTCTTTTATGTTGGCTGGAAATACAGGACCACATCGATACCGATAGCTATAGTGACATAGAATATCAGTGAATATTGCGCGATAAAACATTAGATGTGGAAATTAGACAGCGTAGCTGAGAGAACTGCTTGCTTGGTTGATGTGCCCAAATGAAAGAGTTAGAAGTGAATGCACATTCAAGAAAGCTTCAAGTATATACCTGTTTGCGGTAAGACCAGGGAAATTCAACCTAAGATGGTTTAGACCTGTCGAACGATGGCCTCCTCATGTTTCCTAGATGAAATATGTAAGAAGGAATGCTCATGGAAATAAACCTCAGATTGAAGTGAAAACGCTTTGTTATATTGTTGTAGCTAATTTGGGAATGCTAAGGCAATGCTAAATTCGTAAGAGTGACCTGTGCTTCTTGTGCGGACAACAGATGTTCATTTTCGCTCTCATTTCCTAAGGTTGTCTAATTTCTCTTTGTATATTCTTGACACTGTTCAGAAATTGCCATCCCTAGAAGCAGCTCTGCACACAGTAGATTGTAGTGATAAAGCGATAATTTCAGCAATCAATGGTCAATACTCTGAGCTGCCTATGTTGAAAGAGCAAAGTCGGTTAGTTTTGACCTACCATTTCCTCCATCTTTTTGTTGAGTTCTCTGTTTGGTTTTGTCTAGCAGTCCATGCACAAATGTTCTTATCCTGAAAATACCAAGAAACCTCCAAAACTTTCTTATTTGGAAAGATGATGAATTGGTTATATAGCAAACAAAACAACATGAAAGAAAAAGAGAAAATCAAGTGAAAAAAGTGCATTTTTACCAAACCAAGGATGTGTCAACATAGCAGGACTTTATTCCCTCTTTAAAGGTGTAAGTCTACACACATGTTACCAGTAGATGAAATAGGGTATAAGGTCCTGCTGTGTTGACAGCTTGAGTGGCTAGCAGTAAATCCCGGCTGACTCACTCTCTCAATCAATGCCATATTTATCATTAAAAAGTTCTGTTTTTGACAGGTTGGATGTCATCAATAGGTGCTTCTCGGGAAGAACAGTGGAAGACATTCTATCTGCTCTTGTAAGCTGATGGTGATTCTGTTCTCCATCTGGAGTCCTTATTGTATTCATGAGAAGGGGCCCCTGCATGTGTACATACATGGGGTAACTAGTCAATGCTGATCTATGCACATTATTTTGACTCAACATTTCCTCGATCTCCCTTTTGCAGGAGCGAGAAGCCACGAATAAGGTAGATGATTGGATCCATGCCTCACTTCGGTCACTGAAGAAAGCATCACCAACAAGCCTTAAAATTTCTCTTAGATGGGTGAGGTTGCTGAATCTTTTGATGAAATATCAGCAGTGCATTTTTTGATACAACTAATAATTTATAGATTATGTGAATTGTGAATATGTTCGAATAATTTCCATCTAAGATGTGCCAACCAACTTCTTGTTGGAATGTCAGCTAAAGGGAACGGCATCATTATTCTACTGGAAAACCGAGATTTCCTTTTCTTCTCTTTTTGCCTCAGATCACCTACTGGGATAGATATCATGACAACCGTATGCTTGATTTAAATTTACACGTGCAGGGATATGACTATAACCACCTATGAAGCATCGACACGTTCAGGAGGCCTCCGTGTCGGTTTCGGATACCGACACGTGTCCGACATGCGTCCAACACACTTGGACACGCTTCGACACGTGGTCAACGTGCCGGACACGCTGCCGGCATGTGATTCTGACACGCGCGATGTCAATTTTATAAATTTTCAAAAACTTAGGGGTGAAAATGTAAATTTATAAAAAAAAAGAAGAAAAAAAAAGAAAAGGGAGAAAGAAGAAAGAAACCCTAGTCTTGTCAGCCTTTCCTCCGCCAGCCCTCCCTCACTCCACGCCTCTTCTCATCTTACAACAGCCTTGCCTCCGCCCCTATCTCACTCCACGCCTTCAATTCCATTTGTAAAAGCACAATATAAACTTTTGTAAGATGCGACTTGGCGTGCCATAACAAAATTTCGACTTTGTTTATTTCATGGAAAGCACAATGAAGTATAAATTATTTTCTAAGAAATTATTTTTCAAGAAAATGACATTATTTTCCTATGTTTGGCAAAATTACAAAAACAAGTTGGGAGAATAATTTCCAACATTTGAAATAGGAAATCGATTTGTGTTTTTCTCTCAAAGAATGAATTTTCTTTTCTGGAGCACTTTGTTGCATTGCTTGATCTATATGCTTTGTTTGATAGTTATGAGTTTGGATTGACACATCTCCAATTCAAGTGAATAACTACTTCAGCAAGATCACCACGATTTTAATTCAGATTTGTTTGAGAAATTTTCACAAGCAGTTGGTGGGCATGTTAATAACAAGCATCACCAATCCAAATTGATCTTCCAGCTCCACCAATATCCGCAGAACCAACAGTAGAGAGCAAATGAACAAATGAACGAGTTTCCATGTATCTTTCACCAGAAAATGGATAAGAGCATGAAGAAATCATGGGGCTCAACAAAATCCAATACAGAGAGAGAGAGAGAGAGAGAGAGAGAGAGAGAGAGAGATGCACATCTAGGCGATGGATGAGAGCTCCTTCGGGTTCGAGATCGAGCGGGTCTGGACTCGGACCTGGCGGCCACAGTTCCCCATGGAAGATGAGTCACTCCAGTCGGACTGTTTCCAATGAGCCTACGAGACGTCCTTTGTGTTCTTCTTGCAAAATGACTTCCCACATTTTCAATTAAAAAGTTCTTTTCTTTAGTAAGACCTAAGTTTTCTTATCTGCGGAAGTCATTTCCCGAATGAAGAAAACAATTTCCAATAAAATGTTTTCCTCCAAACAAACATAGCCTTTGGATGCAAGCTTGGGACTCAAGAAATAGAAAAGGCCTTTGCAAAATCGAAATAAAGGTAAGGCGGGTATTTCCGATATTCCCATCTCCAATTCAAAGCCGGAGTTGGCGAGTGCTAGCACAACAAGCTCTAATGTGTGATAGTGAGCAGTTCTCACAAACGAAGTCCAAAGATCTACATAAAAACGTGACAATCCATGTCCAAATCAAGCCCACCTAATTTCTTTCTTTAGGCCAACGAGCAGCAAGTCCAATATACAGGGAATTGACAAGCTCACCAACTATACAAATGTGGTCGCTCTAGCACGAAATTGCATCTCTTTCTAAATAGGAATAAGGTGGCGCAATTTAGAACTCATTAGCAAAAAACAATGAGTGTAACTTCTCCCTAGACAACTTAATCATGAGAGCACACCCTCATCTCTTTCACGTGTGATGGAGGCCGAAAGAATACCAAGGTTGCAATTTAAGAATGTTAATGCAGATTCACATTCTAAGATTATTCTCGTGACAGAGGAGGGTTCGCCGGAAGCTGTTTCAGACAACCCAACAGCCAGAGCTGCATATGAACCTCTGAGATTCCTCGAGTTACCAAGGAAGTGCAGAAAGTTTTAGCGATGGATAAGATAAAAGATACTCAAGGGATGTTGAGTCCATCTAGGATATGAGTTAATCATAGAAACTAATAAAATCTATCAAACTGACAGAACCACTACCTTTGCAGAAATTTCAGTATGCAAAATTGATCAAGCTCGAGGATTGAACACTATAAATCAATTACTCTAGATTAGCTCTCAAGTGACATCCTATTAAGAAATGCAAGTAAATATAACAAATATCTTTTTTCAGAGTTGAAAGTTCTAAATTCTTTACCATATGCACATACAAAAGTTTCAATCAAAGAGAGAGAGGGAGAGAGAGATTCTTTTTGCATAAGTCACAACATCTTGATGCAAAATTGACATATGAAAAACATGCAAAAATTTTGAATATATCAACAAGCTTGTGCATAACCCCCACAAAGCTTCTCTTAAGATTTTATGATTCAAAATTAACTCCGTGGCCTGTTATGACAATCATAGCATGTAATTTTAGCATGGATAGCACACATGCAAGAAAAGTAGATATCTTAATTCATCTAATGTGATGCTTAAACTATCCCTGGTGGGACAGACCAAATGAAAAACAATCCCTGGTGTTAGTTTTCCTGTCATTGATTGGAGAGTACCGTGTATCTTAGAAAAATAACGTATCACTAGAAAACAAGAAAACTTTTGCTCAATAAATATTTCATGCAAACCAAAACTGAGGGCTTTCTAATTTTTCTACAATTTGCCACCTTATCAACATTCAACTCTTGATTCACTTTGTTACCCGGCCCGGACAGACGTAAGGCCCAGCATTCCCACCGTAACGTTCCATTTCAAGGGCGCGGACGTGGAGCTGGACGCAGGGAACACCTTCGTTCGAGTGGCTGACGCCATCATATGCTTCGCGTCGGAACCTAGCCAGACGTCGATCTACAGAAACCTGGCACAGATGAACTATTTGATCGGATATGACACTCGGGACATGAAGTTGTCCTTCAAGCCTGTCGATTGCACCTCGTACTGATTTTCTTTCGTACGGGTGCCGTCTTTTCAATTCATATGGGTTTAGGATCAAGTGGTGTATAAATCTTTGAAAAGAAAAGCCTTTTGGTTGAACATGCTGAAGATCAATCCTTTGTTACTGAATAATATTATCTGCGTTCTCGTAAGCAGATACCTTCTTTGTTTTCTTCGCAAGATGCACTCATTCACTGCTCAGAGTAGCAATTGCCAATAGTTATTTTGACAAGGATTACACTTTGGCCAATTCAACCTTAAACATTTCAATTTTGCCAACTAAGTCGTCAACATTTTTACGTTTTGCCAATTGAGTCTATTTAGTCAAATTTAGCTAGAAATCGCTAACATGGACGTCGCTAGTGCCATGTAAGATAACCATTACTTATATAGATAATTTTTTATAATTTTTTAAAAAATTTTGAATTTTTTATTCTTTTATTTTATTTTATTTTTTCTTTTTCTTTCTTTCTTTTCCTTTTTTCTACTAAGTCCCGACTCTCGCGGACTTGGTAAAAAAACGGAAAAAATATAAATATTACAAAAATTTTCAAATATTGCACATGGGATTAAAATTGGCCCTACCAACGTTCACGTCAACGATGTCTGACTAAAATTAACTAGAGGGACTTAATTGGCAAAACGTGAAAACGTTTATGACTTAATTGGAAAAATTGAAAAGTCTAAGATTGGATTGATCAAAGTGCAATAGGTTTTAGGATTTTTTGGACAATTTTCGCTGTCTAAGATAGACCTCTCGAATTGAGCTAGATTTGTTAGGTACTCCTGAATTAAATTTTTATTGTACTTTTTTGGGTAAGGAAAGGATTATAGTAAGGGCAAACGTCTTAAAAATTAACATCCCCATCAGTTGGAGGCATCATGACTCCAATACAATGTTTGAGCAAACTATTACACGCTTCCATTGGACAAGCTTCAAAGCAACATAATCTCGATCTTGCTTCAATCCGACAGCACCGAGTGCATCAACGCATCCTTTAGCCTCCCCAAACAAAGGTGTTCCATCTTCACTTCTTGGAACTCCTTCATCCACCTCCTGCAATCTTCAAGAACTGGATTCAATAAGTGACAACAGCAGATGACATCTTCGGCTGGTTCTCCTGCGTCTTCTTGCACGCACGACACTCCAATGTGAATGCAATTCAACACTTGAACTCGGTCATACGATCACTTAAGCGAAGCGTCCACGAGTTCCGGCGGCCCTACCTTGAGACCTCAGTTTCCGTGCCTGTTTTATTGAAGCAAGAGGCTGGAATTAGAAGAGTACGAGTACAACCACGACTTGCGTTGCAAGCATGTTCGTTCCGAGGGACGGCAGCAGGGTCTGACCATGTTGTGTCACGTGCGAGCAGCTATTCTTTATCGCAGTCATTATTGCCAGCAACGACACATATTATGCTGTCGAAGAATAAGTTTGAAATTGAGATTTGCCTTTAGAGAGTAATTTTCACTGTAGTAGGGTTACAGAAATTCTTGAGCTTTCCAGGTCAATCTAATTACCTGCTGAATGTCGAATCCCACTAGGTTCATGATGCCGAACAGGTGTTTATCGCATAATTTTAACCATATCATTATCCGTAATCCTTAATGTAGAAGAGGCTTTTCATCGGTAGAGGAGACGTTGAAACTTACCAGTCCTTCTTCCAATTGCTGAATTACTGCCATCAGTAATAGAATCATATCGTGCTGAATCGGAGGGACCAGTCCCCACTGGACGATAAAGTTCCTGCCTTACATGTTCTATCAATCAGAAACTTGCCTTAGTATCTACATAGGTGATCAATATCATTTCCAAATTCTTAGGGTACCCAACTTTGAAAAGTGATATATGAGATTCTACTTGACATTAGCTAAAGTTTCACACAGTTACACTAACAATCGGGTCGAGGAAACGGGCTGCCCGTGCCATACAAAGTGAGGGAGGCATATACGCCATGTCTCTCAGAACCTGTCATTCTCGCAACAATCTGCTGATTCTGTCCAGCTCTTACAATATCAAATGGTGAATATAGTTTGGGGATTTAAATTGAACACCAATAAGAGAACTTAGGGGAGAAAAAGATAGATGAATGGATGCAATAAAGCGACCCCAAATTTTTTTAAAAAATAAACCATTACCAAAATTACCATCTAGGCAGTAGGCAGAGGCCGATTTTGTGACATCCCGGATTTTGACTCAATTTTGGGATTTAATAAACGTGTAATTCGTCAGTGTGCTTGTAGTAAAATCTCGCCCGGGAACTGATCACTCCGGGTTATTGTTTTTAAATTTTGAGATTTCACTAGAATTGCACTCGATCGAATTTGGCCGTTATTTAGACCCTGAACTTGGCAGTCGATTTTTGGGAGTTTCGGAACGAAATAAATTGGACGGTGTTGATATTATTGTGGCCAGTGTCGAAATTACCAGGAATAATGAGAAAGTGAATTTTTGATTGAGTACAAATTTTGACTAGTAGACCTCCCTCGTAGTGTATTTCGAGTTATTTTATTTTGGCCATTTGTCCTAGATTATTATTGGGATTTATCGTGGACTGTTAGGCCATTTTTTCGAATTTAAATCGGGACCGTTAGGTCAATTTTTAATTTAAACCGTGTTCATTGAATCGCGCTCAAAAAATTTAAATTAGTCCTTTTTCTCTCTTTTCTCTCTCTCTTGCTCTCTCCTCTCTCCTCTGCCGGCCCCCCTCCCCACGCACGTCTCTCTCTCTCTCTCTCTCTCTCTCTCTCTCTCTCCCTTTCCCCCTCTGCCGCACGCCACCACCCCCTTCCCCATGCACTCACGTCCCGTCCCCTCTTTCTCTCTGCATGCCCCCCTTCTGACACCCCTCTCTCTCTCCTCTCTCCTCCTCCTTTTTCTTCTTCTCTCTTTTCCTCTTCTTCTTCTCCCTTTTCTTTCTCCGGGCCGCGTCTGCCTCTGCTCGTCTCGTTTGCTCGCCGACCGTCGCCCGAGCTCGTCTGGCCGTCGCGCGCCGCCGTCGCCAGCCGACTGCTGCGCCGCGCCGCCTGACCTGCTCCGCCGCCGCGCGTCGCCTTCTAGCTGCCTCGGTCGCCCCTTCCTCTCTCTCGGGCGCGTGGCAGCGAGCTCGTCGCCGCTGCCCGTCGCGCTCGGAGCTGGCCCAGCCCGCCGGCGCGTCGTCCGATTGCCACCTCTGCCCCGTCGACACCACAAGACCAGCCGCCACCCCCTCCCCCTTGTCTCTTCCTTCCCCGGCCTCCTCCTTATTCGGTCTCGACGAGCCCGAGCCAGCTCGCCTCCGCCGCCCGCCGGCCGTCTCGTCCGGCCTTGTGTCGCCGCCGTGCCTGGCCTTATTGCCCCACCGCCGACGCCGCCGCCCCCCACCCCTCAGCCTCTCCCTCTCCTTTCCCCTCTCTCTCTCACCTCACGGCCAACCCTTTCCCCCTTATTCAGCCGCTGCCGTCGATCGCCGCCGGTCGTCGTTGCCGCCGGTCAGCCTAGCCGACCAGCCCCACCAGCCAGCCCAGCCAGGCCGGCCAGCTAAGCCCACACCCGTGCCCGTTGCTCGCGCCGTGCCTGTTGCCGCGCCCGCGCCCGCGTGGCCCACACTCGCACCTAGTCCGAACTGTTTATCCGGGCCATTTTGGATCCGAGCTGACTTTTCCCGGGCCAAAACTTGGTAAGCGACTTCCTAGACCCTACTTAGTCTTTTGGGTATTTCATTGACTAGTCTCGGATTAGAACGGCTTGGGCGTGCATTAATTTAGTGATATTGTGATTTAATTATGTAATTTGAATTGGATTAGATAGTATGCTTGATTTGGGGAAAATCGTGTATGACCGACTTGAATGTCGAGTTTGTGGTTGAAGTGGCAATTTGTGGATTGGACCGAATTTGTGAATTTGAGATGTTTAATGCAATTTGGCGTGAATGTGATTGAATTGAATGGCGTATGCATGCCTGTCGATTTTAAGCCCGGATCGATCGGAGGGCTACGGACTTGGGACGTGTTGATGGCGGTCCGTATGAAGGCATGAATGGCCGACGTGCCAATTGGATGCGGGCTTGAGACGTGTTGACGGTGGCCCGTTAAAGGTGTGAATGGATCGGGACGTGTTTACGTCGGTCGTTGGAATTGATTGAATTGTGTGGCTTGAGACGTGTTGATGGCGGCCACTAGAATTGATTGAATAGTGTGGCTTGGGACGTGTTGACGGCGGCCACTGGAATTGATTGAATAGTGTGTCTTGGGACGTGTTGACGTCGGCGGCCACTGGAATTGATTGAATGGTATGGCTTGGGATGTGTTGACGACGGCCATTGGAATTGATCGAATTGTGTGGCGTGTGACTGAATTGACTGGTTGAGCGTGTGACTGAATTGACTGGTTGAGCTTGTGACTGAATTGACTGGTTGAGTGTGTGACTGAATTGGCTGGTTGAGCGTGTGATTGGAGTTGGCTGATCGAGCGTGTGACTGAATTGGCTGGTTGAGCATGTGATTGAATTGACTGATTGAATTGGTTGGATTGATTGAGTGCGAGTGTGGATGGTACTTGAACGATTGTGTTATATTACCGGGATATTATTGCATTATTCTGATTAACTAATGTGCAGTGTGGGTGAGTGATTGAATGGCGAGATAAGTCCATTGATGTGAATTATATATTATTGGTTTGATTGCATGTACGACTTGTCTGGGTACGCATTGGCCTATGTGGGGTTTAGGGGGTTGCTTATTGAGACTTGTTCTCACGGTTATTATATAACCATTTCAAATCCGCGATCATGAGTGATCGGAGACACAGTAAGGGTATCTCGGAGATCAAGGACGGGTCAAGTACCCGACATTTTGAGTTTTCACTTTTTGTAGAGGAGTTAAGTTTGCGACAATTGTCTCCCCCCTTTGAGATTTGTGGTTTTGCTATTATGGTTTAACTTAGTGATTGTCTTTGTGGACGTCGTATGTGTTTGTCACGTGTATGAATTGCAGTTATTGTTTCAGGATATCGCTACTCCCCTGTCATTATTAATTGTCCGGGTTATTCCTATCTGTTTCCGTGTGTGCTTAATCTCTGATGTTTGGGTTGGGTCGGCGATGTATCTGGGATGTCGCATTTAATGTTCGACCATCGAGGGATGATCGCGCGCTTGTAGGGTTCGGGGCGTGACAGATTTTCTATAAATTCAGGATACATGGTTTTTTCACTTTCTCTTTTGCTTCTTTTGGTTCTTTTGCTTCTTGTATTTGTCATATAAAACTCAGCGCCCTCGTTGTACAATCTAATTCACTCCTCAATCTCTCATTCTCTTTAATGTCGTGCAGGAGCATATAATGCTCTGATAGCTTCTTTTTCACCTCATCTTCATTGAGTGAACCTGCTTCCTCCAGAACTTGGGCCACACTAGATGCTGCCACTCCTGCACTAGCACGTTTCCTCTTGTTGCTCGACTTCACAGCATTGCTCTTCACGCTAAAGGATTCCCGTTCAAGTGATAAGTTTAGAAAAGCTTGTTGTGGGGAGTGTCGCGACCTCCCCGAAACGGCCCCGAGGCCTGAAGGGGTTCGGCTAATGGATTACTAGACTGAACCTAGCTTGAGCTCTCCCAAGCCCATACCAATTCGCGACTTGAGTTTATGTTGTTAACATGCAAATCAATTTAACTTAGGAGTCGCCACTAATCGGTTTTTGATAGGTCGATTAGACACCTAAGCGAAGCACGGGAGAAGAACTTCACTTCTACGAACCAGAGATTTAACGGATACGGGGACTTGGTTACACTAATCAATTAACTAGTGCCCTTTTGGTACCTAATCTTGTTCAATTCATCACCTAACATGTTCTCGATACTTGGGGATTTCAAAATTCCATTCTTAGCTAACCTAAGGGAAGCAACGATTAATATCTAAGCCTAGACATACCTAATTAACCACACGTGAAATTAAATTAAAGGTGCAACTCGAATTGTGTGAACCGAGTGACGTGGGATTAAATATAGCATTAAACATGCGAAGAGGGCGAGAAAACTAATTTCAACATCCAAATAAAGCTTCTGATTTTTTTGAAAAAAAAAATTAAAATAAAAAAAATTAAAAATAAAAATAAAAAAAATTAATAATTTTTTAATAATAATTTTTAAAATATATATATATTTTTCGGAATTTCTGAAAATATTTCTGAATTTTTTTTTGAAATTTTTTTCGAAAATTTTTATTGGTTTTTTTTTGGAATTTTTGAAAATTTTTTTTGAAAATTTTTTTTTGATTTTTTTTTTGAAATTTTTTTTCGGAAAAATAAAATAAAACCAAATTCGGGCTTTTCTCTTTTTTTTTTAAAAAAATTTTAAAAAAATAATAAAAACCAATAAGGCCTAAGAGCCCAAAACCTAAAAGAAACTAATCCTAAACTAAAGCCCACAGCCCAATAAGTCACTAAACCGGCCCACCCAGTCACGACCCGTAGACCCGGCCCGGGACAGGTGCTGCCCTATCCGGATCGCCGCGCCCGACTCGGCTCACGACCCGGCTCGTGGTCGCCACCGTGCCCAGGGATTCACCTGAGCACCGGCCGCCGGCACCGACGCGGAGCGCATGCCCGGCCTCCGCGGCCGAGACCCTCCGGCCGGCATGGGCGACGGCCGCCCGCACCCCAGCCTCTGTGGCTGGGGTTTCAGGCCCGACGACCGAGCCCTTGCTCGGCCGTCGGGCGACACACCCTGACCTCTACGGTCGGGGTTTGCTCGAATGCGAACCAGCCAAGCCCCGACCAAGGGCTGGCCGTTCGCCTCCCTCATGGCTGCGTCCGGACCGCCGTGACGACTGGCGGTGCGCCGAGACCGACTGACTCCCCCCAAAATCACAGCAGAACATAGCAAAAACCCCGGAGTTAGTTCGGGAAAATTGTCGAACGGTTGGTGTGCACGATGAAAACAAAGGACTTCGGGCGCGACCGAGACTCAAACGCGTCTGAGATTCACACACCACAATGTACAGACAAGCAAGACCCACCCTGGGTGTCACCGAATGGAATTCACGCGAGCCGGACAGCCGCGGGCTCCGGCCGGCGACCCCCCTCCTCAAAACAGAGTATAGACAGAAACGTGGGCGGCGGCTAGAGTCCCTACTCGACTTGGTGGTGGCGTACGGAGGGCATACGCGGTAGATCGAGTCATACCAGCGCGCCTCGCGCCCCTACGAGTCGAGATCCTCGGGAGCCCGACCCCAAATTGGACGAAATCGAAGCGGAATCCGGCGAGTGCCCGGATCGGGACCTACCGTAACAGAGGGTCTTCGGGCGAGGCTCGGGCACGGAGGTCGCCGGTCGAGGACCGCTCTCCTTCGCTCTTCTCTCTCTCAGCTCTCTCGCTCTCTCTCGGTGGATCTCTCTAACTCTCCCTCTTGGTCCCCCAGATCTGCACTTCGCCTCCTCCTTTAAACGTGCGAGAAAGAGGAGTCCCCTCCTCTCGGCTTTTTTCCCGGCGACGTTCGCCATCCCCGTTTTCAGCTAAGGCAGCAGCAGATCTACTCATACTGCCGCGCCGCCCTCGACGCCCTGCTCTGCTTCCTCCTCTGTCCTCGCCCGTTTCCTGCTTCTTTTCCAGAAGCAATCAATGCTGTAGGGAGGGGGGAAGAGCACGCGTGACTGGCGCCATTCAATGCTGGTCACGCATCCCTCTCTCCCTTTTTTTTTTAAATAAAGATAAATAATAAAATAAATAATAAAATGAAAATAAAAATAAAAAATTAATGATAATTTTTTTGATTTTTGAAAGTGAAAAAATGGAAAATAAGCAAATGCACCTAATAACTATACGCCATGCAATGTTAATGAAAATATTTTTTAGTTTAGGGATTAAAAATTGAATCCTAATTTTATGCGGCAAAACCCTAAATGATTTAGGCAAAATTTAGGTGTCAACAGCTGCCCCTCTTTGAAGGGGAGTTCGAAGAAATTCCATTCAAAGATAAAAGACACTTAAATTTTGTTCATGGAGGGCATGAGATGATCGACAGGCTTGTGATTGAGTGAAGAGGGAGACATACCATGTAAGAACGGGCCTTTGGCTACATGCGATCCTGTAATGTAAGGAAAGGGATCCTGGGTTGCGAGAGCTTACCAGGTCGCTAAGGTGCTCCGGGCTGCAAAAGCCCACCGGGCAAGGAAAGAGGAGGACTCTGGGCTGCGAAAGCTCGCTAGGTCGATAAGGTGCGCCGGGCTGCAAAAGCCCACCGGACAAGGAAAGAAGAAGACACTGGGCTGCGAAAGCTCGCCAGGTCGATAAGGCGCTCCGGGCTACAGACGCCCACCGGGCAAAGAAAGAAGAAGACATTGGGCTGCGAAAGCTCGCCAGGTCGATAAGGCGCTCCGGGCTGCAGAAGCCCACCGGGCAAAGAAAGAAGAAGACACTGGGCTGCGAAAGCTCGCCAGGTCGATAAGGCGCTCCGGGCTACAGAAGCCCACCGGGTAAGGAAAGAAGAAGACACTGGGCTGCGAAAGCTCGCCAGGTCGATAAGGCGCTCCGGGCTACAGAAGCCCACGGGGCAAGGAAAGAAGAAGACACTGGGCTGCGAAAGCTCGCCAGGTCGATAAGGCGCTCCGGGCTACAGAAGCCCACCGGGCAAGGAAAGAAGAAGACACCGGGCTGCGAAAGCTCGTCAGGTCGATAAGGCGTTCCGGGCTACAGAAGCCCACCGGGCAAAGAAAGAAAGACTCTGGTCCTTGTGAAATCAAGGCTTCAGGAAAGACCCAGAATCTTTTGAAATCAGGATTTTGGAAAAAGACCCAGAACTTTTTTTTAAAATCGGGGTTTAAGGAAAGACCCGGAACCTGGAAATCGGGGTTTAAGGAAAGACCCGGAACTTTTTGAAATCGGGGTTTAAGATTGGACCACAAATCTTTGATGCGTGATTTAAGGTTGGACCACAAACCTTTGAAGGAGTGTACCTAGGTGTACATACCTGTAGGTCGGATTGGATTGCTTAAAAGCTCTTTGCCGGCGAGCCTTGAAGGATTCAGTGGATGAGCACTCGGGGTTCTCTGTCCTAGAGTTTGATAGGCCGCCAATTGTGTCCTTCCCAGCAGGGTCTTGGGAATTCATGAATGCTTGGATGTAAACACTTCTGAGATCAGCTTGAAGGTTGGTGTTCGTGAAAACGTCACCTGTCTTACAGGATTAGTAATAACATGTACGTGTCATAACAAGTGCTCTAGTAGCGAGTGCGTACCAGGCAAGATGACATCACGAGAGGCCATATCAAAATGGTATCATCAATGAAAAAGCATTGATTACACGAGCAATTTAGAATAGACTTAATTATCTGGAAAGCATTCAATATCCTTCAATATTGCAAAATTGCCTTAATGCATGAAGGACGTCATTAATCATCAAATTCCCTTAGGAGAAAGTCTTTTATCAAAATGATGTTAACCTCCAAAGAGAGCCTATTAAGCATGCCAAACAAGAATTCCTTAGTTTGAAGGGACTTCTCACATACTCTCAAAAAGGCTGTTTGATCCCATCCATTGATGTGGGAAGCAAGCATGATCTCTCTATATACCTCACACTACTAGTGTCGAAAGTTTTGAGAATCATTCGCAATAAGTACACGTTGACCAATCCAAGAGGTCTTTTAAATGACTGTAATGTGGGTTTGGTCATGGTTTCGACAACGGATAAGCATCATTGGCTAAAGAATGAAATAATTTTCAATCAGCATTTCCATCAGGTTTACAAGTCAAGAAACCTTAAGATGAGCTAAGATAACTTTGCCCCCACTTCTTCAAGCGGTATCTTCTTTGGACATCCAAATTTCTACTTAAACCATCCCAATCAGAAGAGACTTTGGAGAAGGTTGTAACATTGGTTTGGATAAAGGCTCGAAAGGCTCAGAAATTTTCAAAAGGGGTTTAGGAGTTGGTGATTATCATAGCATCATTACCATATCATCTAATCTTTTGAAGGCACTCGATTTCTGAAATTCAACTTGTCTCGAAAGTCCATTGACTAATCACTTTAATGTAAGAGCTTTGCTCTTTTCTCTAATGACTTTTGCTTTTGCAATGATTTTTCTTTGCAAGCATTTTGCTTTTGACATTCCACCCTTTTTTTCATGGAAATTTTTCTCTTGATGCAACTTTTTTGCTCTTCTTTTTTTTACAAAGGGCATTGGCCTTGCTTTTACCTGGCACACTGCTTTTTCATGCCCCCTAGTTTTCATTTGACTTTTGCTCTTTTCATTTTTTCGAGCTTTTGAAACTTTCGAGATGTCTTTCACACTGTCTCATGAGTACCAGCTGCCTTGATAAATCACGTGCTTGGCCCCAGTGTAGGGAGATAATCACCATTCGGGCTTTAGAAATGAATATTCAGGCT
This sequence comes from Syzygium syzygioides, assembly GCA_031216285.1. Classification (NCBI taxonomy): domain Eukaryota; kingdom Viridiplantae; phylum Streptophyta; class Magnoliopsida; order Myrtales; family Myrtaceae; genus Syzygium; species Syzygium syzygioides. The sequence goes on along the minus strand of CM062252.1, from coordinate 19,567,982 downwards.
CAACTTGGCTCAGCAAATGGTATGAGTGTTTGGATAGAGAAATGGAAGCTCTTCTTCATTTTGGGTTGTTTTAAGCTTCCACAAGGACTCACCTGAAGTTACCACCAAAAGATTAATGCAAGTAAGGGCAAAGAAGTCTTTCTCATCTTTCCCTCCAAAGCATGTCAACCAAAATCTCCAAATTTGCCCCGTTGTAGGGTGGTTCTTGATAGGGGTATTTTGCAAACTCTTCACATTTAATGGCTCAAATGGGCTAATTATGATCACATGTAGTGTATAAGATAGAAGAAGGAAATGCCTCCTTTCGTTTCGATCCATGTACTACTTGCGAATGACACTCTCGTCTTAAAGCATGATTTTCTCTCTTTCGCTCCTCTCAAAGTGTTTTACAGGGCGTGTTTGGGAATGGGTTGCCTTTCCTCATTCTAAGTATTTCTCACTTGGCACTATTAACATCTCCTTTCATTCTGTCGAGATCATTTGAGTAGATTAATCTCCTTGGGGAATTTGGATTCAAAATGAATGATTCGTCAAGCACAAATATAGCTTTTTAATATGGATGATATTCATTCATTTCATTTTTTTTTGAAAAGTTTATTTTTGCAATTTCTACTTTTATGCTTTTTTTTTTCTCGAATTTGCCCAAAAACCCCTCTCTTTTTCTTTCAAAACAAATTTTCTCATTGACCTTCTTTGGTAGGGGTACTCACCTGCGGCCTAATGACTTGGTAACCCTCTCCTTCGCATTTGGCTTATTGGATGCTTGCCAAGACACCTTAGTCGTTCGTGGATCGATTGGCGGATTGCTTAAGACCTGCGAAGTAGACGTGTATGCATGTATGCATGATATGCATGATGTGAATATCCTACAGTGATTCGGACTGTATCGAAGATGGCTCTTGGGCCTTGGATTTCATTTAAGGAAAATATTTTTTCACCGAATCGGCGTTTACAGGCTTTGACAACTCTTGGCCGTCCATTTCTACAAGAATTAAAGAACCCCCAGGTAGAACCTTCCTAACGACATATGGACCGTCATAATTTGGGGCGAACTTCCCACCTAATTGGGGTGTGATGGGTAGCACTTTCTTTAGCACGAGATCTCCGGCTTCGAAATGTCGAGGTCGCACTTTGCGATTGAAGGATTTTGCAACTCTCTTTTGGTAACATTGGCCATGGCATAAAGCCTCTAGCCTTTTCTCATCGATCATGTTCAACTGATCCCATCTTTGTTGTGTCCACTCCTCTTCAGAGAGCTCAGCCTGTGAGAGGATCCTTAGTGAAGGGATTTCGACTTCTACGGGCAAGACAGCCTCCATACCATAAACGAGTGAGAAAGGAGTTGCCCCTGTCGAAGTGCGAATCGAGGTTCGATATGCCATCAATGCATAGGGCAACCGTTCATGCCAGTCTCGATAGTTGTCAGCAGTTTTTGACAAGATCTTTTTTATGTTCTTATTGGCTGCCTCCACAGCTCCATTCATTTGTGGACGGTAAGGTGAGGAGTTCAAGTGACGAATATGAAACTCGCCGAGTAAGCCATCTACAATTTTGTTGTTCAAATTTGAGCCGTTGTCAGTAATGATCGCCTCCGGGACCCCATAGCGAGCGATGATGTCACGACGAATGAACCTGACCACATTCTTGGCAGTGACGTTGGCATATGAGCTTGCTTCGATCCACTTGGTGAAGTAATCAATGGCCACCAAGATGAAACGATGTCCATTGGAGGCCTTAGGATTAATTGGCCCAATCATATCGATCCCCCACATTGAGAAAGGCCATGGCTCGGACATTTGCCGCAATTCATTTGGCGGCACGTTGATTTTATCTGCATAGATTTGACACCGATGGCAATAACGAACATGCCGGATGCAGTCGGTCTCCATAGCCATCCAGAAATAACCCAATCTCATGATCTTCCTGGCCAAGAGATGACCATTCATGTGCGGACCGCATTCACCTTCATGGATTTCCCTCATCAACTGATTAGCCTCTCTGGCGTCGACGCATTTCAACAAAACCAAGTCAAAGGACCTCTTGTAAAGAGTATTGCCACTAATGAAAAACTTCGACGCTAGTTTCCTTATGTATTTCCGATCCGTTAGTTCGCTTCCAGGAGGATATTCATCCCTCTGAAGGTAATTCATGATGTCATGATACCATGGCTCCTCATCAGGTTCATCTGCGATTGCCGAACAGTAAGCTGGACGTGTCAGTATTTCGATTTTCAGTGGCTCGACGTCTAACCCCTCCATAACCTGCAGCATTGACGATAACGTGGCCAGGGCATCGGCAAACTGATTTTGTGATTGGGGTAAATACTCAAAAGAAATCTCTTCAAATTCCTTTATTAACTCCTCAAGGAATTTGTGATAAGGAATCAACTTGGAGTCGCGGGTTCGCCATTGGCCCTCCGTCTGGAGAATGATGAGGGCGGAATCGCCGTAAACCTGTAGCTTCTTAATCTTCATGTCGATGGCCAATTGCAATCCCAGTATGCAAGCTTCGTATTCTGAGATGTTGTTGGTACACGGAAATACCAACTTGGCGGCCACAGGGTGATGTTGACCGGTCGGGGAAATAAGAACTGCCCCAGTCCCAGAGCCAGCCAGGTTAACTGCGCCATCGAAGTACATAATCCACTTGTCACTTACTATCTCTGAAACATGCTCTTCTACGGGGTCTGGCTGATGATGGCCTTCTGACCTTCCGACGTTTTCTGCCAACATGTCAGCTATGGCTCTTCCCTTGACAGATTTTTGCGTCACGCTGTGGACGTCGAATTCAGACACCAGTATCTGCCACTTTGCTAACTTTCCAGCTAACGCAGGTTTTTCCAGCAAATATTTGATGGGATCATTCTCAGTTACAAGCAGGATCCGATGATGAAGTGTGTACTGGCGTAAGCGATGCAATACCTACACCAAAGCCACACACGTCTTTTTGACCCCGGGGTAATTTATTTCGGAGGAAGTAAATTTCTTACTGAGATAATATATCGTACACTCTTTACTATCGCTTGGTCTCTTCTGAGCTAGCAAAGCCCCCAATGACTCCTCATAAATAGTCAAGTAAAGTATTAATGGTACTTTGGGGACAGGTGGCACCAGGACTGGCGGATGAGAAAGATATTCTTTTATCTTCTCAAATGCCTCTTCATAATCAGTACCCCACTTGACCTTGGCGTTCTTCTTCAGGAGCTTGAAAAAAGGTTTAGCTGTCTCAGACAGTTGAGAAATGAATCTTGCCACATAGTTCAGTCTCCCCAGCAAACTCTGAACTTCTCTAACTGTAGAAGGGGGCTTTAAGTCACAAATGGCCTTAACCTTCGACGGGTCAATTTCAATGCCTCGACTACTGATCATGAACCCCAGTAATTTCCCAGACTTTGCCCCAAACACACATTTGGCGGGGTTAAGTCTCAACTTGAACTTTCGAAGTCGGTCAAACAACTTCCGCAACACCTCGATGTGGTCCTCTCCGTGTTTGGATTTGGCAATCATATCGTCTATGTAGACTTCCACCTCTTTGTGCATCATGTCGTGAAACAGGGTGACCATTGCTCTTTGGTATGTTGCCCCGGCGTTTTTCAAGCCGAAGGGCATTACCTTGTAACAAAAGGTCCCCCAAGGAGTAATGAAGGAGGTTTTACTTTTATCTTCTTCTTTCATTCGAATTTGGTTATAGCCAGAAAACCCATCCATAAAAGAAAATAACTTAAACCTCGCGGTGCTGTCGACCAATACATCGATATGAGGCAGCGGAAAGTCGTTCTTCGGACTTGCTCGGTTCAGATCGCGGTAGTCAATACACACCTTGACTCGCCCATCCTTCTTCATGACAGGGACTACATTGGCTATCCAATCCGAATAGCGCGATACTTCTATAAAACCCACTTTCAACAACTTCATGACTTCCTCTTCGATCTTCTTGGATAATTCGGGCTTTGTTCTTCTCAGCCTTTGTTTCTTTGGCGGGATACTTAGATCAATTGGTAGAGCATGTTCTACAATTTCTTTATCCAACCCTGGCATATCCGCATATGACCATGCGAACACATCTTGGTACTCTTTTAAAAGGTTGACCATCTTTTTGATATTGATCTCAGAAAGGCCAGCTCCAATCTTGATTTCTCTAACATTCTCCGAATCGCCCAGATTTATCGTGATGGTAGACTCTGCTGTCAACGGCTTGGACTCTTCATGCCTAACCCAATCCTGTTCGATGCTTTTTCGGTCATAGTCATCCTTGTCATCCTCGGTCCCAGAGGAATTTTCGTCGAGCGAATCCGACTCACATATGCACCTATCATGATCATATGACATGTTATGCCTGAGATGCCACAAGTTAGTGATTAAATTGGCAAATATTACTGTGGCTACTGACATGTATGTGCTTCGAAGTTGTTTTGAAAGAGTTTTCGAAAATGAAGGATTCATCCTCATATCCTTGGATGCCCCTATTTGCAAATGATTTTGAAAATCAGGAAGCGTGCGAAAGTCCAAGCCTCAAAGCATCATCATCAGTCTGGTTTGGGTACTTCCGCACGTCCTTAATAAAACATGATCGTGATTTCATTGATAGGATAGAGCCGTTTACATGACTCGAAGTCCTGAACCGACGGCTCGCAGTCCGAGACTTTGATTACAGAGAGAAATAACCCTAGACCTAAACAGACATCTCGCGGAAGGGACAAACACGTACTTAGACCAGACAAAAAAGAAAAGCGGCATCCCTACTCAAAAGGGTCGGCGGTGGCAACAGAAGGCCCGGCCTCTTCATTTTCTATGACGGCACATGCAAACTCCCCCTCAAATAACTCAACGAGACCAAAAACGGCTTCTTCCTCCTCTTGCAGCAGCTTGGGCGGACCCGGAAATATTTCTTTCAGTTGCGGAAGAAGTAAACCCTTCCGACCTTCTTCTAATCCGAATAAACTCCCCCGACTTCCGTAACTCCCACACTTAGCTAGGCCTTCATGGTCACCGCGGTTTTCATTGCTTCCTCGGCCTCCTTGACCACGACGGCCCTCGTGCCGACCTCGACCTCCGATGTTACCTCGTCCTCCCTGGCTACCTCGGCCATCGGAATCGCCTCCACGGTAACCCAAACCTGTTCTTTGGCGCCATTTGAAGACCTGAAGAGGTTCTTTAATACCCTGGCCGTGCAGTCCCAAGCCGGCTCTGGTGACATGACCATTCTCGAGCAATACCCTACTCGACATTATCGAAGGCTTAGCTACTTCCGGGTTGCGCATCATAGTCCCCACCGGCACGTGGATTACCGATACTAACTCAAAAGCCTGGTAGCTTGATTCAGCCTTGCTCTCAGGCTCTATGTACGGAATTGCAGTGTCATGGAAAACTTTGAAGTCGGTCTCTCCATGAACTGTTATCAACTTCCCGTCTACAATGAACTTGACCTTCTGATGCAAGCTCGAGGGCACAGCTCCGGCGGTGTGTATCCAAGGTCGTCCTAGTAAAAAATTGAATGCACTGGGAATGTCCAGGACCTAGAAGTTGACTAGGAAAAGAACCGGACCAATCAGTAGTTCAAGCTCGACCTCGCCAATGACCTCCTTCTTCATTCCGTCAAAAGCTCGAACGGTGGACTTAGATGACAGAATTTTCTCTTCGCTCACTCCCAAACGATGAAGGGTGGCGAGTGGGCAAATGTTTAGTGCAGACCCATTATCAATTAGCGCTCTTGCTACCATTCTATCACGACACTTAACTGAAATGAGTAGCGCCTTGGTGTGATTGCGACCTTCTGGAGGGAAGTCTTCATCGGCAAAAGAAATATGATCTTTCAGCAAAATAAACCCCACAAATTCCTTCAACTGGGTGTCATCGATGGTCTCAGGAACGTGCACCTCATTCAAAACCTTGAGCAATGCATTCTTGTGTTTTTCGGATGATTTGAAGAGATTCAAAAGAGAGATTTGGGCTAGCATCTTTCTCAATTGATTCACGATGTTGAATTCGCTCGTCTTCACAATCGCCAAGAATTGTTTCGCTTCCTCATCTGAGACGGCCTTCTTTTCAACGACCTCTGTAGGTGTATGGCAACGGCCTGACCGTGTGATGGTGCCGACTTCGCTTGTCTTATAACTCCAAGGAACTGCCTTGGAGTCGTAGCTCGGGTTTTGGTCTACTATTATATCTTCTTCGTCCTCAGGCGGGAGCTCAATTACCATCGGCTCCATGACGCTGTCATCAATCTCTAGGGTAGCGAATTCTTCGGCCGCCAGGTCAAAAACTAACTGCTCAACATCTCCCCCGTATGGCATCCATAAATCCTCTTCGACGGATAAGTCAATCACTATAGGGGTAATCATACCAACCATCTCTTCGGGTTCAAGCGGGTCGTCCATACCTCCCCACCCATCGGGAACGACATCCTTGGGATCGATGAAGAAACTGGGAGGCGGTGAATACTTCACAAGATAGTCGAATTTACCGCTGGGCTGACCCAATATGTCGACCACCTCCCCATTCTCACGAGCGAGCTTTACGAACTCGTAATTCCAATTCATATTGCTAGCTTGAGGCCCAAGATCTTCATGCGAATTTTCTCCTTCTGACGTGTCAGTTTCTATAGACTCAGTGAGAGTCTCTTCCGATTCTTCCTCGTGAAACGAACTAAGGACAGTCGTTACGGTCGCCATACTATCTTCCTTCGTACTGAAGATCACTCCCATGTCGACCATCTGGGTGATGCATTTCAATTTTTCTTTTACTGGAATATCCCTCCCGTCTTCAAAGTGTCCAGCTGACACTAGTAGTTCGTAAAGTCTATGAGCGTCCACATTAAAGGCCTGCTTGCTCTCACCACCCTCTTCAATAACCACATTGACATTCTCAGCATGATCAGGCAACGAGTTTTGTTGAACATTAGGGACTAGCTCTTTAAAGGATAAAATGCCTTTGTCAAGTAGGTTCTGGACCTTGAGTTTAAGAATGAAGCAGTCATCCACATCATGACCCTTCTCGCCCCTATGGAACTCACAAGACTTTGACGAATCAAATCCGGGGAATCTTTGAGGGTTGTCCCGAGGCATTTCTTTAGCTACCATCCCCCTTTTCAACAGCATGGGCAACAACTTGGACAGCGGTCTAGGCAGGGGAGTGAACTGCCTTTGTGTTCTCCTTTTAAAGTCCTGATTCTGATACGCCCTATCTCGAAATACAGACGAGCCTTGAGAGGACGAGGCAAAGGGCCTTGTCATGACCGGCGCTTGCACATATGCGATTTCCACGTCCTTCTCCTTCTTGCTCGGGACCTTTTGACTAATCCCATCGCTTAATCTGCCATCATGCATGGCCCCCTCTATCCTTTCTCCGACATCTACCAACTGGGAGAAGGTCAAGCATCCCGACCCCACCAACTTTAAATAGAAATCACTAGGTAGGGCCTTGAGGAAGAGATCGAGCAGCTCCTTTTCGCTAAGCGGAGGTCGAACTTGGGCGGCGAGAGTACGCCATCTTTGAGCAAAGGCCCTGAAAGACTCACTCCTCTTCTTTTCAGTTCGGGTCAATATTTCGCGCGTAGGGGCTATCTCGGTATTGTACTTGTACTGCAAGACAAACGCTTCAGCTAGCTCCTCCCATTTCTCGAACTTCTCAGGCTCCGTCAGCACGTACCATTGCAATGCAGGCCCCGTCAGACTCTCTTGGAAGGTTTGAACCATTAACGGGACATTCTGGGCGTATCTTGCCATCCTGTTCAAATAGTACTTCAAGTGGATCTTTGGGTCTCCAGTTCCGTCATATTTAGTGAAGTCCGGAATCTTAAACTTCTCGGGAAAGCTCATTTGTGCATATCGAGATAGGTCCTCGACCACGTGCTCTTCATATCCTCGCAGCGCACGGAGCTTCTCTTCTATCTTCGCGAACCTTTTGTTGTGTTCCTCCTCCAAACGGGCGGTGACGGCCTCTGAGATGGGGTCTAGTTCGACCACTACGGGTGTGGAACCTAATGCCTCTTCAGTAATATTTCTTCTTGCAGGCCCCTCCACCGGCTCGGGAATAGCTTGGGGCACGGTCTGACCAGCATTCGGTGCTGCTAATGCGGCCCTCATGTCATCGGCGAATCGAGTAAGCTGAGCCGCAAGGTCGTTGATCTTGTCGTCAAGTGCGGCGAAACGGGCGTTTTGCTCCTCGATATTCATCTGCGTGGCTCTTGATCGTGTCCGGATCGGCGACTGCCTGGAGGCTGTAGCTTTGCCTTGGTGGAGAAAGGGATCACGGGTGGTCTGTTGAGCTCGACGTAGGCACCGCAATCACCGGAAGACCCCTCGATCTCTCGATTCCTCCCTTCGTACACTGAGTGAACTCGGACAATTTGTGGACACCTGAAAAATGAGCAAATGTGAGCGCACAATTCAAATGGGAGGTTGGCCCATGGCAACGACCTAGGTGCTTTGTGTCCCCTCGATTTTTTTGGTAGACATCGATAAATGAAAGCCTCTTAACACTGAAAAAAGATTCTTCTGGCATTGAAACGAAGAAGGTACACAACGATTCCTAAGCCTCAAAATTAGAAAGAAAGAAATCCCCTAAACATTGAGACTAAGGAAGTACATAAAATTGCTGGAACATAAGAAGAACGAAATTCCCTAACATTGAGACTAGAAAAGCGATAAAACAGCTTAAACAAGAAACCAGGGGGACAAAGTGTCATCTCAAATTTCTCGAGGCGGCTCATTTTATATGCGATGGGGAACCTGCAGTTTTGCGGAGCCGTTTGTTCTCTCGAGTTAATTTCGAGATGCGAGTCTTGTCCATTTCCACCCTCTTTTCAAGATGCTCAATTTGCGCCTTCTGGGATGGCTTGTCAGGCACTTCCGGAACTAGTGGTCGTAGAATGGTCGGGATTCGGTGGTTGTGGATGTAGAACGTGGAGGCATGGTGGATTTCTTCTTCTCCATTTAGCATCTTGGGCACGACGATCCTTTCAGGATGACACTCGCTCCAGGCAATCTCGACGGCATGGATTTCGTCGAAATAATCGTAGTCCGTGCGGGTGAAGCGAGCTTGGAACATCTCCGTCTTGAGAGGTGGGGGAATCTCTTGTAGGGCTCGGTATTAGCGGGCTACCCTGTACGGGTAATAGGAAGTGGCGCCAGGAAAACCAAGCAGCGGGATCGGGTTAGCAAACTTGTGAGCGAAGCGGGCTTCCTCGACCTGGAGCCATTTAGCATGCCATAGAAATGCCTTGGGTTTAGGGTTTTTTAGGAAATTTATCCAACGGGAATATTCTTTGTCGGGGGAATGTTTTTCTAAGACTTGGAATCTCTGTATTGGATGCCTAAACTCATCTATTTGAAACAACTGCATAAGATGCCCAAACCCCCTTATGTGAGAAAGAAACTATATTTGCAAAATTTCCGGGGAAGCTCGCATGATTTTGTCTCCGTTTTGTTTAAAACGATTAAGGGACAACAGTGTTTCGGCTAAAATCATGTTGACGTAGTTTAACCCGGCACACATGTGTTTGACCACCCAAGCAATTGAAGGATTTATGGCATTCTTACGATGAGGGAAGATGATCAGTCCGACAAATGCTAAAATAAAAATCCTACTCCTTTGGGCTATTGGTTGACTGGAAAAACACTCGGCTAAATATAAGAATGGGCATGCATAACAATTAGCCTTAATGACCTTCCTCACTACCTCGGCCCTAACTCTCAAAAATTGTGACAACTCGGAGATGGGGTCTATACCTATGGGTGGCTTGACAAGCTCGGCTCCAAGAGGCATTCCAATGGCAGTGCTATATTCTTCCAAGGTCGGAGTTAACTCGAACTCACCGAATATGAAAGTTGATGTTTGAGGGCACCAAAAGTGTGGTATTGCTTGCATAACCCCGGAATGGATGTTGATCTTGAGTAATGGGAGAAGACGACCAATTCTCGCCTCAACCTGCCTTTGGCCATTTTGATCCAACTGATCCCACCACGCTATGAGTTCTTTCTTGGGAGTGGAAATGAATTGGACGTCGGCTCTCCCCATCGCATATAAATCGAGGCTAACAAACAACCTAATTTGCCATGGACCAACAAAAGGAAATAAATGAATTGCATAATAGGAAAGATAAATGCTTACTTTATTGAGAACAATGGCAGACATAAAGACACACGCATGAAAAGTGAGGCTCGCTTTCCATCTAAACGGTTGAACAAGGTGAGGTTAAGAGGGTGATCTGACCATCGCAGTCTCGTGTTGGTGTCAGGCCCTCTTAACCCCGGCTTAGTCGAAAGAGATATCCTATAGTCACGCGGTCTCGCGGACAAGGATAAACACTTACGATACCAGGAAAGAACTTTCGGGGAGAAGAAAGGCAACCTCTACATCGCGGTCTCGCGTTCGAGGTTGTATCTTTCTTAACACCATCCTAAAGCGTCCTATCACGGCCCGGGTCCGGCAGTATGGTTGTGTGTGCAATAGTGTAGTGCTAAAACATCTAAAGCATACACAACAATGTATAGGCAAACAATGCTTCAAATGTCCGCAAAAGAAGTAAACATTCATCCCCTAAAACTCAAACCTGCAAAACAAGGGGTTAATGGCGAGAACATTCACGTTAGGGATATATAAACAAGAAAAATGGCCTAAGTCCACAAAAAGTCCCCAGCGGAGTCGCCAAGCTGTCGCGACCTCCCCGAAACGGCCCCGAGGCTTGAAGGGGTTCGGCTAATGGATTACTAGACTGAACCTAGCTCGAGCTCTCCCAAGCCCATACCAATTCGCGACTTGAGTTTATGTTGTTAACATGCAAATCAATTTAACTTAGGAGTCGCCACTAATCGATTTTTGATAGGTCGATTAGACACCTAAGCGAAGCACGGGAGAAGAACTTCACTTCTACGAACCAGAGATTTAACGGGTACGGGGACTTGGTTACACTAATCAATTAACTAGTGCCCTTTCGGTACCTAATCTTGTTCAATTCATCACCTAACATGTTCTCGATACTTGGGGATTTCAAAATTCCATTCTTAGCTAACCTAAGGGAAGCAACGATTAATATCTAAGCCTAGACATACCTAATTAACCACACGTGAAATTAAATTAAAGGTGCAACTCGAAGTGTGTGAACCGAGCGACGTGGGATTAAATATAGCATTAAACATGCGAAGAGGGCGAGAAAACTAATTTCAACATCCAAATAAAGCTTCTGATTTTTTTTGAAAAAAAAAATAAAAAAAATAAAAAATAAAAATAAAAAAATAAAAAAATTAATAATTTTTTAATAATAATTTTTAAAAAATATATATATATTTTTCGGAATTTCTGAAAATATTTCTGAATTTTTTTTTGAAATTTTTTTCGAAAATTTTTATTGGTTTTTTTTTTGGAATTTTTGAAAATTTTTTTTGAAAATTTTTTTTTGATTTTTTTTTTGAAATTTTTTTTTCGGAAAAATAAAATAAAACCAAATTCGGGCTTTTCTCTTTTTTTTTTAAAAAAATTTTAAAAAAATAATAAAAACCAATAAGGCCTAAGAGCCCAAAACCTAAAAGAAACTAATCCTAAACTAAAGCCCACAGCCCAATAAGTCACTAAACCGGCCCACCCAGTCGCGACCCGTAGACCCGGCCCGGGACAGGTGCTGCCCTACCAGGATCGCCGCGCCCGACCCGGCTCACGACCCGGCTCGCGGCCGCCACCGTGCCCAGGGATTCACCTGAGCACCGGCCGCCGGCACCGACGCGGAGCGCATGCCCGGCCTCCGCGGCCGAGACCCTCCGGCCGGCATGGGCGACGGCCGCCCGCACCCCAGCCTCTGTGGCTGGGGTTTCAGGCCCGACGACCGAGCCCTTGCTCGGCCGTCGGGCGACACACCCCGACCTGCACGGTCGGGGTTTGCTCGAATGCGAACCAGCCAAGCCCCGACCAAGGGCTGGCCGTTCGCCTCCCTCATGGCTGCGTCCGGACCGCCGTGACGACTGGCGGTGCGCCGAGACCGACTGACTCCCCCCAAAATCACAGCAGAACACAGCAAAAACCCCGGAGTTAGTTCGGGAAAATTGTCGAACGGTTGGTGCGCACGATGAAAACAAAGGACTTCGGGCGCGACCGAGACTCAAACGCGTCTGAGATTCACACACCACAATGTACAGACAAGCAAGACCCACCCTGGGTGTCACCGAACGGAATTCACGCGAGCCGGACAGTCGCGGGCTCCGGCCGGCGACCCCCCTCCTCAAAACAGAGTATAGACAGAAACGTGGGCGGCGGCTACAGTCCCTACTCGACTTGGTGGTGGCGTACGGAGGGCATACGCGGTAGATCGAGTCATACCAGCGCGCCTCGCGCCCCTACGAGTCGAGATCCTCGGGAGCCCGACCCCAAATTGGACGAAATCGAAGCGGAATCCGGCGAGTGCCCGGATCGGGACCTACCGTAACAGAGGGTCTTCGGGCGAGGCTCGGGCACGGAGGTCGCCGGCCGAGGACCGCTCTCCTTCGCTCTTCTCTCTCTCAGCTCTCTCGCTCTCTCTCGGTGGATCTCTCTAACTCTCCCTCTTGGTCCCCCAGATCTGCACTTCGCCTCCTCCTTTAAACGTGCGAGAAAGAGGAGTCCCCTCCTCTCGGCTTTTTTCCCGGCGACGTCCGCCATCCCCGTTTTCAGCTAAGGCAGCAGCAGATCTACTCAGACCGCCGCGCCGCCCTCGACGCCCTGCTCTGCTTCCTCCTCTGTCCTCGCCCGTTTCCTGCTTCTTTTCCAGAAGCAGTCAATGCTGCAGGGAGGGGGGAAGAGCACGCGTGACCGGCGCCATTCAATGCTGGTCACGCGTCCCTCTCTCCCTTTTTTTTAAAATAAAGATAAATAATAAAATAAATAATAAAATGATAATAAAAATAAAAAATTAATGATAATTTTTTTGATTTTTGGAAGTGAAAAAATGGAAAATAAGCAAATGCACCTAATAACTATACGCCATGCAATGTTAATGAAAATATTTTTTAGTTTAGGGGTTAAAAATTGAATCCTAATTTTATGCGGCAAAACCCTAAATGATTTAGGCAAAATTTAGGTGTCAACAGGGAGAGCATGGAGAGATGAGCTTGGGTAGGATCAACACTCAAGTTAGAGATGCCAGAAGCCAAAGTCGAAATAGTCCAATGATAATGTTTTGTTAGAAGGTTGAGTTCCCAAAGCACCGAAGCTAGTGCACCACTTTGATTAGGGTCCGAGGCATATGGTTGATATTTCTGCAAAACAGTAATTGCTATTTAGTGAGATTGTTCGCAATTTACTCTGCATTTCAAGGGGGAAAAAATGAAACTAAGGGTCCGTTTGGCAAGTTGCCAAATAGTGAAAATTTCTATTTTTTTATTCCCAAAATCAGTTTGGAAACAGAAATCCGTTTGTTAAAATTTTTGTGCTTGGGCACAAATTTGCAAAAATTTATTTCCAGAATCAGTTTTGGAACATAATCAAGAAAAAAAAAAGTAATTTCTTGATTCTGGGAACAATTTTTCTATTTCTGATGCTTCTTGATTTTCTTCTTCCCTTTTGGTTTGTTGTTCTTCTTCTTCCTGACTTGCCTCTGGCCACTGGTGACTAGCCACAAGCCAGGGTTGGCGAGGGCGTCGCGACCCTCGCCGGTGGCCGGCGAGGGCGGCTCGCGGCCATGACGGCGAGACCTCACCTAGCCATGGCGAGGCTGACCTCACCGTCTTGACCCAGGTAAGGGGTTGCGACGGTGAGGTCAATCTCACCATGGTTGGGCAAGGCTCAAACTCGTCTAGATCCGGCGAGGCTGACCTCGCCTAGATCCGACGAGGCTAACCTCGCCATCGCTTGGGTTGTGACGGCGAGGGCGGCGGCAAGGGTCGCAACGGCAAGGGCAGCGCGAAGGCTACGTCACCCTTGTCAGCTCTGGCCTGTGGCCGATCGCCGGTGACTGACCATAGCCAAGGAAGGGAAGGGAAAGAAAGAAAAAAAGGAAAAAAAAGAAAGAAATATTAAAAAATTCAAAATATTGTTAGTAAAAAGAAATTTTGTATAGTTATCAAACGTATTTGTGTTCTTTTTCTATTCTAAGAATAGAAATTTTAGGCAGTTACCAAACGTCTTCAAATACTTAGAAATTGTTCCTGGGAATCGAATAAAAAATAATGATTTATGAGTAGAATCAGTTTTTGGGCACATAATCATTGCCATGCGCATCCTAAGTGATCTGATATGTCAGAATCATGCAAGAAATTGGTCCTGTATTGAGCATAGCATAAACAGAGGGTAAAGCGTATAAGAGTGCACTCTAGTCATATAAAGACAAGCTCGCCCAGTGCTCGTCAGAAAAACAACCACCATAGCTTCTCAATAGACATTTACAATGACGACTAGAAACATGGAACTAAAAAGCAACAACAAATTTAATTGAGCAGCCATCTTGTTCAAGAACGCTTAGTAAGTTCCAGATTTCTTTTCTTTTATGCGGACTGTGGTCAGTAGGCAAAGCAAAAATCATAAAAATTTAAACCAAGAAATGGTGGTGAAGGCTCCATTAATAGCTACATTTGTAGTAAGGCTGGAAGCTACAACATTCTCCAGGGGCCCAGCTTGGAGCTAAATGGTGAAAGTCAATCTCACTCTGCTACAAGACATAAGGTTAAAACTCAAGTCGTACATGAGGAGATGTTTCCTGATTTCCGGACTGCACATATACATGCATAAGTATGTCCATCCCCATTTTAAATCCAATATAATTCATCGATTAAGGTTTTGCATGGTAGTAAATTGCTTACCGCAACAGAACCTGATACTGAGCCACCTCCAGGATCATTTTCCAACAAAACCCGACATTTTATATTCTTTTGGAGAAGAAGCTTAAAAGTGACCAAGGCTGAATGTAAGGGCAAACAAGTAACCAATTAGAATGATAATCATAGTATCAACAGAAAAAAAGTAACTGGCATTGCATAAACCAAGAGGGTACCGGCCATGGACTCTGCAGACTCAAAGCATAAAGAGAATGTGGCCAAACGCTTTATGAATGCTGCAGCCTTCTGCATATCGTGTTGCCTATCATTGCACAACATCATCTTTAGAGCTTCAGCTAGCACCTCACCCCGATCTCTGCTTTAGACATCAGATATCAATGAGCAACGGTACAAAGGGAGAAAGATGCTTTCGCCATTCTGGTGGTCATGATAAAAAAGTCACTATTGGTTTCACGCATTTCTCTGTCATTGCCAAACATCTAGGACTACTATTATAAAGAAAGTCATGTGAACAAAAGTGCATGAGCAGATGAGCCCAGAAAACGAACCTGATAGAAAGTATATGATCTCTGCTTCAGACATCAGATATTAATCACAGTAAAAAGTGTGGTGGTCATGATAAAAAGAACGCTATTTTTTCTCCAAACAAAGTCATCGGCAACAAGAACTGTGTTTTTTATAATAAAATCAGGTAACTGAAAGTGCATGAGAGCATGAGTTCAGAAAACAAACTTGAGAGCAAGGTACTGAGCGCCCAACACAGAAGTGCTAACCTTCCAGACCTGTATTCAAGTGTGAGGTTGTATAGATGAACAAAAAAATCTTGCAAATCAACATTCAAAGCATCAAGATTGTTTTTCATCATTTTGAAAGCACTGATGCAACAGCGAAGTCTTTCCGAGACAGTCAGGCATTTTCCAGAACTGTCTGTTTTTCCACCAGAACATGCGAGCTTTTTAAGGTAATCCATGAGATCTCCAATATAATTCAAGTCAATCAGGTGAGAAAATTTTGCTAGACCATCCAAACATGGTCCGAGGAGTGGGTGAGCCTCAGTCACATGAGTTGTACCAGTATCTCCATTAGGTCTGCAAAACAAACAAAAAGAATGAAGTGATCACAGTATCCCGTTAGACATCATCCCCAAAGATAATTTCGAATTCAACTTTAAGTACAAATATTAGGTTGATTATAGAGAAAGAGTAAACCGTTACAGCAAATGGACAGCATCACTCATAATTGAGAACTACAGCTTAATATTGTCCTACGAATTTTCTTATGTCAATCTGAAGACCTGGCCTATATTGAAACCCAAGTTTCAGTGTCTGATAAAACATTTGCTTTGACACAGTACTGCGCACCAAGACCAATATGTCCTTTCATGTTTGAATATTCCTCTATAGTATCATAAGCATAAACAATTTATTTGACACATGAAATCACCTGGGCACAATTGACTGCATAGTGTGCTTCAGAACATGAAAATATATCTCAAGTACGGCAGAAAGTGTCTCTGACTGCATCCTTCGACGCTCCATAATATCTGGAGCAAAACTAGCTGCTTTATAATCAGCAGCAACCTGTTTACAGCACCAAGCACCTCAAGTGGACAATACCGTAAGCAGAAAATCTGCGAAAGTAGTCAATTGTTGTTGCATAAGAATGCCTACCTCTTCCGTCATTTTCGACATTTTTTCTTGCCTAGATTTCTTTCTATCAGTCGGTTGTTGATGGCTTGATTCCTCCGATCAGTTTCCTTTCTTATTTTTCTTATTTCTAACATTTTTATCCTTATATGGTGCTGCAGATCTACCAAGATCCTCGTCAAATGACAGAGACATAAGTACTTGAAAAAGCATCTCGATAGTTATAATAGAGAGAGGGGTAACAAAGTAATTTAAAAGCAAAAGTTAAAAATAGTGACCTATTAAACATACTTGAATAGAGTTAGGATGCATGACAATCATGAGCTTTCACATAATATGCAATCAATCGAACAGCCGCTCCAGTCACTTCACTGCCGTGTTTACCCTCATTTGTAAAAAATGACTTAATAGTGTCACAACAAAGTTTCCTGATGATATCCATTCACATCTATTATTCAAGAGAAGAGTAGAGTGGAAAAGGGAAAAAACAAATACATGCCAAGGGATGCACAAGGAAAATGACCAAAAACTAAAAGTAACATTGTCTGTCACGAGTCATTGTAGCACTTGACTCTTTAAGGAGTAGCTCCTTTTCTTGTAGTCCTAAGTCCGTACCAAAAAGAAAAAAGGAATGGTAGATAGAATGTTATCTAGTATTTTTCAGAACTTACCATAAAAAGATCTCGCTTACAATGCATGCATGACTTCATACAAGAGCACATGCGTACATGCTCACAGAATTACATAACCACAAGCAGAAGCATCGCATGTCTAAATGATTGCTAAGCAACGCTTCATTTCTTTCCTTTTTTTGTCTGCAGGAAACTTAAACCAAAAGCAAGCAACAACTAAAACTCATAGATAAAAACAACATTTGGTGTTCTTATGAGTTCATCGGTCACGGAAGCACACAAGCCATTTGCTAAATGAGAATAGAAGTCTGCACCCGCATGACCACATTAACAAAAGACTACTCTTCAAACTTCTCAATTAATAAGCCATTCCCCCCATCTAGTCCACCAAAAGGTATATCCATTGCAAACTAGATAACTAAATAGGTTCTTAACATAAGAAGAATAACGAGAAGTGAAAAAGACACAGTTAAACCTTATGACTTCATCTGAGGAACTTATGTTTCTAACAATAACTTCAACCCAGCTCTCATGATAATTGAAACGAGGAATAGCATCTAGTAAAGTACAGATGCAGCGAACCACCGCATGTTGATACAAGGAGACCTTTTGATGCACCTAGGGGACCGGTGGATCCGTTATTCGACTGGACGAACCGGCGGGCTTGAAGTCAATGATGTTGGATCGAGCTCAAATTTAGTGGGCTGAAGCGAAACGACGTGCTGATTAATACTCATGCCGTTGGACGTGACTAACGATGGATTTTCGCGATTCGAGGTCGTTTAGATGGGTTTTTCTTTTTTTAGTATTTTTTATGGGTTAATTTAATAAAGGGTAGTTTCGTAATTTTACGTTTTGATGTTTCTTAATCCTAGTAGGGTTAGGTTTGGAGATATATAAGCTTGTTTTAGGGTTTTCTTTAAGTAAACTTTGGATATTTTTTATTTGATAATCATATTTGGAGGACGAATTGTTTTTTTGTTGAATTTTCTTGTTTAGTCAATTTTTCTATTGCGTTTCGGCATCAATTAGTATCAAAGCACAGGTTGCTTGAATCAATGGTTGAACAGAATCACGGTCGTGGACGGCGGGCTTGTGGTGGTCGGGGGCGTGGAGGCGTTCCTGAAGTAGATGACCAACCACATCTAAGAGATCTGCGAGACGTAGAAATTGAAGAACAAAGAAGACGAATCCAGGATTTGGAGCGACAACTTGTGGAGGCGAGATTAGGCGTTCAATCCAAATAAGGAGTAGAATCTGAGGATCCATCCGATAATGAAGAGGAGGACGTAAATCCTTTTGGGGTTCTGAATCAAGGGTGGAATCGAGGAGTACGACCTGAAAATCAGCGCTCTTCTCAAAGTTTCGGAATGAAGATCGAGATTCTTGAGTTTAATGGTAAGACTCATCCTGATGAGTTTATTGATTGGTTGTATACGGTAGAACGGATTTTTGATCTCA
This sequence comes from Syzygium syzygioides, assembly GCA_031216285.1. Lineage (NCBI taxonomy): Eukaryota > Viridiplantae > Streptophyta > Magnoliopsida > Myrtales > Myrtaceae > Syzygium > Syzygium syzygioides. Next base: position 19,549,506 of record CM062252.1, on the reverse strand, counting down.
AAGACCTAACTGAGGGGCAAAAAGTGAAGTTAATGGCTATTAGGCTGCGAAAACATGTTTCGATTTGATGGGAACACGTGAAAAAGCAACGCGTTAGAGAGGGAAAGCTAAAGGTGGATTGCTGGAGAAGATGAAAAAGTTATTGCAGAAAATTTTTTTGTCTACCCATTTTAGGTAAGAGATGTTTATCGAATATCATAACGTCAAGCAAGATAATAAAACAGTTGAGGAATTTACAGAAGAATTTGATTGCTTGCGGATGCATTGTTATGTGGTGGAGGAAGACGAGCAGATGATTGCACGATATCTAGCAGAGCTGCGATATGAGATCTCTGATGTTGTCCAATTACAGCAGTATTTGACATATGAGGATGTGTGCAGATTAGCCCTAAAGGTGGAGGGGCAGTTTAAAAGAAAAAAAAGTAAGTTCAAGTGGTCTAGCAGCGGTTCTAAGTGGTCAGGTAGCAGTTCCAAGTGGTCGGATAAAGAGTCCTGAGGGAAAGCAGGGAGTTCTTTAGCCTCAGCTCCAGTCAAGGGCGCTAGTTCAAAATCTGCAACAAAAGGAGAGCAGAGTAGTGCTGGATCTAGCAGGGGAGGAGCTGCAGGCAAGCGATGTTTTAAGTGTGAAGGACTTGGGCATTTTGCTATTGATTGTCCGAATCGACAGTTTGTGACACTTGTAGATAATCCAACTTTCGATGAAGACCCAACTTATGATGAATCTGATGGAGAGCAAGTAGATGTGGATCCAGATCCGGAGGACATTGTCTATGCTGATTCTGGTGAGTTTTCAATTGTGCGTCGGGTTTTAAATATTGCTAAGGTAGATGATGAATTGTGGCTCAGACATAATATCTTTCATACTAAGTACACTAGTGGGGGAAATGTGTGCAGTATGATAATTGACGGGGGAAGTTGCGAGAATGTAATATCTACTACTATGGTAGAAAAGTTGGGATTGAAATTGTCGAACATCCTCAACCATATAAGCTGTCATGGCTTAGGAAGAGGAATGAGGTAAAAGTGAGCAAGAGGTGTTTAGTGCAGTTCTCGATTGGGAAGAAATATACTGATGAAGTGTGGGGTGACATAGTTCCAATGGATGCTTGTCATATTCTATTAGGAAGACCTTGGCAGTTTGACAAGAAAACACAGCATGACGGATTCAAAAATACATACACCTTCAAGAAGGATGACCGGACCATTACTCTAGGTCCTTCAGATTTGAGAAAAGATGGAAAAAGTAATCTGCTTTCCAAATCAGAGTTCCAGGAGGAAGCGGTGAATGCCCCAGAGCTTTTTGCTGTTGTAGTTATGGAGCAGAATCTTGATAGTCCAGAAATTTTAACTCAAGTTATACCTATACTTAAGGAGTTTGCTGATGTCGTACTAGAGGAATTGCCACCTGAATTGCCACCCATGAGGGATATTTAGCATTGTATAGATCTCGTTCTAGGAGCTGCTATTCCAAATAAGGCAGCTCACAGAATGAATCCTAAGGGGCATGAGGAGATGCAGAGGCAAGTGCAGGAATTATTAGAAAAAGGTGCAATTCGAGAGAGCATGAGCCCTTGTGTAGTGCCAGCTTTGTTGATTCCTAAGAAAGATGGGTTGTGGAGAATGTGCGTGGATCGCAGAGCTGTTAATAAGATTACGATCAGGTATCGCTTTTCCTATCCTGAAATTTAATGATTTAATTGATCAACTGTATGGAACGACTATCTTTTCAAAGATAGACTTGAAAAGTGGATATAATCAGATTAGGATGCGTCCTGGAGATGAATGGAAGATCGCTTTTAAAACTCGAGATGGTCTATATGAGTGGATGGTGATGCCTTTCGGGTTATCTAATGCACCGAGCACCTTTATGAGACTAATGAATGAGGTGTTTTATCATTTTATTGGCTAGTTTGTCGTCGTATATTTCGATGACATTTTGGTTTATAGTGCATTGACTAAACAACACTTGCAGCATCTGAGAAGGGTGTTCGAGGCCTTGAGGGAGTAGAAATTATATGCCAATACCAAGAAGTGTCACTTCTTGACTGATCGTGTGACCTTTTTGGGGTATATTGTAACTAAGGAGGGCATTCATATGGACCCAGCTAAGGTTGAGGCTATTACAAATTGGGAGATTTCGAAAAATATTTATGAGGTACGTAGCTTTCATGGGCTTGCGTCTTTTTATCGAAGATTTATTTGGGATTTCAGTACTATTATTGCACCTTTGACGGATTGTCTGAAAGGAAGTAAATTTGTGTGGACTAAGGAGGTAGAAGCTGCCTTTCAATTATTAAAGAAGAAGGTGACTGAAGCACCTATTCTCGTGCTTCTTGATTTTAATGAGATTTTTGAGGTGTATTGTGATGCTTCAGGTGTTGCTATTGGGGGTGTCCTAAGTCAAAGATGTAAAACTGTAGTATTCTTTAGTGAGAAGTTGAACGAGGCGAAAAGGAAATATTCAACTTATGATAAAGAATTTTATGCTATTGTGAGGAGTTTGGAGTATTGGAGGCACTATCTTATTTCGAAAGAGTTTATCTTATTTTCTGATCATGAAGTCTTGAAATACATTAATGGCCAGCACAAATTGAACGTAAGGCATGCAAAGTGGGTGGAGTTCCTTCGAATTTTCAGTTTTTCCATCAAGCATAAAGCAGGAGTGCTGAATAGTGTGGCAGATGCATTGAGCAGAAAACACTCTTTGTTGTCTATGATGCAGGTAAAAGTTCTAGGATTTGATACTTTTAAAGATTTATATGCTGATGATCCTCAATTTGGGGAAATCTGGAGGACGAGTAAAATGGAGCCTTTTCAGCAATTTTAGACCGTAAAGGGTTACCTATTTAAAGGTAACAGGTTGTGCATTCCTTAATGTTCTTTGAAGGAATCTATTATTATTGAGGGACATGCAGGCAGTTTAGTTGGGCACTTTGGCGTGGAGAAGATGAAGGCCTTGTTGAGTGAACATTTTCATTGGCCTTGGATGGAGCGTGATGTGACATGTTTTATAAAGAGGTGTAGGGTATGTCATATGGCAAAGACCAAAAGTACTAATGCAAGATTGTATATGCCTCTACCTGTACCAGTTGCACTGTAGGAGGATGTCAGTCTTGACTTTGTCTTGGGTTTACCAAGAACGCAGCGGAGTAAGGATTCAATAATGGTGGTTGTCGATAGATTCTCGAAGATGGCTCACTTTGTCTCGTGTAGCAAGTCTTATGATGCTTCACAGGTTGCTTGATTGTTTTTGCAGGAGATTGTTAAGCTGCATGGAATCCCTAAGTCCATAACTTTAGATCGTGATGTGTAGTTTGTGAGTCACTTTTGGCGCACTCTTTGGAGGTACAGGGGTACAAATTTGAAGTTTAGTTCATCTTAT